>JAKZAP010000001.1:18783408-19983408 GCA_023053575.1 Branchinecta lynchi
TTCAGGACAAAACCCCATTTTTGATTTGGTTGCAAAAAAAAATAACGAGGGATAATATTTGTATAAATAGTAAGTTTTAAATAAAAGAAAATTTCAAGGAAAGGAGATATTAAGGAAGGAAAAAGTAAACAAAATTTTAACGTTTTAAAGATGTGATGAAAATGGTAAAATGAGAAATAAGGGTAAAAGAGGAAATATGAAGAACATTAAAAAATTAAATGTAGAGATAGAGGAAAGTGTAGGTGACGCTAAATATTCAGGTCGGTCATTTGAAAAGAAAATAATTTAAAATACTATACGTTAGGATCGTTGGCATCACCGAGGAAAAGTGGAAGAGTAGTCACCTGGCTAAATCATATAGGACAGGAAGGACGGAAAAGATAGTACGCGGCAAGAAAAAACAAACAAAAACGGTGACTATTTGCTCATTGCTTAGTCAGTGGCTGCCAGCAGTGCCAGCTTGCTCTTTACTAAGCGCTGGAGCTTTGCAATCGGACCTGAACATCCTATAGACCGGATGGTTCTTGCAAATTACCTTGCGTTATTCGCAGTGCCGATTCCTGCGAGCACATCCCAACCTTTTTACACAGGTTTTTCTAGGTAAGTAGGTAGGTAGGTACAGCTTAACAAATGGAAATTACGAAAAGTTATACAAGGCACCCGCTTTCTAACTCGGTCTTTTGCAAATAGACTTACTACCCACATTGATCCCCTCAATAACCTAGGTGTTAGACGAGGGTTTAGAGTTTGTCTTCTTCTCACTGGGTCAAGTCTCTTTTGTATTTTTTGGCACAGTTTCCCCATTTCTTGGCAGCCCTTAGTTGGCACGGTTTCCCCAGTGTGCAGACGGAGCTTTAGAAATATAAAATATTGATATACAAAAAAAAGGTTTCTCATAACTGTTAAAAACAAGGATGCGCAAACATATGTTACCTGTTATCAAACTTTTGACAGTGTAAAAGTTGCTAAAAGTTGTATTTTTGTAAATGAGTATATTATAATCCTTGGATGGTTGAACACAATTATGTGTGACTTTCATTCAACATGATTTGAACTGGACAACGTGTGAACTTTGACTAAAGTTTCCATAGGACTGTCCCTAGGGTCGTCACAGTACTTCTGACGTCAGGTTAAGAGGGTTTCTTTGTCCCCTACAAAATCATCTTGTCAGACAAGCTCAGGTTCCTGTTGCGTCAAAGTTGCGATGTCAACAGCGACTTTGCTGTAGTCTACGTAGAGAAATCAAAGAAATAATCTTGTCTCAACGCAGCACTGGGAAGCAAGACCTTGACTCAATTTCTCAATTTGCTAACCAGAGAATCGGTAGTGTGACATAGCTATACGAAGTTTGATCAGGGGCCATGGGTGTAGGGGAGTCCACCCCTCTCCCCAAATAAATTCCTAGATACGGACCTGTAAGGGGCCAATGATTTTGTGTTCAAACGGAACTGCTAACTTGCATGGTAAAACTTATAATGTGTGTCGAGCAGGTTCACTATTTACAAGCTCTCCCTTTCATGAAATATCGTACTGCGTATGCATTTTGGGCGTCATACCATAAGCAGCTGAGATTAAAGGTGTTCGTACATTAGCGCACAAACCCATTGCTTACCATGTAAAGGCATGGAAGCGTCAACACGTTCGGCCTTCGTTGTGATATCCTTTGGATTCTTCTTACCATCACGCCGAGCAAATCTCCGCTCTCATCTCACATTCCTGGAATTCCATATCTGAGGCAGTGAATTTTTTTGTACAGATACTAATAGCCTCATTAAGAGCTCAAATTAAGGATGTGTCAAAAGAAAAATGCCTAACAGTAAAATCTCAGGAGCAGCGGTAGGTGCCGAGCATAATCAGAAGGTATAATGCAGCTTACAACCCTCGCGTTCTTTTGAAAAATAATAACGTCCGGTACATGCTAGTCCGTTCGTTAGCCTGACTGGGCTTCAAAAATAGTTAAATCCAGGCTTCACCTTCCAGATTACCAGACGTCCGGGGCTTCCGCATAGTCAAGCCAACCCTTCCGGATTTTCATGATAATGATGACATCCGGTTTTGCTATTCTTTAACATTTCCTAGATGTCCGCTTCGAATTTCAAATATCTCATGCATCCCTGTCACAACCGTCAATCACTTTCCCTTTCCTTCCTACATTTGCAGTATCTCGTATGAATTGCCTCTATGGTACCATCCAGACATCCGGAATCTGGGGTGTCCAACACCCCGGACTTCCAGACGTTTTTTGCCTGGCTTCACCTTCCAGATTCGTCTCGGAAAAAAGGGCTGTCTGGAATCCGGAAGAAAAATCTGGAAGGTGAAGCCTTGCTTTTATCTTTATATCTATTATTTGAGCCCAAACTGACTTTGAAACATTTATTCAAACAATGTTTACAACGGACACGTCAGCTACGATTCTTCGTCAGCGATATTTCGCCCCTTCTTGGCAAGGGTCCTCGTCAGGCTGTCAATCCTCTGGTTCAACTTGGGGAAGGAAACAAACCTGTAATAATCATCTGTGATTATTACAGGTTTGTTTACAGGTTTGTTTCCTTCCCCGAAGCTGAACCAGAGGATTGACAGCCTGACAAGGACCCTTGCCAAGAAGGGCCGAAATATCGCTGACGAAGAATCGTAGCTGACGTATCCGTTGTAAACATTGTTTGAACAAATATCCTTATATCTAATGAAAAATCCCTGCTAGGCCCAAGGTCCAGATTGAACCTGGTCTAATGTGACCCCTTCAGTTGAGAGCCCAAAAATAGGACTGGATCAGGACTGTCAATACTACCGATGACTAACTTTTCTTGCCGATGCAAAATCGCCCTTTACCTAGCCGAAGAGCCGGAAATGGTGTCACAGCTGCTCCCAAACATTACCGTGGTTGTTCAACACAGGATTGAGTTGTTGAGTCTGAGTCGTTAGTGCTACGTTTTCTCGTTCTTCCCGAGGAGCACTGGCGTGTTTTGGACTTGTTCATGTAGTGTATTAGCTAGATTTTTAAGTCCTAACGGATGCGACGGGGTATCATAGTAAATTAACAGCCAGTTGGTCATTCAGATACGTAAACAAAAATATAGCTAGCCGACATAGCACTATTATTATCACCTAACGTTTAATTTGGCTAAAGCACTTCTTATAAATTGGCTTATCTTGTTTATTTTTACTTTGTTTCTAGTCTCCAGTACGTAAGGGAAAGTGACACCCTTCCTCTAATTCATTACAAATATAGGGCAGTAACGCAAAGCGGTAGTTGTCCGCGAAGGAATAAATCCGCCCGGGTGCCGCGGAAATTGCCGCGGATTTACTAGTGAATTTGATTTCCAAAACGGTTAGCCCGACCCCTTTGGTGGGCATGGTGATCGAAGAAGTCCTATCCTTATTTACTGGTTACAATTGTTTCTCTATATGGGGTAACATCCTAACGGAAGCGTCACCAGAGCTATCCCCAAGGAGCATCGTTGATTGGTTGTTACTGGATTGGAGTCATCGCTCGGGTGACGTTTCTCGTTCTTCCCGAGGTTCACTGGTGTTTTTTGGACTTCCTCATATCTAGTTCTGCTTCTTCTTCGGCACCATGTTTTCGATAATTCTTTCGTTCAAGTACCTTCGTTACTGGGCGCCAGATGGTGAACAGCAATCTGCAGAAAACCCGAGGGGTTGCTCTCTCTCCGCCACCGGTGTATACCTCGGCACGGCACTGGCGCGGCACCGCCACTGCAACGCGGCACCGGCACGATACCGCCGGCCACCGACAAAAGAACCCAGACGTTGTTTTCTCATCCTATATTCCGGGTAGACGTTGTATGTGTGCGTAACCATAAGAAAGCATGTCTTCTTCGCTGATTTAACCCGAGTTTTCTATTTTTTAACTTTTTTTTATTTTTGACCCGCTGTTTGGATTACAGCGGAGGATGAGTAAAATACACATATTAAAACACTAAACAAAACAGTGTAAATAAACATGACTTCATTCTTTTCATATAGTTTAAAAACACACCAGATAGACTTAAAATTTTACACAGTGAGAAGCACACTTAACGGGTTCAGGAATGAACCCAAGCCAACCTAAGAGCCAACCAGTCTTCCAATCTGTATTTTCTATCGCGTCAAATTCAAATAATGCTCCGACTCAAGTTCGATCTTGCAACAAATGGGATCTGCCTCTGGTCAGCGGTCCCAGATCTTGAGGTAAACCTGGTAGCTAATGTACTAATGTAAATTAACTGCTTCCTCTTCCACAGTAATCTCATCCTTTCCCCTTCGTCCTTTATCTCAAGTAAATTGAATTCAGGTATCAGCGTAGCATCCATGTCTGTTTCATCCGCATTTAAAGAAGGCTAGGTGCTCGGCTTCCTTTTGACAGCCCTTCACTCCTACAAAAAATGTGTGCCTTCCAAGTGACCACACAATCACCCTAATATCCCCCAATTTTATGACTACGGCTGCCATAAACTACGGTTGAAGAAAATCAATTGCGGCTAACCAGCGCAATAAAGCTGTAGAGGGTGATATTGCGGTTCAATATTGTGCACAAGGAGACAAAAAGTGTGAAGAGGTCCATGGGACAATTTTTCAGTTGGTCGGTAGCTCAAATGCAAGAAGGACGATATTGATGAAAGAACTGTGTACACAGAGTTTGGAAATAATGAGCATCGGTACCAGATATCACCCGTAAGTACTAAATTACTTCGTCTGTAAAAGCCAGGCTTCACCTTTCAGATTTTCTTCCGGATTCCAAACTGCCATTTTAGTCAAGACGGAAGGTGACCTGGAAGGTGAGCCTGGCCAAAATCGTCCAAGTCCGGGGTGTTAGACACCCCAGATTCCGGATGTCTTATAGTAATACATAGATGGCACTTTACACAAGGGATTTGTTGACATGTTCCTATGGCCGGCTTCTACCAGGCTAGTGGTTTGCGAACTCTGTTCTCAAGCCCCTCGGTAGCTCAGTTGGTAGAGCGCCTGCCTTGTAAGCAGAGGGTCCTTGGTTCAAATCTCGGCTGACGAGCATTTTGTCTTCAGTTCACTACTTATAAAAAATTTCAGGATGTCTGGAAAGTTCCATAGATCCGTTCGAGAGACACGACAAATATGCAATTGTAGGAAGAAAAGGGAAAGTGGTTGACAATTGTCATTGGGATTCAAGAGATATTTGAAATATAAAAAGGACATCTAGGAAATGTTGAAGAACTGCAAATTTAGCTGTCATCAATATCACAAAAATCAGGAAGGGTTGGCTTGATTCAGATGCCCCAGACGTCTGGGAATTTGGAAGGTGAAGCCTGGCTTTAACTGCTGTGCATTCTAATATTCAGTTTCCTTCTTTTGATAGCAGCCGAGTGTTTAATCTTTAAGGGACCCCTCGCACTCCTTACTGCTCAACTTACAGTATTTTAAAATATTATAATACTTTAAAGCATCAGCGACCTTTTACGCTATTTCTACCCTCTGGCAGCCCCCCTAGAATACCCACTTCCACCCGAAATCTCTTTTCATTGAAATTCTTTTGAATTTGAGTTACAGCTCTTTGTCCAATTTTCACGCGTCTCGGAAACTGGGCACTGTTTCCACTGTTTCGCAAGACTTCGGCTGTGTTGCCACTTCGGAGTGCTCCGTAGGAAAGTCGTAGAATTTCAAATTGCTGAAACGCCGGAAAAGTCAGTCACAAATGGAGGAATTACTTGGTTAGGAGCAGGGTTTGCTCACCCAGAGGACAGAGCTGTCCTCTTACAGCATAATGACCACCACATAAAGATACATTTACTTGGTATGTATTGGGATAGCCCAGGTGGAATGTTTGTTTGGACACGTCTCTGAATTCTGGCAGTAATATGTCAATTCATTGTTAGTTTTGTCTACTTTGGTTTTAATTTCTGCCTCTAAAACTGTCAAATGAAAGTAGAGAGTGATAAGGCTATTTCAAGATACAAAGATGTCTAATACCTTCAGCGAGTCGAGTTTCCTTTGCCACAATAATGGACATAATCAGATATGTCCCAGTCTAGAACACCTATACACAGCCAATACTGGCTTCCAACAGATACCTGACTGCCCACCTCACCTCTATAAAGATCCACAGAGGCAAACGTGTCTGCCTCCCTCAGAATCGCAATGACCTCCGCATCTATAAAGTGCTGCGCCAGTAAACACGGCCTCGCTCTAGTGCGTCACGATCGGACGTCACTATGTTTACGCATCATGATACTAGCATTAATGATACAGCGCTCCGCTGCCGCTTCTATCGGTCGCCGCGTATTGTCGAATCCTCACTCAGAACTAATGGTAGGCATCGGGTCAATAAATCTTAACCAGGGGATAAAGGTTATTTTCTTACAGGTGTAAGAAACTGTTGTGCTCCACGACACTACTACATTGGATCCATGATTTAACAAGCTTTGTCTAGAGCTACCTAGTGCCAAACATTGCTGACTGGTCTATAACACGAATTCCGGTAAACAGGTGCGTGCTTATCGTCTAAATAAAACTGTTAATGAACAGTAGTCAAAGTAGGAAAAATTATCACTTGTGACATGAGAAAGTTTCTTCCTAAAGCGATCATTAATCATTGGATTGATTAAAGAGCTAATCCAGACATTCTGTTTACCTTCTCTTACTACTCGCAAGCCACCAGTTTATTTAGATTTTGACTTAGATTGCCGTGATGCTTTTTTGGCTTGAGAAAAAAAACACGCAGAATGTCTTCTTTTCCAGATGATGAAACTTCCCACGATTGATTAGCAAAGAATTATAGACTTAACTGATTACTTTTCTCATGTGTTTAGAAGTACTACACTGGTCTTGGTTTTTATGGCACTTGCCCTTCGGCCAAGTGTCATATAGCGATTGTAATTTCTGTCCATCAGTTGGTCTGTCGGTCCCGGTTCTGTAGTTCGGGCACTTCCAGATAAGCCAGGACGATAAAACTTGGCAGGCATATCAGGGACTGGACCAGATTAAATAAGAAATAGTCGCTTCCCTGATCCGACCATCTGGAGGGGAGTGGAGGGAGGGGGAATCCGGAAAAATTAGGAAAACTTAAATATTTTTAGCTTACGAACGGGTAATCTGATCTTAATGAAACTTGATATACAGAAGGACGTCATGTCTCAGACGCTCCATTTTAAATCCAGACCGGATCCGGTGTCATTGGGGGGAGCTGGAGGGGGAAACCGGAAATCTTGGAAAACACTTAGAGTGGAGAGATCTGGATGAAACTTGGCGGAAAGAACAATCACAAGTCCTAGATACGTGATGGATATAACCGGAACGGATCCGCTCACTTTGGGGGAGTTGGGGGGGGGGGAGAAGTCCGAATTTCTAGTGATCCCGCGAGTTGGGTGCTTCCTGATGTGCTGGGATGCTGAAAATTGGCAGACCACATTAAATAGTAAATAGTCATTTCCCCGATCCGACCATCTGGGAGGGGGGATTGGAGGGAGGGGGAAACCAAAATTTGAGGTATTTTTATCTTGCGAACGAGTGATCGGATCTTGATGAAATTTGATATTAGGATGACATTGTGTCTCAGACGTCCCACTATAAATCCTGACCGGATCCGATGACACTGGGAGGAGTTGGAGGATGGAACCGGAAATCTTGAGAAACGCTTAGAGTGGAGGGATCGGGATGAAACAAGTCCTAGATACGTCATTGATATAAGCGGACCGGATCCGGGCACTCTGGGGGAGTTGGGGGGTCCGGATTTCTAGCGATCCCGGGAGTTCGGCATACTTCCTGATGTACTAGGGCAAAGAAACTTGGCAGGTATGTCAAGGACCCGAACAGGTTCACTTGAGAACAGCCGTTTCCTCGATCCGACCATCGTGGGGGGAGTGGATGGATGGGGAGTGCGGAATCTAGTGGCCTGCATAACTTTTGAACGGGTGATCGGATTTGAATGAAACTTGTCTGGTGGAAAGAGCTATCGCCTCGGATGTTCAGTGTCAAGTCCGGGTCGGGTCCGATACCTGTGGGGGATGGGGAGGGACCGGAAAACCCAAGAATCGCTTAAAGCAGAGGGATAGGGACTGAATTTAATGGAGAGAACAAGCATTAGCCCTAGATCCGAAATTGACGGAGCCAGATGGTTTCGGGGCTCCGTGGGGGGGGGGTAGAGGGGATTTCCTGGAATACCGGTAGTCGGGAGTTAGAATAGTTCCAGATGTACTAAGACAACGAAACTTTGCAGGTATATTAGGCTTAATTGACTTATTTATTTAAACTAGGATACGACCAACTAGGGTCAAAGAAATGGGGGATGAGAATCGATGGCCTCGACATGTAAAAGATGCCTTCGAACTATATGCGACCACGGTTGGGGGAATTGGGGGGGGGGGCGGGGACTTTTGACACGCACACAAACCAAACGAATGGACCGAATGAGATGCAAGTTCGACAGTGCCGAGTTTATGCGGCCTAGATTGTTATTTGGCGTCCGGGCCGGATGCGGCCAAGGTAGGGCGGGGGGGGGGGGGGGGGGGTACTGGAAACTTTCAGATAGGCTATGCTCCAGTTTCAGTAGAACTTGATGGACAGGAAGAGGGAATTAAGAGATTGACGTTTATGTTTTCAAGTCCTGTTCGGCCACAGTGGGGGGAATTGGAGGGAGATTGCCGGAAACTTTGAGGCTCGCATAGGGGTCAAACGAGTGCATTAGTTTAAATGAACATAGAACGTAGAGAGAGCATATACTCTAGATGACATATTTTGGGCCAGGATCTGGATCCGACAACGTTGGTGGTGTTGGTGGGGGGGGGGGGGGGTACCAGAATTTCCAAAAATGCTCAGGTTCGACCGAAACTTGATAGGTGGTATAAAAGAAGATTCTTTAGATGATCCATTTTTTTTAGTCCGAACCGGATTCGGCCATGGTAGGGGGTGATGGAGGAAGTACCCAAAATATTGTAGCACGTCTAGGGATCAAACGAGTGGATTTATTAGGCTGAAACTTGGAAGTTTGAACAGTCATGTGCATTTGATAATCGAGACGATGCCGGAAAGGCTCAGAAGTGAGTGAAACAGAATATCCTACTTCTATTTCCGAACCGCATTTTTGGATGGCGGGTGTATTTTGTCACGTTCTCATCTACTTTCTTGTACTGCCTACTCGTAACAAGTGCCATATGAGCTCGTAGCTCTTGTTTAATTTATTTGTACTAAACAGTTGGAGCATTAGATGGAAATTATTATTTTGATCCTTGGCTCCCTACTTGACATAACGGCTGTCTCGGAAAATCGGCTGGGATTTAGTCCAGACCAAATTAACTCAAACCTGGGAAATTTGGTTTAGTCAGCTATAATCTGCGGATTGGTGCTTCCCCAAAACATTGTCACTTCCTTCATTCATTCTGAGACCACACATGACCCTAGTCTCTAGTCCTGCTAGATTACTAGGTGCTTAGTTTGGCTGTAATTTTTCAAAAACACATTACTACGGTGTCATTTGTTTATTTTCAAATGGCGGGTTTGATAAATAGTAAAATATTTAAGAAAACTGAAGAAGACCAGATCTCTAAAAGCCCCGATTGTCTGGATAAAATAGTTCAATAAGTATTAAAGTTTGTGGGATCCCATAGAAACTTTTGATCTTGTTCTATGCATATTCAAGCACGCTTCTGTCGCTCAAGCTTTATCAACCGCAATCAAGTTGACTGGATGCAACTAGTGTGACACACCAGGCAGGCAAATATTGGTCATGGACAGGGGGGGGGGGGGGGGACTATTACTAGTGAACATAATACATGCCAAGTTCGTACTTGCTGTCTGGTACTGTTCTGACGACATAACAAGAAACATTCTCACTTCAGCTTCCTGATGTGTAGAGCCTGCACATAGATGCTTCATATATTCTTTCTTTCTAGGCAGAAGATACATCGGGCCTCAAAAGTTTGTCAAACTGCTACACTACTCCCTGCGAAAAGGGGTCGGTTTGATCAGCTGATCCAAAAATCCGAACTTTCCAGATTATTTTGAAGACACCCTGATGTTCGTACATTGTGAAACAATTTGTCTATGATTTTTGAAAGCTGCTTTGCAAATATCGTTGTTTAAGTAAATTGAGTAAGTTTTGAGTAATTAAACTGAAAGAATAAAAAGATTGGGATCGTAGAGTAGGATTATATCAACTCCAAAAGGCGAAAGGCTTTTTAACAGTGCCCTATCTGCATTGGTATCCTCCATGTCTGGTAGAAATTTTAGCTAAATCAGAGCCACTACTTTGGAGATAAGCTACAGATTTTTTAAACCTGAAGCTTTTAGGCCCTTTCTGGTAAAAGCATTTTGTTGTTCCGGAAAAACTTCACATGTGTGGCTTGTTAAACTTTAAAAAAACACAAGCGGTTATGTTCTTGGAGTCAGCGACTAAAAGAGCGCAATAGCAGCTTCCTCATATTTATCACCTTTATGCACGTCCAATGGGTGAGTGTACACGAATAGTCAGTGACAGTCACAATCTCTACCAGTTCAAAAACACGAACATGGCTGTTCTTTATAAGAAGGAGAGTAGATTTATCCCTCTTCTTATTTCTGTGCGTCTGAAGGATATTCAAGTTCCTAGAGCCGGTGGTGAGAGACTATGCTATGATGAGATCTAGCTTGGTCTTTTCTTCTTTTTTTTTGTGACTGGTGCATCTTTAGTCAATTGCAATGATCTAGTATCGACCAATTTTCTCAACGTTTCGTTCTTATACCGGTAATTCGGATTTCAGGCCTAAATGCTCTGCAAAAGGTTTAGGTAACCTATTGCAAAGATTCAGAAAAGCTGAGCACCCTTCCAATAAGATGTCTACCCTGGATTAAAAATCATAGTACACCTATTAAAATTTCCATTTGATTGGTCCTGGTCTCATTGTTTTATTTGAGTAAAGGAAATATCCTGTCTGTGATTCTTGAAATTTGCTTTGTAGATCTTATTTTCTTATTTGATTACATAGAAGGGACGTACAATTCTGCAGATGCTCTAGGGTCAACAAAAAGGTTGTGACATCAAGATTAAAACTATTCAATAGGTTCACATAGCCTTGGTTTTTCGTTGATCAGCTGATATGTTGGGGATTGGCTGCATTTTTTTTCAAGATGAGTTTGCTCTTTCTGCACTTCTATCCTGCATGTCTGGAGGAAATTTCAGCCAAATCAGAGCCACCAATTTGGAGATAAACTAAAGGATTTTTCTTTCTGGGCCTTTCCTGGCTGAAATCCTGGTTAAGAATTAAGAAGTATAGAATGTTGCTATATTTCTTGTTAAATGAGGTTATGTACCAATTTCTCAACCAATAATGATTTGGGTAATTCGACGGTTCAATATAGGCTGGTCAGAAGAAATTAAAAAAACAAGAGAGGTAAAAACCTCTCTCAGTATTCCGTACCCTGGCTTTGTTTCTTGCTTACAAGCAGTCAAACAGAGAGGCAAAAACAAATTTGGTATCAGTGAACAGCTAACTATTTCAGCTATCTTCTGTCACAAAATGAAACTAAGAAAAGTTGTGTTACCATAAATTCTTCAAAGTTTTTAAGATTCTCCTTCTTTAATTTCTGGTTTGAATCAAACTTCAGTGAGGCAAAGAAACCAAAATCAAAAGATTCACCTGTAGGCTTGAACGGGCAAACTGAACCCAAAAATGTTCAAACTTTTGAACCTGGGTATATTGGATATGAATTAAGCGCTTTGGCAAGTATTTTGATTTTAAATATTTAAGTATTTAGTATTTTATTTTAAACTACAAATAAATAAAACAAAATTCAACACATCAACCTGGAGATAACCCACAATAAAGTAGGATACCCCACGATAGCCAAATTGGCAAACTTAGCTGCATATAGTAACTCACCATCACAAGAAGGAGAGGATTCTCCACGTGACGAATTCATGTCTGAAGTGATAGGGCAGATGCCCACCTCACTTCACCAAAAGATGGAAGACCTTCACTGACAAACATGCCTGAAGCACTACGATTCCAAGACAACCCATGCACCACCTTAGAGAATTGTTGTAGAGGACACGGAAACCACTCTTACACTTCAGGATAAGCCTGTTCACGAGGTAAACTCTATGGAGTTGTGTACAGTAAGCTCAAAAGAAAAGATCTTACAGGAGCATCACACCTACCAAGTCTACAAATTAGAACATTGGCACAGGCACACAAAGACCTGGACAGGGCTGCTACGTTCAATTCATCACTCAGTTTTGGAGTAAAAGTGAATCCGAGATACAGGATCACACTCTATTTGCATAGGTTTTAATTCTGTACATGTGCCCAATGTAACTGGTAAGCAAATGGTGCTGATGATGATGCTGGAAATGTTGCTGTTGAGGTATAATAAAGATGATTACCAGCCAATCAGGTTCAAGACTTTTAAGTAGCCAATGGGATGAGAGCAGTCAACCACAAACCCCTGAATTTTCGATACCCTATGCCCAACACTGGATACACTATGCCAGGTGCTGGATACTGTAACCCGAAAAAATATTGATGATTTGAGTGAACCTAAAAAATTAACCAATCAAAACTACTTTATATTGAGGTAGGTCAAGGTTAGGTTACCAACATGTATCCGACATTTGGCATAGGCTATGCCAATTGCTATATTATTATATACCCAGCATCTGGCGTAGGGTATCCAGAAATCAGGGATTTGTGGTAGACTGGATAATTGTATTCTAAGAAGAAATAAAAATTTTCAGTAAGAAGATCTGCGATGACGGAAATACGTGTCAGCTCAAGTATTGGAGTTGTTATTGTATTTTTACTAATCTGGGAATACCCTCAAGATAGGTCAGAAGGAAAAATATTGGGAAAAGAAAAGAAACAATCTTTCTTTCAAGGTATTCCTATCATTTTTGTACAACTGCGAAGTCTCACAGGGACATTGAAAGTTTGAGATTGTTATTACTAGATTGAAAGCATGACGGAAATACCAAGTGATCCTGTACTTGAACGAATCAACAAACATCAGCAACTGTCCCATCTGCAACACCCCATAGGCAAAGCGATCCCTTACCTCCTGAAAGTTGCTTCCTCAAATCTTAGAGACATTTCGTAGATCAGCATTCTTTTCGAGATGAAATTTAACCCATCACAACGCAGTTGAAAAATACCAGAGGAACATAAAACTCTCTGACATCATGCAGCCACGTAATAAAGGGTGTAAAGTTGAAGAGAACAATCTGTATACTGCAATAACTGCCAAAAATGCACTTTCTTGAAAATTTGGAACTCAAGCCTGAAAACACATGCGCCGAACGAAGTTTGAATTCTTCTGCGCTGGGAAATCTACGATTTTTCGTCTAAGGTTGAGATACTTCGGGATTGCAAGAGTTAGAAAACGAGACCTTATGAAACGATAACGCGTACCATTCTAAATATCTTTATTCTTCGCCTATTTTATAAAAATTTATCGTATATACTGTCCTTGCTGCTTTAAAACTAGTCTGTGCTTTCAACAAATTACCCACGGTTTTTGCTGTTTTAAGCCTTTTTCCGAGACCCATTGATTTCGTAGCGAAAAAAGGGAAACGATTACAAAACTATTTTTTCTGATGGAAAAACTGCTCGCAGACAACCGTCAACAGAATGATACACATTGAAGGTAGTAAAACACGGCTACTGAGGCAATTAGCGTGGTTTTGTTAGAGGGGTTAGAATATACCGTACGAAATTGGGGTCTCCCCATTTAGAAAGATAGTGGTAATGGAAGTAGGTTGCGTTAATATTATAGGTAAGACCGGTCCTTTAAAGTTTTAACTGAAAGGGCAGCTTATTTCTACATCTGATTTGGATCCACTGAAATATTTTGACCCATCATTTTTCACTCGAGGCTCTAGTAATAACGTTTACAATATGCGCTGCCTGCACGACAACCCAAAATTCATCCAGAAGCGGAGAATTTGAATTTAAGAAAACATGACAGATGATAAGCCCGGAAAAGTCACGGTTGAAGAAAGTAGGAAAATGATGTTAAGATATGTTTTGCAAGGGATCTGCCATTTTTAGTTTATTTTCGGCAATGACTTACCTTCTTAGTTGGTAAACGTCTCAAGCATGGAGACAGGTGCATAGAGGTACCTCAAATCCGAAAGAATAAGTTTATTCGATGAGACCGATTAACTATTGGTATTCAACAAACGTAGTGACGCATTTTTATCGGGTTTTCAGGCCTCTCTAAGTGATGTGCAACAAGGCTGTATTCAGATTTTTATCAGCCCTATTTGGTGCAACTTTAACAAAAATTGCATAACACACATTTAGCTTGCTGGTTTGCCACTGTCTAATTTTGTGCTCATTCCGGCTTGGCCTTCACTGGACGTTAGCCGAATATTGTCCTTTCAAGCAGAACTCTACGAGAAATGAATTTTCACGATAAAATGGCTTAGAAAATTTTTTTTTTCGAAAATCTTAACGCATGCACTGTAAAATTAGTGATTTTCTTGTTGGTACGCGCTCCGAAACGGAGGTTGGACGCCAGATATTTGAAAGACGTGCGCGCTGTGGTTAAAAAAGTGGTAATAGCCGTATATACTGCTGGTCTACCAGCTCTTCCAAAGTAGTAACACAATTTTGAATCATCTCATGCCCTGATTTTTTAGAGAGTTGGTGGCGGACCTTGAAGCTTTCGGCAAAGTGTTCGCTCTTTGACTGGCAAACTCGGCTCGGCTGAAAAAGCACTAAAACTCGTGGCAGAAAGAAATAATGGCCAAGCACAGGGATTTCTGAAACTTCTTATTCCATAGGAGAGCTAGGGATAATATAAAAGACAGAACGACCACGAGGGGTCGTTTAAAAAAAAACCTGCATATTTTGATTCAGCATCCTGGTTTGTTAGTGGGTAAATCACTACCTTCTTGCCGACATTTCCTTGCTTTGCGGGATTATCCTTGAGCGAAAAACAAAGCCTTTTCTTGTCTTTTCTTTCCTTAAATATTCTTTGAGCCCAAGCTGACTTTGAAACATTTATTCCAGCAATATTTTCAACGGATACATCAGCAATCTGTAATAAAACCTGTAATTATTACAGGTTTGTTTCTTTCCCCGAAGTTGAACAAGAGGACTAAAAGCCTGACGAGGACCCTTGCCAAGAAGGGCCGAAATATCGCTTATGAAGAATCTTAGCTGATGTATCCGTTGAAAACATTGGTGGAATAAATTTTTCTTTCCTTCCCACCTATCTGCACATCATAACCTGGAATCTTCTGATTAAACTTCTGATATGATTCACAATTTTACATGACGAACAGCATGCTGGACCAGGGAGACCAGCATCATACTTATTTCTTGTTTTGCATGACAGAGATTTTAAACGCCACCCACACTGCTGCATATATACGCAACACCCCTTCACATCTATACAGGTTTCGGTAAATTTAGGCGCGGTTTAGTGCGGATACAGTCACAATTCGCTAGTCAGACAGACAGAGTGACTTCAACATTAACTTGATCATCGAAACCGACAGCAAAACTTGTTTTCTGTGGTAATTTGTGTTTCTAACGTAACATTGCTCAAATGAAGCTCGACAAAAAAGTTTTTCCTGGGTGTAAGCTAGGATACCAGGCCCTAAAAAATGAGTCGAGAAACGTCGTTGTAGTTGATAGCACCTAGCTGCATCGATCACAAAACATAATCTTAGGCAGAATTTGGAACATGTGCACAAGGATGCTTTGACCCTTTGTCAAAGAAGTTTCGGGAGAAGTTTCGGGAAGGGTTTGCCCCCCGACCCCGAAACATACAAAAGAAATGTTTTTTTTTTTATAGGCTTTAACCTCTGATCTATGGCTTTTTGGTCGCACCCGAGGGCAAACTCCCTTGACATTACAGAAAATGGGGCTATTATGAGCCGCGTCAAATAACACTTTTTGCGAATAGAAATTGCAAATTCGTCACGGAGGTATTCTGTAATGTCAACAGATTGCGTATTATCTCGTAAGCCGTTAAAGTTGCGCATGAGTAAATGTTATCGAGGCTCCTGACAAGAGAGTACCCAGTCGATGTCCTGGGGCATGGAAAACCGACAGAAAACGGATAATAGGGTGACAGTCACCCTAAAGTCGGGTAAACTCCGTTCGTTGCTCCGGTGGCTTTAATGATATTAACCCAACCTTAACTGATGGTGTTTATTGGTGTCATACGTTACTAGGGCTGTTTGATTTATCGTCAGCGTATTCTGAGCTGTTCGTCACTGAACTAAAGCTGCCGTTTAATGTCGACTTTCTTGGTGGTGAATTTTTTAATCACGTTCTTCGGTCCTATTGGTTTTTACATGTCCGCTAAATTTTATTTTACCAAAATCCTCGTTGCCCGTTGATTTGTACAACCCCATATCTGGCCTCTTCTTTTGGGCGAGAAGAAGGTTTTATAACTCATTATCTCCATATTTGACTTGGACACAGCTTGGACTCGTTCTCTGCGAAAACTGGTAGTGTGGTCAGAAAAACTGTAAAATATGAAGCCCTCGAGCGGTAAGAGGTGCAGCTGAAAGATTCAAGACAATACAGAAGCGAGTCATTTTGCCCGGGAGCTCCTCTCCTCAGCTTCAGCAAAATTCCTCTCCTAGCGACCGCCTTGCCCTCGAGCACAACCTGTTCATTGCAAAGACAAGCTGAGCAGCTTCCTGCTGCCGTTTCGGAGAACTTGGTAGCAACTAGGAGCCCAGTTGCAGGCTACTGACCAACCAAATGTGAAAGATTAGTGGCATTTTCAATCTAGGGCCCAAGACGGAAACGGTGCTCCTCCGCTGTGACACGTGACGGGATTGCTTAGGTGAAAAGGTGCGGCTATTGTGTTTACCTGCGCCCTTGTTTTTCTTTCCTTTTACAGTTCTGGTTATGCATACATACCTTTGATGATTTCTTCAAGTTTTGCTTGTGTAGTTGCTGGAAGCGCCATGTTCCTTTCGGAAACGGAAGCAAACCAGAAGTTCAGCGTCCAAGATTGCATTTAATTTCTGGAGAGACGTTCAGCTCTTCTACTATGCACCCTACGCATTCCAATTCATTTACTTCATGATTTTACCACGAATTTTTAAGGCCCAGTTAGAAATTCAGTTAAGCTTTCCTTGTTAAGTATTATGCAGATAATTTCTTGTTTTTTTCCTTCGTTTTTCTACTCCACTGTCGCTAAGAGCTGTTGACCAGTTAGAGACAAATGTATTCATTAAAAGCTGCAACTACACTCATACTTTAATTCTGACTTATTTCTAGGTACAACAGGAGACTCACAGAAAAGATGGCGGACTTTCAGTCGGAACAAGAACGGAAGCCACGGCATCAACTGATGTGCCAAATTCAGAGTTCACCTTCTCTGCAATCCACCTCCCATGCCGGGTACCCTGCGATGATCCCAGCTCCTAGTTCAAGAGAAGCGTCTGCCTTCAAACCAGTGGTACCCACAAGACCCTCGGTTGACATGCCTGGAGAAGCTGGTCCTTCGACCTCGTACGACTATTCTCGGCTTGATATTGTTGGTCGATCCATGAGAGACAAAGATGAGCAACTTGCTATGATGGATCAGGTTGCCTTCATGGGAAAGCACTTCCCAGTTTTCCCCCAGGCGTCCTTTCACGCCTATGATCCAACTGGATTCCCGATGATGTCCCCCCACTTTGACAGACGAATGCTTCGAGCTGCCGCCGTTAATGCCATTTCTAACAGTGTCAATAGTGCAAGCCTGCCAGCTAGAGCTCCACGGCCCAAGAAACAGTTTATATGCAAATTCTGCAACAGGCAGTTCACGAAGTCGTACAACCTCTTGATTCACGAAAGGACACATACGGACGAGCGGCCATACTCTTGCGATATTTGTGGCAAGGCGTTCAGAAGGCAGGATCATCTCAGAGATCACAGGTAAGCTTTATCATTCGGTTCCTCTTTAGTCCTAGATTAAGGTGTTATATATTATGAGTGGGGTCTGGAGGTTTTCTCGAAAAAAATTGAAAAATTTCACTTCCTGTCTCAAGTAATCAATCCGGCCCTTGCTGATGCGACGACCCAAGTTCATGTCGGTCGGAAATTCATATTTTAACTTGGGCCTGAAAGAATCCTTCCCCGGAAGTGCAACAATATCCCCAAAATAAAATGTTAACTAATCTGTTAGCACCACCAATATTTAGGAGCCGCTGGCAATAAAAAACCTAATTTGTGAGTCTAGCACTAGTAGTGATGGCTACATAAGAACACGTTGCATTGAACATTTCTGCGTACTACAGTTAACTTTTTTCTATCGAGTAATTTTCGAAGTTTGTGTCCATATTATCCCTTTTGTTATCGTTTTCGGAGGCCAAATGACATAATCCAGTCAAGTTGCCTTCTGATTGCATTCGCAGCTTGTTTATGTGTCGGAGAAACACAAAGAATTTCAAGATGAATTCATCCATTTAGTCACATAGATGTGAGAGACCGCCGACATAACTATATACTTAACAGTAAAGGTAGCGAAAACTTCCGTGTGACAATTGCCCCTTGCCGGCAGTTCTGATTATCGAAAGCTTTGTAAACAGATCAACGGGAGTACCAAAGAGACCGCTATCTCTGTATACACAATCGGTCCTTTTCATGTCTCGCCTCCCATTCAGTTATCAGGCTTTTACTCGCAGGACGTGTGAAAGTCTAAAAGCTTTACTAGAACCTTTTAGGATCAACTTCTAATTGAGTCACTACTAGCGTTAGTTAGTGATGATTACGACACTCGTGACCAAGGCCGTATCCATGGGGGGGGTAGGTGGTTGACCCCCCCCCCCCCCCCCGAAACATACACAAATAACCATTTTTATAGGCTTTTCCCTCGGATTTATGTGTTTTTGGTACTTTTTTGTCCGACCAGCAGGCAACCCCCCCCCCCCCCCCCCCCCCCCCCCCCGATGGCACAACCCCCCCCCCTCCCCAGAACAAAAAAAAAATATTCCTGGATACGGGCTTGCTCCTGACCTTAGCAGGTATCAATAGTTCCTGCCTTCGATCCAACTAAGATATGTCAAGGAACAAGCCATTTTCTCGAGTCTGGACCCCTGAGTCATTTATCCTTTCCTAGAAATCCGAATTAAACATAAATCCTTTTTTTTTCGTACAGACTTGGTACTTCCTTGAAGAGATGAAGTCGAAACGGCTACACAGGCACAAACAATCATCGATTATTTTAATTATTGGTTATTTCACCTTCCTAGATATTATGATAGTAAGAACCGTACCCACACTCGACTAGCCCAAAAGGTGGGTTGGGAGATTCAAATCTATCGTACACCCTCTGGCGTAGGCTACTACAAGAACTGTTCTTTTGTTTTATATAAACTTAGTCTTTTTATCTTTTAATTTCTCATATACTCCGTGTTTTCACTTTGTTGTTCACGGGTGAAAAACAGTAACAGTCAATTACAAATGTACCTAAACAGAAAACCTACATTTTAACCAGGACATAATAGCTTGACCCCCCCCCCCCCCAATACATGCGGCTTATTCGTAGGCTGTAAAATACAGGTTGTCGCTGTGGTGGTACAGTTTCAGAGGCTTGTGTCGTAATAGCAAATTTACTTTCATGTAATTTGCTAAAGATTTTACACCCGGTGGCAAAGCAGTCAAGCGTCTGCTTTAGAAATGCCGGGGATAGAAAAAGTGTTTGCTCCAGTATGTCTTTCTGAGAACTTTGAAATCTAGCAGTGCTAGAAATCTTGTGATATGAAGATATGCTGGCAGTATTTTCTTGTTTTTTATGCTGTAAGCACAAATAAATAAATGATGATTTAATCCATAATATCTTTAAATACATAAAAATAGCTTGGGATATGTCAATACAAATACAGACACTTCAATCAATATCAATCAACTCGACAGGTCAATATTAATTATCTGATAACAATAAATAAACTACATTAATAAAATAAACAAAAGCCTATAAAATAAAACAATAAAACAATAGCCTACGATCAGCGTTTCCAGGCCGGATAAATGAAGTAAAAAAAAATCGAAAACTTTCCGTATGAAATTGATGATGGTGCTGAAAATCCTGGCAGGAATTCCTGTCCACCACCGCCCGAGGATGGTCGTCTGTCTTGACCCTTAAAGGACCGGTCTTACCTATAATACTAACGCAACCTACTTCCATAATCACTACATATTTTTCAATACCCGGAGACCCATATTTCCTACGGTACATTCTAATCCCTCTAACAAAACCACGCTGATTTTCTCACTTGCCGTGTTTTGCTACATTCGATGTGTATCACGCTGCCGACGGTTGTCTGTGAGAAGTTTTTCCATCAGGAAAACCGGTTATGTAAATTGTTTCCCTGTTTTCGCTGTCAGTCAACGGACCTAGGAAAAGGCTTAACACAGCCAAAATCGTGGGTTATTTGCTGAAAGCACAGCCTAGTTATACTGCAAGTTGAACCTAGTTATACTGCAAGTTGAACCTAGTTATACTGCAAGTTGAAGAGCAAATAGTGCGAGGGGTCCTTTAAAGGATTAGCAGAAGAGTTACCCACTCCCCGGCACTTGATGTACACTCTTTCCCGGCAGCTGTCGTCACTAGCCAAAATAAGCGGTGCCGGCACGGTATTGGCCAAACAAATTAGGCGATTCATCTTTCAACCCTTCCAAATATTCGGATTTTAACATTCCAGCACATGACCACCGGTGCCGGCTGGAAAATCGTCTGAGCTTTTTGCAGGCTTCTTCCTATCCACGATCTTAGTAACTAGAACGACGGTTCTGAGCACCAGTTACAAATAATGTTGAGACCAAGACAGCTTACTAACGCAGTTCGAATACCAGGTGTTGCTCCTCGTCTTATTTTCTTAAAAAGCTTCGCCTAATTGTAAATGAAAAGAAAGAACCGCGGTGCCAGATGTTGATAATGCAAGGAATTCCACATGCTCAGCAGTTCATGTGGCTTTGGTATTTTCTGTGTGGCCTGCGGGTAACATCCTGATGCGCGTGCACTCTTTACTCTCTTCGTTGTGTCATTGCAGCAGCGCCCTACTAGTAGCCTAGGCAGGGTTCCTCAACTAAAGAATTGCATATCTGCATAAGTTAAGCTGACGCCCATTGCTCCAGCAGGGTAGGGTATGCAGAAGAAGCCGGCGGAACTGGCTGTGCTGAAACAAAGCAAGCAGCAGAATATTCTACGATTAATGCATTCCTTGTCATTCAAACTGGCACGCGCTCAAATTTTGAATTCATTCAATCACCATTGGCAATCAGAATGTTCATCATGCATGTTTTTACTAGCTGCATATGAATAGGCGTTTCGTCGCCGTTAATGGCTTTGATATTTTGAAAGAAAGGGAATAGTCCATTTCAGTAAAGAACCTTCACGCTTCATCTCTGCCTAGATGATCTGGGCTAGGTTGAGTCCATCTCTGCCTACGTTGAGGTGATTCTAGAGAAGAATCTGACAAGATGTGGTAGAAAATGAAAATAAAAGAGGGAGCAGATGGTGTAGACGCGGTTCTCTGGGATGACCAACCACCTAGCTCGTTTGGCAGGTAGCTGGCAGAGAGGCAAATGGGCAATATGACACTGCAAAAACCGCGGAACTAATACTGTCATGGTTTCCCCAATTCGGCATGGTAACCGAGCGGTTGATACGCCAGGATCTTCAGGTACCAGCATCGGTTTACTAATTTGCATTTTTGATTTTAGGTACATTCACTCTAAGGAAAAGCCTTTTAAGTGCTCTGACTGTGGGAAAGGATTCTGCCAATCTCGGACGCTAGCTGTACATAGGATTTTACATCTAGAGGAGTCACCTCATAAGTGTCCCGTTTGCTCCAGATCTTTCAACCAACGGTCAAATCTGAAAACACATTTGTTGACGCACACCGACCACAAGCCTTACGAATGCAGCGCGTGTGGTAAAGTTTTTAGAAGAAACTGCGACCTTCGCAGGCACACACTAACCCACTCTGTCGGTGATAATGATCATGTCGAAATCGATCGAAGGGACGAAAGCTCCTTCTCCGCTAATCACATGGATGAAGAAGATGACGATTCAGATCTCGAATATGAGCTAGACGAAGACCCTGAAATAGACATTGATGTTACGTCGACGTCACCAGAAAACCAGCTTGTCGATGTGGATCATATGGCCGGACCAAGTTCCTCTGGATACTCAAACGCAGTGCCAGAATGCATATTGCCAGAATTGAAGGATCACAACTTTTCAATCTTGAATCCCCGGATGGTGATCCCCTCCGGCATTCAGCAGGTTCAGCAGCCTTTGTCTGGTTCAACCTCTTTAAGTCCGGCTCTAAACCGAAAAAAGAGTTCTGGATTCTCTATCGAAGATATCATGAGGAAGTAAGGGATAAATCTGATCTCTAAAGTTTAAAGCGGTTTGGTTTAATCGATGTGATATAAATCCAGTGACGAGACTTTGAGACAATTGTTAACCTTTCGAAGGGATGGAGATCTCTCGTGCCATTGTTTTCCCGGTTCTGTGAATTTGTTTTGTTCAGTAAATTTTATCAGTTAATTGGCAGTCCGTTCTCGCGTGCGCGTGATAGCGATATTGCGGTAAAGGACCCCTGGTAGCAATTATTTTTATTCCTTCAATTACTTATGGCATCCCGTTTGTCAGTTCTCAAAACTCTTGGCTCTCATTTCTAGCTTCTGTTAAAAGTTGATGTTGTGGTATACAAGTCCTAGCAAAAGGAGTCGAAGTCCATAGCGCATCTTCATATTGCGACCGGAAAAAAAAAAATGCGAGAACAGGTGCGAAAGAATTTCCGATGGTATCTCAAGAGCAAGCAACAATGGGATCTTCTTTCGTTTAGCCCTCTGGCAAAATATCGGGTGTGAAAATAGTTCGGTTGTTATCCGCTTGGTCTCTGATACCGTAAGGCAACCCGCGCAAATAAGCTCGAGTCGGCCCAACTGTGAAAATCGGTGCCACAGTGGTACGAATCCTTTCATCCCAGCCCCTTCCTTGAAAATTAGTTGTTCCATCTTTCGGCAAATTGTCCAAAAAGATAAGGATAATGTGTTACCCCGTCAAAACATGTATCATCTTTGTTCTACATTTGCAAGCTCCTATGGTTGTTGCAAATGGCTGAATCTGGTCCGGACCTGTAAATGGCTTATCTGGGGCATGTTCTTTAGCCATCTACAAAGTTTTATTCGAGTTGGAGCATCTGTTCGTGAGGTTCGCATGCTACGATATCTCGTATCAGTCGTATCCCACCGCTGAAAATTTGGATCTTACAAATGAGGATTTCCTGCAACGGCAGATCACTAGAAGGATTCACTCAATCTGTTCACATCCCCAACATATGGCAACATACTTGTCATTTCCTGGCATGTGCAAAAGTTAGTCCGTTTTTGTGAACACAGCAGAGCAGTCATCCACAAACTCTTAATTTTTTGGCATGGTGTTCAAATGTTGTGGCACCGTGTCTTGCTACAAGTGCATGGTACCCCCATAAATATGTTTGAAAAGCAAATTTACGTTCCAGTTTCTGACTCCAACCGACTTACATGGGTTACCATGTCCTTACTTTACTCCATGGTGCCGTAACCGTGCCCATACGTTGGGGCATAGGCTACCCTGACGTTAGAGCACCATGTCACAATTTTCAGGATTTGCGTGTAACTGCTGAAGAAGTCTAGCATCGTTTAATCATCAGATCTACGCTGAACTAGCAAATGGAACTCTTAGGACTATTCTGCATATGAAATTCCACCCCAAATCCCTCCACAGGATTAGCATTTACGTAGCTACAAGATTTCTAGGACTCTCCTCCAGCTCTCCCCCACAGTTGCCGGATCCGGTCCGTGATTCTAAGTTCAACTGAAAAGAAAGGCTTTCAAGACCCCCCCCTCTTTACCCCCCCCCCCTTCGGCCAAGTGCCTTATAGCGATCGCAATATCTGTCCGTCCGTTGGTCTGTCTGTCTGTCGGTTCGGGTTTTGCTAGTTCGGGCACTTCCACGTAAGCTAGGACGATGAAACTTAGCAGGCATATCAGTGACCCCAAATGATTAAGCTGGACACAATCACTTTCCCGATCCGAGTATCGTGGGGGGAGTAGAGGGAGGGGGAATCCGGAATATTGAGGAATTTATAACTTTTAAACGGGTGATCGGATCTTAATGAAACTTGATATTCCGAAATACATCTTGCCCCAGCCAATCTGATCAAAATCCGTACCGAATCCGGCGACTTTGGGGGAAGCTGTAGGGGGAGGGGCGGAAATCTTGGGAAACACTTAGAGTGGAGGGATCGGGATGAAACTTGGTGGGAAGAACAAGCACAAGTCCTAGATACATCGCTGACATAGCCGGACCGGATTCGGGCACTGTGGGGGGGGGGTCTGGTGTTTCAGCGAGTTCAGTACTTCCGGGTGTACTAGGATGATCGAACTCGACAGGAATATCAGGGATCCGAATAGGCCAACTTGAAGATATTCGTTTGAACGGTCCGAAAATCGTTGGGGGATTCGAGGGATGGGGAATCCGGAATCTAGTGGCATTTATAACTTTCGAACGAGTGATCGGATTTGAATGAAGCTTGGCAAGTAGAAAGAGATATTGTCTCAGATGTTCCGTGCCAAGTCCGGACCGGATCCGATAGTAGGGGGGGGAGTTGGAAGGTGGCAACGGAATTTTTGTGAAACACTTAGCGTCGAGGGATCCGGATGGAATTTGGTGGAGGAATAAGCAGAAGCATTAAATACTTTCTTGACAGAATTAGATCATATCGGGGCTCTTTGGGGGGGGGATTCGGAGGAGGCTTAACGTTAAATTATTGACAGAAATGGGTATACGACTTAAAGTTTAACTGTAAAGCCAACTTATTTTTGTATCCTTTAACTGAATACACTACATTATTTGGGTTGTGTTAAGAGATTTGTTTTTTTTTTTCACTTTCTCGGAATCCCGGTGATGGCGAGTTAGGATACTTCCAGATGTGCGAAGGAGGATAACACTTGTCAGGCATATTATTAACACGACCAAATAGACTTAAGGACCCTCCTTGATCCGACAGTTTTTCGGGGAGTTGAGGGAGGGGTAATCCAGAAATGTACTCACTTCCCTAGGTTGCGAAAAAATGGTTCGATTCAAGTGAAACTTTATGGGTGATAAGAACTGATGATCTAGATGTAAAAATCATGTGTCCGAGCTCCATACCGGTTGGGGGAGTTCAGAGGGGGGGGGGTCCGGAAACTTTGTGACATGCACAAAAACCAGACGGATTGGACACGTACAGGACCAAACTTGTGCGGCCTAGATTTGTCATTTGGCGTCCGAACCGATTCCGACCAAGGTAGAGAATGATGAAGCGGGAACCGGCAATTTCTAGATATGCTCCTGTTCGATTAAAGCTTGATGGACGGGAAGAGGAGATGTTAGAGATGCGAAGTTTATGTGGCCGAGTCGTATTCGACCACAGTGGGGAGAGATGGAGGGGGAGTCCCGGAAATGTTGTGGCTCGCATAGGGATTGAACGAGTGGAGTGATTTGAATGAAATTTGGAAAGCACAGATTGTATGCCTTAGATGATATATTTTAGGGGCCGGATTGGATCCGAGCAGACAAGCACGGAAAAATGCTCAGATTACTTTCTCCTTTCTCACACCACCTACTCGTGACAAGTGCCATATGAGCTCGTAGTTCTTCTTTTTTTTTTATCTTGTGCCCTGTTTTGCTCAGTTTCTTTTCAATCTTTACTGCCAGGTGACCGCGTCCCAAGAACAAAATTAACAGTTTTGCATTAAATACTCCTTGAGCACAAGCTAACTGGTACATATCATATAAACTTTGACAGACTAACACTACTTTATTTTCACTTTTAACATATTCCCGAAACTACTTAATATTTACATTGACCCTTCCTAAACTTGAAATTACAACCCTCATTAAACTTGAATATACTGACAACCTTATTTACAAACTGAATATTTACAACTAATTATTTTAATACAAGAGTACATATTTAACAATGGCTAAAAATGGGAAGTCAGCTATGATGTTCGTCAGTGATATTTCGACCCTTGGCAAAGGTTTTGGTTAGGCTATTGCTGGACTGAAAGAAATTGCAGTTTCGTTTCTTCTAGTCCATCAACAACCTTTCTTAAGCTGATTTAAGCTCACTTTCCAGTTTTAGTCGTTGTTTAAACTTTAACCGAAAAGGGCCAAGACCCGACAATCAAGTTACACATCACGTATTCACTTAAATAGGCTTGAAAATGCGTTACTCCGTTTGTCGACTGTTCACAGATAACGGATTTCATCGAATGAATGTAATCTTTCGGATTTAGGGTACCTCTATGCGCCTGTCCTCTATGCTTGGAATATTTACTAACTACAAAGGTAAGCCATTGCTAAAAAATAAGTCGGTGCTAATCTGCTTTAATCCTACAAATGTAGGCTTGTTTTCAAATTTGAAATCTCCTTGTCTTGACGAATTTTGAGTTGTCGTGCAAGTAACTTGATTAATAGAGCCTCGGGTGAAAAAATGAAAAGTCACTTAGATGGGTCAAAATGTTTCAGTTTATTCAAAATCAGTTTTACAAATAAGCTGTCTTTCCAATTGAACTTTAATACTTTTGCATTAGCCGTCTGAAGTATCCCAACAGAAGAAAAATAATGTTCAGAAAGAAACAGGTTTTCAAAGTATTGATTTCGTTCTTGATGTAAAAAAAAAGAAATTGAAGCACATTGCTCTTATTTGATATCAAGCTCTTAATTAGTTGTATGACTGTTTTAGTGGTCAAAAACAAACCTGGAGTTAAAGCACAACTCTTACCAGAAATAATAGTTCCACGATGAAATAGCTCAGAAATATTGCTTTTCGAAATCACCATTAGGCTAATTTCCATGTGAAATTAACAATTTTCTTGTGAACGCTTGTCGACCCTATACAGCCCTCCTGACCTCCGAGGGGACGCAAAATATATGAAAACTGAAAGCGCCGTGGTTAAAAAGTGGGGAAATCAAGCAAAACAAAAGAGGTCCAAAACAGAAGATAGACATACCATATCAAAACAACACTTTGAAGCTTATTGTGTCCCTATGAGTGAAAGGGTTGTCGGCGGACCTTGAAGCTTAAGTCGAAGTTTGCGGTTCGTGCCTGGCAAAACTCGGATAGGCGGAGCACTAGCTGGCCTTGCTAGTCACTGGCCTTGGTAGTCACGGCAAAGCTGGCCTTGCTACACGAGGGGTTATCCGGGTCTGCAGTTTCGAACCTTGAGCCTTTCCATGGTCTTCTACAATGTTTTTCTCGTAGTTGAATTATTTTCTTTCTTTTTGGTTTCTTTTTTGTTTATTTAGCTTATTACTCCACTTTTTCTTGAATGTTGTAGTGGGTTAAAAATAAATTATTATTATTATTATTATTAAAGGATCGCAGGTACAACATGAAATATTGGCCAAAGGAGGGGATTTCAGAAGCTTATAATTCCATAAGGAAGCTAGGGATCAAATAAAACGCAGAATAAGCAAGGGGGTCCTTTAAAGAGGTGTTTTAGAACCTCAACATGGTAGACTTCTCGGTCGGCCACGCATGAGTGCCACAAGGTTTCTGACCCCCCCCCCCCCCCTTTCAGCTCCCCCATAGTGGATGGATCCGGTTTGGGGTCAATAAACTGCACGTCTAGCTCAATGTGACTAAATACGAGAAACCCAACCAGTCCCGGACCCTGGAAGGATTAACAGATTAGAGTTAAAGTGCGAACACACGATCACGATTTCCCGGCCGGATTTCCTGCACTTTCATCATCAAGTTGAAAAAATTTCAACTTTTCCATATGGAAGTGATGATGGTGGCAAAAATCCGGGCAGGAATTCCAGTCCGGGAGCTTCCTATCCTGATCGTGTGTCCGCATTATTATGGTGGAGCGAACGGAGCGATTGTCTGATTGTCTGTAACTTCGATATGAACAAGACTCTATCCTGCTAAATAAGTAAGTTTTTTTTGGGATACGTTACTTTTCCTAGAGACAAGTGGCATTTCAGATATCCCCCTTCCACAGCTGTTCACAGTGTCCAGGACATTCCTAGGACATGCGTTGTTGCCACCTATATTAATCTGGCTCGGATTACTTGCGAGCCACAAAGTTCGGGATTCCCAATGCTTCTCCCACCTATAGCCCAATAATGGTCAAACACGAGCAATAACGGTTTCCGCTGTGGTCAGGTTAGCCGAAGAACATTCAATCAATCAATCAATCAATCTATTTATTACCCGTCAAGAACAATGGAGGGCGTGTAGCCCTAGTGACGGAGTACAAAAAAAAAGGAAAAGAAAAAACAACAACAACAAGAAAGACAATGCACGTAGGAAAACTTTACACTAAACACAGCACAAACATAACTACAGATTACACAAAAAGGGAAGACCACTGGTGGTCCAATTTACTAGCGGAAGATTTGAAATCTTCCACTCTCTTATCAATAATTTTAGCAGGCAGAACCAGATGGAATTTCTGCGCCAAGAAAGAATTGCTGGTCCAAGGGGGCAAATGCAGCAGATACTTGGCAAACTTAAAATAAATCCGGTGAACATTTTTCTTATTAGAAGCAGACAAAAATTGCCAAATGGGGGACATAGCAAGAAGATATTATGCCTAGCAAGTTACGTGGAAAAATCATGCTCTCAAACTAGGTTGTTTTCCGTGTATTCTTTACAGATATTTTTGGCCGCTTACAATCCAGTTAGACTCGTTGTATTAGACGTCCTACAACAGTTCTGTTTTTTCTTCTTCCTAAACCCGAAGATCGCTCAAGCGTAGAAAACACCAGTCCGTTTCATTGATTGTGAATACCAAGAAACGGGCAGTTCTTGCTGTTGCGATAGACATTCAACAGAATACAGAAAGGTTGACAGAGTGTCCCAGAACCATTTTATCCTGAACAAAACAATAATGGAGAGGAATGGTGTGAATCCACCCTTCTTTTGTCAAGTGACTGTGCCAAGTTTACAAGAGTTACTCAGTTACGGGGAAAACTCACTCCATACAAATCTTTTGATAGACCCGGTTCACTCAATATTCTTACAAAAGATCAACTCGACTCAAAGGTAGTGCATTCAGGAGCAATAACCAGACAGAATTGACAATAATGGGGGTTCATTGTATCAAAGCTAATCGATGAATAAGGGGTTGACATTTCTCAAAATGGACAGTTGGGCGCAACCGTTCAGCACGGTCATGGTGATTTAGAATCGACACGGCGGCTCTCTTTGATCAAGTTCACATCAACCTGATGTTGATGAACTGCGGTTTGTGATACACTGAATAAACCTTTACGTTTCCTTTTGTCAGTAGTCCCTTATTGTGAGACGATAGAGTTCTGACCATTGTCATACTTTACCCCACTACAAGCGAAACGTAGTTTTCGGGTTTCAGACATGAGAGGCATGGGTGGTTACTTAGTGCTTGCAGAGTTTGACATCTGTCTTCACCGTCACGCATATGGCTAGCTAGACTGGTCTAAAAACTTGACTAACCAGATCAGCGTAATTTGTCCTTCGGGCTACTTTCATCTCTGACTGAAACTACCTATCTGCCATCTCTCGAGATGAACCCAATGCATCATCGAGTATCTATCAAGCGGGCAGCATATCCTGGAGGTTGCGTAACCCAATGATGGAACGCAGTACCCGCGAGAGCGTTACGAAACCCTGAGTGATTTTGTCTCGTTGCCTGCCTATTTGTTTTCTATTGAGATCTACTTCAAAAAGGCAGAATACTGAATTAGTCTGGTAAATGAAAATGATCCCCAAACAAGGGGAATTCAGTATTGAATTATGTCGCCTCTTTGATGCTTCCTTTCGGTTGAGATTGCCTGTTTACATAAAAGCCGAAACGATGGCTGGTCGTTTTGACGAAATTGCATTGGAGATGGTTTCTTGCCAGTCCTACAAAGTTGTTCAACTCTTTGAGTGGTCTAATCACTAAAATCGAATAACGATTGTCATTATTTAGAGGTGTAATTTCGTTGAAAGCGATACCGGTAAAGAGGGGCGGATCCGCCCGTGCTCTTATGATATCAAGTTCTACTCAGGGCGTCCAGGATGGTGTCGGATATTAAAAGGACCTACGGCTCTATTTCTAAGTAAGTCTAAGCTACCCACAAAAAAGGGGGCGGGGGAATTGTCAATAGCAATGTTGTTCTGGAGATTTTTCTGCCCTTTTTTGTAGGAGTCCTTCTTCAGGCAGTAGCTAAGCATCTGAGATAAAACACTATTGATAATTTTTGCTACGGTCACAGAAGACCCTTGCCAAGAAGAACCGAAACATCGCTGAAAATTGGTTGACAGAATTGTTTAGCACCATAAGCATGATTTGCTGTCAGCTTAGACTTACATAACCTTTAGACATGGCTCTTAAGAAATCTTAAGAGTACATAATAGTGTGACAATGACTGCGATTCGCCCCAAAGCAAAGAGAGAATAGCAATAGCAATATTAGCAATCAGCTAAAGTCTCGGCTAACGTGGATGGTGGGATAATGCTACTTTTCCAGAGAATTCCCAAGACCGAAGTTATACCAAAGTGTTACTAGTGCGAATCTAACCTATGCGACAGCATCGTAGATTTTACCAAATGCTGAAACTACCATACGACAGTATGTTCTAGTTCATGTTTTTGTATACTGTGTTTGGAAACATAGTTCCAGCCTGCATCAAGAAACCCAGGATCGGATGGTCGAGCCTGCTTGAAAAAATGCCTTACGCTCAAGATAATATTTTTCTTTTACGTTAGCACGCTGGCACCGACGCTGGCTATAGGCCTACCATGGCTTTATGATTCTCGAATGGTCTATCATGTTCCACACCAGTACATTTGTTTGGATGTCTAGGATTCAAGTGACAGAGCCCCCCAAAGACGGCTTGTACAGGCTTGACCTCTCAGTTCAGTTCAGTTTGTTCTCTAAACTCCCTCGCGGACGAAGCCATACACTTTAGTTTTCGTCATGCATTCGTCATTCTCTAATCTTTAAAAATAACTATAGCTAAAAATATCGTCTGGCTCAACTGTCTCAAGAAACAAAAATTATACAATTAAGGGGTTGTAATATTTTCAATTCAAACAGAAAACAAACAATAACGATTTATCTAAGGAGATATTCGAGTATGTGCGTGAAGCAGGTCAGCGACTGACTGAACAAAACTTTTTTTGTATATCGGTCAGGAGGACGTGGTATTGGTTCTAACTTTGGAATATGGAATATGAACAAGCGCCGGGCTTGGCCTCACGTGCAAATATTCTGGGAGAGGGTTTTCGTAGACCAGGTCTCTCCAACGTCTTCAGTCCAAAACTAAAGCACAGCTTTTTCCGGCGTTGTGTAAATGTTTACTTGAAACCTCTCCAGCTGATCGCTAGTTCTAGCCAGTAAAATCATATTTTAGGGGTTTTGATTATTCTCTAGCCGGAACAATTTGTCAGTACACCTTTATTTCTTCTATTCTACCATAACGGTCGGCAAACGGTCTCAAACCTCAATGAGGAATATTTAAAAAAAATAATAATGAATATTGTTGTATCACTGGATGCTGGATGATTAGGAAAAGTCTAAGATGAAAGAAGCAAATTCTCGAAAACCATACTCTCCTCTCACAGTTCCTAGAGACTAACTGATGCCAGATCGTAGCTTAGCAAAAAAATTCATATTTCGGTGGTTTCAGTACGCCACACCATCGGCTAGAGCCTATTCTCACAAAACTCTCTTGATCGTAAGTTTCTGCCACAAAGCCAGTTCTCCTTTTATTTTTCGTTGTTAGAAACTAATTATTCGACACAAATAGAGTAAAAACCGTTCGTTACGCACAAAGTTCACTTCCGACAATGTTATTCCTTATTGAGATGCCTCGCTAGAAAATGTTGGGACGATGTCATATGTTACCTCTGTTATAACCCAGAACAGATTTCTAGCCATTGCATCCTTCTCTTGCTTCTTAAATAAATAATCTTCACCTGTCACCCTGTACCTGGTCACAATACTCATTATCGGCACACCTCTGGAGGTAATATTCAGGGGATGAGCCTTGTGATTCGATTCCCATGATGCATCCGAGAAGTCCTTTACTGCGGCCGCGTCAAGAAGCAAGTTCCCTTTCCAGAAGGCAGTCGGAGGCGGATCTCTGTCCTCCGCGCCTCCTCGTTTTAGGCCCATGGACCAATCAGAACCTGTGGAGAAGGAAACTGATGCTGTGACTCCGGATCTGCAGCTACTTTTTGCACAACTACTCCTGCTTCTGACTAGTTTCCTTAGTAGTCTTCAACCTGCTGTGCCAGTAGCGCTGTGAAAAGCCTAAGCCACCTCTCGTGGGTAGTTTGAAAACGCACCCATTTCTTATACTGAGTGCCAAGTGACCTCCATGGACTTTTCGAGGTCAGAAGTTGCGAATAAGACAAGCAATCACCAGTGGACGCCAGGTTTGTTTAAACTTATTTCCGGCTTATTTTATATGTTGCTCGTCGAAACCGGCTGAAGTTTTTCTGTTAAGATAGCTTGGTTATTTTGCATGTTTTTGCAGAATCTTACAAACTAGTTAAAGTTTTACCGTGTGTTCGAAGCTGTCATCTTTTGCCGTGACATCGTCAATCAGAACGTTGTTTATCGCTAAGAAAGCTTGTTTTGAGTAGACTAACACGAATATTCATGCAAGTAAGTGTCATGCGTGAGCCGACACTAAGTCGTATTTTTTTTTGCAGAAACAGCCGAGTTCTCAAGCCCTTCTCTGACTCCGCCGGCCACTCCAACCTTGCCTTCTGACTATCAGTCGGGACACTTCTCTTTCCCTGTTATGTCGATGCAGCAACAGGCAATGCCTGCGGGAAACTTTGAGTCAATCCAGAAAGCGGCGCTTGCTGGCCTTCAAGCTTCAGGATTCTTCCCATCTCTGTTCTTACCTGGAGGCCTTCCCTTTTCCATTGGGAATTTGGGGCTTCCGTGCAACATGGCAGCAAATGAGAACCGATTCGAAGAATCAAGGGAATCGTCGGCGTTTAAACCTGTCATGTCGCCGTCTGGAACGTCCCAGCAGTTTGCCGAAGAAAAGAAAATAGACTTGTCAAAGAGCTCACCGACTCAGTACCCCAGCTCAAACTTCAACGCCCGAATGTTCGAAACCGCTGCAATGCTGCATGGTCTTGGAAAGCTCGATATGTCAGCGCTGGCTGCGGCTCGACTTAATATTGCTCATTGTGGGAAGCCGACGGAAGCACAAACATCCTCGTCGCATCCACAAAATCCGTCAGCTGACCTAGCGTCTTTACAACAGCGACTTCAAGGCTTGGGACCTCAGTACGGCCTTCCTTCACTTCTGATGAATCCGTGGCTTCGAGGTGCCGTAACTCCTTTCTACCCACCTCAATACGACCCAAGACTTTTCCGTGGACCGGGAAGAGCTTCCAGACCAAAAAAGCAATTCATTTGTAAATACTGCAACAGGCATTTCACGAAGTCGTACAACTTATTGATCCATGAGCGCACCCACACCGACGAACGTCCTTACTCCTGCGATATCTGTGGAAAAGCCTTCAGGAGGCAGGATCATTTGAGAGATCACAGGTGAGTTTCCTTTTTTTTTTCCTACTTTTCCCTTTTAACATTGTCACCAGTGTGATCCCTTGTAACCGTTTTACAGCCTTTCCTAGGCTTGCTCAGGATTTTCTGCTGAGCCCGACGCAAATCTGAAATTCAATAGAGCTTCACCTTCTGCTTAATTGTCATGTTTTGTTTCTTCAGAGTGTCCACTGGGCGAGCAAGGGATGTTTGCTTTTTCACGGCGTATCGCGTTCGACAGAAGTTGCCCAGACAGCGATTTTAAAAAAACTAAATCTAAAATTTTATTTATTTGTTTTTATCGTTTAATGTATAATTACATTATTTGTAATTCTTGTGATAAAACTTCATTCTCATCTTCCGCGTTGAAAGTCATCTGCGGTATGTATCCTATGACCTTTTGGCCATGTTCTCATTGGAAAGCATGTACAAGTAAAAATTCTTTAGTGAGAGAAATCTTCTTGTAGCCAAGCACCATACGGCTTTGTAATTATTACGATTTGCCTCTTTTACGAAGCAAGTATGGGTGTTGAATGACCGAAATACCTAAAGAGATTCCTCTAGCCATACCACATTTCTTGGAAGCAAAAAAAGGTAATTTATGGGTGAGCTGAGGACACCAACGCGCGGGCGGAGACGGCTTGTCTCAGTGGGCGACTTTACTAGTTATGCTAATACTGTTTTTCCTCGACAGATACATCCACTCGAAAGAAAAGCCATTTAAATGTGCCGACTGCGGAAAAGGATTCTGTCAATCACGCACCCTGGCTGTTCACCGCATTCTTCATCTTGAGGAATCACCACACAAGTGTCCAATCTGCTCCAAGACCTTCAACCAAAGATCAAACCTGAAGACCCACTTGTTGACGCATACGGACGTCAAGCCTCACGAGTGTAATAATTGTTTGAAAATGTTCAAGAAATCGGAAGAACTGTGCCAGCACATTGAGTCGCACACCGCAACAGACTGTGATGGTCAAACCAGGTTTACCTGTATCAAGCGTGTTGACGATGATGACACTGAGGCGATTAACGTCGATGGTAACGAGACCAGTGATAGCGAGGTTGCCTCGTTGCCGGCCGAAGACGAAAAGAAAGTCAATCTGTTCGGCACCTTCCGGAAGTCTGGTTTCTCAATAGATGACATAATGCGTCGTTGAAGTTTCTTGTTTATTTACCCCTTCCCAGATCTCCTGTTAATCCACTTTTAAGTCATTTTCGCAAATTGTTTACACATAGGTGACGTTTTTATAGTGACAAGAAAGGCGTTTAGCCATTATTGTCAATTATACGTATTGTATCCGGCTTATCCCTTGTCGTTAACGATGGCCGCCTCCGTGAGTTCACCGTGCCATATACTTTGTAGCCGTTGTTGTCCGTGTTGTAACTTACCAGTGCAAATGACCATGTGAATCTGTAAATATGTCTATTCTCCACAAGTTGTGAAGTAATAAATTAACTTTTAATCCAGCTTTCATGATCTGAAGTTCCATATTCCATAGTCGAGCTTAAACAGTTGATCTTGGAGTTGACTGCCATTCCTTGTTACACTTGTTGATTCTGAGGCTTCGATTCCAGCGAATGTGTTATCAGGATGACGATAACAATAACACGGAATGTAGTTTCATTTTGTACGAGCGTGTCTACTGTTCTTCCAACGGTACTTTACCACGGATGAGTACCGATAAGGTTATCATATTTTGAAAAGTTATTATGGTAGTTGAAAGAACAAACATTTCGTTGCTGATGTCACAGAAAATTGAAGAGACGGTAAGGCGGCGCTGTTTTGTTTAATGGTATCAGGCATCTTCTTATTGACTAAGACCACCAGTTACTCCCGGATTCAGGTTCAAGCTTTGGGCAAAAGCAGATGAGCACAAGCGCAAGTTTTTGGAATCCCTTAACGTAAGTTACGGTATACGAGTGACTTCATAAAGTTTGTCCATCCGTCTGTCTACTGGGATAACAACTTTCGAAGAGCCGAAATGTTTTGTTCAAACTTGTTGGATGGATCCCATAGACCCATATTTAGGAGTGGTTATAATAAATGAAGGCGACACAATTTGTTTTATTTAAGCTATGAGATCGTCATTCAAGAGTTCGTTTATAATCTTTGCTTAAGCCATGAGATCGCCATCTAAGAGTTCGTTTCGTTTTGCCGTAATCCACAAAGATTGGAACTCCAAAGCTAGCAATGAGATACACCATCTGATATTTTTTGTTCAACTGCAGCTAAGAGCGAAACGTGACGGAAGTATTCGAGAGTGGGAGTGAGAATAGGATGCTCGTCTAAAAAGCCAAGTTCCCACTGTCCAGTTTGCTGTACCCACTGCCCAGTTAATTGCCATTTTTTTCTTGCCAGCTTTTTTCTCCCGATTTTTCGTTTTGCTGCCCAGTTTTTCTGATAAAACTGAGTTTGATATTTACTGGCCATCAAAAAACGCTGGTCAGTTTTCTTCAAATCGCCGGCTTTTTCAGTAGGAAAAAATTTGTCAAAGATAAATAATTATGGAAATACTGAAGTTGACTGAAAGATAAAGTGGGGGGATAGCCATGCTGTACTGCTAGTTAACAGTTGTATGAGCTACCCTTGGCTCTGGGATTCATCCAGTGCGGACTACAAAAATCAAAGAAAACAAAACAAAAAACCATACCTAGCTCTTGTAGAGAGTGGACTTAGACATGCAGGGCTCGGTATTTCAAACGAAGAACTAGCAAACATTTTAAAAAGAAAATTTGACTCACTGAAAGACACACAGATTTTGACTCACAGATTCGTGAGAAACGACACGACTAAGGGAAAATCTACAGTTCTTGTTGTTCACACCAGATTAAGCAGTGAGAACAAAAAAAAATGGCAGCTTTTAAAACTGGCCAGATTTTAAATCTGGCCAGCAAAATAACTGGGCAGTGGGAACTTAGCTTGAGCAGCGAGCGGGGTATGCCTCTCAGATACGTCAGATCTTTTACTTTTGATCGCGGCACATTGCCACAGTCGAAGTACGTTCATAAACTTCTTGTTATAGGCTCTACAGATAGGTCTCGAAAAGTTTATTGGCAGTATCGGTCTGATTTATTTGAGGGTAGGCTATGATTTTTTTTAAGAGAGCAGGAATGCAAAAAGAAAAACGTAGGAGAATTGGTGGCTGGACCAAGCAGGGGCGTCATTTGTGGTGGAGCCAGCTGCCCCCCTTGCCTTCCAAGGGGGCTCGAGCTACCGTTACCGCCACTCAGTATTTCCGTTCATGGCTAGACCAATTATTTATTACCTATGTATGTTCATTGTTCTACAACCCTTTCAGTGCCTCACTGCCGGTTGTTTTCCTTCAACCCGTCTCTCTCTCTCTCTCTTTCTCTCTCTCTCTCTCTCACTCTCTCAGCTACCCAGCTACCCAACATATCCCGAAAAAATCAATTTCTCATCGAAATTGTGACATCTGGTTGCGTCGTATCAGTTGACCAAGGCACTCATGAAAGTTCAACTCTTTTTGATACGGGATAATGCGAGAGATGATGACTCGAGGATCGAACGTCTTTTAAGGCACGTTTGAGTCTGGGTCAGTTGTGGATCTGAAGTCTGAACTTGAAGAGAGAGATTTATCTTTGTAACATGGCGTAGAGTATCACTTTATGATTTTTTCCTGGACACCTAAGGGCCCCTTGGAAATATTAGTGGAGCACCACCCCGGAGCAGAAAATATAAGAGTTGGAGGGGAGAGGGTCAGCAAACTTAACCGTTTAACCTCAGCTTGTTTATTTTGGAAAACGGTAAGAAAAGTTTTAAATCTATTTTTGGGACCCCAAAACGTAAGTGGAGGGATACCTATGACATCGCAAAAGTGGTCCGTCCGTCTGTTAGCACGATACCTCCCGAAGGGATTAAGACTTTTTGATGTCACCTAGAACTCAGATGTTCTAGGTGTGAGGATTCTTTGGGTCAAGGGTGAGGTCAAGGTCGTAGATGTGCTCTGTAGCCGTACATTTAGGGGTGGGAGTTGAAATTAAGGGACAAACAAAATACTTTTAAACAGCTAATGTAATAGTCGATTAGGGGTTAAGAAGACATGCTGAACACGATAGTGAAAACCATTTTCTTGCCGGATAAGTAGTTCGTCCGGAATCCGGCAAAAACGGGAAAGCTGGTTAGAACTAAAAGTCTTATTTGAAGTTGAGTAGATGTTCGATTACAGGGTAAGAAGACATGCTGAACACGATGATGAAGACCATTTTCTCGTCGGACAACTTGTTCGCCCGGAATCCGGCCAAACCGGAAAATTTGTTAAAAGCGAAATTTGAAGTTAATTCGATGACAGATTTAGGGCTAAGAAAAGACGCTGACTCTGTATATGACAATCATTTCTTACCCGGACATATAATTCGTCAGGAATCTGGTTGAGCCCGGAAATTTTATAAGTTAAAGTTTTAGTTTAAGTTCTCAGATGTTCTTTATAGGGATAATGAGATACGCTGAATCCGTTTCTGAATTGTTCTTTTTTTGCTGGACAAGTAGTTTGCTCGGAATTCGGCCGACACCGGAAATTTGGCAGAAGTAAAGCAGGAAGTTTTCGGTGAGTATCGTCAAAATAGATATGGCTTATAGAGGTATATCTGAAGTTGGTTTTCTCAGATGATTAGTGTGGCGAAGACAAGACCCAATTGTCTGGATCAAATATTTGATTTTTGGGATCCCATCGAAATCTTAGTTCTTGTCTACCTGGGTTGCAGCAAAGGCTACTCTGTTTCAGTTTTATTTCGGATGGTTTTTTACTCGGAAGGGTCGAGTTGAAGTATCGTCAAGTACCAGTTTTCAGTTAAATGTCTCAAATTGTTTGAAATTTGTCGGGACCAAATATTATGAGCTGACCTTTGTCCTTGCTTTCACTTGTGATGCAAACAGGCACTCAGATCAGAAAGAATTCCAGATTTTTTGCCTGCGGTGCCTTTTGTAGTCCGTATTGTTTACTTTCAGTTTGGGCTTACAGTTTTGGGGATGGGCCATTTTGAAACAAATTTTTTTTAAGGAAGATAGTTAAATTTTGCTAGAAAGCACGCAGATTAAAACAATTTAAAAAAAAAAGATTACAAAAAGATTAAAACAAAGTCCAAAGTCCATGGCAAATACATAAAAAATAAACACAAACAACCAAAAATAATAATTTTTACAAGCACCTATCCCTGTGGGCTAGGGCTACCCTGAGGAACCTCGCCAACTATTTAATATTCATAAAACATAAAACTATATATAATATTTGTAAAACATTCATAAAAAATAAAACTATATATAATATTCATAAAACATAAAACTTAATATTCCATAAAATAATATTTCCCATGATCCTACACATTCATTCTTCCTCCAACCCTCTTTCATTTACTCAAAAAATGTATAACCGAAGTTCACTCAAAGTTTCGCATTCAAATGGTTCGGCGAAATCGAGATTAGGAGACCAGCACAGCCTATAGCTCCCGCAGGACAATTGCGTTGCCGGCCAACTTCCTCTCCTTTACCGCCAAATCCAGGGCCGGATTAAACCCTGTGGAGGCCACTATAGACAGTCCAAACTTGGGGACCCCTTGCAAATTATCTCCTAGTAGTATGGATATTGTCGTCCGCGGACCCTCTAAAAGGAGCTGGGCCCATGGGATATTTGATGATCTGAGAAAGTTAAAACCAGGCCCAGACACAGAAATCCAGGGTACCCCTTGGGATTAAAATAGTCAAGGACCGCTTTTTGGTAATTGAGAAAAAAATACTTTAGCTACTTCTATTTTTTCTTATTTAACGTTCATTGTCTTTATAAAATAGACAAGCAAATCAAATTGGTAAGTACCAGCTATAGTTTTTTTTTTCACACACCATAAATTTTACGTTCTCCTTCAGCCCAAGCTTACTGGGAAACATAGTAAACAATAGCTAAAAACGGAAAGTAAGCTACCATCTTTGCCAGCGATATTTTCAGCGAATAAACGAACCTGCAATCACTTTCTTCCAGTCCAGCAGCCGCCTGATGCTGCCAAGAAGGGCCGAAACGTTGCTGTCAAATATCTTAGCTGACTTCCCATTGTTAAATTTTTACATTTACCAATTCGGACCCTGACCTAGGATGGGACTCTAAGCAGCTGCCAAGGCCACTGATCAGAACACACCAAGTTTGGGATCTTACCGAGACCTTTGGTCTAGGTGAGGGCGCCAGCTTACATTGTGCCTATCGCCGAGGCAGAGGGATTGTATTGGGGTGAAGATTTACTTCGTGGTTGTAGCGACATCGTTGCGAAGAATCCAGTCAGCATTCTGTCCACGTTCTGGTTATCCCACTACAGTCTTAATAAGAATTTGGTAAACGTTAGGCCAGTGCTTAATGAAGTCTTAGAGATGGTTGTCCATAGGATGTAGCATGCTGTTTCGCTGAGGTTTCTTTTTTTCTATAAACAAAAATTAAAACGATTTCCGATATTTCAGACATCTAGATCAATAGGATATTAGTCAATAGGGTGCTCGTTTTTTTTTAACCTCTTCTGGCTCTCTTACCCTAAACATTAAAGATAGTCCAAGTTTTTCAGTCCCTCAGAAGTTCTGTCCGTCCCTCGGTCCCGATTTCTTAAATGAAGGTACTTTCGTGATACGTACTTATCGACTGTATTCAGTAATAAATCCGGATTCGGCTCGAACCCAGATTTGACATCATTCAGCTGTCCGACCCGATCAGCCATGGACGGGGGGAGGGGGGGGGGGGGTCCAGTGATCCGATAAAGTTAGATCTTCTAGATAGCAAGCGCACAAGCCCTACATTTATAGGTTCCAGGAATTGCGGGGGGAGCATACACAAATTCTGAACGTTAGGAAACGTTTGGGCTCATATGCCTATGCTGGGTTACTACGCCCTGGAGAAGGGCACATTACCCCCATGATAATGGGTTGAATTGAAAATCTGAAATGAATAATAGTTTTTGGGATCCCAAAACGTAAGTGGCGGGATACCTATGACATAGCAAAATGTCCGTCTGTCCATCTGTCTGTGAGCACGATAACTCTCGAAGGCAATGAGATATTTTGATGAAACTTGGTGTGAGGATTCGTTGGGTCAAGGGTGAGGTCAAGTTCGCAGATGGGCTCTGTAGCCCTACATTTAGGGGTGGGGAGGGGGTTCAGCTTAAGGGGCAATAAAATATTTTTAAACAGATAATGTGATAGTCGATTGTGGGGTAAGAGGACATGCTGAACACCATGGTGAAACAACTTTGTCATAGAACAATTAGTTCGCCCGGAATCCGGCCCAAACCGGAAAGTTTGTTAAAAGAAAAAGTTTTATTTGAAGTTGATTAGATGTTCGATTTAGGGGTAGGAAAACTTCCTGGTGAAAACCATTTTTCGCCGGACAAGTTGTTAGCCTGGAATTCGGCCAAAACCGGAAAGTCTGCTTAAAGTAAAAGTTTTATTTGGAGTTGGTTAGATGTTTGATTTAGGAGTAAGAAGACATGCTGAATACTTATGTGATACAAATTTTCTACCCAGACAAGTAGTTCGCCCGGAATACGGTCAAAATCAGAAAATTGTTAAAAGCTAAAGTTTTATTTCTAGTTGATTAGATATCCGATTTCGGGGTAAGAACAGATGCTGAATCCGTGTATTATAATCATTTTTTACCAGGACCTATAGTTCGACCGGAATCCGGCTGGAGCCGGAAAATTTGTTAGAAGATAAATTTTTATTTGAAGTTGATTAGATGTTCAGTGTTGGGGAAAGCAGATACGGGAAAGCAGTTCGTTTTTCAGCTTTCTTTTTTCGCCGGACACGTAGTTCCGGAATTCGGCCGAAACCGGGAAATTGGCAGGAAGTTTTTGTCAAAACAGATATGACTTATAGGGGTAAACACACACTGAATCAATATCTGAACTTGGTTTTCTCAGCCGAATAGCTATTTGGCCTTAGTCTGCGAGCTTCATACACTACTTGCTTTGGCTACCTATCACGAGACAAAAATTTCAAGACAAATTTTCGCGAGACAAGTCAGTCAAGTGGCAATTTTTCACAACACAAATCACCAGAAGACAAATTATCACGAAGCAAATCTTGTTCAAGACAAATTTCCGTGAGACAAACCGGCATAAAGACTTTCTATAAATTTCAGCGACTGATTTTATTTGATCTGTTCACACACACAAAACTAAACGAAAACACAAAGTAGGAAATTATATGTAAACAAATCAAATGTCGGAGAACAGGGATGCCTGATTAAACTCTTCCAAATTCATGGAATTGTCCAGGAGCCGATCTTTCACTTGCTGCAGTTTCAGATACTTTTCAACGAGCTACTCAACTAGTATGGACTGCAGTTCCTGCTCTTGCAGTTTTCACCATTTTGAACTGGATTGGGTTGACATTAGTTGCGTTTTTTGCCGTCATCCAGTTAACCGACCTACAAGATTTTCCACTAATTTTAATAGTAAAATGTTCAAGGAGTGTGCTGCTGAAGACTGGATTTGGCGAAGACAGGACCCAATTGTCTGGATCAAATATTTGAATTTTTGGGATCCCATCGAAACCTTTGATCTTGTTTAACCAGATTTGTATTGATGATAATTTGCGCTTGCTGCAGGGCACGGTGCCCGAACGTTGGAGCGCCCAAAATTTTAGGATTTCTGTTCCACTGGGATGGGGGGCTGGAAGTTTGGTAGAGCTAGTAAGCGTCAGCAAATGGATGGATCGGGGCATAACCTGCAAGGTGGGCTCAAACCATATACCCTAGCCTGGCAGATTAGCACTGGTCGAGGGACCAGGTTTTGCTTAGTAATTCCTGCTGACGTTCACCATTTAAATTATCCAATATTTCTTAGTGATAAGTAAAATGCATTCTCTATTCGGGAATCATGGTTTTCTCACAAATATGTTCTGGTAGAGGGGTCCGATGGGGCTTGGATCCCGTATTGTCAGAAGTTTAGTAACACATAACACGTGGTCGCGCGTCCTTGTGTTAAATATTATATTGGATGCCAAGGATACTTATATAACCCTTGTGTCATGTTTCGAGACAAAACCTCTGTCATGGCCTTTAATTTTTTTTACTTTTTTTTTCGCGAAAAGACAACATAGCAAAGGATCTTAATAGATATAATCTCTCAAAGTTTAACACAAGGGTGTGTAAATATGTTTTACTGTAAGTGTGTTTACTGTAAATATATTTTACTGTAAATATCTTTTACCTGTTATCAAACTTCTGAATGCATTTACTTCAATAACTTCCTGAACGTGCAGATCGTGTTGGAAATTGGAAGATCACGATTTTCGTTTGCGGGTGGAAACCGACCCTTGTGGGAGTATTTGCGGAACTCGGCAAAATGTTGGAAGAGAACTTCTAGATGGATTAGGAAACGTGAAGTGAAAGATGAGAAGTAACTGCGAGAAACGGATACGTCAGCTTAGTTTTATTCGATCGGTATTTTCGCCATTCTTCGCAAGTGTCCTCTTCAAGCAAAGGTTAGTTTTCTAGCTTGAGCCTAAAGAGAACCCTTGTCAAGAAGGGCCGAAATATCGCTCGAACAAAACTCATCTGCCGTATCCGTTCAGCGCAATCAAATACGTGTATGTTTGTTTCTTTTTATCATCTGGATTTACTGCTTTATTCGAAGCTCAGTGTAATTTTTTATTTCCTATTTTTTGACTGCGCTATTTCCCGTTCCAAGCTCCCGTCCCCATGAAATTTCATCATCATATGATTTTTTTTGTCAGCTTCGGCTAAAGGAATATTCATGCGAAGCGAAAGGGGGGAATGGAAGATTCTTTCATTATTTGATACCAGCTCTGCCCTAAATTTGCTGTATTTTCCCGCATGGACCCGCTCACTTTTTGGGGTCCCACACCTACATATCTGTACATATATTTTCTGGCCGAATAGTAACACAAATTTTTGTTGTGTTTTATTTCTTTTTATTATTTTACATACTCCGGTTTTGGAAATGGCGGGTCAGAAATAAATTATTCACTTACTTATCTATAGATGGCACGCGGGTATAAGTGTTCAGATGCTTGGTGCATACAAATACAACATGATACAATGAACTATTACAGTGGCTCAGACCTCAAAATAGTGCAAGTGCCGTATGAGTTGTAAGGGCTTGTTTGCTTTTGCTCTTCTCGAGACTGTAGTGGCTATGACCTGAATAGTAGTGACCACATTATGGACTTAAGTTGCGAGGCATAATGACATTATTTTATTTGCCCATTTGCCTGTCGACTTCTCTCAGCAATTCCCTGGATTTTCTTTGGATATTGTTCTGGGTCGTCTGGCTGCCTTGCGTTTGCTTAGTTATCCCTTGCCAGGCCTTTATCCAGGAATTAATTTCGGGGGGGGGGGGGGGGTGCCTGCGGGTCGGACAAAAAAGTACAAAAAGACATAGATCAGAGGGAAAAGCCTATACAAATTATTGTTTTTGTATGTTTTTTTTGGGGGGGGGAGGGGTCAACCCCCTACCCCCCTGGATACGGCCCAGTACCTTGCTATAATCTAAGTCAACTCTATCTCGAAATACTTAAACTATGCTTCATCTTTCAGACTTCCGATGCCTGATGCTTCCGCACAGTGAGTATAACACCTTCCAGACTTTCATGATAGTAGCTGCTTTCTTTGTCACGGGAGTTCTCACCTTCTGCGCCCCTTCTATACTATTTCGTTCTGGTATCACTCACATTCTGCGAAAAAGGAGATTAAAAAGATGAGATCATATTATTTTAAATATGCAAAGCACCTGCTCCACTTGTCGAAATTATGTCATATCCATACATTGACCGAGAATTTCGAAATTCAAGACGCAAGTGTTACCCTTTTGAATGTTTCCTCGTCACTATACAGAATCATGGACACGAGAGCCCAACCATCACACGACGTTATCCACTGATTCCTGGCCGAAGATTGAAAATTAGTGTCTTTTTCTGTGGGCTTAATTTATTTTCTTTCCTTTACTCCGCTTTTTCAATATGGCGGGTTATAAATAAATTACACTTACTCACTTACCGGTGGTCTCCGGTTATTCTTATGAGGCGTTTTTGCCTCCACCGGTGACTACTCACCTGTCTTCTGTCTTATAACCCGTTTTAAAACTAACCGGTGTCCGGTTTTATCTCACCGGTACGAACTAACCAGCACCTGCTCGGGAGCCCGACTTTACCGAGAAGTTGGCAACTTTTCGTCAATTGACGGGGTTCTGCGCAAAACCCAGAATTTAGGCCGGCCTTACAGTCACGGGTGACTACCTACCGGTGAACCATAAAACTTATTACAAGAGAAGAACCGGACACCGGTAACAATACACCAGTGACAGCCCGGAGTGCAATGAACGCAGCTAGTGTGATAGCTAATTTTGCTATTTTTCAACATTTCCCTCTATCCTCCCCTCCAGATACCTTTTGCCTCTCAATCACAACTGTCAATCACTCTTCCTTTTTATCCTACCCTATCAATTTGCATACTTATTCTGTCTCTCAACTGTGTTGTCTCTATTCATACTGCGCTGTTATGCAAAAAGCGGGTCACAAATAAAGAAAGAAAGAAAATGAAAAAAAAAGTTTCCAACGCCCCGGACTTTCTGACTTTTGACCTCGCTTCATCTTCTGGATCTCGAAGAAAACGGATCCAGAATCCAGATGTAAAATTTGAAAGGTGAAGCCTGGCTTTTTTCATTGGCTGAGGTAAAAATAGTAAATTTGGTGCTCAGCACAGTCAACATTGTAAAATACCCTTGAGGGCTAACTCTTTGTGTCGACGAAGAATCGCCGTGTACCTGGCGGAAGAGCAGGAACTGTCACCTTAGCTGTCTCCAGCGAACGCCGTTTACTGGATGACACAGGATTCGAGTCATCGTTTGGCGCGTTTCTCGTTTTTCCGAAGGCTCAGTGGCTGTTTTGGACTTATTCATGTAGAGTATTAAATTGTCTCTCCTAAATCAGACTTACCCTAGGTTCACACAGAGCAAAATGCGGCGATGAACGACATTTTTCAATCGCAGCGACAGAAGATTTTATCGCCCGGATATTCGCACTAAATTTTCGTCGGCAGCAGAATTTGACGCGAAAAATAATTAAAATAATTAAAAATTACCATTAAAATCCTTAAAATAAAAAAAAATAATTATTCGTATGGTTTGTTTGAATATTACAAAAGGTAAATAATATTAGAATATATAATAATTATACAATATTACAAAAGAAATCTTGCTGTCGCCTGATTAAAGTTGAATTTGAACATTGAAAATAAGCAACAGAAATCGCCGATTTTGGCGACGAAAATCTCGGTGATCGCCGATATCGCCTCGGTGTGAACGTCTGTGTGAACCTAAGGTTAAAGAACTGTACATCACCGAGTTTGGAGATTTCTATTCCGAGTTCGGAGAGTTAAAATCCGATGGAGGATTAAAACGCTAGAATGGAAAATACTGCCGATTGAACTTATCTGAAAGCATAGAGTCACGAGTGAATAGAACCCCCGCAAGATCAGAGGCAACTTAATTCGCAAGGCAACCCGATCTAGGGTTTATGTGCTCACCGAAATCTGGACAACATACTTGGGATACTTACGCCCAGAAACCTCTCGATGAATTTGCTAACCAATTACTCACCTGAGCATTATTGACAAGTGACTTCATGAATGACTGATTTTCATCGGGTACACGTTCCCACGAGCCAGAAGAAGTACGCGCATAGCAAGCATAGAGAAATTGAAGTTTGGTTTTGTCCAGGTATAAGGTCAATGATAGATGGTGATTAATTATTAGACGATACTTGATGCAACTAATGATCCCTTGTCATTTCTTCAATGAAAACATGATGGAGAGATGTTAAATTTCTAAGAGTTGGATCATCTTTCGATATGCCGGCCGGTGGCCTGAGCTCTTGTTACTGTGCCGTATTTATTGTCCTAAATAGCTAGTGGACTGCAGACTTTAGGGTGTAGGCAGAACAAATATCACGCACTTTGCCATTAATACCAATGCAACCTGCCTCCGTATTCGATCTTTCCATTCTTGAACTTGGAGATCACCGTTTTATCCGTTACTTTCTAATCCCCCCTCCCTAAGGACACCACACTGATTTTTATTTTTTCCGTGTTTTGATATTTCTGATGCGGATCATGCTCCCGACAATTGTTCGTGAGAAGCTGGCTCGTCTGAAAAAATATTACGTAAAAATGAGGTTTCAGTTTTAAGCCAGAAAGATAATTATTGAAATGTTGGCGGACATTTTACCAATTAGGGCTAGAAGACGTCCGATGAAGGGTGAATTTAATGAAGAGTGGTACATCATCTGCAGTGGTTAATCATCTTTGCTACGATAAAGAGATTGCAGCGTCTCCTTAGGATAGAAATGGAACCTAGGAGTAGATTTTTGGAATAGGGGATTATCCTTAGTGTGTCATTAGAGTAGAGAAAGATTACGAAATAGTTTTTCTTGTTCGTGTTGTTGTTTTTCGGTTTTTTGTGTGTTTGAGATTGTTTGTGTGATTTTTGTTGCCATCACCCTCGGGCTGCTCAGCAAGCAATACATTTATCTATTGTCTATAAGGTTTAAGCCAAACTGGTTCAAAATACAAGACATAAAAAAGAGATTTTTCTACATCCGCTAATTATACCTCAAAGATGTTATGCGAGTGATAAAGATCATTTCGAATATTTCGGCTGGACTTCCTACAACTGCCTTCAGCCAGAACCAACTGAAATTACATGTTCCAACACAAATGCAACATAGGAAACGACGGGGACGACAAACGATAAGATAGCCAAAAGAACGATGTGGACTAAGACAAAATAAAAATATTTAAATGCAGTTATTTAAAATGTGTGTATGTACAATTCTGTGATTTTTACAATTATTTGGTGTACATGTCCGATTCAGTACTAATCTACATTTGGATAAGAACTGGCTGTAATTCCGAGTGAAAGCTTCTGTGCTTTCTCGGGAAAATAATTGTAAGTCAATTCACAAACTACGCTTGTATTAACATAGTAAATGCGATAGAAAAAAACGGTCACCTGAAGTTCATTCCATCAGTTGATCTCTGTGCCGGTAGAAACACGACCCGACTACAGAAACTGCCAAATTAAGTATTTGGACGCAGTAGCTCAGGAATATTCAATATAAATATTCCTTCAGCCCAAGCTCACTGCGAATCATATTTGATAGTGCAAAACGGATACGTCAGTTGAATTTTATCGAGCTATATTTCGGCTCTTCTTGGCAAGGGTCCTACTTAGGCCCAAAACCGCTCAAGTTGGAAAAACGAACATGTGGGAAAACCGTCTCTAATAAAATTCAGCTGCCGTATCGATATCGTATTGAGCTTGGAAGTAGTAGACTGATTACTTAAATTCACAATTTATACAACTCAGGACATGCGGTTTGCATTTCGGACCACCTTCTTACCATCGATAACATTTTATACTTAGAACACTATATTAAGGAGTGGCTAGTCGAACGAGTGATCATTATGCTTATCTGGAGTTTTACCTGTTATTCCATAGCTAATGGTTACAAGTGTACCGATTAAGCATCATCTTTCATTTTGCATCAATTAAACTAGCAGCACGAGCGTGGGAGGGAGTGCCGATATGCAGACTATTTCATTGGTCACATACCATCGTAACCTCGTCGATAATTTGTGTGAGACGTGTTAGTCCAGTTTCCCTTCCGTCCCGTATCAATATTGGTTTCGCCACTTCATTGGCTGGTGCTAATTGGAGAATTCGGGACTGGTGATCCCCATCTTGCATGGATGTGACCAGGCCCGTATCCAGGAATTTATTTCGGGGGGGGGGGGGGGGTTGCCTTTCGGTTTTTTTTTCTTCAAAAAAGTGCAAAAAAGACACAGATCAGAGGGAAAAGCCTATAAAAATGAGTATTTTTGTATGTTTCGGGGGGGGGGGGGCGGGGTTTAACCCCCTACCCCCCCCCCCTGGATACGGCCTTGGATGTGACTAAGAAGAGTTGGTAAGATCCATGTTTACCGGGACCGCGAGCCCCTGTTTCACAAAAACTGCTTCTGGGCCTTATTCTGTGCGTTGATTCTATAGTTGAAAGGTTTTCGTCTCTTTGTAGGATTTTGCCATCTTTGGCCGATTTTCTATCCCTCATAGAGTATGAAAACAATACTCTTGATGACTAATTCTTCATGCCAATCAAGAACAGCCGTGTTTCTAGTGAAGAGCCGTAAGTGTCACCACAGCTGTCCCGAACGAACGCAGTGGATTGGTTGATATCAAATTTGAGTCATTGTTCGGGCGACCTTTCTCATTCTTCCCGAGGTTCACTGGCGTGTTTTGGACTTAGTCGTATAGAGAATTTACTGTACATACAGTCATCCGTTTGTGGAACGCGCGTGCCCAGTTTGGCACCCCGGACTGACGGTTGAACCTGTCCAAAAGAGGTCATGCAATGTGATGCTTGGTCCAGATTGTTTCTTATGATCAGTCCTATCAAGCTTCAGTTGCGATCCGTGCAGAGACGTCAGATGACGATGAAATTTGGGATTAAATGATCATCATAGAATAAGTTTCCCAGATTTTGAGACTCCGGACCAGACCCGACTAGATAAAGACAAACTACTAACAACCCTTTTTTTTACTTGTGTTGCGAGGTAGGCGATAACTAGCTCTGACTGAAGATAGGAACAACCGTTGATAAGCCAAGACTTTCGACCCCTCACAGGCTCGATCGAAACTGTGTTTATCTACGTATGTGTCTTGCTTTATTTGTCATTTCAACTGTTCATAATTTTCCCCAGCGTCAAAGTTTAACCGAAAAGGGCTGAGGTCCGTTATACTTCGTTTATCCCTTATCCACCGGTAATCGATTTCATCAAAATACGATACAATATGAGTTACTTCGTTTGTCCGTTATCTACATAATCGATTTCATCAAATGAACTTCTTTCGGATTTGTGGTACCTTGATGTGCTTGCCCCTCTACGCTCGAAATATATACCAACTGTAAATGTAAGACATTACGAAAACTAAAATAAAGTCCGATTCTTTGCAAGAGTCTGTTAAGACTTATCTCAACATCATTTCCCTACCTTGTACAGGCGTAACTTTTCCGAGCTTCAAAACTGTCACACTGGAAATGCAGGCCTTTGTTGAAATTCAAATTTTCCGCGTCTGGGTGAACTTTGAGTTATCGTGCAAACAGCGCACACTCGATGCTATAACTAGACCTGGGTGAAAAAAATACAAAATCCCTTAGATGAGTCAAAATATTTCAGTGTCTCCAAATAACAGATGTAGAACTAAGCTGCCTTTACAGTTAAGTTTAATGGGTTTTTTTTATCCCAAAACGTAGGTGGCGGGATACCTATGACATCGCAAAAGTTGTCCGTCTGTCCGTCCGTCCGTCCGTCCATCTGTCTGTCCGTCCGTCCGTCCGTCCGTCTATCCGTCCGTCCGTCCGTCTATCCGTCCGTCCGTCCGTCTATCCGTCCGTCAGTCCGTCCGTCCGTCTGTCTGTCCGTCCGTCTGTCCGTCCGTCCGTCTGTCTGTCCGTCCGTCTGTCCGTCCGTCCGTCCGTCTGTCCGTCTGTGCGCACTATATCTCTCGAAGGAAATGAGATATTTTGATGAAACTTGGCGTGAGGATTCTTTGGGTCAAGAGTAAGGTCAAGTTCGGAGATGGGCTCTGTAGCTCTACATTTAGGGGTGGGGGAGGGGGTTTAAATTAAGGGGCAAATGAAATATTTTAAAACATATAATGTGATATTCGATTATGAGGTAAGAAGACATGTAGAACACGATGGTCAAAACCATTTTGTCATCAGACAAGTAGTTCGCCCAGAATCCGGCCACTACCGGAAAGTTTGTTAAAAGTAAAAGTTTTATTTTAAGTTGATTAGATATTCGATTTAGGGGTAAGAAGACATACTGGACAGGATGGTAAAAAATATTTTTGCGCCGGAGAAGTAGTTAGCCCGGAATCCGGCCAAAACCGGAAAGTCTGTTAAAAGTAAAAGTTTTATTTGAAGTTGATTAGATGTTCGATTTAGGGATAGGAGAACATGCTGAACACGATGGTGAAAACCATTTTCTTGCTGGACAACTAGTTCGCCCGAAATCCGGCCAAAACCGGAAAGTCTGTTAAAAGTAAAAGTTTTATTTGAAGTTGATTAGATGTTCGATTTAGGGGTAAGAAGACATGCTGTACAATTGTGTGAAAACAATTTTCTACCCGCGTAAGTAGTTCGCCCGGAATCCGGCGAAAACCGGAAAGAGTTAAAGTTTTATTTGTAGTTGATTAGATATCCGATTTATGGGTCAGAAGAGATGCTGAATCCGTGTATGATATGATATGATATGATATGATATATATTTACACAAAAAGCCCGAGGGCCATGGCAATACAAAACAAAATAAAAATAAATTTTCACTAAATTACTAATAAACCTAAATGAATCTTTCACGATGCTTCATCGAAAGCTTAAGGAATCTTCCCAACTGGCGAACTCCCAAAAAACATTCATCCTTCATTACTTTAACCAACCATTCCTCATCGTACACTCTTTTTCCAAACACTTCATCCCTCAACCCATCCAATTCACTACATTCACACATCAGGTGCAACACATTCTCATTCATCTCCCCACACATAGGGCAGTAGTAAGGACCAATCCGACTTAAACCCCTTCCCACATACCTCCTCCTATCCCCTAGCGGTAAACAATCACCCCTCATACTTATCACCCACGCTAACTATTCAACCCTGCTTTAAAATAAATACTTTCCCCCCATGTCTCTTTAGCATCTCTGTAAAACCTCAACGAGCTAAACTTACCGACATCACACTGCCACAGCTGTATTTCCTGATCCATCAACACCTTTTTAACCACACCTGCAACATCTCCTACTTCATGACCTTGCCCCTCCCCGTTATTCCAAAGCGAGCTAACCCCACACTGGTCCAAAATTTGTTTTATTTGGGACGCCCAAGAATCACTCGACTCATCCCGTAATGATTCCATATATGCTGCTTAAATCCTTTTTTAACCCTGACATATAGTTCGACCGGAATCCGGTTGGAGCCGGAAGATTTATTATACATTAAATTTTTATTTGAAGTTGATTAGATGTTCAATATCGGGGAGAAAAAATACGATGAGTTCGTATTCGAGCTTTCTTTTTTCGCCGGACAAGTAGTTTCGGAATTCGGCCGAAACCGGGATAGTGGCAGGAAGTTTTCGTCAAACAGATATGACTTATAGGGGTAAACACACATGCTGAATCCATATCTGAACTTGGTTTTCTCAGATGATTAGCTATTTGGCCTTAATCTGTTTCTGAATTTATATAGTAAAAATGTTCAAGGAGTCTGGTGAAGGCTGGATCTGGCGAAGAGAAGACCCAATTGTCTGGACCAAATATTGAATTTTTGGGGTCCCATCGAAACCTTTGGTCTTGTTTTTTTTATATTGACGATCCGCAGTTCACAATTAGTAATTGGTTATTAGGGTAATACAAAAGTATTGTTCTGTCATTATAACACAGTGTTGTCTCAGCACTGCACATCTCGGTGATATTATTTCGTGCTGAAAATTTTTACCTTCTGCCTCCTGCGGCAAAGACTCTCTGCTGCAAGAATGTTATGAATGTTATTAAAACTCCGCAAGGAAAAAAAATGCGGTTAGAACTATCAGAATCCCCAGATGTGCCATTTAGAAATACAGATACTAGCAGGTCATAGGGGAGTTGAATGGGGGTCAAAATCTAATTGGTGGGTTGGATATGCCATAATCCCTAGATCTGTAATTTATTGAGACATATAGGATCCGACTGCTGCTGGGAGTTGGAAAGGGGTCCCGGAAGAGCCATCCAAACTCGACAACGCGAACTCAAGCTGAATTACCTACTAACTACTTTACATGTGCCATGCAGGCTTTCAGTTCTTGTTAGTACTTTTGCCCACTTGTCGTACTATTCCTCTTTTCACCTTGCACCAGTCAACCCCTTTTGCGACCAAAGGCAAGACTTGAAATTATTATTATGTTTTCGGGGGGATTGTTTACCGTTTGGAGAAAAGAGAAAGTGTATTAGCAAATGTCGTGAAAAGACTGTTACTTCTTTCTTCTGTCCAATGTTGGCCATCTTATGTGCGAGTGTAGTCAGTTGGATGATTTAACATCCGAGATATTCTGTCGTGGATGTTTAGGATATTAAAAATTAGACAATCTAGTGATTTGAGAATGTTTGGGAAAATTTGCCCCACCACTAACAGTTAATTCAATAGTCATTCTTAGAGCTTGTTCAGGCAGGACCGAAATACGCGCGTAAACAGCCGCTGATCCGTTCAGACGACTGATCAACTGCTTGGGAGAATAAAAAAAAAAAAACTAATTCCGAAGATTATGATTATATGTAACAAACTATTTAAAATTTAAACAAAAGGTCTTGCGGCTGTATCGAAGTCAAATGTAGTTGTTTTGTAGTCTTTATACTGGAAAAAATGAGGCAAACGGAATACTTGCAGATTTCAAGCAACTCAGCAATTTTAAGTTAGAAAAGCAAACAAATTCGTTTCAAATTTTTTTGTTTCAAATGAGAAAATAAATAATGTTAAATACAGTAAAACAAAAAGAAAATGCAATCATTTACGGTGTTTCAGTCACTTTTCAGTGAGGGTTGAACAGAAAAAAAATGTAAATTATTATTTTTTTTCAGAGTAAAATAACACAAAAAATTTCGAAAATAAACAGAGAACATACGAGTTAGAAAATTATTCTACCTTTTCCGAAATCGTTCTGTTATTCTGGGATGCTGTCTGTTTACTGTCACCGGAGTCACCAAAGGTCACATTCCGAAAAGATGTACGTATCCCGATCGTACATCTTTTCGACCACGATGAAAATGCATGCCAATTTGGCGGCTGATTTTTTAGGGGTTTTTTCGACTGCTAATTACGCGCGAAAATAAGCCGTTGATATTATTGTTTTATTCAAACCAGTGTCAACGTTGTAATTTTTTGCTAAACCCTTCGGGCTTTTGTGTAAATTTATTATATTATCAATAGATTATATTCCCATAAAAAGCAGGCATAAGAATAAGAATAACAAAAGAATAATAGGCTACGTTTGTTTATTCAGCCAAAAGGCCATACAAGATTGAATGCATATATAACCACCCAAATAAACTGTTACACCCGTTACTAAAACTGTTACATATACTAAGATAAACTTTCTGTCCTAAGTCTAAATACTTTAACTACCTATTTGCATACTTCTACGATTAACTTGGGGTTCGTAGATTTTCAGATCCGGTATCAAGATCAACGGAGCTCTTGCATTCACTTGCATAAAAGTCTTTCTAGACACATACTGGTTCTCAAACGTGGCCACTGCACTGTAAAAAAAAAAAAAAAAAAAAAAATCTGCTTTTAGATAACTTGATCTGCAGTATTTTCTGTTATTTTCCATCGGATTTTAACTGTCCGAACTCGGGATAAGAATATCCGAGTTCGGATGATTCACGATAACTAAAGTCCGATGTAAGAAAGACTTTTCACAGTGAGTCATAGATAGGACGTTGCAAATCTTTATTTTCCATCATTAAATTTACTCCCGTCTCGGCCCAATTAGGTACAATTACTAGACCATATAGCTTGAAGTTATTACCTTGGGTTGAATGTATTTGCTAGCTGTTTTCGCTCCTTGTCATCAGGATGAAATCAAATAACAGCAATTTGACCTCCGTTCCCTGCCTCCAGCTCGGGTGGCTATGAGAGTATTTCACTTATCTCTCACGTGATTATCCTAAGAGGGCTAATTCATGGCGTCGGTAATTATTAGATCGGTGGCATATTTTGACTCGTATTGTAGGTTGTTTGGAAGGTATACGTCAGTAAATATCAGTATCCCAGATTTGGAAGCCTCTGTTACGCATCTCCTGTTTATTTTTTTGTGTTTATCGGAGTCCGCTGGAATTCTGTCTATTCCAGCACAGATCCACCATGTTGTTTAGTTTACGTGCACATGTCATGGTCGCCGGTCGGATAAAGAGTTTACTCTATCCCTGTATCCGAGAGTACGCAGAAATAGGGAATCTACAGTCACGTTTTATTGGACGTAGTTTCGGCGGAATTTCACGGTTGTTTTTCTTAGTTCGTCCAAAAGTTTTGCTTTGTACTGGCCTAGTATCTTTTTCCGGATACTCTGGTTTCAGAACTAAAATAAAGTATGTCAGAATACAGTTTTATATTTTGCTCTTTTATTTCATTTATGTCGGGCAGTGTGTTATAAATCGCTCATTCTTTCAGTGAAACTATACCGAAACTAAACACGAAAAATCTCAGCTACATACTAGAGATGTTACTACTAGAAAAAAGTACGAACTTCGTAAGAGCAAAGAGCTTTCAAAAATCATGGACAACTCGGCCCAACCAGCGCACGACGTTATCCACTACTTCCTGGCCAAAGATTGAGAATTAAGTGTCTTTTTCTGTGTGTTTACGTGTTTTATTTATTTTCTTTCATTTACTCCGCTTTTTCAAAATGGTGGGTTATAAATAAATTACTTACTTACTTACCTACTTAAATTGTTTCTTTGAGCGAATTACCGAGAGGGCAGTATTGACTTTCGTGCTGATGTTATGATGCTGTTGCATTGTAGTGTCGTTTCCGGTGTTTTCCGGATCCGGATATGTCAGTGTCATGTCCTGCTGGTTGTGGCTGCGTCAGAGCTTGGGAGCAAAACTAACAACGGGCGTTTATCATTTGAGGCTAAAGCCACAAAAGCCTTCTCGTTCAAGTAGTCTGAATTCCTTTGGAAGCTTGTAGCGGATGCTATATTACGTTCATTTCTTACCGGCATTTAGCTCAAGTTGACTAGGTGTAGCGGATGCTGTATTACATCGTTTGCCCCCGGGTTTTGCGATGACTCTGAGTGAAATGAATATTGTTTGATTATTAGTATGCTGGGGATGCGCGCAGAGAGAAGTGTCAAGATTTTTGTTGAAATAAGATTTAATAAACTGGAATAATCCAATAGTTTTGGTAACAATCCAGCGCAAAGCTAAATTGTTCTGAGCGTGCGCAAAACGATAAGAGCAATTGCGGAATAATTCTGCAAGTGTCAAAAAGCAGTTGTAGGATTTTTTTTTTTTCCAGCTCGTGGACCGGATCTTTTGAGGGGGGGGGGGCTGGTCATTGATATTACTTAGATGGCACTTTGTACAAGGGAGTTATACCGTGACAAAATAATCTAGAAATAAATTTTTGTATTTGAATTTAGGAGTTTAGGACTCCAATGTTGGAGCCTCATAGACAAACAAAGATCCATATGGACCCACTTCTAAATTCAATTCGAAAATATTTTTCTGGTTTCTTTGTCACGGTACAACTCCCTTGGATAAAGCACCATCTAAGTACTATCTATTATCGTCCGCGACATGGGAAACAGAGCAAAATAAGACTAGGAAGTAGCACCAAGACTTGAAAAAGTGAAACACATTCGAGCAGCAGCGAAACTAGTACCACTATCGAAAGATAACAACCCTGCTGAAAGCGCTGGCTCCGATAACTCCATCTCCGGAATACAGCAAACAAAAGATACAACCTCTGCTGTTTCCTCGATGTGTTCTGACCGCATCTGAGCTGTACTAAAACTTTTCTAAGCGCGCAAGTTTGTCTCACTTTGAATGTTCCAAGCTTAGTGACCGGCGCCACGAGTAAGGCCCATTTCCGATGCATTGGAAGTACAAGGTCTTGGCTCTACTCCCTAGTGTTATTTTGCACTGCATGAGGGTCCTAGTTTCAAATCCCGACTGAGGAGCATTTTTGTCTTTCAGTGGTCATTTTGAGCATAGTGTTGTAGTACCGGCTCGGTTAAGGCCAAGCAGGTCCATTGCAGAGCCTGTACCGAAACTTCAACCTGTGACTGCTTCACATGCTCGTTATGAGCTTAGTTTTGTGCCCTCGTTTGTTAAGTTGTTCAATGCTGGGTTGATTTTTTAGTCTGTAAAATAGTTATCAATTGTATATATTGTATTTTTGTGCATGTTATTTTTGGCTCATCGATTGACATACATGTTGACAACAAAAACTAATAATCGGCTCTGTCCGTCGCATGTTTTTCGAATAAAGTGAATTGAATTGAATTGAATTGAATTGAATAGTCCCAACGGAGAAAATGACAGCAAATAGAACTTTGAGGCAGTACCGGCAAATTTTGAAAACTGGTGTCACAATGGCTCGAAGATTCAGTTCCTTCAGTCCAGAAGATTCAGTTTTGAGTCACCAGTTCCTTAAAGTCACATTTCTGATTTGACAGTTTTTTTTTGGAAAGGCTTCTGAAAATGGGATGATAAATTTGCTAAGCCTCGAAACCGGTTTCATCAGCTCTTTTCAGAAAATAGGTGTTCCTAGAATGCCCCCCCCCCCAACCCAATACATAGGCAAGAGAAGGGGGCGGGTACGGACGGTGGCCGATCTGTCTCGGCCTTAGTTGCAGAGGCTGCTACTGATGATGCGGAAACTTTGCGCCAGAGTTTAAACATTTGTGCTGGATCATCTGTTCACTTGTTCGCTGCCAGTGGACTCCCAGTGATTCTTTGGACAACTGAATCACTATGTATCGCATAACCGTTGGTAAAAGTAGATTATAGGCGTATTGCTACGGATGGGTTTCCCTATGTCTGTCCGTCCGTCTGCTACCAAGCCAAGGCGCTAAGATAGAGCGGGATTTCCTATGCTGGGAACCCGCCAAACACGGTAAACACATTTTCCGGCCGGGACGGCCAACCTCCGGGCGAGAATGCCGCGTGTGGGTCCGGAATCGGCAGCCTCCACCTGAGCGTGCGAAGGGTGCACGCTATTGACTGTGAGGTGTGCTTTAAGGAGACCCTATGATTTCTGCTTTAAAGAGATCTCTATGATGAGTGCTTTAAGGAGACCCTATAATGAGTGCTTTAAAGAGACCCTGTGATGAGTGCTTTAAGGAGATCCCTATGATGAGTGCTATAAGGAGACCCTATGATGTGTGCTTTAAGTAGGTTTTTATGAATGGTAGTTGTTCACCGACTTGGATGTTGACATTGCTAATCTTTCGATAGGATTTCGCAATTTATCCGTGGAAATTACGTAATGTTTGGACATGAATAACTAATCAGATAGGCTACCTGTATTGCTAGAGGGGGGCTAGCAAGGTAAAGACAGTAAGGGGATCTGAAACAGACGCCCAGTGAAAATATAGATTTTAGTTTCATCAGTGAGTTTAGGATAGGAACTATGTCCTAAGGGCTTGAGGGTTTACAAAAAAGGAATTTTGAAATTATAATTTTAAGCCTACGGAAAGGCTATGCAAACAAGGAACTTAAAAATAAAGCTGTTTGCGGTCAACATCATTTAAGCAGGTGCCAAGGATTAGAGTGAATGCGTTTAGGGCATAGGATTGTTTACCAGGAGAGCAATAACTCCACACCCACCTTCCTACCATCCCTATCATACCTCCCATCCCTATCCGACTCTACTATAGACACGTACCTGAATGAGCAGATTGCTTGGGTTTTCCCCGCACATATCTAGAAATAGAGAGCTAAAAATAGAACATCTGGGTTTTCCGCAAACCCGTAGTAAAAATAAACAGGTCCACACGTTCAGGCAAGTTCATGAGATGACGCAATAAATGGGGGAGCGTAGCGACTTAGAAATAGATTTTCCGGGGTTTTCCCCAGACAGATCAGGAAACTGATAGCCATAAATAGAACACCTGGGTTTTCCCCAAACCCGTAGCTGAAATAAACACGTTTAGACAAGTACAAGGGATGACGCAGTAAGCGGGGGAGTGTCAACCAATCAGAAGGTGAGTTATAAATAGATTTTCTGGGGTTTTCCCCCAGACAGATCCGGAAATAAAGAGCTAAAAATAGAACATCCGGTTTTTCCCAAACATGTCCAGAAAACTAGGGGCTGAAACAAACATGTTCAGGCAAGTTCAAAAGATGACGCAATCAATGGGGTAGCGTCGACCAATCAGAAGGCTAGTTATAAATAGATTTTCTGGGGTTTTCCCCCAGACAGATCCGGAAATAATCAGCTATAAATAGAACATCCGGGTTTTCCCCAAATCCGTAGCTGAATAAACAGGTCCGCACGTCCAGGCAAGTTCAAGAGATGACGCAATAACTGGGGTGGATTGTCAACCAATCAGAAGGCGAGGTATAAATAGAGTTTCTCCAGACAGCTGAAATGTTGTTTGGGACGGGTCAAATTTGTTAAGGTGATTTGTAGGCTATATTTAAAAGTATATGCTTGAATCAAGAAACGAACAACAAATTGAATCTGGCGATTTAGTGAAAATTGGAGACCTTTAAAACAGAATAATTTTCAGTATTTCCGTGCCGGCCAACCAGTTGGTCCGGAATCCAACCAAAATGGGAGATTTGTGGAATTAAAAAGACTATTTGAAGGGCTAAAAGTAAACGCGGAAACCGTATCTGAACGTTATTTCCTAGCGGGCAAGTATTAAGTCCATGATCCAACCAACACCGGAAATTGAGTAGACGTGAAAATAAGGTTGATTTGAACCTAGAAAACAAACATACTGTACCTGTAGGTGACCGTAAGTCAAGAGAGATAGACAAAAGCATTAGACTCGAAACACCGAGTTACATATTTATTCATACTTGTATACCTCTTTCTCACTCTTACGAAATCCAACACCCTTTGTGATCCCATCGAAACCTTTGGGTTTGTTAATTTGAATACGAAGGTACACCGAAACATGCTTCGACATGTCTGTGTTACTGAATACTATACAGATAAAGCATTCCTATATCTACATCATTCCAATCCTCTAGCAAGTCTAGATCTTTCTACCGAAGTAGATCCCAATTTTTAAAAAACCTTAGACTGCTTAATACTGACGCTTTAGTTACCCAGTACTTATTCACTTAATTAGGCTTGAAGAAGCAATGCATTGGTCCCTAGTCTACAGACATCGGATTTCACTGAATGAACTTTTTCTTTCGGATTTGTAGTACCTCTGTGTACCTGTACCTTGTATGCTTGAAACATTTGGTAGATTTAACGGTAAACAAGTACGAAAAATAAATCTTTTCAGAGTCACACGCAATATCTGTCTGTCTTCAGAAGTGTCCTTACAATCTGAACTGGATATTGCCCGCAAGCTTCACGCCTTTAAAGGACCCCTCGCAATATTTACTCTTCAACTTTCAGTATTTTATAATGTTTCAGTACTTTAAAACTAGACAAATAACCCACGGCTTTGTATGTTCTAAAACCCGTTGACTTGTAGCGAATACAGTGAAAGAATTTACATAACCGTTTTTTCTGATGGAAAAACTTCTCGCAGACAACCGTCGACAGCGTGATAGACAGCGAAGGTAGCAAAACGCGACACGTGAGAAAATCAGCGTGTTTCTGTTAGAGGGGTTAGAATGTACCGTACGAAATTGGGGTCTCCGAGTTTAGAAATATATATAGCAATTGGACAAAAGTCCCTTTCCTTAAAACCATTGGTAGAAGCTAATCAAGCGTCGAATTACCAAGAAGACACGCTAGCTAATGCATGATTATGGAGTAGGTTGCGTTAGTATTAGGCTATAGGTAAGACAGGTCCTTTGGCCACTGAAATGCACACTTTTGTTGAAATTCAACTTCTCCGCGTCTAAGTGAACTTTGTCTTATCGGGGCAGCAGTGCATATTCTGAATATCCCTAGTACAGCCGAAGCTGAAAAACAAAAAAAAATCACTTAGCAGAGCTAAAATGATTAACTCGGTTAAATTCAAATCCAAGATTCGGTTAACGTTTTAAGTCAGATTTCTGAAATCCTTTCGCTAATAAGTAATGAAACATGTAATCAGTGTAACTGAGCAAATTATAGGCGACAAGTCAACGAATTCTTTTCTTTCGATGGTGGGATTCCCTCCGGCGGACATTCTTAAACGTGTCCAAATGCAGATCCATTTGAACACTGTTGTATTTCCGAAACCCTAACAAAGCTATCTCAAGCCTTCCGCCTAATGATTGTTGTTGACAAAAACATTGACCAATTTCGCAGGTAGGTTACGAAAATAGATGTCTTCATCAGAGCAAATATTGTGCAATTCTGGAATGGTGGGTCAGGGTTTGTGAAAAGTTTTGTCTTCATCACTGAACACGTGCATTATATTTCTCAGTCTAAGAGATTCAATGATATTTACGAACCTTTGGGGCAACGAATTTTCCAGGATCCGAAAATCCGTCTAATGTTGGAGGGATGAGGAAACCAGTATCTCGTGACACGAGTAAACTTTGAACGGGTGACTCGATTCAAATGGAACTAGATTGATGAATCATGTGAAAAAGATGATCCCCTTATGTATCGAAACCTGATTCGACAGTTTTTGGAGGAGTTAGAGAGGGTCAGTGGGAAATTCTGTGAAATACGTAGGAACTAAATGGGAGATTGGACTGAAACATGAACAGTTCATAGGTCATGGACCCTAGATTTGAGATCCGGACGGAATCGAGCTTCAGCAACGAAGGGAGATGGAGGGTTTTTGAAGACGTTTTACTAGGAATATCAGGGAATATCACAACTTCCAGACTAGAAATAAGATCCAAGTAAGACTTGACAGTATAGGCAGAAACTGGAATAGATCCGACAAATAGAGGAGGAAGTAGTTGACTTAGAGTGAAGGAATCGAGAGGAGCCTTGGCGGCAGGACAGTCAAACTCCAAGTGTACATTTGGACAGGGTCCGTGATTACTGTAAGGGTTGTGGAATGAAGGTGGTTCCCGGAAATTCCTTGACAGAAGTAAGTTGCGAACAAGTGACATTTGATGGATGGTAGGACCAAATGTCCAAGACGGTCAATTTGAGACGGTCAATCTGTTAAGAGAGTACCAGCAATTTTCAGGAGGTATTTTAGCATGAATACCGAAAATTTAGGAATTTGAGCCATATAGCGATCGCTTTGCGTCGTCGGTTGGTCAATCCCGTAATCGCGAGTGAAGGTACTTCCATACGATGAAACTTGGCAGGCGTATTAGGCGCCCTCCCAAACTAACTTGGAAATAGTCACTTCCACAGTCTAACTATCGTGGGGGGGAGGGAGAGGAGGAAGGGATGGAGGGAATTATAATTTGAAATGTTATGTCATAAATAACTTTCGTATGGGTGGTCGGATCGAATTGACAAGACGAAATGTAGGCAAATTGACGATGCAGTTTCATAATCCCCAAGGGTCCATGAACATTATTTGCCTCAAGTGCGTACAGATGAACTCCTTAAAGCGGCAATATTATCCACTAATTAAAAAAAAACAAACAATATATTTTTAAGATTCTCAAGAGTCTATAATCATTTATGACTCAAATACTTGATTACAAATTCAATACTCGCCCACTTATATTATACATAACAGATTTTTGACTAAGCCTTTACATTTGCATGATTCGAAAGGAACCTTAATCATGTGTGTCCAGACAGTGCGAATCTTAGATGGTTCACTTGCCCTTATTTTTTGGATCCCAAAACGTAAGTGGAAGGATACCTGTGGTTTCGTAAAAGTTGCCCTTCCGTCTGTCTCTCTGTCCGTCCGTCTGTTGGATGATAACTTTCGAAGGGGTTGAGTTATTTTGTTCAGCTTGATATGGTGATTCTTTGGGTAAAAGTACAGGTCGAGTTCATAGATGGGCTCTGTACCCCTATATTTAGGGTTTCAAATGAAGGGATGAAAAAAAATATTTTTTTAAACAATGAAATAGTAGGTAAAGGGGGAGGAGACAATATCTCAATCCAGATGTGAAACTAATTTTGTCATCGGACAAGTAGTTCGCCCGGAATCCGGGCAAAACCGGAAAGTTTGTTAAAATTTCATTCTCAAATAAAAAGACAAGTTCATTCTCAACGACTCGAGGTACATGGGTAACAAACAACACTCGATTAATCTGTTTCTGAACTGTATTTTCTCGCCAGACAAGTAATTCTGTCGAAATTTCCCAAAATCCGGGAATCGCCTCTCAATGTCACCAGCTCGTTTGCTCTGCATGCAGTTCGCCCGGAATACAGCAAAGGAATATGGTCGAAGTAAAAGACTTTCATAAAGTCGATTGGAGATGAGATATAGGGGTAAACATGTATTCTAAACTTGGTTTTCTCATCTGATAGTTGTTTGGTCGTAATTCGTTTCCAAATTTTGATAGTATGTTCATCCGAGTCTTGTGAAGACAGGAAATCAACAAGACCCGATGGTCTGGATCAAGAAATCCAATAACTATTTTGTTTTTGGGATCCAATTGAAATATTTGGTCTTGTTTTGAACGAGTTGTCGGCGGGCTAAACTTTTTGTTGGCACATGCTGCGATGCTTGAATTGCAAAGTGGACTCGGTTGAAAGACCGCAATTGCAGGGGTGCTAATAGTAATATGAACGATAACATAAATACAAAGATAATACAGGCGTCCTTGTTAAGGGGTTTGTGTTTCTTTTTTAAGTTATGAAACAAATACAATATTTCATATTTGGAATGTTTAGCCAAATGAAGGTCTACCCGATAATTTGCACATATCTATATTTTCTGAGCATAATAATGGGGGGGGGGGCAAAAACGATAAACATATTTGTGATATTTCATCATTGTCTAAAGATACCTTGCTAAAGGTTTGATCGTTGGTACAGAAACAACGTAAAAGACTTCTTATCATATTATTTATTTCTACTTCAGTAGTATTTCCATCCATCATCGCGTTACTAAGGTTCTAGACTTTATAATTTTTATCCTATCTCCTCTATTAGCATAACACTGATTATACCACTTGCCACAGTTTATTCTCCTAACGTGATGTATCAGCCTCCGGATGATTGTTTCCGAGAAGATCATTGGCCCAAAGATTGGTTAAGCATAGTTTGCCAAGTTTGTTATCCAGTACATGAAAAGAGGCTAAAAACAGTTTTAAAATAGACTAATATCTTAGAATATCGTAGCAGGAAAACTATGTAGAGCTAAGTGTCCGTTAAAGTCCATATACAAACTTACAATGTACAGTTTTAGCTTGACTAGAAATACCTCACCCGTGGTGGTGGCAATGGCACAGATTTTGAAAAAAAAATCACAAATAAGCCATTGCTATTTATTCAAACAACCCTTAAAATAAGAGACCATGGGCTTATTGTTTGGATCATCTAAATTTCGAGCAACCGTTTCTGTATTTTCAGTCTCAACTTGCAGACACCTGTAACTTTTTCGTCCAATGAATAGAATTTTATCACAAAACCATAAATACATTCAAGATTTTCGTGTTTATAGTCTCTAATCTCTTTGGTCATCACTAGTAACTCATGGGCCTAAGTGACGACCGACTAATGTTTATGGTTCACCTGAACTTTCTATTTATTCTTATACGTCCCGATATTAAATTTTTTTTGTTATGCTCCTGTGATGATGGTATAGCAATATACGTTTCGTCGGGTAGGGTGCAATATCTCTATAGAGACACAATTAACCGACGCTAGCTTGCATCATGCTCGATGTTCCCGACAGGTTCGGTCCAGCAAGTATAGCTTGGAATGGAGTTTCTAGCTGGAACATGGAGCTTCTGTCGATACAGATCGAACTAAGAATGGATTCAACTCGCATCTCTTTTTGTAATCAACACTTTTATTTACAACTATATCACATAAAACACTATACATTCATATTATTTAATTCTTTCTCTTCTTGCTGACGGATTTTATCGATTGAATAATGGCCGAGGGGGATGGACTGCACGCCGTCCAGTCGTAGGTACGTCTTGTCTGAAACGCCAGATATACTCAACCGCAGCTGATCTACCGTGTACAGCACTAACCGTTTTGATCGAATAGCACGAAATTTTGTCTTTACTAATTCACCTTTAAGCACTGAATTTCTATATTTCTCTACCGTTAAATATTTTTTCACTAAATGCCTTGGTGTGCCTTTGGCGCCATATTTCAACTGGTCTTGATACGTCACAGCTACATAAGATTTCGGTGATGTAATAACCAATTCTACAAACCAGTCACTGCCCAACTCGTTCTTCATGCGTCCTGGTTCATTTTTTACATTACTTTTCCGTAGCTGTTCATATTCTGGTCCGTCAAAATTTGAAAAATCGATATAAGGCCGTAGGGCAGGCGAGCAAAGATCTGCCACAATATCTTTAGTATAAAACACACAAAATAAACTGTCCGTATCAACCATGCGGAGTTTTATGCGTGTGGGGTTGTCTAGTGGTCGTTCTGGGTCGGCATAATAGGGAACTAGTTCGTCCCAGAATGCTTGTGCCATTATCATTTTCGAAATGGACAGAATCGCCGTGCCCGCTGCGACATGCCCATTAAGGGTGACGTGACGTTTCTTACGGAAAAATAAAGCAGTTTTCTCGTTGATGATTGTAAATGATGACAAATTCGAGTCTTTGGACAAACGAGATACCGTCTTTTCATCACTGGTTAATGAACAGTTTTTGTACTTTCTCACATTCATCAGTGATCTGCCAAAAATAACATTATTCATCAATTTGAATAATTCGGATTTAGTTTTGGAAGATGTTTGAGCACGTTTCTCTTGAAAATGGTTGATGTAAGGGGTCATGAAAAATTCTTGTTTAAATCGAAGGCATTTAACAATCTTATCCACTACAAAATGATGGTTTAAGCAAAACCGGAGGTATGTGTGATGAAGGATCACACCTTCCTTAGGATCTAGGCTTGCCAAGACTTTGTCGGCTTCCATCCAAGGAATACGATCGTTTTTAATTTTCTGCTTGTTGTAAGGGGACAGCATGTCGTAAGTGATTCTCGTTTTAGCTACAGGGAAAGGGAACTGTCGGTATTTATCGTGATATTTAACTGGAATTTTACCATTCACTTGGATCATGTACCCATAGGGCCCATTATCTTCGATCGAAAAAAAATCAGGGTAATCCTTGGGTTCAATAAATTCATAATCCGACACTGGCATCTTAAACTGACTCATGCACTGAGAGTATAGTCCGTTTTTATCCAAACAAAGACCAAAGCTAGGGTCTGTCGGGTCGTCCGGGTTGCATAGGACACGCCTATCCGAGTGAAAAGTCAACCCACCCACCACACTACGCTCTAAGAAATTGTATATCTCTTGTGACGTCACCAGTTGAACGGTATGACTGGCCATTTTAAGCATCAAGTCATAGGATAACCCTGGCGTAGAAACATAACAATTCACTTCTAAATTATACAAAGACATTACATTATTCGCAAACGTTGAAAACACATCCCCTAATGCTAATACGTCCGAGCATAGATAAACACGGCAATAATCCCAAAGGTTTTTACAGTGGAACGTGGCCCAAATGGTGTGCGCCAACTGATAATCATCTTCGCTCAGATTTTCCTCGGTTAAATCATTATAGAAGTGATCTATGGAAGGTAACTGTGTTTCGTTAAATTTATCCAGTGAATCCATGTAAGCATAAGGAAAAACTCCTTTTTGCGTCAGCAAGTCATACTCGTTTTGCTTTTCAAATTTCTGTCTTAAAATGTGGAAACTGTCTGGGTCTTCACTCTTTTGTACTTGGATCAAGTTTTCGAGACTTTTCGGCAGAAAAGCTAGCGAATCGAAAAACTGCATAGAATAGCGTCTTCGTCTGTCATTTTTCAGTTCTTCCCACGTCATTTTCAGCGCCAGATATTTTTCGGAACTTTTTGCTATGATGTTGTATTTAAAAGAAAACCCTTCCAAATGAAGTTGACTGATGGCCTCGAAAATATACTTTACATCATAACTGAGGTTATGAAAGGCCACAGGAATAAATCGTTTATGTTTTAATGAGAAGTTACATTTTGAGTGAGCAACCCCTCGGAAATTAGGCCCTCGTGTCAAATGGCAGTGATCCAGAACTTTCCGTTGGCCTATGGATGCCGGATCCAACACGATTTCTTTTTCGCAGATCCAGCACAGTTTAGAATTTAATTTTTTAAAATCGGTGAGGGACAGTTTAATGTCAAAGTATGTATCGTAAATGATGTCAAGGCATCGCTTGGCGTGAAGCATTAGACTTTTTACTCCTTTCACGTGACAGTCGAGGCCAGTACAATCCTCGTAATGAAGCAACGTTTTGCCCTGTTGAATAACCGCAAAACCAAAGGCACAGGGTCGATGGACACTTAACAGGGTGGGCTTGGAGGGGTCATTCACTTTAATGAGGACGCTTTCGAAATCGGCTACTATTTTATAGTCCATGGGAATGCGGTGGTGGTAATTTTTGAATTCTAAAATGTTTTTCCCTGGAGCAGGCATGCTCACTACTTGCATTCCGTGAATGGAACAGTTGGGGAGATGGTCCTCTAAATCTTTGCTACTTTTCTTTCCTTGTAAACAAAAGGGGCAGTAAAAACGCATTTGCTGTGATTTACTTTTTAATAGCCGACTGACGGACGTGATCGGGAAAAAATGAGCGTAGCGATTTTCAAGTTCCGTGTACAATAAAAATACATAATACTGGACATGACGAATCGACGGGACACGAATCGGAAAAATTTTGCGCTCGGTGTCGTCATAATAAAGGACGCAAACCCCTACACACTGATTTTCTTCCTCCCAACGAGCAATATCTTTAAGATGAATCGGCCATTGGTTCTTAAAGCAGTCAAAAGTCACCGTAGGAAAAATCCCAGCTTGCCCATTACATACACTTAATCCCTGCTTGTTTAATGCTAATAGTTTTTTCTTGGTAGCATCAACTCGCAAAACTTGATGACCAGCACACAAGACTGACCATAGAAAACATTTATCCTTTTGATCAAATGACAACTGTACCACTGCTCTTTTCAAAACTAGTGCCTTGGGCACTGGAGGACCGAATTTACCAATCGGCAATGGAAATTCTACTTTGCACTGAGCTACATGAATCTGTAATCCTTTGACCCCTAATAAACTGTATCCAGACCCTAGCTCAGCGTACCGATTGATTGACTTTTGAATTTTTGCAAACCAACGCTCAATAACATCTTGTACATCTGACTTTAAATAAAACTTTTCTAAAAAACTAACAATTGGTACCTGTCGTGGAGGATCGCTTCCACGTACGAAGGTTGCATCTACCACGCATTGGACTCGTATTGTAGATTCCCTCTCCGACTGGACGGCAAGTAGTAGGTCAGCTATTGCATCCCTGGTCCTTGCAAAAAAGTCATTAACTGGACCTTGCAGTGTCTGTGATGATTCCATGGTGTATGTTTGCAGACATCCCCTGAAGGCTTGTTCTTGCAGTTGAAATGATGGCAAGTTAACCGGTGAAGGCTGGGACGGACCAGCCGCAACCGGTTCTTCCATTTGTTGAGTGGTCAATCCTGCACCATACTGTTCGGGATGGTATGACGAAGTGGACGCCATCGTTTGAAAGTCGTTTGTGTTCAAACGTTGCTTGGTCAGTTGAGCAGGTTGTGATTCGACTGCAGTTGGTTCACCTGGTGGTAGTGGAGGCGAAACTGGCGAGACTTCGACCGGGAAATCTCTCTGCCATAGCACATCCGTCTCTTCACTCGTGTCTTCAATTTTCACTCTTTTGGCTTGCAGAGATGAATCCTCCACCAAGCTGTGGATTCTATCCTCAGTTGGTAACGTATTCATTTTCCTGACTGATGAAATGTATATTCCCAAGAGCGTTTTATATCCAGAGAAGGGAGTTTGGGAAAACCCCAGAAAATCTATTTATAACTAGCCTTCTGATTGGTCGACGCTGCCCCATTGATTGCGTCATCTTTTGAACTTGTTTGAACATGTTTGTTTCAACCCCTAATTTTCTGGACATGTTTGGGGAAAACCCGGATGTTCTATTTTTAGCTCTTTATTTCCGGATCTGTCTGGGGGAAAACCCCAGAAAATCTATTTATAACTCACCTTCTGATTGGTTGACGCTACCCCATTGATTGCGTCATCTTTTGAACTTGTTTGAACATGTTTGTTTCAGCCCTTAATTTTCTGGACATGTTTGGGGAAAACCCGGATGTTCTATTTTTAGCTCTTTATTTCCGGATCTGTCTGGGGGAAAACCCCAAAAAATCTATTTATAACTCACCTTCTGATTGGTCGACGCTACCCCATTGATTGCGTCATCTTTTGAACTTGTCTAAACGTGTTTGTTTCAGCCCCTAGTTTTCTGGACATGTTTGGGGAAAACCCGGATGTTCTATTTTTAGCTCTTTATTTCCGGATCTGTCTGGGGGAAAACCCCAGAAAATCTATTTATAACTCACCTTCTGATTGGTTGACACTCCCCCGCTTACTGCGTCATCCCTTGTACTTGTCTAAACGTGTTTATTTCAGCTACGGGTTTGGGGAAAACCCAGGTGTTCTATTTATGGCTATCAGTTTCCTGATCTGTCTGGGGAAAACCCCGGAAAATCTATTTCTAAGTCGCTACGCTCCCCTATTTATTGCGTCATCTCATGAACTTGCCTGAACGTGTGGACCTGTTTATTTTTACTACGGGTTTGCGGAAAACCCAGATGTTCTATTTTTAGCTCTCTATTTCTAGATATGTTCGGGGAAAACCCATGCAATCTGCTCATTCAGGTACGTGTCTATAGTAGAGTCGGATAGGGATGGGAGGTATGATAGGGATGGTAGGAAGGTGGGTGTGGAGTTATTGCTCTCCTGGTAAACAATCCTATGCCCTAAACGCATTCACTCTAATCCTTGGCACCTGCTTAAATGATGTTGACCGCAAACAGCTTTATTTTTAAGTTCCTTGTTTGCATAGCCTTTCCGTAGGCTTAAAATTATAATTTCAAAATTTCTTTTTTTGTAAACCCTCAAGCCCTTAGGACATAGTTCCTATCCTAAACTCACTGATGAAACTAAAATCTATATTTTCACTGGGCGTCTGTTTCAAATCCCCTTACTGTCTTTACCTTGCTAGCCCCCCTCTAGCAATACAGGTAGCCTATCTGATTAGGCATTCATGTCCAAACATTACGTAATTTTCACGGATAAATTGCGAAATCCTATCGAAAGATTAGCAATGTCAACATCCAAGTCGGTGAACAACTACCATTCATAAAAACCTACTTAAAGCACACATCATAGGGTCTCCTTATAGCACTCATCATAGGGATCTCCTTAAAGCACTCATCACAGGGTCTCTTTAAAGCACTCATTATAGGGTCTCCTTAAAGCACTCATCATAGAGATCTCTTTAAAGCAGAAATCATAGGGTCTCCTTAAAGCACACCTCACAGTCAATCGCTTGCACCATCGCACGCTCGGGCGGAGGCTGCCGGATCCGCGTGCGGCCTGCTCGCCCGGAGGTTGGCCGTCCCGGCCGGAAAATGTGTTTGCCGTGTTTGGCGGGTTCCCAGCATAGGAAATCCCGCTCTATCTTAGCGCCTTGGCTTGGTAGCAGACGGACGGACAGACATAGGGAAACCCATCCGTAGCAATACGCCTATAATCTACTGGTAAAGACTGAAATTTACTGCTAATGAACCAACCATATTAAGCTAATCTCACAAAAGAAATAACTCCTTTGGAAGATGTGTATAATAATGTCTGGTTTTGAAATATGGGCTTTTGTCAAGGTTTAATGGAGTAATACTTAGGAGTCCGGGTAGGTCACTTTAAGCGTGTCGTTCAATGGCTCGCTTCAAAACTGTTCCCACGGCCGTAGGGAATCTCATATTCTTATTTGGTCATGTAGGAGGGAGTACGGCAACATTTTGCTGTTGTAAGTCGTAAACTTTGACACAAGACCACGAAACATGTATTGATCATTGGAGCAAGTATGTGAGTATGCTCCTCCTCCCCCATTCCCATTTAACATGAAGGCTGTGTGTGTATGCCTGAAGAAAATAAGCGTTCTGTGGGCATCATCCTATCTTCAGAACGTAGATATACTGGCATTTTACTTCTTTCTCTTAGCTAACTGGTACCCCAGCCAGGCCCGTATCCAGGAATTTATTTCAGGGAGGGGGGCCTTTCGGGGGGGGGGGGGGTTGCCTGCGGGTTGGACAAAAAAGTACAAAAAAGACGTAGATCAGAGGGAAAAGCCTGTACAAATGATTATTTTTGCATGTTTCGTTGGGGAGGGTCAACCACCTAACCCCCCCCCCTGGATACGGCCCTGCTCTCAGCTAACTGGCACTTTAGAGGGGGCTGATAAAAGAAGAATTACTTGACACTTCGTACAAAACTTTCGCTAACCTCGTTTTCCGATGGATGATCGGAACAGGTGCAACGCGAACTATAGTTGTCATGTAATATGTGATTCTAACCAGGGGCGTTACTAGGGGGGGGGGAGGTTGGGTCGACACCCTCCCACTTAAGGTCCTGAAAAGTACTTTCGTCGGGCGAAGACCGGCGAAAATTCACTAGTTACATTGGCTCGGAGCGCTGATAAAGATAGAACATATCAGACGAGATATCAGATCATGTAAGGCCTTTGTCGGACGAAGCCCCAAAGCTTGAGTTTTGTCGGCAAATTGGGATCTTTCTTACACTTCAGAAACCGAATTCTGTGAACTTTCGTAGGGGGATCCGCCGGAGTTTAAGTTTCGTCGGTGAATCGGGTTTTGTTCGTGCTCGTAAGAAATCAAATTCTGCAAAAGGGTAAACCCCTAAGATTTAAGTCTTGTCGGCAAATCGAAATTATTTTACTCGTAAATCAAATAAATTCTGCAAGCTATTTTGGGCGAAAGCTTTAAGTTTAAGTTTCGTCGCTGAACACAAATAAAATCAGATTCTGTTTACTTGTCGGCAAATTTGGATTTCTCACACATAAATGGCAAGTCAAATTCTGTAAACTTCTGTCTGGTGAAGACCAAAAATTAAGGTCACGTCTGTAAATCGGTATATATTTTTTTAAATGAACCGTCAAACATTTCACATGTCTTTTAACTTTAAAGATTACTTTTTTTTGCTGTAATTCAGAACAAAATTTTGTGTCTACTTTGTTCTGGATGACGACCTACTTTTTTGACAGACAGATTTTTGATGTCAGAGGTAGTCCTTACTTTTCTTTGAGATCGCAAAAAGACGCTACGATCATCTGCGTTTCCACAAAACTCCGCCTGTGGCGCATTTCTAGTAGGCTATTCCCTATTCAGTACAAGACCAAAGGTTTCGTTGGGATCCCAAAGGGGAATATTTGTCGATATTTTTAATACAGCTAATCAAGTCTTGCAGATGTTCAGTCTTTGCCAAACCCGCACATACTTACCATTCTAACAGACCACTGAACAACAGCCATTTAAGTCATACTTCTCAGCTAAAGCAGATCAATTTTTTTTTTCTTTTTTTTTCACAGTTGTTCGGGTGGGGCTGAAACTGGGAATGAGTCTTGTTGTGTGTAGTGTTCATGTTTAATTGTTTGTTATTTAAGTCATAGGCTAGGTGGATAATAAGTTGTTATTTTTAGTTATTTATTTATTAGATACAGTAGTATTAAGAAATTGCAGCACAAGTCCTTAGCACTTTCTTTTTGCTGCAATGGGATATTAGTAGTGTTATTTTATTTTATTTTCAATGTTTTGGTTAAAAATAAAAACCTACCTACCTACCTACCTAAACTATCAGGCCCATTCGAAAACATCCGGTTTTACTATATTCTGACAGAACTATCCACCGAGGCAAGAATAAATAGTATTTCGTGACCAATCGTGTGTTTTTTCGGTAGGCTACACCTGCCCTACTCCTCCAACCAATTTTTGTCGATAATCAAAATTTTATTTTTCTTCTTCGAAATTTCTGGGTTTGGCTGGACTCGGGTCACACTACTTGTCAGGTGAGAAAATAAAGCTCATATTTGGATTCAACCTGTATTCTTATTGATGCTTCGCTCGACTTCAAACAAAAGTTACTTATATTTGACAGCGCATAACGTATACGTCAGCTGAACTTTATTAGAGCTACCGCCGACACTTTTTGACAAGGTCCCTCATCAGTTTCAAGCTGCTCAAGCTGGAAAATGAGCTTGTGGGGAAAAAAATAAAGATTCTAATTCAAGTAGCCTATCTGACTTTGTGAATTTCTTCGTGTAAGTTGCTTGGAGTTAAAGCTGGTGCTGCGATTCCATTTTGGACACTCTGCTATTTTGCTTCTCGATTGAGTCGTTGAGCTAGATTTAGCTGACGTATCCCTTTCGCGCTGTCAAATGTGATCCGCAGTCACTTTACGCTGAAGGAATATTTAAAAAATTACTTCTATCAAATCTCCGGTTTCTGCCGGATTCCGGATGAATTAATTTTCCAGCGATAAAATTAAGGTTCACGTATGGATTCAGTTTGTATTCTTGCTCCTACAAGGATGTTCTGATCGACTTGAGAAGAAATTGTTACTTCTACCAAATTTCCGTCTTTCGCCAGATTCCGGTCAGTCTACTTGTTCGGCGGGAGCAGGTTCAAATATGCATTGAGGATGTGTTCTTACCTCTAAATCGACGCTGTAATCGTCCAACGTTTAACCTGTAATCAACTTCAGATAAGACTTTCGATCTTACCACTTTTCCGGTTTTCGCCGGATTCCGGCAAACTACTTGTCTGGCAAAAAAAAAGAGATTCAGCGTGTCTCAGTACCTCTGCATGAAACTTTTAATCAACTTCGTATAGAAGTTTTGCTTCTACGAAATATCCGTAAATAAAGTTCGGCTCCGGATTCAGCATGTCGTCTTACCCCTAAATTGACTCTTACATTAGCTTGAAAATGCATTTTTTTTTCTGCATCCGTTCTTTAATACCCCACCCCTAAATATAGGGCCAGCTACATAGCCCATCTACAAATCTGACCTGTACTTTGAGCCAATAGATCCTGACACCGAGTTTGAACAAAATATCTCAACCCCTTTGAGAGGTACCGTGAAGACAGACAGACAAATGGACAGAGGGACAACTTTTACAAAATCATGGGCATCCTGTCACTTATGTTTTGGGATCCCAAAAACGGTGTGTCATTTAGTTGCCGTTTTGGCTTGGGATCTTATGGGGTTTGAAACACATTAAAAGCTCCAATTTGTATGTTAAGTAGTTATATTTTGCTAGAAAAGAAAGGAAGATTAAAAAAAAATCACTTTGTTTAATTTGTCCTGAACACAGTCGTTGGGAGCTTCGCTCTTCACAAAAACCAGAAATGAAGTGTTGAAGTTGCGAATTTAACTGATCACACGAATAATATCGACGGATGCGTTGCAGTTAGTTTTACACCGGTTCTTTTCTGTGCTGGGGGGGGGGGGGGTTGGTGAGTAGATATTCAAGTTCCGTCGGTATAATTAGATGACCCCCTCTATAGTTGAAAGGCTGTAGTAACGTTGCTGATTCTAACGTCTAATATGTGAAAACATGGGCAATAGAACACGATTGGTTGTATACATGCTAGTTCGTGACGCTAACTACTAGGTTGGTACAAAAATAAGCACACAAATCTCGCTTAGCCCCATATTAACACAGAGGTGTCATTTTGCTGAAACCTAAGGAAGGGCAGCGTCGTCGTCCCGGGCGGTTTGAAGTGCTTGGGCGTCGGGGGGGGGGGGGGGATACCGCAAAAGGTACTTGTCGGGAATCCAGGACGGTTGAAGAGTTAAGCGGTTTAGAAACAATAGACAAGAAACATACTGCACCACATTCTGAAAACTAACCGAATTTCAAGAAACCAGTTTGTGAGAGGTAAAGGTCATGCCTAATAACTGGGCAAGGCCACCGCAAGGGCTTCTATGGACTGTGTCGCAACGCACTTCCAATGAACACCACAGGTGACATTGGTTTTGCATCTGCATGTCTTCTGACAAAAAAATTTCTGTTTTAAAAGTTTTCTGTTTATGTTTTATGTTTCTAAATCTTCAAAACTGTAAGTCCAAACCCCAAAGTAAACAGAGTGTAATGCAAAAGGCGCCAGATGCGGAAATTTTGAATTCTTTGTGATCAGAATACATTTTTGGATCACAAATCAATCACAAATCAGCTCATAGTGTTTACGTTCAACTGAAAACGGGTACCTTCCGGTGATTCAACTTGAACCTTTCCAAATAAAATGAACATCATGAAACAAAACTGAAACAAAGTAGCCTTTGATGTAACCCACGTTAACCACAGGGTTAAAACCTCTTATCGTTTACAAAATAAACAAGCTGGGGTTAAGTGGAAGAGGTGCTGAGCGTTTGCTGACCCTCTCCCCTTCCTACTCTTATATTGTGTGCTCCTTCGGGGCGGTGCCCCCACATGAATTCTAGGGGGCCTTCAACTATCCAGGATAAATCATGAAGTGACACTCGACGCAATGTCACAAAGATAATTCTCTCTTCATGTTCGGAGATCAAAACACAACTGATCCAGGCTCGAACGCGCCATGGAGACATTCGAAAGTTTCATGTGTGACCTTGGTCAACAGGTATGGCGCAGCCAGATGTCACAGCCAGATGTCACAATTAAGTTGAGAAACTTGATTTTTCGGACTATTTTTCTATTTCTCCTGTGTAGTCCTGGGCCCCCTTGTAAGCCGGCCACGGGGGAGCAGCTGGTCCTCCCCCCCCCCCCGAACGACGCCTCTGTATTAACACATCTTTATCAAACAATCGATTTCGTTGATAGTGTTGCGAAGCAACACTAATTTTCTTTTAGATGATTTTTTTAGTCCCTATTCCGCCGATTTCTGTTCAGTGCTAAAAGAGAGTAGGGTCAGGGTTTCAACTATTTTTCTTAGACGGAAAGTTGATGATGATGATATTGCAATTTGAGAAACTTCATAGGGAACAGTTTAGCCTTAATCCGCGGAAAACCAGCCCTTTCACTCCCTTTGCGTTTCTGGTAAATTCTCTGTCAGGTTATTCCTGCTAGTAGAAAGATAATAAGACTGCATCCGTACATCTGATTTGTTTTACTACATGGTAAACGTTACGATCCGAATCGGACATGGCTCGGAAATTCCTGAATAGCTCGTCTAGCGTTTCTATTCCAGTCATGATTTGACCACAATCTGGCTAATAGTACCTGGCGTCCCTGGCGACAAATAACATGTTTACTAGATCCGGCGAAGACAGAAAATCTGAATGACCAGATTCTTTGGCAAGCCCACAATTTCAGTTTCAGTTCAGTTTCAGTTTTATTAAATCCAAATAAATGAACAAAACAATTTTCCACCCCTAAAAAGCTCCAAAGAAACCTTTGGTCTTATTTGGTGTGTCTATGGGGTCCTTATGACGTGACTGTCTGTACGCTTTATTTTTTGTCCCAGACTTTAATTCGACCAGAAAGATGGATGGATCAGGGAATTTAGGACGACTGTGTATAGTAACGTGGTACTATCTCTTGGGCAACTAATCGAACAGGAACAAAGGTTTCGATGCGATCCCAAAATTTTTCACATTTCTTGGGCTGTTTTATCCAGACAATCGGGGGATTTAGGATCTCATCTTCGTCACACTGCTTAAACATTAAAAAAAAAAAAAAAAAATCTTACAAGGATTCAGGATGTGTCTTTAACACTAGATCGACCTCTAATCAACTTAATAAATACTTTGTACTTACGGATTCAGTATGTCTTCTTACCCCTACATCCGACCTTAATCAGCATCAAGTAAAACCTGCACTTTTTAACAAACTTCCTATTTTGGGAGCTTGGGGAGAAAATAATTTGCATATAAGGATTCAGCATTTCTCCTTACCCCCCTGTATCAAACCTCTAATCAACTTCAAGTAAAACTTTTAATTTTAACAAATTTCCGGTTTTGGCCGAATTCCGGACAAAGTGTGGGCTAGGGGAAAAAATAATTTGCAAATACAAATTCAGCATGTCTCCTCACCACAGTGTCGAACCTTTAATCAACTCCAAGTAAAACTTTTACTTTTAACAAATTTTCCGGTTTTGGCCGGATTCCGGGCGAACTATTTTTTTCGGTGAGAAAATGACATGGGTACGGACCCATTATGTCTGTTGCCCCTAATTCGATTATCCCATTAGCTTTTGAAAAATATTTTGTTGGTCCCTTAATTTGAGCCCACACCCCCAAATAAGGAGCTACGGAGCCCATCTACGAACTTGATATGTCCTTTCACCCAAAGAACCTTCACACCAAGTTCGAACAAAATATCTCTGCTTAAAAACGGACTTTTTTTGTGAAGTCATAGGTATCCCTCCACTTACGTTTTGGGATCCCTACAACGTGTCATCTTGGGACGCGTCCATCCACCATCTACAATAGCCGTGGCCGCTAACAAGGACAAAGGTCTCGGTTACACCCCGAAACAGTTACGAACAATGATCATTTTTTGCTTTACAACCTTTGACTTCAAATGGTAGCCTATTGGAGCGTAAAGGTCTTGTTTTTCTGGATCATAATCATTTAATGGCAAAGAGCCTAAGCTAGGGGTTGTCGGTCCTACTCCAGCTCCCTTCCCGTTATAAGAAGGATGATAAACGTGGTATCTGAGGATTTCTAATGGATCTGGTTCATGAACAGGGGGAGAGAGTACCCAAAATAATTACGGAGTTGTCGGTTTCGAGTTCGAAGATAATCTGCTCTGCCACTCATGAGTTGCAAAGTGCGGTTCTTGAAGTGTGGATCTTAACCGGAAGGACAGTAAATCTTAGCCTCGTTTTTGTTGCATGCTGCAGGTCCACTTCTCGGCCGATTCCGGACTGGTTCTTTCTACATCCAGCACTGCAGCGCTTCCGAGGAAGACGGCAGCGCTTCTTGAGAATCACGGACTTGCTCCCCGACCAAGTCCGTGCTTCCCTGCAAGATACTGCAGCGCTGCCGCTTCAACCAAGAAGAAAGTGAATCCAAAAACGCATATTACGCAGAAGCAAAGAAGTGCTGCAGCAGCGATGCGGCAGCGCTATTGCAACAAAAACGAGGCTCTTCTCTTGACCCTTGGTTTCTCCAAATTGCCGAATGCGCCAGCTAATGCAGTAAATTTATAGTTCTTTTCGTGTTTAGTTGTGTATTTCTTGTTTTATGTTTATTTTTATTTTTTTATTTATTTATTTATTTATCACCCGTCATTTCAAACAGAAAAGGGACGGAGTACAAAAACGAAAAGAAAAACAAAACAAAAGCAAAACGTAACACTTTCATAGGAAACACACAATAAATCGACAATTACTAAATGAGACGCTCTGACTGACTAAAAACTGAACAGGATTACATAAATATACACTTAAACTCTGAAAATTTTATCTATTGCTGTCGCTGTAGATTTTGTGCACCCTCTGTATTTATTGTTAAGCGTTCATTTACCTTTTTGCCATATAGCGATCGCACTTTCTGTCCGTCCGTCGGTCTGTCGGTTGGTCTGTCGGTCTGTTGGTCCGGGTTTTGCTAGTTCGGGCACTTCCACATAAGCTAGGACGATGAAACTTGGGAGGCATATCAAGACCCCATATGCTTAAGTAGGAAATAGTCACTTTCCCGATCCGATCGTGGGGGGAGTGGAGGGAGGGGGAATCCGGAACCTTGAGGTATTTATAACTCTTGAACAGGTGATCGGATCTTAATGAAACTTGGAATTTGGAAAGATGTCGTGTCTCAGACGATCCACATAAAATCGAATCCGGATCTGGTGACTTCGGGGGGAGTTGGAGAGGGGAACCGGAAATCTTGTGAAATGCTTAGAGTGGAGGGATCAGGATGAAACTTGGTGGGAAGAGCAAGCACAAGTCCTAGATACGTCATTGACATAACCGGACCGGATTCGATCAATATGGGGGGAGTTGGGGGGGGGGGGAGAAATTTTGATTAAACGTGAGTTCGGTACTTCCTGATGGACTAGGACGATGCAACTGGGCTGGCGTATCAGGGACTTGAATAAACCAACTTGACAATAGTCGTTTGCATGATCGATCATCGTGGGGGGAGTGGCCGGAGGGGGAATCCGGAATCTTGAGGTATTTATAACTCTTGAACGGGTGATCGGATCTTAATGATACTTGGTATTTGGAAAGACCTCGTGTCTCAGACGATCCACATAAAATCCGAACAGGATCCGGTGACTTCGGGGGGAGTTGGAGAGGGGAACCGGAAATCTTGAAAAATGCTTAGAGTGGAGGGACCAGGATGAAACTTGGTGGGAAGAGCAAGCACAAGTCCTACATACATCATTGACGTGAAATTAGATACCTTATTTCTAGGTCTAATCCTAGGGGGGGGGGGGGGGTGGAAGGGGGGATTTTGTGACATTCTCATGTATTTTCTTGTACCACCTACTCTTAAGAAGTGCCATATGAGCTCGTAGCTCTTGTTCTGTATGTACTGTCCTAATGCCTTATTATTAGGCTGTACGTAATAAATTCATTCTTTCATTCATTCAAAAGAGAAACGAGAAACCATAGATAAGGGGGTCGTAAAATGTTCCCAGCACCTCCACAAGATTGCCTTAAAGTGGTATTGCGGTATCTCTCTGCTGTAGAAACTCAGTATTCCTTGCCCAGCACATTTTGGACCGGAGACTCGCTGGGCGCGTTATAGTACAAAAAACTAGTTAATGAGATTTGTTTTTACTTGTGTTAGCATTCGCATTACCACTTGACTTTATTTGTGTTACTACTGAAAACAAATTCAAATGCATGACAAATCTAGCATTCCATCCTGACACTGATTTCGTTTCGAAAAGGTGTCACTACTTACCTGTATCCACTCAGAAGATATGATCTGACTATATGATTTTTCTTCTACTTTTGTTGCATTCGCATTACCACTGGATTGAATTTATTTGTATCCGGCCTCGAACAACGTCAAACGCACGAAAAATGCAACATTCTGTCCTAATGCTGATTTTATTTTGAAAAGGTGTCGATACTTACCTGTACTCACTCAGAAGATATGATCTAAGTATAGGAAGCAGTCACCGATTGTGGATGATGGGGAGTGAGGAAGTCAAGATGGAGGCTTGATAGGGGCATTCCAGAGCTACCGACTATTCAAGTGGGATTAATAGCTTCTATTGAAGACTTTGAAAGGTTGACTGACGCTCTCAAAATAAACAATTGAAGTAGATCTTCAAATTGATGGATCAAACCAAAGCCCAGATCTTCTGGCAAGATCTGCATGTATCTGTGCGTGGGAATGATGAGACAGAAATGTTAGACCAGCACTTCTGTAACAGGCTAAGTTATGGCTTCTGTCATGGGGCTCAAGGCAAAACATCTAGCACAGTAGCTACCAAACCTGGGTGTCGATCGGATTACCTTTACCCGCCCTTCGCATGTCCGTTAACGTGGAACTAAAAGGACCACTCTTGCTTCTTCTGTCCTTTATATTATCCCTAGCTCATTATAAGATAAGAGTCTGAAATCCCCGATTTTCGCCTTGTTACGAATTACGAATTTGTTCGGTCGTGCTGAGTTTCGGTGAGCAAACTGAATCTCTTAAAGTTTAACCGAAAAGGGCTAGGATACGACAGTCTAGTTACCCATCACTTGTTCGCTTAAATAATCTTGAAAACACGATGAAAAAGCGTTAGTTTGTTTTTCTGATATTTCCAAACAATCGATTATCCCATTGTGCTTGCCGCTCTTCCCGTTTTTGTGATATCTCTATGGTGCCTGGAACATTTGGCAACAATACCAGCAGCAAACGAGTAAATAAATTGTGTATCAACTAAACAAAGAAGTGTCTGCAGTCTGCAGTGCCAAAAACTAGTGCTAGCTAGTGATAGTGATAGTTTAGTGATTTTCGCGGGCGAATTGTGGACGGATTCACCGTGGGAAAGCGTCCACATTCCCAACGTCCCTACTGAAGACTACTGTGGACAGAATTAAAATCCCCAATAGGTGTTGTAATAATTCAATGTATTTGAATCTAAGATGTAAAAATAAGTTGCCTGTTCAGTTAAACTTTAAAGGACCTGTCTTACCTATTATACTAATGCAACCTACTTCCACAATCACCCCACAGATTTCGTCTGCTAAATTCTTACCCCTCTAACAAAACCACGCTGATGTTCTCAATTGCCGTGTTTTGCGACCTTCGATGTATATCAGGCCGTCGACGGTGTCACCGAGAAGTTTTTCCGTCAGAAAACCGGTTATGTAAATTGTTTCCCTGTTTCGCTACAAGTCGATGGGTCTCGGAAAAGGCTTAAAACAGCAAAACCATGGGTTATTTGTTGAAAGCACAGCATATTTTTTAAGTGTTCAAATATTTAAAATACTGTAAGTTGAAGAGTAAATAGTGCGAGGGTCCTTTAAACGAAAGCTCTTTCACACATCAGAAACTTGAAAGTGTTGTCTTTCATTTTGGAAGAAACGGTAGGCCATCAGATCTATTTTCTGTTTTGACTTCTTTTGTTTTGCACAGTTTTCCCATTTTTTAACGACGGCACTTCTAGTTAAGGATATGAAATTTATTTTCTCGCCGCACAAATAGTTCACCCAGAATCCGGCGAAAACCTGAAAATTTGTGAAAAGTTAATGTTTAATCTAAAGTTGCGTTTTATTGGATTCACTTTTGTTTTGTCAAAGTTTGTAGTTTTGGCTCTTGTTTCGTCTTACTTGCGTTTTACTTAGTTCTTGTTTCCGAAAAGTCAAACTACATCAAACTACGTCGGCGAGGTAGTTTGTAGTTTGAGCTCCGTCGTTTCAGGTTCGAAACTAAGCAAATGGACTGGATAAATAAAACGGCTTTTAAGCGAAACTACGCCGAAACTACATCCAAAAAAACACAACTTAAAGTTGATTAGAGGTTCAGTTTAGGGGCAAGGAGACGTGCTGAAGCAGAAACAATTAGCTCGGCCGGAATCCGGCCAAAACCGGAGAATTTGTTTAAAGTAAAAGTTTTCTTTAAATTTGATAAGATGTTCGATTTGCGGGCAAGAAGACACGCTGAATTCGCATATGACAATTATTTTCTCACCGGACGTATAGATTGCTCGGAATCCGGCTGAAACCGGAAAATTTCTTAAAAGTAAAAGTTTAATCTGAAATATATTAAATGTTCGATGTAGAGGCAAGAAGACAAGAAGATTCGTTTGTGAGTTTTAGTTTTTTGCCAGAAAAGTAGTTTGTCCGGAATCCGACCGAAACCGGAAATTGGACAGAAGTTAGGAAGGAAGGAGATACGATGTAGGCTATAAGGTAAACCATATGCTGAACCCATATCTGAATATTTGACAGCGCAAAATGGATGTCTGAATATTTCTGAACTTGGTAAATTTAGCTGACGTATCCGTTTTGTACTGTCAAATACGAACTTGGTCTTCTCTGATTATTAGCATTGGCTTTAATCTGTTTCTAAACTTTATAAATAAAAATGTTTAAGAGGTCTGTTGAAGACCGAATATCTACAAGACCGAATTGTTTGGAGCAAATATTAAAATTTTGGGATCTCATCGTAACTTTTGGTCTTGTTTTTTGTCTCTTTCTCCGCCACTATTTCTTTGAAAGTTGAAACAAACAATAATTTTATGTTGTTGCTACCGATGTTGAACGCCTGATTTCGAAAATGAGCCTTCGTAGCCTTTAATGAAGATAATTCAAATTTGTATTGGCATGATGATTAACTGTGTTTATACAGTGGACAAGAAAAGGGAAATAGTGACGGATATAGAGGGGAAAGAAAAATGTTTACAGGGAGATTTGCATAGCAAGGCGAACGCAAAGGTAAAAAAGAAAAAAACTAGTCCGGCATGACTCAAACCTAAACAAGCGATTTTGGTTTAAATTAGGTTTTAAGATCTCAATTTGTCCCGATTGAAGTCTAAGTAAGGCCTGAAATTGGCTTTCTGCCCATAAAATCTATGTGTAAAAATTTTCCGTTTAATTAAGTCTCCGAATTTTTAGTGAAAAGTTCTCGAATCAAGAACATGGCAATGTAGCCATATGTTTAGGGTTGGGGCTAAGGGTGAGGATATCAAACTGAGGTGTGAACAAATTATGTTTTCTGAGCTAATATGACCCGTGAGTCAGAGATAATGAGACATGTTGAATCTATAGCTAAAACTTACTTTCTGGCCGCACAAGTGGTTTGCCCAGAATCCGGACAAAACCGTCAATTTCGGTAAAGTAAAAGTTTAGTTAATATTTGATTAGCTCTCCATACAGGGTAAAAATACACGCTGGATCCACTTGTGAACTTTATTACCTTACTGGACAAGCAGTTTGCGATACAAAGAGCATGTTGAATAAATATGCTCGATGAGTCTCGAAATAGCATTGATATTCCGGTCGTAATCTGGGCTGGATGGGAGATTAAAGACAGAACCCAAAGGATCGTGTCCAGTAAAACATTCACTTGATCAGGGGGAAACCGGAATTCCACAAGACCGGGTTGCTTGGATGGAACTGGGATACTCTGGATACAAAATAAATTTTCGCCTTGGTGAGCTTCAGTTCTATTTTCGTAAGTTTTCCTACTTCACCGCTTACGTTCTTAAGCTGTCTATCTAGATTCACTATAAGCTATGCAGTCCAAAATCCCCATATAGCCCACCCCCCTTTCTACTCGCGACATGTGACAGTGATGATCACCTGGCGTTCCCTTATAGCAGGCCCGTATCCAGGAATTTATTTCGGGGGAGGGGGGGGGTTGCCTGCGCGTCGGACAAAAAAGTACAAAAAAGACATAGATCAGAGGGAAAAGCCTATAGAAATGATTATTTTTGTATGTTTTTTGGGGGGGTCAAACCCCTAACCCCCCCCCCCTAAATACGGCCTTGCCTTATAGCCTAGACTTGAACTAGCGTGTTAGTGAGAAATGATTCAGAACGCCTTTCCTTCTTATCAAGTACTCTCGGTTTGAAGCTCTAAACTGCCTACCGTATCCAATAACTCACCAAGGATCACAGCGCCCCGACCCAGTATGGTCAATTTCGGTTTCTTTCTGGGTCTGTCAATCAAATCTGAGTGGTTTTCGATTAGAGGCTCGGCTAAATGATCTTCAGATTGAACACAGCAGGTTACCACTTCAGTCCATTGACGATCACCATTCGCCGATACATCAGCTCATCCGCTTGTCAAAACTTAGCCACTCTTTGCATTAATACAGGTGCATGATAGGCCAGACTCAATCACCATATTTAAAGTATCTTCTATCCCAAATAAAGAAAATTTATCACATCAAAGATGATTACAACGTATACTTCATATGCTAAGCTTGCGCTTGACACACGCCAACCTCCGTTGGAAGGCATCCGATAACTGGGGCATTTCTTGAACCTGGACTTTCGATAAAGTTTAGGTTCTATCGGTGCCATCGACTGGGTTCGCACAAGATCCTAGCTCTGTGGCTCTGTGGTCGGACAAAGTGGCGTTGCATCTGGAAGGGTTAATTCCAATGCAGTACTGAGCCCACCTGAATTTCGCTCGTGCGTCTGCTGGTCATGGATGAATGAATGAATTTATTCCCAATAAAGCCCAAGGGCCATGGCGGGAAACATAACACAATAACAAATATCCTAGTTTAAAGAAATATTGCGTGAATTGTTAATTGACTGCCGAAACCCAAATGGCAAAAATTACAAACCCGATGGTGGTGCTCCGAAATCAGCTAACAGAAGTCCAAATGCGGATTTTATCTAAAATGCTGCGTTTAATGAATTTCCAGTTTGTCATTACGTCCGGTTTTAGCTTGTTTGACGTCTATTATTTTGCAACAATGTAATGGTTACTTACGTTGGTCATGCTGATGATGCCCTTACTAGAATAGCTTTAATCATGTTTGTACCCTAGAGTTTCTGCCTGACTGAAATCACCAGAATTACGGACCCCCCCCCCCCCCAAAAAAAAAAAAAGGGTCCGGATCCAGTCAAGTTATGTAAAAGATCTATCTAGAGCAGATGCTTGTTCTTCCTAGCAAGTTTCACTCAGATCCCTCCATTCCATACGTTTCTCGAGATTTTTGCCCCCCCCCCTCCCTCCGAACTCCCTCGCAGCTGTCGAATCCGGTTCGGACTTCAAATAGGACATCAGAGAGAGACATGTGTTCTATTCAGTTATTAAGTTTCATTTGAACCCGATCACCGGTTCGAAAGTTAACCACGACTCAATTTTCCGAATTTCCCCTCCCTCCACCACCACCCCCAGATGGGATCGGGAAACTGATTATTTCCATGTCGCACATCTGGAAGTACCCTATCTCGCAACCCTGGGACAACCACCCGCCTGACAGGCCGACAGACCGACAGACGGAATAAGCAATCGATATAAATATTGGTACAAACTTGAAATTTAAGTGGAAGAAATCAGACCGTCATAAAACTGTAACTCGTGACATACGACTAGAAATCTCTCTGTATCACAATCAAAATACGACTAGAAACAGGTCATTTTTGGGAGAAATTTACCATGTCAGAACTAGCACAATTCACTGATGCCTTTTTTCGGGGGGGGGGGGATAAGTGCTTAAGAGATAGTGGACACTGGATGACTTTTTTCCAGAACAAAAATATCCAAGGCAAACATGGGTTTGGTAAGCTATATTTAAAGTCTAACTGAAAAGGCAGCTTATTTTTACATCTGATATTTGAATACACTGAATTATTTTGACTCGTCTATTTTGACCACGATCCCATCAACGTGATTCTAAATTAGTGAACCTTTATAGAAAATATTTGTTGAGTGTTTTGCGATTATTTTATATTTCTATATCTTTTTTTTTACTGCACTTACGTCCTTGGGTAGTGCGTCATAAATTCATTCATTCCTTCATTCTAAGACATATTGAGCGTGTTCCACCCTACTTACCATAGTTACTACGCATGACGTCACAAATTCTGGCTTTTTGCCGTCAAGGCTGGAAGTGCTGGAACGATTTTTCTATTTTCCAGCAGGATCTCACGCCAGGGGTGAATCCAACCAATCACGTTACAGAGATGCGTAGTTACTACGCTTACTACGCTCCCGAGCATGGTAAGCAAATATTAACTATTAGTTACTATTCCGACAAGGTTGGAACGGTCAGCGTAGTAACTTTTCGTGAGGATGGAACGGAAATAGTAACTAATAGTAACTACTGTTAGAACGGTGGAACACGCTCATTGTATTTCTTCCCGGGCTCTAGTAATGCCGTTCAAAATGTGCACTGCTTGCACGTCAACCCAAAATTTATCCAGACGCGGAGAGTCTGAATTCCAACTAAAGCCTGCATTTTTGTTGTGTTACGGACGCTAAGTTCCGAAAAGTCACTGCTCAAGATAGTAGGGAAGTTACGATAGGATATTTTCTTGTTATTGTTATTTTTCGGCAATGGCTTACATTTGTAGTTGCTAAGCCCTTCGAGCATAGAGGGACAAGCACAGAGAGGTACAACAAATCCGAAAGTAGAAGTTCATTCGTCGAAATCGATCGTCTATGAATAGCGGACATCAAAGTAACGTATTTTACGCCCATTTAAGTAAATAAGTAAAATGTAACTATGTCGGATCTCAGTCCTATTCGGTTAAACTTCAATTTCATCAAACTCTGTGTTCAGGTACATCACCGACGTTCTTTTAAACTTGCTTCTTTGTTTTAATCAGAGGCACGTCACCTCGGCACCTGTAATTCCTGTCGATCAAGAAATAAATATATGCATGCTTGCTCGAACTACTGTCAGATAGTGACTGCTTTTTAATTGGAATTTTGAATATCATCCTCGGAAGCGAGAATTAACTGACATCCGATTCACTGCAGTCACCGATTTCCATTTCAACTATGCGCTATGGTATGGTAAATCCTTCGTTGACGGATTTCAAGAAGTGCCCCTTCGACAGCCATAATCTAAATGAAGGATTGGTTCCTAATCACCCACAACACTTGTGTTCAAATAGGTCCCGTCGCACAAAATGTGATATCCTTGTGTCAGGCAAGAAATGTACAAAAACAATCGTTTTTTACAAGCTTTGGCATCTGATCCATGTTTTTTGTAGTTTTTGGTCCGACCCGCGGGCACCCCCCCCCCCCAGATGAATTGCTGGATTCGGACCTGCTTTGTGTGTACCTCAGTTTCTTGGTATAGAGCTGTTTTAGCTTTACGATACGATACGAATTTATTAACTCAAATACCATAATAGTTAAATAAGACCCTATCAATAAATTATAAAACATACTGTCACTTACTCATTAAAATGCTTTACAAAATATTGACGAAAAGAAGATCTATACCGGTTAAAATTTGATGGTTTGCAGGGCTCTAACTTATTTTGATGCCTCGTGTTATATCCGCTTCGTGCCGGTTCCGGTAGCAAATCACGATGCTTACTTCTAGCATTTTATTCCCGCATGTCATAGTAAGCTGGTGACGCCGGACAACAAGGCTTTCTATACCAAGAGCTTTATACCGAGCTTTATACCACACCTCGCGTCTGCTCATTCTCAAGGTCATTGCTTTGTTCTTTACTCAACCCTGGATGCCACACAGGACAAGCATATTCTAAAATACTTAAAATATACAATTTGTAAAAATTTAAAAGTGATGGACGACTAAAACCAAAACTCTCTGTAGTTACTAAATTCCTTAGTGCTATATTCGCCGTCTTAATAATATTATGGACATGGTCCTTTAAGTTAAAAGTAACACCTAAAATCTTCATATTATTTACAATTGGCACATTTAGATCTCCTTGACTAGGAATCTCATTTTTTTTTTAAAGAAACTCTCATAACTGCTGACTTTTCCTGTTGATTTTGAGCCGTTTTTCTTCACAGTCTGACTCAAGAGGACGAATTATCCCATCCGTACTGATCAGGGATTCAAGCTTTTGAAGTATCAGCAACGTCAAGTCGTCTGGAATTACACAGTATTAAAAATAAGCTTGCTTGTAATAAGCTGGTTTATTCAGTATCTTTAAAAGACAACTTTGATCTACATTTTCATTTGTCTTTCTGGGGATCTCATATCTCCTTACTTCTTCTCAATTCAGGTAGCATTATTTTAATTGCTTTCTGTAGCTTCAGTTTTAGTACTTTAATATATACTTTTATTTTTCTCTTCATGGATTCCTTGTATTTTCTAACTTTTTCGATTCCCTGGTACACTGTAAAAAAAAATCTTGCAATATTCGCTACTGGGATTAATCTTATCTTTATTGAGACAAGATTACCCCTAATTAGGATTAATCTATCCCAATAGAGATAAGATTAATCTCAGTAGCAAATACTGCATCCTTATTCGGAGAAACTTTTTACAGTGTAGCACTGTTTTAGTTTTTCTCATATTTTCATTACTTTTTTACGTACTTGTTTATGGATTCTTTACACCACCTTATTTTATCACTTCTCTGGTAATATTTCTATTTTTAATTTTTTTTCATTTGTCTTTTTAGGGATTCTTTTTATTCCTTAACTTTTTCCCTTACGTGCAGTTAGCACTATTTTGTTTTTTCCTGTCTATGTTCAGCACTTTACTTTACTTTAATTTGTCATTTTAGGGATTACTGATATCGATTACATAACAACCACACAGTCATCAAAGAACGTCCAACCACTGCACTCAACAGTTATTAGTGTCCTTCATGAAGGTTGCTCGGTTTGCGACGTCCGAACGATTATTAGAAACCAGGTACGGATGTTGAATGGACTAAATACTGAACTGACCTACGTCCAGCCCCTTCAAAATATCCCTGAATCGACTAAAACACGCTTTGGTGATTTCTATCTCGGCTTGGCGTCTGTCCTGTGTATTATGGGTTGATTTTGATGAACCCTTGGTCAGTCAGATGTAAAAAGTGCATGTCCAGACATCATCATTCAAGTTGTAATCCAAGTTTTGGATTATACCTTTTTGTATGAAAACCTCAAAACATGTTCTTTTGGGTCGTGTCGCTGTTGAATCGCGAGACTATACTGCACACAGTTTAATAACAGGGTCACTGAAGAAGTCAAATGGCAGCTACATAAAGCCTTTATTGTCAGTAATCCTGGGTCTTGGGTTGCATTCAACCCTTGAAAATTACACTCTGTTGGTTGCACCACCTGCAAATTAAGAAGAGGAAAAATAGAGAACTGTAGGTAGGATTGTGGATAATTCGGGGTAATTTCTAAACAGTAAGATCTTCCCATGCCAAAGTAGGAATTTTTTTTCACCGAAAACAAGGCTTTAAACACGAGACAATTACAATGGACAATCCATTTCTGACTTTCCGTTTTTGTGAAGACGGAAATTTAATTTTAGGTCAACAGCTACGAATTTGAAACTATGGTAGAGTAGATAGCAGGGTGCGGCAAATTGGAATACTGAGATGTAGTCAACTTCCTCGTTAAGAATTTGAGAATGCGCAGGTCTTTTGACTGATCTCTGATGATGATCTCCTGAAGGAGGAACAAAAACTCATGGAAAACGAAAGAAACGCTGGATGGTTCGGAAGACAGCAGTTATCCAGCTCGATCGTGAATATATTGATCTGATTTCTGGTTGGTTTGTGGCCCTCTATATCTACGTATGCAACATTTTTACTGTATTTTTTATCATTGTGGCCTTTTCATCGAGTTTTCTTCTATATTTTGTAAAAATGCGAAGGTCTTTTGATTGATCTTCTTAATTGAAACAGTCATCTTCCATAAGGGGGGATGTTCCTCAGTTACGAAGAATTCTGGATTCTACTAAAGGAAAAAGAAACTGTATGCCAGATGGTTCGTAATCCAGCAGTTAGCCAGCTTGACCTTGAACATATTGAGATTAAATTAAATTTAATTTTATTTGTAACCCGTCTAGGTAAAGACGGAGTATGGTAAAAAAAAAAATGGAAAGAGAGAGAATCAACATAACACCAACAACAGCCAAAATAATTAAAAATCAGTAATCAGGAACATCATAGAGCTCCATGGATGTTTTCTCGTTGATTTGTTTCCTCCCCTCTACACCTATGTACGCAACATTTTTACTGTTTTTTATAATCACTAAAGCCTTCTCGTCGAGTTTTCTTCCAGACAGACCGATCCAATACATGCAAGAAAGAAGAACTTGTTTTGTTTTACCAATGCAAGCAACGTATCAGTGTTTTATTTTTATAGCTCCTGAAGGCGTCGCCGTTACACCGGTTTTCAATTATAAAGAACGTGCTACGGTCGTTTGGATGTGTGACCTAACGACAAGATAGCTATCATTGAAGTGACGTATGGCTCGGGCTCGAAACAAGCTTTTAGTACTTTTTAATTGTGGTTAACTGTTAGGTTTAAAGAAAAACAAACTATTTCTCTTATCTTCTTTCTGCCGGATTAGGCCAATACTACAAGGGTACACAATTTGTCTCAAAAAGATCCAATTTGTGTGTATTGTGGCCAACTCTTACGTTTAAAAAAACAAACAACAGGACCATTTCTCGCAGATGCCTTCTTTCGGATTAGGCCAATACTTTGAGGGTAAACAATTCATTCTAAAAAGATCCGATGTATGTGTATTAGGGATCACACGAATTTGACTTTAGCTACAGCAGTGAGATTAAAATGACATTTTTACATTCTGTTGTTAATAATAATACATTAACAACAATACTAATAATAGCAATTGTATAATTGCACAAAAAAAGGCTTTCGCCTCTGTAAATGTATCTCTTTTGCTCTCTCTTTCGTCAACAAAATGAAATTAAAAAAAAATCATAGGATCCATCAGGAATTGTAATAAAATGATATTCGACAATGTCTTTTCGGGTCCAGGGATTGTCAGTTTCGGGAAAACACAGGCGCATTCTGAGGAAAGTAAGTAAGTAACACGTAAGTAAGTAAATAAGTCGTCCTTCAGCCCAAGCTTACTACGAACCATGTTTGACACTGCAAAACGGATACGTCAGCTACATTTTCTTAGAGCTATATTTCAGCCCTTCTCGACAAGGGTCCTCTTCAGGGAGGGTTCCTCAAGAGCCTGGAGAGGAACCTTGCCAAGAAGAGCCGAAAGATAGCTCTGATAAAATGTAGCAAATAACACTATGGATTAACTGAAAAGCCAACTTATTTTTATATCTTATATTTGAATCCACTCGTGTATTTTGGCTCGTCTAAGGGATTTTCATTTTTTTTCTCATCTCGGGCTCTGGCAGTGACGTTCAAAATATGCGCAGCCTGCACGACATGCCAAAATCCATCCGGACTTGGCGAATTTGATTGTCACCAAAAGCGTGGATTTCAATGGTCGACAAAGCGAAGCCAGAGCGAATTCCAGACTCGATTCGAATCCCGTTCGAAGAAAGCGCTCTATCCCAGTGAATAGGTGATGGATAACTAGACACTCCTGTTTCGGGCCTATTCGGTTAATCTTTAAATAAAACAAGAGCTACGATCTCATGTTATACTGCCAATTTTCATCGTCCTAGCATATCAGAAGCACTGAACTCGTGGGATCACTAGTACTTCGGACCCCCCCCCCCCCCACAACTCCCCCAATGTGTGCGGATCCCTTCCGGTTATGTCAATGACGTACCTAGGACTTGTCCTTGTCCTTCCCACCAAGTTTCATCCCGATCCCTCCCCTCTAAGTGTTTCTCAAGATTTTCGGTTCCCCCCTCCAACTCCCCCCAATGTCACCGCATCTGGTCTGGGTTTAAAATCGACATCTGAGACACGACACCCTTCCATATGTCAAGTTTCCGATCACCCGTTCGTAAACTAAAAATATCTAATTTTTCCGGATTCCCTCTCCCTCCACTCTCCTCCAGATGGCCAGATCGGGGAAGCGACTATTTCTAATTTAATCTGGTCCGATCCCTGATACGCCTGCCAAAATTCATCGTCCTAGCTTATCTGAAAGCGCCCGAACTAGCAAAACTGGGACCGACAAACTGACTGACGGACAGAAATTACAATCGCTATATGGCACTTGGCTGAAGGGCAAATGCCATAAAAAAAGACGAATCCCGAGATTGACAAAACAGAAAACATACCTTATTGCTCATTGTTTTTCGTAACATGTATTAAACTTTTCCGGTACACTGTCAGGAGTTTCATAAGAGATAACACGAGGATGCGCGGTTTCAACAGATACTGCGTAATCGGATGTTATCTGTTGTGTTTGAAAACGTTATGCATGAAATGTTATGCATAACAAGCTTTGTTAGGAAGAGCCAAAAAAGTATCTACTGACTTTATTCCTTATCGCCATGATGTCAGAAAACTCAGCAGATACTTTTTGGCGGTTTTTCGGTTCTTCCTGATCGTAATGCTTATTGTGCATAACATCTTGAAACACAACAGATACCATCCGAAGTGTTATCTGTTCCGGATTATCTGTTGGAACCGCGCGCCCTCGCGTTTTCTGTTATGAAACTTCTGACAGTGTAGTCGCCTTTCCAGTATGGTAACACAATTAAGCGCGTATTTGACATAAACGTCTTGGTAGTCTTCTGATTGCCAGTTTGCCACCCAAATAACCCATAGTTGTGGGCCTGGGAAACCACTTCGATCGATCCTTTCGGGGCAGACAGAAGCCGTTCTACCCTGTAGTTAGTGAACCATCAAGAAGAATTTTTAATCAGTTCTTTACAAATCGATAAACTCGGGAGACATTCGGGATACCTAGGCGGGGTTGCCTCTGAAGTCGGTTCGTTTGTGGCTACTTTCTTCACATTTTGGCGACCGATACCCACAATAACCCTGTTGTTTGCTCTGTAATTAGGACTAATTTAGACAATCGAAGCGACTGGTTTTCGGTATCGGCAACCTACCGGTAGTTCTCTACCCTTAAAGGTGAGGTTATTTAACGAACAAAAAGTGATCTTTAAGTAATCGATTATACCTGTATATATAGTTATCACTTGAGGTAAGGAAATTTGTCAAGCAGACACCGCAGTGTAAAGCAGAGATTTCCAGCTGATTATTAATGTGGGATCGTGTTATGAAACGTGTTAAAATTCTAAAAAAAATCTAACTGATTTACAAAAGAATCGGACTGATTGAAAAAAAGATAGGTTTTAGTTTATAGGAGACTGCGACGCCTATTTGATCTGTTTGCGCAGGTTGATCACTTTTCAGGAAGGCACAAACAACAACAGCAACTGTGGGTAAAAACCAGTGATTCGATAGCTAAACTTACCGTTTTAGCCATTGTTTAAACTAAATAGAGTAACATAAAACAAATAAAAACTACAGGAAGTAACAAATACTTAATATGACTATTTTATGGTGGAAAACGGATACGTCAGCTGAATTTTATTGGAGCTATATTTCGGCCATTCTTGGCAAGGGTCCTCTTTAGGCTCAAAACCGCTCAAGTTGGAAAAACGAACTTGCGGGAAACACAATCATATTTGCACCATCAAATATGATTCGCAGTCAGCTTGGGCTGAAGGAAGATATACCATATGACCATATGCTATTACCATTGTCCGAAAGACGCCATTGAACCTCGGGAAGAACAAGAAACGTCACCTAAACGAACCCTCTGGATTGATTCAAATCCTGTGTAAACCAATCATGTTTGTTGTCGTGACATTTCTGGCTCTTTACTGGGCACAGGGCGATTCTTCATCCGCACGAAGAGTTAGTCATCAAGAGTATTTGGAGACTGCTGTACTGATGTCGGTATGCAATGGGTCTGGTTCGGGTTGCAACTAAGAGTCGTTAGGCCGAGTTCACCATATTTCACATATATCAAATCACAATGTGTGCGCCGACGAGCCCCAAGTTTAACATCCCTCTTGACCCCTGACAGGATTTGATCTGAGAGTATTTTCGAATCCTTGCAAGAATTTCGAGCTTTCGGCTGTTCTCACGCGCCGTGTGGAAGAGGACCTGTTAAATACTCATTTGATCTCTGCTGAGAGCTTATGAACCGCGTATTATAGGAACCATAAATAATGCGTGTGCTCTGCCCGGGCTAAGCATTCCAACGTTTTTTCCCAGCGATTGAATACTCAAAAAGCAGTTTGACCCTCGCTAAATGATGCTAATGTGAAACTCACAGGTTAAAGTTGAGTCATCAATTAATTTGGGTAACACGAGAAAAACACAGGGAGACCAGCAAAGCACAGTGTTTTAGTTATTTCTAGAACTTGAGATTTGTTGGTTCCCACCGGATGACTGAGAATACCGAAATTTTTAGCTGTGGTTGACGACGCGGGCAAAAGTTGAGACGTATTACCTTTTGTTGAAATACTGGGGTGACAATGATGGATATTCAGAGCAAAATAACACTAGAGAGTAGCGCCAAAACCTATGCTTTCATTGCTTCGCAAATGGGTCACATAGCGCACCCACTAAGCTTCCGGCACTTAAAGCGAAACAAACTTGTGGGTTTACAAATTTCTAGTAAACCTAAGATGCGCCCTGTCCATATCGAGGAAATAGTGGAGGTTTTATCCTTCTTTTATTACTGTGTATGAAGTTACTGGAGCCAGCGCTGGTACACGACTGATCCAGTTTGAGTAGGGCGTTCACTGTCACTAGTGGTGCTAGTGTCGCTCGAGTGTCTGTCACATTTTTCAAGTCTTGGCACCACTTCCTAGTGTCATTTTGGTCTGCGAATAGTACAGTAATTTCCAGATTACCCATAGAAGTATTTTAAAAATCGTTGGAGTCTGGTAAGAAAAGGAGTTTCTCTCAGGTAGGTTTTATTTGTAAATCAAAGAAACTGACTGCACCCAAAATATCTTGTAGCTTAAACTGAGTTTCCTTAGCCAATATTTTACCATTTTTCAGTACTGAACGTTTTAGACCGCGGACGACGATACTGTTAGATCTCAGCATATTGTAAAGCCGACAGAATGCGAGTTGAAGAAGATCCGTACACGACCTCAACGAATGAATCAGACTTCCCTGATGCGCAGATCTGATTGTAGCACTATTATGCGAATAAACCGACTTCGATAACAAGTGGCGTCATTGCAGCAACAAAGTCGCAGTGGGGGGGAGCTGATGTAAGTCCACCAGATCCGTCGAAGACATCCATACAAGATCGATTATTTCTGGCTCCTTTACGCCAGCGATTCCTGCACTTATGGTGTTCATGGGGCGCGCGAGTCCCCATTTGCATACGCTTTGAGTGTGAACTATGCCTCATTTTTGGCATACCATGGCGCATGGCAGATAATCGGCTACAGATAAGAATGCCTGAACAATGCTGCTGATGTAAGGCTCATGCTGGGTGAGAAGTACCAAGACCAGCGAAATGAACTGAAAATGACTTTAAGGCTTTGGGCTGGGATCAACAAGTCCCCGCCAATGTGGAAAACCACAGACACAAGCAATGTTGCTTACAGGATCAGAATCCCGAAGATAGATAATATGGATCTGGGCTGAATTTTGGAACCATGCGTTGGGGCTCAAAGGATACCCGTGTCAATATCTATTTACACCCTCCAAATTACCACCCAACCGTTATACGAAACAACGAATGAGCGCATAGTTCACTACACACCAGCCGAGGACATTCGAGCCGCAAACCCGCCCGATAAAAGGATCCCTGTTCTTTTTAATTTTATCTCTGTTCTTTTAGCGATATAAATTAATTGAGGAAGAAGGATACGACTTAAAAAAATAAAACAGAAAGAAATATACTATAATTGTAGAACAAGCCTCCGATGAATTTGAATTTGGTTCAACTATTCTCAAACGAGGATTATATTGATGCATAGGCAGGCCCGTGTCCAGAAATTTGTTTCGGGGGGGGGGGGGGGGGGGGGTTCCTGCTAGTCGGACAAAAAAGTACAAAAAACACATAGCTCAGAGGGAAAAGCCTATAAAAATGATTATTTTTGTATGTTTCGGGGGGGGGGGGGGTCAACCCCCTACCCCCCTGGATACGGCCTTGAGGGGAGCCTTTTTTTTTGGGGGGGGGGGGTTACCTGCGGGTTGTACAAAAAAGTCACTGTAAGTGTGGTATATAGGAAGTACAGGAAAACAGTTTCATTGAGATTAATATAACGATACGAATGAGTAAAGATAAAACAAAACCAAGGAAGAAGAAAATCACTTATGGCACCTCTCCCTAGACGGCGAGCAAATATGGTCAACAGCAGAACGTGAAGGTCCGGCACAATGGACGATAACTTTGCACAGGTCTTTGACTTCAGTTCCGAGCCTAACAGTACAGTAGAGGTAAGCTTATTTGAATAGTTACTTTAATGTGAACAGTGCAGATTTGCGCTGAATGGTAAAATGAGGGTCCAAAATACCTATTCGGGTGTTTTCAGATGTCTTTAGTTACCTGCTTTGGCTTACTGGTAATTAACTTTAGTCACAGCAAGTGCATGAAAATGGTAAAGTTCAAAGTAAACAAACATTCAAATAAGCATACCTCTACTGAATGTCAGTCTCAGAAATTTATTCGCGTTTTGTTGAAAATCAATTAATTGCTACTGGGATGAGAGAGAATCAATCAAAAGTCAATCATCTACCAACTACCGATTCTGTCCCAAGATAGTTTCAAGCTGAGGCAATTCGTTGTGTCCGACGGTGGACGATACTGTCAGTTAATGATTTGACTGCTGTATTAGTGCGATCGCTCAGCATCACGTGTTTGAGAAGTGCTACTAAATAAGGCGATCAAGCTGCTTCCTTCTGAGTTGTTTAATTGATACCCAAAAATGTATTGCATTAAGTAAGTAAGTTATAATTTGTTTCTGATCCTCCATTTGAGAAGCCGAGTATGTAAAGTAAAATAAAAGAATTAAACACAACAAAACAGAATGTACATTTTTCGTTCATCGGCCAGAAAAGAATGTCGTGCGATGGCTGGGCCCAGTTGTCCATGTTTTTTGGCCGAGCCGACGAAATTTCCAAAAGTGTGACACTTGCATCTATAACATGTAAAACTTTTGTAAAACAGACATCAAACAAAAACACGAACTGTTACAAATCTTGAAATCTGGAGACTATACATGTATTGAACAAGGCAGTCCTGCAAGCTTCTTCCGGACGATGCTGTAGAGGCACACAAGAAGAAAATATGTTTCGTATTACACCTACTGTAAGTGTGTACGTAATTAAGTTACTACAGTGAATGTCAATCTTCCAACAAATCATATTCTGATGGTGCAAAACGGATACGTCAGCTGAATTTTGTTAGAGCTCTATTTCGGCCCGTCTTTGTAAGGGTCCTCTTCAGGCTCAAATCCACTCAAGTTGGAAAAACAAACTTGTGGAAAACCCTAAGAGCTTTCCGACAAAGCTCATATTTCTATACTGCCCGACCATACTTTGGACTATCTGCAATTATTGTAGATTAATTAGTTGCCGGATACCAGATAAAACGACTCGCCCTTCAAACTCTCCCTCTCGTTTGCGACAGTGCCTGACACCTGAACACATCTCTTATTTTTGGGATCCCAAAACGTAAGTGGAGGGATAACTATGACATCGCAAAAGTAGTCCGTCTGTCCGTCCGTCCGTCTGTCCGTCTGTGCGCGCTATAACTCTCGAAGGGAATGAGATATTTTGATGAAACTTGGTGTGAGGATTCATTTGGTCAAGGGTAAGGTTAAGTTCGTAGATGGGCTCTTTAGCTCTACATTTAGGCGTGGGGGAGGGGGTTCAAATTAAGGGACAAACAAAATATTCTTAAACAGCTAATATGATAGTCGAGTATGGTGTACGAAGGCATGCTGAGCACGATAGTGAAAACCATTTTCTCGCCGGACAATTAGTTCGTCCGGAATCCGGCAAAAACCGGAAAGTTGGTTAAAAGTAAAAGTTTTATTTGAAGTTGATTAAATAGCCGAAATTGGTGTAAGAAGACATGCTGAACACGATAGGGAAAACCATTTTCTCAACAAACAAGTAGTTCGTCCGGAATCCGGCAAAAACCGGAAAGTTGGTTAAAAGTAGAAGTTTCATTTGAAGTTGATTAAATGTTCGATTTAGGGGTGAAAAGACATGCTGAACGATGGTCAAAGCCATTTTCTCGCCGGGTAACTAGTTCGCCCGGAATCCGGTCAAAACCGGAAAATTAGTTACAAAGCAAAAGTTTGATTAGATGACAGAACGGGTAAGAAGAGAGGCCGAGGACAATCATTTTTTACCCAGACATAGAATTAGTCCGGAATCCGGTTGTAACCGGATTTTTTTTTTATTCAAACTTTTATGCAAAGTTGATTACCGGTAGATGTTCTTTACAGTGATTTGACGCTGGGTTTGTTTCTGAATTTTCTTTTTTGCTGGACTAGTAGTTTGCTCAGAATTCGGGCGAAACCGGAAACTTGGCAGAAGTAAAGCAGGAAGTCTCGGTCAGTATCGTCAAAATAAATATGGCTTATAGAGGTATATCTGAACTTGGTTTTCTCTGATGATTATCCTGGCGAAGAGTAGATCTGGCGAAGACAAGACCATATTGTCTGAAACAAATATTATATTTGTGGGATCCCATCGACACCTTTGGTCTTGTTCATTGTGTACCTTCGGTACGCAACAGTTACAGACGGTAATATTCGTGACCAGACCATGGTAAAACCAATGCAACCGAAAATCATTTACATGTGAGGCCATCAACTAGCTCTTGTCCTTTGCCAGTTCAGAGTCGTTCTCGTTTCATTCTCCCGTAACCGGCAAATGAATTAAAACCTGTGTTGCTGACACCGACAGATTTGATTGTTTACGACATTGAATTAAGTTGTTTCCCTGTGCCGACTTTTCTTCTTCTTTCGTACATTATCGCAGCAAAGACGCAAAAAGAAGGAGCGAATCACCGAAGATGACCACTGGTCACTACTTTGTGTACCTCAAGAACTTGACATTCTGCCGTTCCCATTACCCTCACCATCGATTTAAAAGTTCGGTCCGAGAAAGGTTACTTCGAAGACCTTATCAATGCCGAGCTAGTTCATTTAGTAATACATAATTCTTATCGACCTTCTTACTTAACACACGGACAGGTATAACTTTCTTGTAGCCCGTTTCTCAGAAACCCCAAACGAAAACCAATCAGCTCCGGACTAATTAGATTAGCTTACTTCTATCGAATTTAGACCTTCCGTGCGGGAGAAGTCCCGGTCAGTTTCACCCGCTGTGACTATTACAACAGCTTTTAATTCTTTTAACGTTTCAAAAGAAAGGGTAACAATAACCAGCAGGAGACTCACCAGGAATTAGTGGCGTTGTCAATATTTTGATCAGCAAAATAGGAAATAATATCATATTGAGTGTAATTGTACATGGATTGTTTTTGCATCTTTTGTATTGAGGAAAAATTGCGAAATATTTCGCTGATAGGCGATTATTCTCTTGATTTTCTTTAAACACCCCTTTAGCCACACAGCGGGTGGAATCGGTGATCTCCAACACCACTTAACCACCTATGAAGAGAAGCTCTATTTTCTGCTAATAAGATTTGCTCCCCGATGTGTTAAAGAGAGGTTAGTAGATGATATGGACAGACGGGTCGTATCTTGCAATCTTCAAATTCCCATGCTGCTTTGGAAATTAGTGTTTCATGGTACACTCCCATGCTGGTATTTTAGGTAGCTTGCCAACGAAGAAAGAATTTTTACTTAATTGCCTGAACCAGGTCCTAGCCTAACTAACTAACTAACTAACTAACAAATACTAATTGACGATAATGAATACATGACCATATTGTTATGGAGACATCCCATAGCACTTTGCTCTGCAATAGTCCTCCTACTTATTCCCTCCATCTATCGCCTACTTTTCTATATATCTCTTCGGTTTCCATCACCATCATTAATTTCCCGGCATCGTGACAATATGTCACTCGGTCTTTATCCTAGCTTCAGTTAGCTGCTCGCTAATCCGAGGTCAGGCTTTGATCCATTTCATTCTAAGTATTTTGGCTACGGAATGAATCCGCAGCCAAAAGTAGTTCTCTTTCATCCTTGGTCGGAGTAAGACCTCCGTTACTCTGTATTATAATTTATGGTAAGGACCAGTTTACATATTTAGTTAGGGACCCATTAGTGCTATATTATATGTGTCACACTCTTGTACACGATTTACATAGATAAATTAACTATAGACGTTATGGTCCATCTCGGCTAGTAGGCCTCGGGCTTGACTGGATATGTGAATTCCAGCTTCGCTAGGATGTGTGAACCAGCTTGATTAGGGATTTCTGGATTGACTGCGGCTGAGCTATAGAATTCCCTGAGACTTTCCCTTGTCTCTTTTGTCCGGTTTCCTGACTGGTCCTGGGGCTAGTGGGCACCTACGGTGTCAGAATGTCTTCAGCCCACACCCCAGGAGCCTTATCTTCATTAAACCTCGCCTCCACTCGTCCATCCTCTTAACAATATTTCATTTGTGTTTTTGCTTTTTCCAGTTTTTCAGTGTTACTCTTCAATTCAGAGGCGTCATTTGATGCGGACAAGGGGACAGCTGACTCCCTGGCTTTCGAAGGTAGCCCAGAGCTACTCATGAAATACCGCAAGAAACCTGGTTGACGTGGTGCAAAACCGTATTATTTTATATAAAACATATTTTTTTTTGTATAAGTCGTTGTCAGTTTATTGTTCACTTTTCGTTGATATGTTGTTAGTCCCTTCAGTATTTTTGGTCTCATCTATGTAAGGTTTATGTTAGCCACTATTTTGTGTATCTCAACAACTGTATGTCGTCAAACGTTTCCATTTATTATTCTCATTGGTTGAAAGTCGACCATTCCAAGAACGAGGAGTTCGAAGACCTTGTCAAAGCCTGGCTAGTTCATTTAGTAAAAGATTATTCAGACCAGGCAATACGTTCGCACTCGGAGAAGCTTGTGTCAAAGACTACTGCTAAAATGTGTGCAAGTAAATAGCTGTTCAGATTTTTGGACAGTTCTTTGTATTCGCATTTTACCTTAAAACCTTAAATACCTTAAATTTCAGCTTGGAGCAACTGAAGGGTTTTGTATCATGTAGCATTGCTCAGCATTTCTTCGAAAATTTCCGTGTGTATAAATTCGGTAATTCTTTCGGGTGTTGGGTTGGTGTGATTCGCTTGACCTCGTGCTCTGGTCTGGGAGTCCAAGGGATCACATTCCAGCCTCCATGCGTTCTTAGTCCACTACTTTTCAAGGGAGACTTTGACTTCTTCGACGGTCTTGCTAGATACCGTATCTTCACTTAGGAGTTCCAGAGATCAAGGGTTGATGAGAAGGGTTGTCGACAAAATGTCCCCATTCGAAACGTCCCCTGGCGAAAAGTCCCCGTGACAAAACGTCCCCACTACAAAACGTCCCCGTGACAAAACGTCCCCGATCAAAACGTCCCCTGGCGAAACGTACCCATGGCAAAACATCCCCGGCTATAGATTTTTATTTCATCGCTGAGGGATACCTAGGCCTCTGAGACTACTGATTGCGTCATCAGTTCAGGCAAAATATATTATTGGAATTTAAACTTTTGAAAACCACGATGGGTTGACTTCTTCAGCATCTAACCGATAGTCAAGAAACAAACCAAAGTATTGCTCTCGGCTATAGCCATTTCTTAAAGAAAGCGCAAGATTAAGTAGTTTGTCTGTTTTCGTCTTATCTTTTATTTAATTGTTTTTTTTGGTATGTTAGTTTACCCTGCGATATAACTCACTGATTTCGCTTTTGTTCGATATTGTTCGATACAGTAAGATAAATAAAGTAACAGACATAATGGCAGACTAAAATGGTACTTAAAATGTAATAGAATATTTGTAGATAGATAATAAAATCCGAACCTAAGGCAGTGATAACGAAACACAGACGAACACACAAAAAACACAGTTTATTGTTGTTGCTTATTTTCAGAGGGGAGGGGTACTTGAAAAATTACAGGTTATGGTAGATTAATTCTAGATTTATAGGGCATAAAGTGTGTTGTTTTATTTACTGTAAAATTGTGAACAATCATTGCACGAATTTCTAATCTCTACAGTGCTTGTGTAATGTATATAAATATAAAGGTTTGTCTGATGAGTTAAAAAAAAATTGAACCATGGGGTAGCGAGCAAAAGGACCACATGTGAATTTGACAGCGCACCTTAATAAGTCTATCTAGTAAAACTCACCAAATGCTACTGGAAAGGAAAGAGCGACATCTATACTCGGACATCATATACGATATTGAGAGTGAAAGGTGATTGGTGCACACTGGGCAGAAACAGCTGACAAATATTCTGGGTATGGATGTCAGATGCGCTGATGAATTCGACCTTTCATTGCAGCATTTCTTACGAATGCATCTGCACTTCCGTCTTGTTTTTCCTTTTTTCATTCTTATTTACTTGCTTCTTAGCGAATGATCGCCCACCTGTTGCTTTTTATTTGCAACGGTCGTGTTTACAGTCCGAAGCAAAAGCAATAGATGGCAGGCATCTCCTGACTTGGAAATCTGAACTTGGCTAACTTAATGCCTTTCAGACACGGACGGCAAATTCGTTATGGGGATGTTTGATTCTCACTATGAACATTATCCATATTATAAATAATTTGAAAAGCATTGATTTTTCCTAAAGTACGACCCCACAGGGACCCGGGCAGCGTGCACGGAGACTTAATGAGTAAATTTATTGTATGTTCCCAGTATCACAGTAAGAAGAAAGAAAACTGTACATAACAACTAAGAACTAAAAACAGAACAGATACATCATTGATTGATATTACTTGATGGCAAACAACAATCATAAAACGACTGAACAATTTTTCTATTTTAGTTTTCACATGTTATTTGTCCTGTGGTCATGGGTCCAACTCGGCAGTGCAACATTTTCTTCAAGCTCCCTGGGTAGGCAGAACCAAGGGAAGGTTTGCCTTTTACCTGTGTGAAGAAGCAAGAGCCTCGGTTTTGTTGCAATAGCGCTGCCGCATTGCTGCTGCAGCACTTCTTTGCTTTTGCACAATATGCGTTTTTGGATTCACTTTCTTCTTGGTTGAAGCGGCAGCGCTGCAGCATCTTGCAGGGAAGCACGGACTTGGTCGGTGAGCAAGTCCGCGATTCTCGAGAAGCGCTGCCGTCTTCCTGGGAAGCGCTGCAGTGCAAAAACGGATGTAGAAAGAATCAGTCCGGAATCGGCCGAGAAGTGGACCTGCAGCATGCAACAAAAACGAGGCTAAGGTTACATTGCTCTTCTAGCCAAAAGTGGGGCACATTTCGTATTTTACCATGGTATTTATTCTTCTTCGTTCATTGACATGCGGCAGCCGGCTGATGAGTTTAAAATATTTGGTAACAGGATTATCCTTAACGAGTTTTGTTTCACATTTGTTCAGTATGTCTGTTTGGAGTCCCGAGAATGCAGCAACGGTCCATCTGATTGGGTCATTTATTTGTAACTGTTTGGACTTCATAATGGTTACAGAAACCACTGAGCATATTGACAATGATATAGCGTTGGGACGATTGGTTGAAACATATAACCTGGACTTGCGTCGTCATCCTATCTTCACACCCTGACTCATGTCAACCCACCCTCTGTCGTGGTCCAAGGCCACGACCAAACAAAATTTCAGTCATCTATCATTCCCGTTGTAAATAGCAACTAACTTCGAGTAAGAACATGGACGACATCGAAAACTCAAAGATATGGCCTTATTAATCATCTATACAGGTGCCATTGCTTGTTAAGTTGTTTAATGACGGGTTGAATTTTTAGTCTGCAAAATAGTTATTAATTGTATACATTGTACTCTTGTGTATGTGAATTTTGGCTCGTTGACTGACACACATGTTTCTCTTATGACAACAAAAACTAATAATGGGCTCCGTCGCATGTTTTTTGAATAAAGTGAAATTGAAATTGAACAGGTGAGTCATTATGCTTAGAATCCCGGCCCCGCGGAGCCACGGAATAGAGCGACGGCCGGTGAACAAAGCGGTGAGAGACCCTGCAATAAAAGCACGTCTCTTACTAGGAATTATTTGTTTCGAAAATAGTCCTGAAATACTGTTTTTCGGAAACACTCATACTTGCCTCGTGAAATTAGGTGATTCTCTTGTTAGCGTTCGTCGACTTGGGTGGGGCTTGGCGCAAAGATAACAAGCTTTTCTCGCGAAAATTGTAAACAAATGCGTGCCCTGGTTAATACAGTGTTATAGTTTTTCTTTTAAGTTTAATACTCTTTATTATACAAACCAACTTTTACACGCTAAACTACATGAACACACATTTTGTAGCCCTCTTAACATCCTTATACGTGGAGTTGATACTTCTGACTGCAGGAAAGCCTGATTGGGCCTGTGGGGGCAGTAAAAAAACGAAACTTCACTTTCCATTAATTTTCACATTCTTCAAGCAGAGGAAAGCTCGGACACGAATCCGGTCTTGGTGACAAGATTATGTTAACACACAGAGGGAAAAAAAAATATTTCTTCATGCCAGGAAATCTGACAAAAACGAATTCACTATCCGACGAAAAAATGTTTAGATAGCCTTTGTAACAATAGTACTGATGCATGCTGCTCTCAAACACTAGCTAGACTTTGTGTTTTAGTCTTTTCACCAGCGCTACCGACGAGATTCCTTTCAAGTAGCCTAGACAGGAATTCCTTTCATCTTGAAAGGAATTCTCGACCCGCTCGACTTTTTTCTAGTCGTCTTCACGAATGGAATTCTATCATTCTTTTCTACACGACGGGATTTCTTGTCCGTGTAAATGCTAAATAAATGCAGAGAAATCAGAGCGGATGCATCGAAAACAGAGTGAACAAGAGCGGAGAGAGGTTTTTCTAGTGGATTTTCACGAGAAAACAAACGTTCTTGTCTCGCAACCCTCGAAAATAAGCAAGTAATCTGAGGATAAAATATCCTCAAAGGATACACGCCGCGCTGAGTATAAAGTACCTCCACTGATACGTATCTTTGTATCATCCGTGACGTAACAGGAGATTCGGCGGCCTAGGCCTTTAGCTGGGTCTTCGGTTTAGGTAGATTTAGCTAAACCGAGCCATGCTAATCTAAAGTAAACTAAAACTTCCAGGATATGTGGTGTCGTACGAAGTATGTCGGAATACCATACAGCCGTGACCTAAATGAACCTCACATTTCACTGGCCGGTCGGCTCTATATATAGACTCATATATTCCCCGATAGGAATAACCTACAATACTCTTGATGACTATAGGGTTGATTTCCCCCTAGGGTTGTTGGGAGGTATATGTTTATTTTGGAGGTGATAATGTGAAGGAGTTTGGTCTGTTTTTTTTTTTGGGGGGGGGGTCTGTTCTTTTTTTTTTTTTTTGTCTTATTAGTTAATTGTTATGCTGTTTGTTGGTGTGTTTAGAAAATGGTTAACCTTTACTACTGCACGCCAGCAAAAACTAGTGCAGTAGATTGTGTTTATTAATAAAATAAATATAAGTAAAAAAAGTAAAATCTCCGGCCTCTCCGGGTAGCTAGTGGAAGAAAGGCAAAAGTCACAGCTGCTGCCAAAGATCGCGGTGATTGATTGACACAGGATTTTAGTCGTTGAGTCTGAGTCGTACGGACACGCTTACTCCTTCTTCCTGAGGATCCATGGCATGTTTTGGACTTGGTCATATAGAGTATTCATCGTGTTCTACATCCTCCAATGATACGATGAAAGTCGGCGATTTTATCCTTCGATGGTAGCCTACGTATCTTTTTATCCCTAGAGATATGTCTTTTAAGGACGTCTCGGTGTCAGATACTCGGTTCTCGGCTAGCGCTTTATAATATAGAAATCTCGGCTAGCGCTGAAAAGCGAAAAATTCGTATATAATATTTCACAAGGATTGTGTTAAGTAAGTAAGTAAGTAAGTAATTTATTTTTGACCCGCCATTTTCAGAAAGCGGAGTAAATGTAAAAAATAAATAAAAACACAGAAACATACACAAAAAGACACTTAATTTCAATCGTCGGCCAGGAAGCAGTGTAGAAGGTCGTGCGCTGGTTGGGCTCTGTTGTCAATGATTTTTGATAGCGACGAAGAAACATCCAAAAGGGTAACACTTGAATTTTGAACTTCTCCGTCAATGTATGGTTATGGCATAATTTCGACAGGTGGAGCAGGTGCTTTGCATATTTAAAATAACATGATCTCATCTTTTTGATCTCCTTCTTTCGCAGAACATGACTGACACCAGAACGAAATAAGATGGAAATGTCAGAGGCTAGTGTACGTCGTCACTGGGGGGTTTCAAAAAACAGTGAAAAACAAAAGGGGTCCTAGAAGCTCAACCGGAAAGGGCTGAGATAAGACATCTAGTTAAAGCCAGGCTTCACCTTCCAGATTCCCAGACGTCCGGGGCTTCCGCATAATCAAGCCAACCCTTCCAGATTTTCATGATATGATGACTGGTAAATTTGCTGCTCTTCAACATTTCATAGATGTCCCCTTTACATTTCAAATATTTCTTGCATCCCAGTCACAACTGTCAATCACTTTCCCTTTTCTTCACCCATTAGCATATTTGTAGTGTCTCTCGAACGGGTGACACCTTCCAGACATCCGGAATCTGGGGTCTCGAACACCCCGGACTTCCAGACGTTTTTGGCCTGACTTCACCTTCCAGATCCGTCTCTACGAAAACGGCTATCTGGAATCCAGAAGGAAAATCTGGAAGGTGAAGCCTCGCTTTTACCTATCACTTATTCACATAAAGAGGCGCGAAGACCCGATGAAAATGCATTAGTACTTCATTGCTCCGATGTTCACGAATAATCAATGTTCATATAGTGGAATTTCTCTGTCAGATTTGCGATAGGTCTATGGGCTTGTACCTGTGTTTTATGCTTCATGAAAACGATTTGCGAAAAATTAGTGTTCACTTAGTGAGTTACCTTCCGCAAGCTGATCACTGCCTACTGAAAATCATCATCCAAATCGTCAAGCCATTGGGAGCAACGTTGGCGTCGTTCCCTTTCGGCCTCCCTTCTTGGTTTGGTGGCCTGCGTCGACTGCACTTTCTTTCTTTGTTGGGCGTATTTTTGCCTGAGTCAAACGGGGTTTAGCTGATTTCCCTTTCCTGTAGGATCTGAGATTCAAATTTTCCGCATCATGGTAGAATTTTGCGACGTGAGGACGAATGGCCGTAGATATTCTGACAGTCATACTAGAGCAAATAGTGAACAATAAGAAACATCCCCTAACACAATAAAAATAATGCAGTGTCTTCAGTTGTATGATAGAAAGCTTTTCAGTTAAACTTTAAGCCCCTGAAGGAAGTGAATGTTTGTGCAATTTAGTAATTGTTTATGACACTGTGGTGGAAGTAAAAGCTGGCAGATTTGGTTTCGAGTAAAACAGCGTATTTTGAGGCAGGCTTTAAAGATTATATCCTTGCTTTACGTCGACCCTGAAGGAAGTGAATGTTTGTGCAGTTTAGTCATTGTTTATGACACTTTGGTGGAAGCAAAAGCTGTCAGATTTGGTTTCGAGCAAAACAGCGTATTTTGAGGCAGGCTTTAAAGATTATATCCTTGCTTTACATCGAATTTCAGGCGACTCGGTCTGCAACTCGTATGATTCTGGTTCCGCTCTCAACCCTTTGAACCATATTGTAAAAAATGAATTCCACTCATGTTTAAGCTACCATCACAACACTCAGCTCAAAAGGGATTATCAAACGGGTGCTTTCACTACTCATCTTCGTGCACTCATCCCTTCAATTGAAATCAATTTAGTCCCGATTCAGAGCTTTGTCGGTAGTGGGTATTTGCGCGGCTAATCTCGCTTCCCCACAGCTGCGAACTATTTACCCCCGGAATTGGTAGTTCTTTTTGGATTCGTCAGTTATCTACCACATTCTAGGTCCACCCTTTAATCCGTAAACGATAAGTCTTTTGTAATGTTGGTGCATTTCTGTCAGCTGCGCGGTAGTAATTAATTGCTAAAAAGGCTTGTTTGTATGCCTTGTACGATGATTGTAAAGGGGACGAATAAGATTGATTCCATTTGTTTCTTCAAGTTCATTTCTTCACAGCTATAGCCTGAAGAGCACCATTGCCTAACATTAATTTTCATCCTAGCTTACTTCTTCATTTTGTTTCATTTCTTTTATATGGGAAAACTATTAATCGTGATCGACTAAAAGGAAGCATGGCACAGCACGACATAGTGTAGGTTAGTGTAGTGTAGGTATTATAGTGTAGGTATTATATACTAAACGTTTCAAAAAATATTTAATATGTCAATTGTACAACTATTTTTACTACCCCTGTTATATTTCTTCACAAAAGTGTTGCTAGGATTATTCGCAAAATAAGTTGCTGGTGTTATTCGTCAGTAACTCAACGGACATGAGAGGACAAGAGGAACGGGACAGGAAGCTTGTGTGCCTGTCTTGTACGATGATTGAGAAAATTGTAAGCTTGTTTTCATACCAAATATTATAATGTATATAAATAATATATATATAGATAATGAGTTATACATATACATTACAGGTGTTAGAATAAGTTTAAAATGTATGACAATTGACTCGAAAAGCTTAACGGGAAAGGAAGCTTGTGTGTCTGTCTCGTACGATCATTGAGAAAATTGCAAGCTTGATTTCATATCAAATATTTTAATGTATATGAATAATATATATATAAAGGAAGTAAGCTTGATTTCATGTTAATAATGCATATAAATGATATGTATATAATGACAATGAGTTAAATATATATTATAGGTTTCAGAATAAGTTTAAAATTTTTGACTAGTGACTTGAACAGTCAGCCATGATTTTCTTTTGCTAGTATTTTTCTCAGTAACTCAACGGACATGAGAGGACAGGAGGAACGGGACAGGAAGCTTGTGTGTCTGTCTGGTACGATGATTGAGAAAATTGTAAGCTTGATTTCATACCAAATATTATAATAATAATATATGTCTATATAAAGAGAACAAGTTATATGTATATTAAACATATAAGTAGTTAGTATTACAATAAGTTCAGAATGTGTGAAAACATAACGGGGAAGGAAGCTTGTGAGTCTGTCTCGTACGATGGCTGAGAAAATTGCAAGCTTGATTTCATATCAAACATTTTAATGCATATAAATAATATCTATATAAAGAGAATAAGTAAGCTTGATTTCATATCAAATTTTATAATGTATATAAATGACATATATATATGACATATATAAATGACATATATATATATATAAAGACAATGAATTAAATATATATTATGGGTTTCAGAATAAGTTTCAAATATATGACAATTAACTTCAAAAGTCAGCCAGGATTTTCTTTTTTAGTATTATTCGTCAGTAACTCAAAGGACATGAGAGGACAGCAGGAACGGGACAGGAAGCTTGTGTGACTGCACCGTAAAAAGTTTTATCCGTATACAGATTAAAGTTAACTGCAGTATTTGCCACTCGGATTCATCTTATCTCTGTTTGGTATTAATCTTATCTGCGTAGAGATAGAATAATTTCGAGTAGCAAATACTGCAGTTAACTTTAATCCTTTATATCGAAAAACTTTTTACATTGTGTGTCTCGTACGATGATTGAGAAAATTTTAAGTTTGATTTCATACCAAAGATTATAATAATAATATATGTATTTATATAAAGAGAACAAGTTATATATATTATACAGGTTTCACAATAAGTTCAACATGTGTGACAATTGACTCGGAAAACATAACGGGGAAGGTAGCTTATGTGTTTGTCTCGTACGATGATTGACAAAATTGCAAGCTTGATTTCAAATCAAATATTTTAATGTATGTATATAATATAATACACATATAAAGAGAATAAGTAAGCTTGATTTCATATCCAGTATTAAAATGTATATAACTGATATATATTTAAAGATACTGAGTTGACTATATTTTATAGATTTCAGCATAAGTTTAAAATGTATGACAATTGACTCGAGAACCCGTACGGAAAATCTCCACGTCGAATGCCATTTTACACCTCGAATCGAGGACGAAACGGTATTTTCGGTGGCGAAATGCGGGCGGAAGTATAGCGAGGACGAATATTGATGGCGAATTATACTTCGACCCACATTTTCGCTGCGAATATGAAGGCGAAGGAGAGGGAGATCTCGCGTTCGCTATCGTGTTTAGTAAAGGTCGAAGGCGGATTTCCCTTCGACCTTAGTTTTCGCTGCGAAAAAGATGGCGAAAGACAGGGTGAGTCTACCTCCGCCTCATATTTGGCGAAGGGCGAGGGTGTATTCAACTTCGGCCTTGTTTTCGCTGCGAAGATGGTAGCGAAATATCAGGGAGATTTCATGTCCACCTCGTTTTTGGTGAAGTGCGAGGGCGACCTTATAGTTTCGCTGCGAAGTTGCCATCAGGGGATGGTGAAAGACTTTTCCTATTATACTTCGACTTTAGTTCCACTGGCAAGGTAATTGACGAGATGCAGAGGCAGAGGCAGTTGCATTTGGTGATCAATAAGAAAGAATATTTGACTGTGCAAAACGGATAAATCAGTTACATTTTATTAGAGCTATATTTCCTTCTTGGCAAGCGTCCCTTCAGGGTTAAGCCGCACAAGCTGGAAACTGACCAGTCATTTTCTAGCTAATTTTTCATAATTTTCCATTTCCCAGGAAGTCCATTTTCCAGCTTGAGCGGCTTGAGCCTGAAGACGACCCTTGCCTAGAAGGGCCGAACTGTAGCTCTAATAATATATAGCAGACTTCTCCGTTTTGCACCGTCAAATATGATTCGCAGTCAGCTCGGGCTGAAGGAATATCTATCATGAGAGAGAAACTACTTTCGAGCTTTACGTTTGCCAGTAACCTAGGAGCAAAGAGCAATCCAGTCCGATTTTATGTATCACTATATTAATTCCCTAATTGCTTATTTCGAGACAGGAAAAAAAACTATTAATTGTAAGAGCCACGGAAGTGCTTTAATTTAAGCCTTGCCGTCTATAGATTTGAAAATATTGCTGTACTGGGAAGTTCAAAAAATTTCAGAAGCAGCTTCCGAGTTTGAACCTTGTTCGATGGTGCAAAAGCATCACCCAACAAATTTCGAGAGTTACTTGTCATAAATCGATCATTTCGCGAAACTAGTTTTGTCTTCTATATTAAGTATAATTTTGAACCTATCGTTAATACTGAATCTCTGATACGGTTCTGTAAGAATTCACTGATCAATGGATACGAATTTTTGTTCCTTGACAAGGGCGCTGCGCTGGTCGATTGTTACCAACATTCTTTGGTTTCGACCTCGTGATGCTTACTGAGAAAACAGGGTCTTTTTGTATTAAATGTACGAGGTCGAGGTGGATTCGCCACCAAACCAATGAGGCGAGAGAGAAAACGAGGTAGTTTCTGTTTCAAATGTACGAGGTCGTTTTGACCCAAATTTGAGGTGAAAAACGAGAGCGAAAACGGCCTAGTTTGTGTTTCAAATGTACGAGGTCGTTTTGACCCAGATTTGAGGTGGAAACGAGAGCGAATAGGCAGCGAAAACGACCTAGTTTGTGTTTCAAACGTACGAGGCCGTTTTGACCTAGATTCGAGGTGTAGATTTTCCGTACGGGAAGTAAGCCACGATTTTCTTCCGCGATATTTCGGTCCTCTTCAAGTTCATTTCTACCAGCTATAGCCTGAAGAGCACCATTGCCTGACATTCGTTTTCATCCTAGCTGACTTCTTCATTTTGTTTCATTTCTTTTATATGGGAAAACTATTAATCGTGATCGACTAAAAGGAAGCATGGCACAGCACTACATATTGTAGGAGGCACGAGTACTAAAAATAGGCGCGAAAATTAAAAGGGCCCTTTCAGGCTTCGTAGTGAGGGACAGGCAGGGGCGTCGCAAGGGGGGCGTCATGGTTGGGATTTGGTAATTTCTTCGGTATACTTTTCAGGATTCGGTAGTTACCACGAATCCCAACTTTTGTTCCAGTTTTGAGATTCGATAAAAAAAAATTTACTAAATTGTTCAGTTTTTTTTCGATAACATAACTATTTGGTATAATTAGGGGATTCGGTAGTTTTACAGAATCGCAAATAGGCTGTCGGCACAAATATATTCGTTATAGTAATCGGAATTCGGTACAATTGCCAGCATTCGGTAGTTATCACGAATACGGTGAGAGAATTTACTGAAATTATCTGGTAATTTTTCGATGCAAGAACTATTTTTTTTTTCAGTTCAGTTTAGTTTATTCATAAAAATAAAAAACACCATTAACTGTTTATGGCCCAACCATAAGGCCTAACATAAGGCCTGGCAATGGGCGGGGCTTATTCTTTATTCATAAACTAAACAAACCAAAGAAATCAAAAAAGAAAAAAAGGATAGAAAAAAAGAAGAACTATTCGGTATCTTTATGGAGATTTGGTAGTTGTACAGAATACCGATATAAGCTATCCGTTCAAAATTATTCGGTATCATGGTTCCCCACGAATCCCAACTTTTGTTCCAGTTTCGACGAAGTTATACCAAATACTAATATTATTCAGTAGTCTTTTGATACCAAAACAATTCAGTATACTAGTTGGATCCCATATTTTGGACCCGAAAAGAAGATCTAATCATAAATGTTCCGAAAATTCCGCCTGCGGCACTGTAATATTCTCTGTTTTATGGAAGGGCGCGTCATTAGACTTGGGTTTTAAGCCAGTTTTAGGTTTGGGATTTCGAAACGTTAACAGCTAGAATCTGGATGGAAATCGTTAAATTTGGCAGGAAGAATCTAACTCTAAAAAAATTAGCCTGCGGCGGTCACTTTACGTAATCATGGGCAGGGTTGTCTAGACTACAGTAACAGCTGCTGCCGGAACGTCGCTCCATCCGGTTTCTGGAGCTTCTAGAGTCTTGGTGTTTAACCCACGGTAATGATAGAATTTGTAAGAGAAGCAGTTAAATGTTAGCCTATTGGAAAAAGAAAGGATCTTGAAAATATTTGCCTGTGACACTCGATGTAATTTTCTCCTGGGTGTAATTGGTAGAAGCTGTTACTGCAATCGTGCCCGGCAATATATTCTTCAAGTGGGCTTCGCCAAAATGCCGCCTAATATTTGGCCCAAGCCCGTATCCAGGGGGGGGGGGGTAGGGGGTTGACCCCCCCCCACAAAACATACAAAAATTGTCATTTTTATGGGCTTTTCCTTCTGATCTATGTCTTTTTTGTACTTTTTTGTCCGACCCGCAGGCAAACCCCCCCCCCCCCCCCGCGAAAAAAAATTCCTGGATACGAGCCTGAGTTGTCCTATCGTCTTTCATGCTGTCCTATAATGTTACTCTTCCTACGTAATCCATTCTGTTCCATATTTAAAGCTCAAATTCTTAGTTTCTAGGATTCGGTAAAATTTTTGAGAGATTAAGTAAACATTTTGGCCCGACACCCACCAACGAAAATGCACTCGCGACGCCCCTGATCATAACCTTTAGTTCACAAAATCAGATATTTAAGGAAGAATCTTTAATTGTTCTTTCACAACTTCATTCTCCAGCTTGAGCCGAAAGAGGCTCCTTGCCACGAAGGGCCGAAAAATAGCTCTAATAAAATGTAACTGACTTATCCGTTTTGCACCGTCAAATATGATTTGCAGCCAGCTTGGGCTGAAGGAATATCTACGTTCAGTTACGTATGGTAACCAACTGAAACTACCGTTAAAGGGTAAAGAACGGGAGCTAAATCAGTTTCACTTAAATTACCAAGCTCAGTAGCGGTGGATCAAATAACCGATTCGTACTACCAAAAAACTAAACTAAATAAATAAGGAACATATTGGAACAGGTATAACAACCAAATTTCGTAATGGAATGAAACTCTTGTTAGAACCACCTAACACAGCCGAATCTGGCAAGTCTGGTAATAGATACGGACTATACGAAAGTCCGGTAAATTACCGAATTAGGTAACAAATCTGAACCAAATGAATCTGATTAATCACCGAATTATGAAATGGACTGACCGGATGCGATGGAACAGATCCGGACTTGAGAAGAGTCCGGTGAATTATCGAATTCGGTAGCCTAACGAACGGGACCAAATAGACACGTTAATCACCGAATTTTCACAGGGATGGAGCGAATTCCGTAACGCGTGGGAACTACATATACAAATATGTTAACTCGCCGAATTTGCAAAAGATAGACAGAATGCGGAGGAACAGATGTGGACTAAACAAAAGTTGGGAGAATTACCAAATTCAATCAAGAATGGCAAAAATTCTGCCGAATTTTCACATTCGACGAATATTTTCCCGAATGCTCAAAACGGGGGGGGGGGGGAGGAGGCAGATGTTCCTACAGCCCAAGCTGACAGCGAATCATATTAGACGTTGGAAAACGGATAAGTCGGCTACATTTTATTTGAGCTATATGTTGGCCCTTCTTGGCAAGGGTCCTCTTCTAGCTTGAGCGGCTTGAGCCTGAAGAGGACCCTTGCCAAGAAGGGCCGAAATATAGCTCAAGTAAAATGTAGCTGACTTATCCGTTTTCTACCGTCTAATATGGGGGAGGAGGCGCTGCGCCCCTCCCCCGCCTTTCTCCTCGGGACGCCCCTGAATGCAAAAAGCGCACACTCTAAACGTTATTACTAGACCAACGAGTGAAATAAATTTGTAAAGCTTCGACGAGTCAAAATGAGTCAAAATAAGATGCCTTTTCCAGGGGGGGGGGAGTAGGGGTTTGACCCCCCCCCCCCCCCCCGAAATGTACACAAATAATCATTTTTACAGGCTTTTCCCTCTGATTTGTGTCTTTTTTGTACTTTTTTGTCCAATTCGCAGGCAGCCCCCCCCCCCCCCCCCCGAAAGTCAACCCCCCCGAAAGGCACCCCCCCCCCCCCCCTCCCGAAAAAAATTCCTGGATATGAGCCTGCCAACAGACAGCAGACGAGTCCGTTAATGTCACCGATCTCAAACCATCTAAGAGTTACTAATTTAGGCTAAAGTAGGCTATACATAATGTAGCTAATGCATTATAGCTTACAGTTTTTGGGAATAACAAATAAATAAATATGTTGTTTAGACTTGGTTTCCTGGTTTGTCTGATGATTTCTGGTGCTGCAGTTTTACTTTAAGATAGTCTCGCCGAATTTGCAAAAGATAGACAGAATGCGGAGGAACAGATGTGGACTAAACAAAAGTTGGGAGAATTACCAAATTCAATCAAGAATGGCAAAAATTCTGCCGAATTTTCACATTCGACGAATATTTTACCGAATGCTCAAAACGGGGGGGGGGGGGGGAGGAGGCAGATGTTCCTACAGCCCAAGCTGACAGCGAATCATATTAGACGTTGGAAAACGGATAAGTCGGCTACATTTCTTGGCAAGGGTCCTCTTCTAGCTTGAGCGGCTTGAGCCTGAAGAGGACCCTTGCCAAGAAGGGCCGAAATATAGCTCAAGTAAAATGTAGCTGACTTATCCGTTTTCTACCGTCTAATATGGGGGAGGAGGCGCTGCGCCCCTCCCCCGCCTTTCTCCTCGGGACGCCCCTGAATGCAAAAAGCGCACACTCTAAACGTTATTACTAGACCAACGAGTGAAATAAATTTGTAAAGCTTCGACGAGTCAAAATGAGTCAAAATAAGATGCCTTTTCCAGGGGGGGGGAGTAGGGGTTTGACCCCCCCCCCCCCCCGAAATGTACACAAATAATCATTTTTACAGGCTTTTCCCTCTGATTTGTGTCTTTTTTGTACTTTTTTGTCCAATTCGCAGGCAGCCCCCCCCCCCCCGAAAGTCAACCCCCCCGAAAGGCACCCCCCCCCCCCTCCCGAAAAAAATTCCTGGATATGAGCCTGCCAACAGACAGCAGACGAGTCCGTTAATGTCACCGATCTCAAACCATCTAAGAGTTACTAATTTAGGCTAAAGTAGGCTATACATAATGTAGCTAATGCATTATAGCTTACAGTTTTTGGGAATAACAAATAAATAAATATGTTGTTTAGACTTGGTTTCCTGGTTTGTCTGATGATTTCTGGTGCTGCAGTTTTACTTTAAGATAGTCTATTGACTGCGAATATTCGATCATAGAACGCCCAAGATTAGCTTATCCGCTTACTTACAGCTTTCTGTAGACCTTAGGCTAAATTTCATTGGCTATTAAAGTGTTCGATAAGAATCTGGTTCATGGAAGTCGCCCTGATGAATCCCGATAAGGTCTGGGTGAGCCGACCGTCCTCTTGTTCTGGCGAGATGGCTCTTGTTTTCTGGGAGGCTTGAGGTGCTAGGGCAATTAGCCACCCATTGCGAATGGTGAAAGGACATGTTCCGTAATTGAGCAATCGGTTCGACCATCAGATCCACAAGATAACATTTAACCGGCGCGGCTACCCACTGCCTTCGTGCAATAGCGGCAGTGAGTTGGTCCCCGTCTGCAGAGATAGGGATGCAGGGAAAAAAATATGGTAAGTGATCGTTCTAGTCGAGATGGCTAGGAATGGCAATGTATTTTGTGCATTGGTCTAATTTTTTCTCGAAATGGAACAGCGGCAGGCCCAAACGAAGCTTAGAGCGCAACACGAACGCACGTGCAACACGAACATCACTATGACGATGACAAAGTTCAAGCTTAGCAAGGGAAGAGAAGAACCAGCAATCTTGTAGGTTTGTTTCTTCCCCAACGTTGTCCCTCACGTTCAACAGCCTTACTAGGACCCTTGTCAAGAAGGGCCAAAATATCGCTGCCGATGCATCGTAGCCGACATCCGTTATAAGTATTGTTTGAATAGAAGAGGACCTTGCCAAGAAGAGCGAAATAACGCTAGAACAAATCTCAGCTGACTCATTCGTTCTAACAATCAAATAGGATTCGCAGTTAGATTCGGAAGAAGGAGTATCTTATGAACCCAAGGCTTCTTCATCAAAATGACTATAATGTAGATTGAAGACAAATTGATTTTATAACTTTGTTTCCTTTTCTCATTTTCCGTGCAGTTCGACTGGAATCCTCCGTGATCTGGAAACTTGGACTACACGTTCCATGATCAAGGTGTTGGCAGAATAGTGTTTATTGAGACACGATGAGGGAGATAATACATGTTGATTGTTCTTCAGATGGTTCTCTGACAGAATTGATAAGGATCAAACCGTCTTTCGACGTGTCGTTCATGAACAAAATCGTTGGCAGATGTCGCCGACGTCTTGGTCGGGAATCAATACGTTCATCGACGACGCCAACGTGTAAAAACGTCTTCAGAACTCTGATGAACGGCTCTCTCACCCTTCTACCAAGGCTCGAATTTCCAGTTGACCATTTTGCCCATCAGTGGGAAAGCTAAGCGTGACTAGTTGGTGGATACCACTTGTTTATTATATTAAATATATATTACAACTACAAGTTATGTATTACAAGTTATATATATTAAACGCTATGATGATAAGAGGAAGAACGGAATTTAATGTGATAATTACAATCCTCTCTGGAACGAATATAATAACGGCGCAGACAAACGTCACGTGAATCCCTGCTGGACAGATAGTTATCGTCGTATAACTTTTCTCGAACAGATGTGAAATGCAAATCTTCCTATGTCGTACAGGAAGTTATGGTGTGACAATTACTTTCGTGGAGGCTGATACGAAGCCGTACCAACCTCCGCAGATGTTCAACCAGCACTTTTCCTCAATTACCGAAAAGTAGTAGCTGTCCTCCAAACAAAAATATGGGATGTAAGGGTTGAATGTGGAGGGCAAAGCGAATTGAGGAAAAGGAGATGGTAACGGCGATCCATTCCTTAACCAGGTGACGCTCGTGACCTAAGTTAAACTGCAAAATATACTATGCCGTCGTGCGAGGAGGCGCGAGCAAAGCCTGACAGTTGATTAACAGGCGGCAGGACGGTGGGCGTAAAGTGTCATAAAGTGAGATCACCGTACTCGCAGGTGAAGAAAAAACTTTCAGTTTTTAAAATACTCTTGCGTAACAAAAATAATAAGAGGAGCTTATTTTCTTACCACGCCGAACTGCAGGATAAAAGTAATAACAGGGTCGTAACGGACGTCTGGCGAAACTTCCACAGCTATCAGGGAAATGGTAAAGTTAGTCAAAGCCATGCCTAAATAAGAGCTACCCCTATAAGGGGTAAGGGGTAAGGGGTATAAGGGGTCCAAGAAAGTGACAAAAACTAGAATAGCAGCGACACTACCAGCACATAGTAGCGACAGAGAAGGTCCCTACTGAATATAACCTCCGCTGTCTCCCCGATGCGTTCAGAGCGCATCTTCTAGTTTGACTAGAAATGTATAAGCCCGCAAGTTTGTCTCGCTTCAAATGACACAAGTCTTTATGATATTGTAGAACCTCAGATACGATCATCTGTCTACCAATTTGGATTTAAGAAAAAGTTGTCTACCGATTTTTGTGTGTTTTTGGTAAAATCTGTTATTGAATACTTCTGGCTTTTTTCGTCTCCGGTGTTTGCATGCTTCATTGATGTGAAAGCGGCTTTCGACAGGGTTAAGCACGATAAACTCCTTACTAAACTTCTAACCCGGGGTGTGGAACCTAGAATTGTACTAACTTTATCTTGTTGGTTTAAGAATCAAAGATTTTGTGTGAAGTGGATGGTATCTGCTCAACTCCTTTCAGGGTTTTGAATGGTGTGAGACATGGGGGTGTTCTTTCACCGATCTTGTACAACCTTTATGTAGACGAACTTAATATACTCCTGGTGAAAGCTGGTGTTGGTTGTTCTGTTATGAGTGTGTGCCTTAACAATCTCAGCTACGCTGATGATCTGGTGGTTTTGGCACCAACAGTTGCAGCTTTAAATCAGCTGCTGGGTATTTGCGATGAGTATGCTATTGCTCATGACATCGTCTCCAATACCCGAAAGACGGTATGTATGGCATTTATTCCTCCTGGTTCGCGTCTGAACTTTCCACCAGTTCGCCTGTCGGGACAATTGCTGACGTTTGTTGATTCGTTCAAGTATCTCGGTTTCACTTTTACTCCGAAACTGAGTGATGAATTGCATGTTGCAGCCCTGTCCAGGTCTTTGTGTGCCCGTGCCAATGTGCTAATTCGTAGATTTGGTAGATGTGATGCTCCTGTAAAATCTTTTCTTTTCAAAGCATACTGTACACAACTGTATTGCGTTTCCCTCGTGAACAGGCTTACCCTGAAGCGTGTGAGTACTTTCCGGGTCCTATACAACAATTCTCTAAGGTGGTTGCATGGGTTCTCTTGGAATTGTAGTGCTTCAGCTATGTTTGTCGGTGAAGGTCTTCCATCTTTTGGTGAAGTGAGGCGGGCATCTGCCCTATCACTTCAGACACGAATTCTGCGCGCTGAGAATCCTCTCCTTCTGGTGATGGCGAGTTCCCATATGCGGCTGAGTTTGCCAATTTGGCTGTCGTGGGGTACCCTACTTTATTGTGGGTTCTCTCCAGGTTGATGTTCTGAAATTGTTTTATTTTATCTGTAGTTGATAAAATGTTAATTATTTCGTCACATATTTGACCCTAGTTGGTCGTATCCTAGTTTAAATAAAAATAAAATAAATAAATAATCGGTGGCGCTACGAGTATGGCCCGTTTGCGAAGCGTGGAAAGCATAGGTCTTGGCGCTACTCTAGTCTTATTTTGCTCTGGTCGAATCAGATGGAAACAGTGTAGACGTTCAATGCTATTTCATTCTCCCAACAAAATTGATGTGGACTGTTTCAAGAAAATAAAGCATAACTTTTCTCGAACAGGTGTGTAATATATTTCGTCCTATGCCCTACAGGTAGTTATAATCTGATAATAAACTTTGTGGAGGTTGATACGATATCTTATCAGCCTCTAGAGAAGATAATATGAAACCGTACCAAGCCCCGCAGAAGTTCATCCAGCTGTTTCCTCAGCTATTGAAAAGTAGAACCTGACCTCCAAAAAATAAATAAAAGACATCTCTTCCAGGCAGAAAAGCAAGTATTGCTAAGAAATAATACAAAAAAAAACGTTGAAGAAGCAAATGTTCAAAACTCAAGAAAATGCTGCTTTCCTAGCCAACCAACCTGGGTCATACCTTGTTACAGTACCATTCCCACTGAAAATGCAACTTGTTAACTCAAACAAGATTAGGCTACTTGCAACCTACTTCAACTTGTTTTGCTTTACTCCAAAACGCAGCTTTTGAGCAATCAGAACAGACTTTTTTCTTGATTTTGCTCTGATTAAATAGTCCATTAAAAAAACTCCAGTGTTGCCAATTTTTCTGATGGAACCTATGCCTTTTGGCAGGAAAAACAATGACATTTTGTCACCTACGAAAATAGGTCCTTTTTGCCAACTACTTAATCCCGCTTTATCATCTTCATAATTATACGACTAAACTTTAATGCTTCATTTTCGTACTTACTGGTAAGGGACCGGTCGCAGAGTTCTTGCTCGCTTTTTCGAAGAAACGAAAATCCATGACAAATTGCAGAATTCTGTGATCAGTGGCAACACCGATTCAAGCTTGATTAATTCTATCTCTCTAACAGCCCGCCGCTAGATGGCATCTGCGTCGCCAGAAATGAAAAAGATGGTATAAGATAAGGATTGTCTTGTTTTAAACAGAAATGCCCGGGTCACAATAGTAGTAATTTTCACATTTCTACAGTAGGCTAGGGTTGCCATTTCACTAAATGAAAATTCCCTACAGCAGTAGCAAATAAGTACTACCAAAGAAGATATCAAAGAACACAAAAATTCTGTTCGAAAAAGTTATACTAGGTGACCTTCCTCCATCTCAGTTGCTATCGGAATAACAAGCTCGAAGGCCACTTAAAAACATTAGCCTCGCTGCGCTCGGCAGATATTTTTCATAACCTGACAATATCATGCCACGGGGAATTCCGACCAATCGCAATATCAACTGTTTCCAAGAAAAAAATCGACTGTTTTTACGAAAAATCGCGACGCTTCCCAACGACTCGGTAATTTTTACCGACTGGCTGACAACAGTGGAGGGAGCCCCCCCCCCACCCCATATGTGACGCTCCTGATTGCCAGAAGGGTGGACCGAGCTCTAGCGGTCGTGGAAGTATAAGTAAACAACAACAAAACCAAGTGTTGGCTCTTGAGAAACGAGAAAAATTCGAGAGTAAAGACAATGATCAATGCTGAAAATCTGATTGTGACAAGGTATGACCTAGGGCATAGGCTGGTTGTCTAAGAGAGTAAAATGTTCTGTAATTTTTTCAAGATTTATTTTCTTTTTTCTAGAATTATTAAGTATTTTTGGTGTTTCTTTTTTTTTACCGAAAGTATGCTTTCAATTGATTTTTTTTAGGTCGGCTTCTACTTTTTAGTTCTTGAAGAAAAGTGTCCGATGAATTCAGTATTTGAGGAAAAGTGCTCCATGAACATCTGCGGAGGCTGATACGGCTTCATATCAGCCGCTCTGGAGGACGATACGAGGTCGTATCAACCTCCAGAAAAGTCCCTTCCTTTGGGACGCAGGAAGATATGCACTGCAAACCTGTTCGAGAAAAGTTATAATCCGATATCAACCTCAATGTCGGAAGTTAACCTTTAAAGTTTAACTGAAAAGGCAGCTTATTCTTACATCTCATATTTGAATATACTGAAATATATTTTGTGTGTTTTCACCCGAGGCTCTAGTAATAACACCAGTGAGTGCGCTGCTTGCACGACAACCCACAATTCGTCCAGACGCGGAGAATTTGAATTTCAACAAAGGCCTGCATTTCCACTGTGACATGTGCGAAGCTAGGAAAAGTTAGGCCTGTAGAAAATGAGAAGATCATTTTAAGATATGTCTTGCAACGAATCGAACATTTTATTTTAGTTTTCGGCTTTGTAGTTGGTGAATATTTCAAGCTTACAGGGAGAAGCACACAGAGTTACCACAAATCCGAAAGAATAAGTTCATTTGATGAAATCGATTATGTAGATAACGGACAAAGGAAGTAACGCATTTTATCGGGTTTTTGGGCCTGTTAAGCGAACAAGCGATGTGTAACTAACTAGACTGTCATATCTCAGCCCTATTCAGCTAAACTTTAAATCTGGGATCCAGCTGAAACTTTGGTATAGCCGAAAACAACTAGCATGTACATTTTCCCACGAGTCATGACGGTCAAAGACGGGCTAAATCAGTGACGTAATTGTCTTCTGGATTAGCCTCGTTGAGACTATACCACCCATTACCATCACTACAAAGAACAAGCCGAAGCCTAACCTACAAATCGGCGACTAAAAATCCCTACTCAGGTGGCCACCCGCGAAAAAGATTGTGTCAAACTAGTCGTGTCTCGAGAAACAATCCTTAAGTGGGAAGACTCGCACGGATCACGGCTTCGCCAGTGCCTGCTTTTAGATAGCCATCACCGCCTCGAGATTCCTTGAAAAGAAAACCTATCATCATTAAAACATCCATCTTGGGACAAAAACTACCAGGGATGACTGTCAGTTAATCGTGATAGAATTTCAAGTATGGCGCGTGCCACACGTTCGCTACGAAACAATTAAGCTGATATGGAATAGTGAGCGTAATCTTTTCTGGAATTCAGAAATGCAATTCCTTATTTATTCAAGGTTTTTCACGCGGACGAAGTAATGGCACAGATTAGCAAATAAGTAAGGAATGCAGAAAATAAGGCAGTGGAATATTTGCATTCGTGGCATCCCTGAAATGCACAGCAACTTCACTGTTTTGCCTCTTGTTTGTCTTATAAGGATCGGTAGGGTCCAGAACGCACCAGGGATGTCATTTAGGGGCAGAGCAAAATAACACTAAGGAGTAACCTTAAGACCTATTGTTTCCTTGCGTCGCAAACGGGCCTTACTCATAGCTCCGTCCACGACATTTAAAGCGAGACAAACTTACGGGTTTAGAAATTTCTAGTAAAGCTATGATTCGGTCTAGACACATCGAGGAGATATCGGAGGTTGTATCGTTTTTTGATCTGTTCAGGATATGAAGTTATTAAAGCCAGCGCTGGTGCACGACCGATTTAGTTTCAGTAAGGACGTTCAGTATCGCTAGTGATGCTAGTGAAGTTTTTTTAAACGCAGAATACGTAAAAGGAGTGCTTTAAGAATTAATGAGTGCAGTTACGGATGTAGGCTGCATTGGTATTATAGGAACGACGGTTCCCTTAAGGTCTTCAGCCCCTTACACTGTAAACAGAAATCTTGCAGTATTTGCTACTGGGATTAATCTTATCCTTATTGAGATTAAATTACCCCTAATTCGGATTAATCTTATCCCAATAGAGATAAGATTAATCCCAGTAGCAAATACTGCATCCTTATTCGGAGAAACTTTTTACAGTGTAGTTCAGACCCTCGCTCAGGTGTTGGCTAACGACGGGACCAGTTTTCTGCAAATTACTGCAGACCTGTTGAAGACAATTTGACCTAAGCAGGGAGCTACATAGTCCATTTGGAAATGGTAATGAAGTTGTTTTGGTGGTAGAAGTGTTCCGACGTTTCTTTGCGTCTGGCAAAGAGCAAACGGATGGTGTCAAGTCAACCAACGATTCCCTCCTTTCCCCTCAATTTATCTGGATAGGCGATTTTCAGCTCATCAACCCGCTATTTCGGTCGGAAGTTCGGTAGACCAACTTGTCGGATTTGCAGAGAAAATACACACAACCTTTTCTTCCGGTCGTTTTCTCATCGAGCCCCCGTGTCATTACAAATGAAAATGTAATATGCATAAAACCATAAGTAACAATGTAATTAAAAGACTTTAAAATAAGACTGAGAATTCTGTCACTAAACTGTCGCATATAAAATTCGCTGGCAAGAACCCACCCCTAATGATACCTTTGCAAGTAAGTCAGCACAAACCCCGACTAGGGATTCCATCGTAAGCTCTAATTTTGTCAATCAGCTGTAGATAACACTGCTTCTTCGGGGCTGCAGCAAACAGCCCTGCAACAGGCCACGAATATTAAAACAATATTTCAGGTCTAGAGAACAAGGAGGGAAAGATTAGCTTCCCAATCCCCCGAATGTTCGTCTGCGAGTAGGAATGCAGCTCGGCCTCTGGTAAAGGCTTATTAATTTGATCTGTCTTGTATTCGATTAGTTTGGAAGATCACCGATGTCTTTTGAAGATACGGATCATGCCAGAGAGACACTCCTACCGAAGCGCTTGACGTCTTCTGCTACGTCGGTATGTAACCGATCACATGATGCGTGACGGTGCACTGATAAAGCTCGTATTTTTTCATGTCGCACATTCTTTACCGGACACGCACACAAAAGTACCAGTGCCGACCGAGAGGCTGTCAGTTATGAAATACGGTTGCTACCTGTCGCAAAGCTAACACTGATGAGATCCCTGATCGTCTTGGCAACAAATAAAACGACGAAAATTTCAGTAAACTATGAAACTGCCAAATACTAAACTTTCTAGCTATAGCCTACTAATAACTGGGTTATAACCCAATAGATCTCCCTGTACACAAAGGTTGATAACTTTCTCAGCATGCTTGTTCGACCTCAACAGGTTTCTTTCATTCCAGGTGGATGGCGCCTTTGAGACAGCAGCAGAGCCGCAATAATAAAACTTTGGTTAACACGAGAGTGTCTATTTCGCTGCCTTTTGCTACATAAACAAAAGTTGCTCTTTTTGGGATCCCAAAACGTAAGTGGAGGGATACCTATGACATCGTAAAGTTGTCTGTCACTCCGTCCGTCTGTTAGCACGATAACTCTCGAAGGGGTTGAGATATTTTGATCAAACTTGGCATGAGGACTCTTTAGGTCAAAGTACAGGTCAAGTTTGAAGATGGGCTATGTAGCTCTATATTTAGGGGTGGTGGAGGGGTTTGAAATTAAGGGGAACAAAACATATTTTTTAAAAGCTAATGAAATAGTCGAATTAAATGTAAGGAGACATGCCGAATCCGAATATGAAATTTATTTTCTCGCCGGACAAATAGTTCACCCGGAATCCGGCGAAAACCGGAATATTTGTGAAAAGTAATATGAAGTTGATTGGAGGTTCGATTTAGGGGCAAGGAAACGTGCTGAGTCCGAATATGAAAATTATTTTCTCGCCGGACAATTTGTTCGGCCGGAATCCGGCCAAAACCGTAGAATTTGTTTAAAGTAAAAGTTTTATTTAAGTTTGATAAGATGTTCGATTTGCGGGTAAGTAGACATGCTGAATTCGCATATGAGAACCATTTCCTCACTTACGTATAGATCGCTCGGAATCCTGCTGAAACCGAGAAAATTTGTTAAAATTAAAATTTTAATTGCAAGTTGATTTGAGTTTGGGGGGTAAGGAGACATGCTGAATTCGTTTTTTGAGCTTTCTTTTTTTGCCGGACAAGTAGTTCCGGAATTCCGCCGAAACCCGAAAATTGGCAGAAGTAAGGCAGGAAGTTTCGATCTGCTTCGTCAAAATAAATATAACTTATAGGGGTAAACACACATGCTGAATCCATATGTGAACTTGGTTTTCTCATATGATTAGCTATTTTGCCTTAATCTTTTTCTAAACTTTAATAGTTAAAGTGTTCAAGGAGTCTGGCGAAGACTGGATCTGGCGAAGACAAGACCCAATTGTCTGGATCAAATTTGAACTTTTGGGATACATTCAAAAGTTCAAGGAAACAATTCAAAGGAAACAAACCTGTAATCATATGAATGAATGAAGATTACATTTCATGATGAAGATTACAGGTTTGTTTCCTTCCCCGAAGTTGAACCAGAGGATTGACAGCCTGACGAGGACCCTTGCCAAGAAGGGCCGAAATATCGCTGATGAAGAATCATAGCTGACGTATCCGTTGTAAACATTGTTTGAATAAATGTTTCAAAGTCAGCTTGGGCTCAAAGAATAGTTACTTTTGGGATCCCATCGAAACCTTTGGTCTTATTTTTCCTCGCAAGTTAAAAGACGCTTCTGACGCACAGCGCAGTTGGCGAATGATGTAACAGTGTAACGCAGCTTTACAAGCTTGTGCAAAATGCCGATTTATACTAGTTAGACTATTTCAACAACTGATGATTCGATGAGAATATCCCATGCAGGAAAAGGTTTGGTCACATACGGCGTGACGCTTTCGAAAGGTTCAGATTCGGGTTCTTTTAATTAAAACAATCGATTACAATATACATCGATTACGGGGGACTGACAGGGATAGAAGCTCGTTAGCTCGGCTCCAAGAATTGTACTGATCACCATTCCAGAAAAAGAACGTAGCTAAAACGCTTCTGATGCTCGGTTCGTCGGTTGGTAGAAAGAGCCGAACACCTGTCGAATCATCTTGGCGACTTGGTTATTTTTTATTTATCCAGCAGAACGCGCCTCGCGAAACCATGGACCCATGTTCATGGTTACTCATAACGGCTTTCCGAAAGCATACTTTCGCTAAAGCGAGAAAAAATCTTGCTACACAAATTGCTAAAAAAAAATCTTGCAGTATTTGCTACTGGGATTAATCTTGATTACCCCTAATTCAGATTAATCTTATCCCAACAGAGATAAGATTAATCTCAGTAGCTAATACTGCATCCTTATTCCGAGAAACTTTTTACAGTGGGCAGGACTACTGGGCGGTCTGTTCCGCCATCAATAGTCTGTTACTTCTTCACAAGGTGTGGCCAGGATAGAAGGCCATGGCCCTCGCTCATCGTCTATGGTTTGAGATGGATAGAGAACTGATTCACAAATATATAATTCACATGGTCTTCTAAGAAAATGTTTCTAGATGAAGGGGTCAAATCGTATTTCCTTTTCTACGTGCTTAACCATATTACAGTGCTACCATAAACATATCTCGAGCTTCTACCATCAGCCGGTGGGCACGCTGGGCCTGGTTTTCTCTGAATCGAGTGAGTATGGGGGGCGAGAACCCAAAAGGCATAATTAGATTCCGATGCCAGCAAGTGTACCAAGTTCAGTCTTGATACCAGTCATTATTCGCAGCATTAATGCCCCTGAACCGGTAGGGTGGGAGTCGCGGGGACCTCAGAAAACGCAAATCTAAAGCGACATTCCGCATGTATAAAAAAAAAAATTGAATTTAATATCTGTCACGGTTTGAGAGCTTAACTCTTGGGCAATCTGTGCCCAGTTGTCCATGAATGGAGAGAGCGGGGAGGTGTAACCCGAAAATTCTCCTCCCGACCGTAGTATCTATAAGAACGAGAAGTTTCAGCTGTGGTCAAGTTACGCGCTGGGCAATCTGGGCCCAATGAACTGGGTAACTGGGTGGGCTGAAGTGGATAGTGTGATGATAATTGTATATAATTATTCTAATTGTCTCTTTTGTTGTGTAGCGTACGATTACTGTGTCGTCAGCCTATGCTATCCAATAGATATTTTGTTATTAATAAATGATTCATTGATTGATTAACTGAAACTAGACCATGATGCTCACAAGTACACGAATTTTCAACTTGATATCTATCATGGTTCACGACTGCGCTGAAAACCGAGAACGGTTACGGTAAATTTGACCCATCATTTAATTTATGTTTCCATCCATGTGGCCTAGAATAAAATTCAAGCCCCTTCAAAACTACTTAATCAGCTAACCTAGGCGCTAGTCTTTCCTAAGTCAAAGGGACAAGTCACAGTTCTAAAAATCTATTTGATAATTATGCTATAAACATCACAATCAACTTTCGCAAGCACTATCACAATATCAACAAGAACAGCGAGTCACTGGGTCATTCCGAAAAAAACGCTTCCGCAGTGTGAAGAAGCACAAAAGCACAAGGCAGCTCACATATTAATGAAACGATTTCGAAAAATGAAATATTCTCAATTAAAGACAGGACTGGACGGAAAAGAGAAAATAACGCAACAAAATAAAACGTTGATAAAGCATCAAAAGCAGGTAAGGATTACGCGTTTGTAGATAAATATAGAGGACAAGCACTGGGTTGTTGTCTAGCGCTAAAATCGCAAATACGATTCAGTGCAGACTTCGCGGAAAAAAAAAAATATATACACACATATTTACATAGCAGAAATGAAGCAGTCTGAAGTCCGACAGGCAGGCCCATGAACTAATCTGAAAGAAAAAAGAAGAATTAATACGACTCTCTCAAAATTAGAAATTAAACAAGGGAGTGAGCAATAAAATTAAAATAATTCTAGGGTTCCTATGTCGTTGCATCTTAAACAGTCGACGTCCTTAATGGAAGAGCCTGGTCGCGAAATCCGTTACAGACAACCTGAAGACGGAGAAGGGCACCCTTAAGATAACAACAGTGTTCCAGAATCTGGAATTCTTTGTCCAACACCTAGTTGACATTCCAGGAACCTATTGCGTCACGTATAAGCCCAATGGTCATTATTGGATCTGGACATAGGGAAGAGCGCCCTTGTATGAAACTACTGTAGATAGTAAACTGCAGGCCCGTATCCAGGAATTTATTTCGGGGGGGGGGGGGGGGGGGGGGGGGGGTTGCTTGTGGGTCGGACAAAAAAGTACAAAAAAGACATAGATCAGAGGGAAAAGTCTATACAAATGCTTATTTTTGTATGTTTCGGGGGTGGAGGGTTCAACCCCCTACCCGCCCCCCCCCCCCCCATCGGATTCGGCCTTGGTAAACTGAAAGACAAAACGAGCTTCCTGAAGGGGGGGGGGTATCTTAACTAGCAGCACTCCTTGCAACCAAGACTTATCACACATGGCTACCTGTAGAAGCACTCAGATGTAAAAACAGAAGTTCACGGAAATACCCTCACGATTGATTACACCTACTGGAATCTCGAAATCGAAATTGACACGGACTTTCAGGTATTCGAAGCAGGTATGGGAATTAACCACGGATTGACCAAAATACAGCGTATATGGTAGCTGTTGCGGCTAAGGAGAATAAATTAACATGTCCATTTTAAATTGCTTCAGGAGCTTTGGATCGCTTTCCCCCCTGATCGAATAATATTGTAAATCGAAAAGACAGGTTAAAACTCGAAATACTTGTTCGTAATACTCCTTCCTAGAAGCTAGAAGGATGACTTTAAACTGATTTGCTTAACTAAAAGAAACGCATAGTTTGAATATGCTTCCTAACGAATAAAATCTCTATATTAAATTCACTATTAAAGATACATTATCAAAGCAGAGCAGTAGCTTATGGAAGTTCTATGCTCCAACTGTGTTCGAAGACATCTAGACTAATTCTAACCAAACATACATGATAGCAAGTTCGTCACCCACTACCAATCAAACAGGATGATAGATCGGAGAAAAGAAAACCAGAAAAGGTCAAACGTACCACAATAATACGTCCTCGGGAGACAGCGAAGTACGAGAGACCACCACATGTTAGTAATGCCTGAAAATAAAAACAGATGTAGTGAAGAACCACATTAGTATGGAAAAGCCGATAGGAATTTTTTTTTTAGTTGTTACAGAAGAAGAATCATTCGAAAATTGTCCATATAAGATAACTTGCTGACGGAAAAGGTGACTGTAGAGGACGAAAAGAATCGAAGCCTCAACTGGACAAGAATAAAGAACTAGTTGGACAGGTGGTAGGTGATGATAGTGATTTTGGCGATCTTATCAATTCCTTATAGTCTTCACTTTAATCAGTTTTGTCCAAACCGGCTATGTTGGGGGCTGGTTCGCACATCGCACACGTTATGGCACATCTTTTCGCGATTTAGTTTGAGCGCATACACAGCCCGGAAAGGCAGGGAGAATGTTCAGTGTAGAATAAGAAAATATAATTAGAGAAGATATAAATGGTAGTACGTAAAAACAGAAAGCCAACGACATAATTCTAATGATTGTCGCTGAAGAATCGGTAAGGAAGGAGCAAAGAAACTAAAATACGGTTGAATATTAGACACCCCTTGCTTGAATCTCACCTGTGTTGTCGCAGATTTTCCTGTCTCTTAAAAGACTTTCCGCAGACATCACACGAATAATTAACCTCCTCTCTATGACTTCGTTCATGAATCATCAGGTTGTACGACTTTGTGAATCGGCGTTGGCAGTACTTGCAAACATAGTCGGCTCTTGGGGTAACTGCAGCGACCCGTCGGCGGTAGGCCGAGGTCCTGTCCTCTGTGTCCCATGGCATAACAGCGAACATTTTGGTTGCGGTTCTATAAGAAAACAATTGTCAGAAAAGCTCAAGAAAGAGTCACCACATTTTGCAATTCCCACATGTTGGCATACTAAAAATCAATTAGTTTATGTTCTGTGTTGCCAAACGGAGCAGTGGCTGCAAAAAGTTGAGCGATATAATTGCCAAAGCCATTTAGACAATTGCTTATCAAACTGTTGCATTAGTGTATTTGAGATTTGGAAATGAAACAGACGATTCAAAAGCGAAGCTCGCTCATTGTATTGGAACAGTTCTCGATGATATAACATTTGGTCATGGTAAATTTCACTTGCATGATGGCAAGATCCTCTTCGACGTTTAATAGCTCGTTTACATTATAAGCTGCGGCCTGAACAGGACCTTGACCACACGGGCCGAAATATCAGCTTCGCCTGGAGGAATGCTTACTAACACAATGAATTTATCATATAAGATGCGATCAAGTAACTGCGATACGACACTGCGATCAAGTAAAACGTACAGCCTGTTCAAATCATGTAGAGCTGGGACCTGGAACAGCCTCACTGCGTAAACTGGGCTGTGAACTTCCACTGATGCATGAGAATGTTCCAGAAAGTCACAGAAACAGAGCACAGAAAGTCTCTCGATTCAAGGAAGGACCAAGTCCCTGTCTCAGTCAAGACACTCCAACGATCAAGTGACTCACCTAGGATGGGTAAACTCTTCAAGGGAGATATCCACAATTACTGAGAAAACGATGTAATCACTACGAGTGAAGTGAAACGATTGAGGTTAACCAACAGCAAACGACATGTTAAATGCGGGGCCCTGCGCAAAACCATCCGGTTTACGAGAAGGTGATACACTTTACCCCCAATAAAGTGTAAGGGCCCATAAAAGACAATATTGCCTATCAAACTGTTGCATCAATGTCTTTGAGAGTTGCGGCCGAAACAGCCGCTTCAGAAGCGAATCTCGTCGATGTGTGGGAAAAATTCTTGGTGACCATAACATTTGGTCATGGTAAACCTCACTTGGTCACAATAAGAATGTAGTTTTTGCTGAGGTGGGTGGGTGTTTATGACAGCTCTGATGACACGTGGAGGTCCTGGGAAAATTATGAAGCCAAACCTTCTGCATGTTCTGTGAAACAGACCAGCAGAAACAGCTGAATTCAGCCAGGACGCCTGGTCAAGCCTGGTTCATCGATGAACCGAAGGAGAAACTACATGACATGACATCTCGTGGGTGGGTGTTTATGACGGCTTATTGGTGGACGTTCTGGGAAAATTATGAAGCCAAAACTTCAGTCTTTTTTAAGAAATACACCGGAGAATCGGGTAAGGTCAGCCTGGATGAATCGTTCGCAGGCGTAAGCAAAGCCGGAATCTGATTGTGTCGAACGATTTTAGTTTCTGCTTGTGTCGAGCGATTTTTGGTGCGTCGAACAATTTTATGACCTACCTATTACACGGAAGTTCGACTGAAAAGAGGCGAAGACAACAACTATTAGGAACTTCTGGGGAACCATGGAACTAACTGATGTCTTAGATGAACACACGCACACTCTACTGGGGAAAGTTTAATCTATCGGTCAAGCTTCGACATGAAGCCTAAAGAGGATCTTTGGCAAGAACAGCCGAAACATTGCCAGAAAATATAAAACAGCGGACTATCAATGACAAGTTGCCGGTTAAAACGGATTAGTCAGCTGAGATATTGGTGGTAGTTTAGTTTGGCAAAACCCAGTAAGTGTAGCAAAAACAGCACCAGTGTCGAATATGAAATCTCAGCGCTCAACACACGCTTCCCTTTAGCGATTCCTAAGAATTCAATCCTCCAAATTGGATATTTATATTTGCTAGAAATTCATAATTATTTTCTAGCTATTTTATACTTTTCCCTACGCCTAAAAAGACTCTTGCCAAGAAAGGACGAAATACAGGAAACTTAACATGTTTCAAACAAGGGCCCTCTCTCGATGTTGATGTACAGTAAGTTTCCGGAGCCGGGTGGGTGCCGGGAAAGTGTGTCGGCTACATCAAGTGTCGTGGAGTGGGTAACCCCTCGCTTTAGAAATTAACTTGGGGTAAAGGATACTGCTAGAAAGTGGCGAATTTCTGCCTGGGCACTCTGAGCAGCAGCCTACGGCCCCAGCCTCCAAAGGGGCCCCGTTAAATGTAAAGTTTAGAATGTGAAAAACGTATAGTTGGTACTTGCCTATTTCATTTCTAAGTGGATGTCTATTTATAAAGTCAAAGTATATTCAAATAATGCATACAACGGATACGTCCGCTACGATTCTTCATCAGCGATATTTCGGCCCTTCTTGAAGAATGAAGAATCGATGAAGAATGGTAGCTGACGTATCCACTGTATACATTAATTGAATATATGTTTCAAAGTGAGCTTGAGCTCGAAGATTTAAAGTCAAAGTCACTTAAATAATGTAAAAATAAGAAGTTATATTTTTGCTAAATTATCAGAAAAGGGGGGCCCACCTTTGTTAACTGCCTTGTGGGCCCGGACCTGTCCGGGTCTCCTTGTTGAAAACAAAAATCTAAGGTTTCGTTTGGCTTTTCTCGATGATTAACACAGACTTTGCAACCCCTAATCTTGACTCCTGTCATCACAATCCGAACACAACATTCGGATGGTTTTGATGACTCTGAATAATACAGCCATTTGTCTGATCTCGAAACCCGGGAACATCACTCTTGAAATGATCGGACAGCCGAACCGTGGGAACAACCGAAAGATGAATCTGAAGCTCGTAGGATCATAAAGCACACAGGTAAAGCTGGCCACGCTGGGTCTGCCCCCATTTAAGATTCCATAGGTCTAAATCGTTCGACCATTTCGTAATTACAGTTTAAACAACTGAAATATTTTTATTGGTACCACGGAACGGACTCGACGCCAAGCTAGCTTGGGAGAGTCCTAAATGTGGCAGTCCGCAGCAATGAGCAGCAATAAAAGAAGTCAATAAAAATCACCAGCGTGTGAAAATCAAATTGGAATAAATCATGGGAGAAGGGAGGTAATTCCTCAATCGATGTGGGTGTCTTCAAGATAATGGTCGAAAGCTCTACGAAGGCCTCATTGAGGGGTGCATTTTTTTCATGATATGTTATTCCTGATTTTCTTCGTTTATTTTCCGTCATAGTGAAATATGAAGTACTCAAGTAAAGCAGAAAAGAAAAGAAAAAAAGTGAGAACCTAAACTTGCCATCACTGAAGAATTACGCTACGTAGTTCTTACTTCTTATGTTATAGATAACATCATTCGATACGACAATCCAAACATTATCTTTCTGATGAAATTACTATTTGGTTATATTATTATTATTCGGTTTTCAGCTGCCACGACGAGATTTGATGGAAAGTATAGTTTGCAACATGAGGGGTGCATTTTCTTTTTCTAGGAAGATATCTGATACAGTTATTGAAATGTCAGTTTTCTGCCAAACCTACAGTTCCCTGGGTATCGATATGTTAAATGTAATTCAGGTTTCCTACTTGAATTACTACACAAAGGCTTTCCAGACACTGCCACGGCGAGGTTCCAGGACATTCCAGAAAAAGAAAAATCTGTGAAATACCTTATTATCACATATGAATACATTCTTATTATTATATATTAAACATTACATAATTGATTACATAAAACACAACAGATTATAAATTCTGGAAAAATCTGCGAAAACGTTCATTTGATGAAATAAGTAAACCTTATCTCTCCCGAGATCTCTCCTGCTCTGACAAAAAATCTTTCAACATTTTAAATCCTATTTATTTTGTCAAATTTCGATATTTAAAGACCGCATTTTATTTCATTCAAACCATTTTATAAGCAGTGAACTCAAAGACAAAAATGCTCCTCAGCCGGGATTTGAACCCAGGACTCTCTGCTTAAAAGGCAGGCGCTCTACCATTTGAGCTACCGAGGCGCTTGTGAACAGAGTTCGCAGACCATCACTACAATATTCTGGTAGAAGCTGGCCATAGGAACAGTGATCCCGCCCGAAGGCAAATTCATCTAACCAGTTCACAACCCCATGTCACGGAAATTAATATAATACATAGATGGCACTTTACACAAGGGACTTGTCCCGTCGCAGACAAACCAGAAGCAGTTTTTTTTCGAATATAATATAGAAGTATAGGACTCCACTGTCGGAGCCACGTAGACATACGAGGACCCACAATTATTGTGGGTTTTGTCGGACGTCGTCGACTCGTTCTTTTTATAGGTACGAAAGAAATAAAATCCTGCAAATTTTTGTCGGGCAAAACACGGAAGAAATCAAATTCGGCAAACTTCGTCGGGCGCACCCAGGAACTATGCCATCTATGTATCATATTCAAACCAGATTATGGTCAACTAAGCTCAAAGATTAGAATAAAAATTAACCTAATAATATCAAAATAGTTTCATCAACCTGAGGATAACCCAAATGCAACAGGGTACCCCACAAGAGTACACTCGCAAAAACGAGAACGCACAATTCGTGTCTTCAGCGATAGGGTAGATTCCCGCCACTACTATGAATGTCGAAAAATAACTAAAACAGAGCAAATGTCACTCGTATGAAAACTCGTATGTTATTGCGGCGCCTCCACTTACGTTTTGGGATCCCAAAAAATGATTGCATGGAAAGACGAAAGTGGAAAGTTGTCGAATCTCTAATTTTCCAGCCAAGTTTCGTCGTCCTAGCACATCTGGAAGTACCTTAACTTGCGATCACCCGAACTTGGTACACCTTGCTTGCGAAACGTCCCCACGAAAAAAAGTCCACAGAGCAAAATTTTGCGTTAATTCTGTTGCTACCGCGGCTGCTGGCACCAGACTTGCCCTCCAATAGGTCGTCACACTTTTCCGAGTTAGGGTACTTCCAGATGTGCTAGGACAATGAAACTTGGCAGGCATATCAGGGACCCGACCAAACTAACCTGGAAATAATCAGTTTCCCGATCCGACCATATGCGGGGAAGTGGGGTGCTGGAAACTTGAAAATTTTTCGCCGAAAGCTTAGGTCAGCCGGCAGCTCCTTTAGTCTGTCCCTCTAGTCTTCCCACGAGACGAAACAAGACCAAAGGTTTCGATGGGATCCCAAAAGTTCAAATTTGATCCATTATTTGAAATTCAATTCTTGTTTATTTGGAGTTTGAGAGATGATGCAGCAACAATTTTGTTCTTAAATTTTGGAGCAAAGAAGTGTATCGGGACACCACCATTCAGCTACTTAAAGATTGATCAGTTTATATATAAATGAAAACACTTCTTGCAGACAACCGTCGACAGCGTGATACACATCGAAGGTAGCAAAACACGGCAAGTGAGAAAGTCAGCGTGGTTTTGTTAAGAGCAATCAACTTAGAACAAAATCATCAAGGATTTCAAATTTTATAGCCAGATTGGAATGCTATGAATAAGGAATAAGGGCTCAAAGAAATGCAAGAAAAAATGCAAACATCTGACACAAAAGGTGAAGCCATCTATGTGCTCATAGTTCACCATAATGACGATATAGGATGGACTTCAATGAATAAAATTATGAATCACCATCGATTGGATTTCATACTGCAGTTGGCGTGCCATCACATCAAATCAAAAGGAATCAACTTCGAATGATGAGAGCGAGGCAGGTACAGAGAAGGAATTTTTAAAGTAGGAGCCTTGAATGCCGTTTTATATAGGGAAAGAAGAGGAATTATAAAAATCTTGATAGAAAAGAAAAGTGAAAAGCATCCGCTCTTTTGAAGACTAAAGAAAGAATTCAAAGTCGCGGCTTTGAATTCTAAGACGATCACCACTGTCAACAGAACCTAAGGGGTGTCTTGCCCCTCTCAATGATGTACTGAAGTCGCGGTCAAGAATGAAGTGGACAAACGAGGTAACACATGCTTACCTGAAAACTGTTAATGGTACAGACCAGGCCCGTATCCAGGAATTTATTTCGGGGGGTGGGGGGTTGCCTTTCGGGAGGGGGGGGGGTGACTACTGGTCGGACAGAAAAGTACAAAAAACACATAGATCAGAGGGGAAAGCCTATAAAAAATATTATTTCTGTATGTTTCGGGGGGGGGGCAACCCCTAACCCCCCCCCCCCTTGGATATGGCCTTGGTACAGACAGTGGAACAAATCTGAAACATTTATGGGAGAGTATGCTAGTTCATTAAATAGACGTTGACAAGCAGGAGTTGCAACTCTTCGGATGAATAAACAATTATAACTCGCTACCCGAGGGTACAAAAATGCAGTAGAAGACTATACAGAAAGGTTATCCATAAATAAGGGCTAAACTGACGTGGAACAGATATAAGCAGCCGATTAGAAGATAAAGCTTTCCAGTGACAGTGCTGGGTCAGGAACTGACAAACGGCGGATCAGTTAACGGTTTCGCGGGCGGCGGGAAGGGCCTGGACGTTTTTTGTTGGCGTTTGTGTGGTCAGGCTAAAGAAAATGGAGCTTTTGCATCTTAATGAAATTTCCTGAGTCTGCTTCGTTATTTTCCAGATGTCAGTTGATCGAACCGATAAGCCGTTCTGTCTTTCATTTACTGAAAATCGGCCTTCTTCAAGCTGAACTACTTGACCGACTTGAACATATCTAAGTGGAACTAAAATCAGTTAGAACACATCATTTGGGACAAAAGCGGACCGTAGCAAGAGAACCAAAGCATAAGATTCAACGTCTGGTGCTTCTCTGCAAACAGGCTCGCAGATTTGCAATCGAGTCCGATCAGAACAAAGTAAAAAGGCGGGGCGCAGCAACGCCGATGTGATAATAATAGCGAACTGGCTGAACTAAACAGAAAACGCTGGTAGAACTTGTATCCAGCAGCGCGAGATCTTGCTTGGACTATATAGGCCACTGTCAGAATTTTTATGACAACACAATGTACATCCTTGTTTTCAGATTCTGTCAAATTTATGTTACACTTTCAAACTTATGTCCACTCCGTAGAAAAAAGCGTGGCCCTCTGGAAAAAACGTCGATCTCGAAGGTTCCGAAGAATATAATAGGTTGTCACGGCAAACAACAGGCAAGGCTAACTATTAGCCGACCTTTCTCAAAACCCCACAAATCCCCAAACGCATCCACAACTGAGAGTTTCACAGTAAAAAACAACAATAATCGACAGGCTAGAAAAAGAACAACAACACCCTTCGTCCAGAGACTACAGATCCATGACCTGCATCCGCAACTACCACAATCAAAACTATATCACCTCTCTTTACACATGGTCCAGGAATCCTATTGCTGTCTTATGCTATAAAACGAGGACTAAGTCGCCCAACCTGAGAGTCGCCAAGAAACGCATAAAAGTACTGACCTGTGGTCCACTACTCCCTTCAATGTTTGGTCAATCACTGCCGGGGGGACTCCTTACTGAATCCTCAGTAGCGTCCTGTACGTCACGGAACCTGCGTGGGTGAAACGCAAGCAAGTATCTCAGTCAGCGCGTTATCCATTCTCGACGGAGCCAGCCGATTTAGGTAAGTTCGGGACCGCCCATCGTCGGGGTCACGAGAGCCACGGGCATGATTTTATTTGTGCTGATTTTATCCGTATCAGGAAGAAAACCAGACTGGACTTATGAATGACGGATAAAATGGCTTATCGATGCGGGTCGACATCTAGAAAATACTAACGTAGATTCAAGAATTTTCCTAAACTTCGGTAGGAAATAAAGTTCCCATTTCTTCAGAAAGAACATATTCGTTTCAATGGAGCATTACTCGACGGCACGCTGGTCCATAGACTGGCCCCCCTGATCTATCGACGGCCTTTTTGAGGAATGGGTGGTGACACTCTGGTGAAATTACTGTCAAGAATTCCACTGGGTTCTTGACAGTAACTTCTGCACCAGTAATCCCTTGGTTATTCTCTCTACGTACGGTCATTTTAGCAAGAGCGATAAAAATCCTTGGAAAAGCCCTTTGAAGTTTTGGGTAGCCGACAGCTCTTAGCCTAGACTCAATGATAGGGAGTGACACAATTCCCCTGGGTAGGGAAAAATGGTGCGATGACATTGAGCCTAAGTCAGACTCAAGCTTGAGGTTTATGACTAACCTGCCTAGGCCTCAGACGATCTCAATTTTCATTCACAGACAGTTCATTCACAAACGTTCTTAGCTGTTGTCTTGATGTCAATCTTAGAACTTAAAGTATGAAACTGTTGAACTCAAGTTTCGAATAGCGGTAGGGTAAATGTAGAGTTAGAAGGATAATGCCGGGTTTGCATGGGATTCACACTACCGATTATCAGTCCACAACATGAATTCAACAAACTGGTCTCGCTTGCGACTGTGAAGAGGAAGACGCTGCTGACAGACCCACTCGATCACCTTCTCAAGTGAATTAAAGAAAGATCAAGACTCGGCTAAGACCTGGCAGGACCGAGTTCTTGATCCACTCTTCTAGAACAGTCCTCCCGACACCACAGTTAAATTGGAGACCATTTCTTTGGAGGCGAGTTCTTCACTCACACTCCTAGACTAGCCCAAGTCTCGACATCACGGTTGAAGCGGAGCCATTTAAGGTTCAAAGTTCCTTCAAGGCCCTGGATGAGCCGTGGAAACCCCAGCGGGATGGCACTGGGACAACAGGTTGAAACAACAGCAACCGGGGGACTATCTACATGGAGGGCCACTGACCTTGTCTCGCTGGATTTCCGCAAGATTCAAGACGGTTCTTGCGAGAACGATAATTCAGCGATCGACATTAGCTTGTTGGAGCAAATCCAGCATGCGATGTACCGAATAGTTTGTAGTCATAAGCAGTGGTCTACAAGTTTTTTTTATAACATACTGAAAGATGACGTAGCAAATAAGTAAACGTTAGGGAAACACACGGCTCCGCCCATTACATATAAGTCTTTTCAAATACCAGACTACGAGATGCTAGTGTACTTTCACGGATGATGGTTACACCTTCCGAACAATGCACCATGCTGACGATTCGGAATGAGACATTGAGATTCCCCAGTAGTCCTATAAGTACTTTGGTTGGACGTCTAACAATATATTCAAAGGGCAAGAGGTGTCAGCTGAGGGATCCATGGGTATACTTAAGAAGATAATGCAAGGCAAGTACTAAGAAAATAGTTTCTTTGCCATGGCTCAGATGAAATCGGTTAGCTAGTGAGGTTCCTACGCAAGCCAATCTGTCTGTGTTTTGGACTTTTTCTCCCAAACAATCGGTGTTCTCATTTCGTTGACAGTGACCTCGCAATTTGAATTTTGTCTTCGGTTTAGGACTAACCTGAGCTAAACAGAATAAAATAACTACAGTAAAATAAGCTGAATCGAAAGCTATCTGTAGACCCGGTCGCGTATTCCACGAGCTATAGCCGAGTAGGCTATAGCTCGTGGAGTAGGCTATATTTCACGAGTAGGCTTTTGACGCAAATAACTGATGCCACATAGCACACAAATGGAAATTAAGTAGACTGTTCTGACAGTTGCTCATCTCAAGCATGTATGGACACTTCCATGTGATTTCTTTCATTAAGGCCTTAATTTGTTTTTTCTTCTTTTATCACGTCTGGTGTTCCCGATGCTCAAATTGACGATCTCTAACTAACTTATCAGTTTCAAAGTTTAGAGTCTTATATGGTAAGCGTCCTAATTGTAAGCTCGACTCCTCGGAACTGATGGGCCGAAACATTGTTAACCCCGTTTGTCTCTCGTCGAATAAGCTCGATGTAAGTAACTTACTTCTTGATAAAAATGAAAGATAGGGCTCAAAATTTTGGTATTTAGTGTGGGTTGCAATGGTGCTTGGATCCAATCTTTGGGGGGGCAAAAAGTGTTTACGACGTCGGTCTTCCGTGGGAAAATCCGCCCGCCAAGCTCAGTTAAGTAGTTCAACCAGAGCGACTTGCCAACGTACTTTTTTGTTTTGTCGTATCGATGAGTGAGACGTCTGACCCGAAGTTAAGAGATGAAATCCATCTCTGTTGGCTGTACTTTTTTCTCCTTTTCTCTCAGCACAGTTTGTTGCCCTCTGACTCTTTTCCATATTAGAAACCCTCAAAAACCACGGCGCATAGACAGAGTCCTGTTCTATCGGTCTTAATTACAATCCATCACTATGAAAAAATCGACACGGATGATTTGTAATTAATGTTTTTACTATTAATAACATATGAAGCGAAGAAAATGACATGAGCATGACAAATCGTGCTGGAGATGGTATTTCATATACGTTAGTATATGAACATGACGTTTAGGCGCGGCGATCGTCTCACGCAAAGACAATTAAAGTAAAGAGACAGCGGCGCTCGCGCTCACACAGGCTGCTTGATTGAGCGTAAATTCTGAAGCCGTCACCGATGTGACGTGTGCTGGTGCGACTTCAGCGTGGTACAATATAATATTTAATATATTACCCGCTTACGAAGAAGAAAAACAGCAGAGTACAAGAAAGAAATATATTAAAAGGGATTCAAAACAAAAGTCAGCTAAGATATTCTTCAGCTCTTCAGCTAGGGAAACGATCAACATGGATCGTTCTTGGCTAGGGTCCGCTTCAAGTTGTAGTTGTAGTTGTAACAGTTCCGGAAAGGGAACTGCAGGGAACTGTAGACGTTGCCAAAATCATTTGAAAGAGCAGGTGAATTTGGAAATATCTTTTAGCACATTAACATTTTTTGCTATCCTGGCACTACTTCAGGAATTAGCTGGTAGGAAAAAAGGGAAAAGTTCCAAAGATTGCCCAAGGGATGACGTAATTACTTTAGTAGAGGTATGCTTTGAACAGTTAATTAACTTTGAACTGTGCAGTTATTTCCTGACTGAACTTTCCTGAAACTCAGCTAAGGAGCACTTAAAGGACACGCCTTACTTATGATGGTAATCATTCCATTTGAGTAGGCTTACCATCCATTTTCGTTCCAAAGATTCTTCTCTTCATAAATCCTATCTCCTCTATTGGTTGATTCTTACGTACACTGTAAAAGTTTCTCCGAATAAGGATGCAGTATTTCCTCCAGGGATTAATCTTATCTCTGTTGGGATAAAATTAATCCGAATTAGGGATACTCTTATCTCAATAAAGACAAGATTAATCCCAGTAGCAAATACTGCAAGATTTTTTTTTTTACAGTGTAGATACTTTTGTTCTGTCGACGTGACGTATCAGGCGCCTGGTCCTTGTTTCCGAAGAGATTATTCGTCTGAAGACCGGTTATGCAAATTTGTCAAGACCGTCACCCAAGGCGGGATATAAAAAGAGGCTAAAAACAGCAGAAGCATGTGTAATTTTCTGTAAGCATAGTTTAGTTTTAAAGTGGTCAACTTTCTCAGAACAGCTTAGCAGAAAATCTTTGTAGTGCTGACCAGTATTTTAGCTTTGTTACAGCAAGCGAATGAAATGATAGTAGTTGCATCTACCAATAGCAAGATAACCCGAAACACTAAGTTTTCAACACTAATTAGTTGGAACAAAGGACAGTCTAATCTATATCTTCCCAACGTTACCACTTTAGTACACTACCACGTTAACTTGCAGCACCAATATATATCTATAACCAATAACATATCTACCAATAACCTACTGACTAGGTGTCACTGATGCAGGCCCCGAGTTTCAATCTCAGTTTCAAGATCAAGAAAAATGACCATATTGACCAATTGTACCATATTCGATGGCGCAAACGGGTAAGTCAGCTAAAATTTATCACCGGTCCGTTTTTCCAGCCTGAACCTGAACCAGAACCTTGCCAAGAAGGGCCCAACTATTGCTAGAATAAGTCTCAGCTGACATTATACGGTTAGCAAGCATCGGATTTGATGCGCGGTCAGCTTGGGCTGAAGGAACACTAATATCTAAAATACCGTAGGTAGGATGATAGTGGAGGTCGGGAAGATTAGAAGATAAGTCGTCCAGTTAGGAAATTCGACCCGACGGGTGTCAGCTATCGGGCACATAGTGTCGCGGGGAGTCGGGCAAACTTCGGGCACAGTTGGACACACTTAAGGTAAATTTGCACACTTCGGGCAAATGTCGGGCATACTGAGTTTTCCGGCAGAATATACCCCAATTTTAAGGAGTTGGCGCCTCGTCGATTATACCTATAAAGTCAACCAGTGTTGTTTTTTGTTCCTAGAAAACGAAGGACATTCCCTAGTTTTCTAGTCTGACAAAAACCTTATAGTATTATAGTTAAACCAAGATATTGCTTCATCGGTAAATTTTAAAACTGTAGGGAAAGAATCCTATTTTTTATCACAGTAGCTGATCAGCCTTTGCGTCCCAAATTCGAAAGAAACTGACGAATCGCGTATCTTGGGACTCTTACAATTGGAGTCGGGACCCTCTGATTTGGTTTCACATACTGGTCGAATATAGGCTACATTTAGGTGGACAAAAGGTTGATTTTTAAGGTTGAGAAGATTATTTCTGAATATACATGGATTGGCGTATAAGATTGGCAGCGAACTCGAGCCTCTCAGCTTTCGCATTCCATCGAACATCAGTTCCCAACCCTCAAACCCAAGCTTCTGTATTATCTTCTGCTAAGGAATTCACATCATCAACTATGGGCATTACTCATAAAATAATCATTTCAGAAACGCCTCTCATTCTCTCGAAGCACCTATAGGGAGATGAGGATATTCATCAAAAACCAGTAGCAACGATTATCTACCATTCGCCTGAGCTACCGTATTACATCTGCGCTGGGTGAAAATGGTCCGCCCTTCTCTGCATCACGGTGTGACCAAATAAAATAATTAAAACAAGCCCAACACGGCCTATAAACAGTCCTGTTGTTTAAAGTCAAAACCTACGTATACTAGTCTCAAACGAATCATGGACTCGAATGCTTCACTAACGAACCTGCCTACTTTGTGTGGGTCATCAGCACTAGGCTACCATCCAAAATTTTGGTCACATGACTATCCTACTTGCCAACCAATTTCGAGCAGGAACAGAAGTAAAAATGGAAGATGGCCTGGAAATATGTTTGCAAGGATGAACTTAACACTGCTGGTATTTAAACCCACAGATAGTTCGCTGCTAATTAGTCAATAGTTTTTTGAAGAAAAAAAAACGGATCGAGACGGGATTTTTGAGTGTCGGGCTTGTTTTTAGGCGGGTTGTTGCGACCAGGAACCGAGTTCGTGCAAGATAGTTTAAGTTTTCTTTCTTTTCTTCTTTTTTCTTTATTATATTGGTTATACATAACAATCTTTTATGAGGGTTTGTTTTACTGCGGAACAAGTTTCAGCTTCTGCGGAGCGATTTGTTCTTTCTGCTTTTGTTTATTTTTCGAATAAACCCGATACATGTAATCTAATCTGCGTTCAATACAGGAAATCCAGAATCCCGACATCGCAGAACCGCGTCCGGGTGGTGAACAACAGGGTTAGCGATTACAGTTGCGAGAGTGAGTAGTGGGCTGCAGGTGAAGCCAACTTATGTTGGTTTCAATGTTCAGGGCAGTTTCGTGGACGGAGAAGTTGTTGGTATCACGATAGACATGAGAATATACCAGAGGGTAGTTGGTTTGAGGGTTGATGATTCAGGGGTCTCTCAGTCAAACTTTCACGGCTGTGTCGTGCCCAATCTTCGTCCAGAAGCCGCTTGATCGCATCAATGGACTCGACGGAGACAGTACCTTACTAAGACTGTTGGTACGGATGGAGATTTTTGTTCTGTATCTGTAGGGTCGGGGTGCAGCTCTTCCCGTAGGTTCGTCGGTCACGGAAGTACGAGGGGCTACTCGTCAGAAGTTGGTGCATTAAGGTCTATGTCGTGATTTCTCCAAGGCCTGCAGTTTATTTATTTATTTATTTTCTTACCCATTAATAACAACAAAGGTAAAGAGCGGAGTAAACTCAAGAAAAAAGAGAAAAGAAAAAGATAAACTACGAAAAATAAACACATTCAAGACCGTGAAACGGTGGCATTTGGCTTTATCTTTCTGGACGTGCAGCCAATTTGTCTCTTTTAAACGAGCTGTGTTGGCACTTCTAAAAGGTTTCAAAAGCTAACAGCCACCTGTGTCTACTTTTGTCTGGCATCAGTATTTAATTGCCCGTGTTAGCCTAGTGATGTTACGGTTGAAATAAAATTAATTGATTGATAACTGGAATTCTATTTTCAGTTTTTTCTTTGACCTTTCAATATGCTTCCTCTTCCGTAGGGGAGAGGGGGCAGGTTCGTTACATTTTTGCTTTTTTGATTACCAAGATTTTGTTCTAGGATCTGTTGATTCCTTTTTTTTCCGACTGTTCAGAATCATGACTTAACTTTTATTGTTACCGTGTAGAATCTTGTTACCTGTAACATTCTCTTTGCAATTCTTATTTTCCTATTAGCTACTTTTGTCCGGACCTGCCCCCAGACCGAGGGTAGGTTCGGACATATCGGCATTTCTGGGCTATTGGAGTTCCGTACCTGGAGGATAAATATTCCTTCAGCCCCAGCTGGCTGCGAATCATATTTGATGGTGCAAAACGGATGTTGTTTCCCACAAGTTCGTTTTTCCAATTTGAGCGGTTTTGAGCCCGAAGAGGACCCTTGCCAAGAAGGGCTAATATAGCTCCAATAAAATTCAGCTGACGTATCCGCTTTGCACCATCAAATATGATTCGCAGTCAGCTTGGGCTGAAGGAATATTCATCGGAAATAGCTGGGGAAGTTTAACCAAGGAAGGGCTTTCAAAAATGTTGTAGACACCATTTGCTTTTATTGCATCAATTCAAATTCGTTGATTCGCTCCCGTTTGGGATAACTGCACAAGCATAACGTCACTTTATCAACATCTATTATTACCATCCGGATATGCTGTTACTGCTGGGTCTGAATATGACTTGTTTTCTTCCAGAATGGGTCTGAAAGGGTCTCTGAGCCTTTCTGCTGACTTTTTTAATTCCCTCTACCGATTTTATCTTCTTTCATTATTTTTTGTTTTTGTTTTTCCATTCAGCTTTGCTGTCCGAACCGGCCTCAAGTGTTTTTGTCCGGACCTGCCCCTGGTGCTGTTTTTGCTGAAATAAATTTGTAACTCTCATACTTTTGTGTCAATCACGGAAATTCGTATTCGACATGGTAGAGCCAATTTTAAACTACCTAAATAAAAATCAACGACGATATAAGTGGGATCGGAACTAACAGAATGAGGTGCCAAATCCATGACGTTGAACTTCATTTCGTGGAAAAAAGTGACACTATCATCGTTTTGCTATGATAGCACGAGTGTAGCTGCTTGAATTTTTTTTACAGAAGAAGCTTATAAGTGTAACAGCACTTAAATTTTTTCGTGTAATATAAATTTCAATAGCGAGGTTTGCAGAGCCTATGTCCGGACCTGCCCCCCTCTCCCCTAGGGGTGTGCTAATTAGTTTTAAACGCCGTGTATCTGGAGAAATTACGTACCACATAGCAAAAAAGTTAACTTTCGTCAACTATTTCAGGATAAAATTGATATCACAATCTAAATATCCATTTACCCCAAGCTGACTGCGAATAGTATTTGACAGGGGATACGTCAGCTGCATTTTATTATAGCTATATTTCAGCCCCTCTTGGCAAGGGTCTTTTTCAGGTTCAAGCCGCTAAGATTGGAACATTAACTTTTGGAAAGGTCCGAAATATAGCTCTAATAAAACTCAGCTGACGTATCCGTTTTGCACTGTCAAATATCATCATACTCTGGGAATGAATGAACACCATTGAAAAGTTGCCTACTGTGGTTTCAATATTTTCTACGGCGTGACGTTCACTGTCAGGCGACGTAAAAGCAACCACATCTCTCGATACTCCATACCGGAAAATCGACCACGAGGTGATCAGAGGATCGTCGGTATCCGTGCTGGGCATACATCGATGGCCTTATACACACGGGACCGACTGGTTTTCTAATCAGTCGACAGCCGTAGCAAAAACGAACGAGTGAAGAAAACAGTTCCTTTTTCGAACGTCAATACGGATGACGCACCGAGGACATTGGATAAGACCGTGACTCTTAAGGCATCCATAACAATTATTGTCTCCAGACCAGGTGACATCATTGGCTCTCCGGGGTGCGATAGGTTGATGCATGCACCATAATGTGACTCGACGTTTCGATCATGTCGAATTCACAAAGCCTGGGCACCCCCGATGCGACTCAAGTCGTCGCAATTTAGTGTCATCTTCGAATCATTAGCATACGTGGTCTCCCACACCTAGAGTTATGGAAATCTCGGTGTTTTTTACAAAAGCGCTTATTCCGTTCGTATGAAGCTGATTGTCATTCTGAAGCTTACTAAAAACCGAATTTAACCTCGACCTCGCGATCCGCGAATACCCGTGAGAAACGAACAGAAGCCGCTGCGCCGTCCTTCCTTCTCGCCATTGGTCATGAATCCCAATCGTTCCCGCCTTATCTTGCGTCACGCCGGCGTTGATCAGCAGGTATGGACATCTGAAGATGTAACGCTCTTAACCACAAAAGTGCAGATGGGGTCATTAAATGATAAGTTGATGATAGTTATTTGTTATGGGTTGAGAGAAAAACGGCTTGAGCTCAACATGAGCCGACCATTCATGCAAATTGCTTGAAATACTAATGCAACTAATTTGTCTGAGAGCAAAGAAATGAAATGACAGGGAGGCAATAAAACATAAGAATACGGCACGGATATGGATCGTCTGTCACGAACTCTAGCCCTTAATAGTCTCCACGACCCGCTCCCAAACTTGGTATATCGACTGAAGTGGGCGGTTTGCTTTCTTTGCCCAAACTAAGTGACCGTTTACCGAGTGAAGAGACTTCAAGACTAATGCCTCACGTCCTTTCACCTCTCTGTATTTTGTCAAGCGATGACAATTGTGTTTTGAATTATTATATCTTTCTCATACGCATGGGCGTCACTAGCCTTTTACCTTCGGGTTACCGGTACACGTACATTTCCCGCCAGCACGGAATAGAACCGGGGTAAAACTAACTGTAATGCATCATTTGAGATTACTCCTTTGTGTAATTTCGTATATTTAAGTTCACATATTTGACTTTTTATTTTAGCTTTCGCTAAAAAGCGAAGCTTCCAACGACTGTACCAACAACAAGTTAAACTAAGCACCGCAGGCGAATTTTTGTAAATCTGCCCTTTTTCCCGGAAAATTCAGCTATACCTACCTCGATACCTACCATACAAGTTCTAGCTTTTAACGTGTTTCGGACCCCCACGAATTTCAATCCTAAAACGCCAACTAAATGAAACATCGTTCTTCCAAATAAAGAATACTACAAAATGCGCCGCAGGCGAAATTTTGTGTAAACTAACAGTAATGCATCAGTTGAGATTATTCCTTTGGGATATCTTCGTGTATTAAAGTTCACATATTCGGCTTTTCATTTTAGCTTTCGCTAAAAAGCGAAGCTTCCAGCGACTAACCAAGACAAAACCAAAATACCAAGTACCAAACTTTTTTAATCTGCCTTTTTTCCGGAAAAATTTAGCTACAGTACCATACAATTTCTGGCTTTTAACGTGTTTCAAACCCCAGAATCTATCTAAAACGAAAACTAAATGATACACCATTCTTCCAAATAGAGGATGCTAGAAATGCGCCGCAGGCGAAATTTTATGTAAAACTAACTGTAATGCACCAGTCGAGATTGTTCCTTTGATGTAAATTCATATATTTAAATTCACATATTCGGCGTTTCGTTTCAACTTTCGCTAAAATACGAAGCTTCCAAAGACTGTAGCCTACCCAAGTCTTTTTTTCGGAAAAATTTGCGCCCGACAAATGTTTGCCGAATTTCCATTTCTTACGTATAAAAGGACCCGATGTGCCCAACAAAAGCATTCAGAATTTAATTTCTTCTGTGTTTTGCCTGAAAAGACTGTAAAGAACTTTAATTTTACGTGTAAATAGAAGCCAATGTGCCTACGAGACTTTAACTTTCGGCATGTGCCCGCTAGAAATTTACAGAATTATAATTTTTGTTTGTTTTGTTATTGTAAAAGGAGCCCGATGTGCCGACGACAATACCGACGCCCGACAAAACCATCTAGCATTTGATTTTTTTTTTTCTGTGTTTTGCTCGACTAGACTGTCCAGAACTTGATTTCTTACGCGTAAAATAACCCCTTGTGCCGATGAGACTTTCCCGGGTGCGCCCGACAAAGTTCGCAGAATTTGACTTCTTACCTATAAGTAGAACCCGATTTGCCGACGAGTCGACTGACGCACGACAAAACCATAAAAAAAAACTTATTTCTTCTGGATTCCTTATGTATAACAAGACCAAAGGTTTCGATGGGATCTCAAAAATTGAATATCTGATCCAGACAACTGGGTCTTGTCTTAGCCAGATCAAGTCATCGCCAGCCTCCTTGAACATTTTTACAATTAAAATTCAGAAACAGATTAAGGCCAAATAGCTAATCATCTGAGAAAACCAAGTTCAGATATGGATTCAGCATGTGTGTTTACCCCTATAAGTCATATCTGTTTTGACGAAAACTTCCTGCCACTTCTGCCAATTTCCCGGTTTTCGGCCGAACTCCATAACTACTTGTCCGGCGAAAAAAGAAAGCTCAAAAACGAACTCAGGGTATCTTCTTTCCCCAATAATGAACATCTAATCAACTTCAAATACAAATTTAACTTATAACAAATTTTAAGACTCCAGCCGGATTCCGGTCGAACTATATGTCCGGGTAAAATATGATTGTCACATACGTAATCGGCATCTCTTCTTACCCCTAAATCGCTTGTCTAATCAACTAGAAATAAAACTTTAACTTCTAACAATTTCCGGTTTTGGCCGGATTCCGGGCGAACGACATGTCCGGGCAGAAAACTATTTTCACGTAAGTGTTCAGCATGTCTTCTTGCCCTAAATCGAACACCTAATCAACTCCAAATAAAACTTTTAATTTTAACAAACTTTCCGGTTTGGACCGGATTCCGGGCAAACTACTTGTCCGTCGAGAAAATGGTTTTCTTCAGCATGTCTTCCTACCTCTAAATCGAACATCTAATCAACTTCAAATAAAACTTTTTCTTTTAACAAACTTTCCGGTTTTGGCCGGATTCCGGGCGAACTACTTGTCCGAAGACAAAATGGTTTTCACCATCGTGTTCAGCATGTCTTCTTACCCCATAATCGACTATCACATTAGCTGTTTAAAAATATTTTGTGTGTCCCTTAATTTGAACCCCCTCCCCTACCCCTAAATGTAGGGCTACAAAGCCCGTCTACGAACTCGACTGGTCCGACGACCCAACGAATCCTCACACCAAGTTTCATCAAAATATCTCATTCCCTTCGAGAGTTATCGTGCTTACAGACGGACGGACAGACGGACAACTTTTGCGATGTCATAGGTATCCCTCCACTTAGGTTTCGGGATCCCAAAAAGAGCCCGTTGTGACGACGAATACCGAGGCACGACAGAAGCATGCAGAATTCAATTTCTTCAGTGTTTTGCCCGACGAATGTTTGCATGATTTCATTTCTTGTGTATAAAAAGAACCCGATGTGCCGACGAGTCGACCGACGCCTGACAAAAGAATACAAAATTTGTATTTCTTCTGTGTTTTCGCCGGGCTTTCGCCGGGCTTCACCCGACAAAAGTGCTTTCTCAAGACCTTGGGGGGGGGAGTCCCCCCTCCCCCCCACATAGTGACGCCCCTACTCATACGGTTTAGTCCCTATCTTCGTAAAAATGCGACAATACCGATATCATGACGAAATGATGAAAGTAAGCTCTGAAGAAAAAAAGTTACTTTACCGATTTTAATGCAAGTAATTTAATTATTAAAGCTAAAAATTGTGAAGTTTCCGTATTGATTGCGTGCATGACTATATATCTATATTTTTATTTTCCTGCATAGCTATTGTTACAACGATGGTTTTTCAATCGTCGGCTTCAGTTTATAAAATGTTTTATTGACTGAATAGTTGATCCATCCACGTAGTTCCTACGATGACGAACTTAATGGTCTATAGGAAAAGCAGTACTTTCAGCACTGGTTCAGTCTTCCGTATATCCGGATCCATTCTATCTCGGAAGCTCTGGATTTTGGGCAAAGTTGTGATCTGTCCTAGTCCACCACAAACCCTTGATGTTACGATATCTTACGCCAGATGCCTAACGCTGATATGCCAAAATTCTAGTAACTCTCAATTTGAGTGAAGTTCAGAAATCAACCGATAGTAATTCACTTATAGTAGGGGATGTCTGGGTTAGCGTATCTACCTAAGGGTAATAGCATTTGACATAGTAAGTAAGTAAGTAATTTATTTATAACCCGCCGTTTTCAGAAAGCGGAGTAAATGAACATAGGTAAGCCAAAACAAGGGATTTGAGGTAGACGGATCTGTCAAAACTGGACATTCTTTCCTGAACCACGCCCGACTCTTTCCGAGACTTCTGACTCCTATGTCATCGGATATTCTCGCAGACAAATGATGGGAAAGCCGGTTTGTATCAATCTTCTAACTTTTTAGTTTGTAGTATAACAGTACACAATATTACACTGTTTACTGCTGCATTTGCTTTGTAACCCACAGAAGTAAAAAAAAAAAATGCTTTCTTACTGCTTCTGTCGGTATTTCTGGTCACTGAAATGAATGACCAAACCGTGTTCTGTTTCTTTTAAACAGTTTTAAGTCTACTATAGGTACAGGGAAGAAAAAAGAAAGGTAGCCAAAACCAACGGAAACAACCGTCGCTGGGTCAAAAACATCAGTCAACTAAGATCTTTGAACCAGAACCCAGTGTTGGGAAGTGCTTCCAAGTACTACTTAAAGGACACCTGAATGAAGAGTACCAAGTATCATCCCTATCTGTATGACTTCCGTTAACATTGCCTACAGAAAACCCAATCCAAGTACGAAATAGTGTTTCCAAGCTATGATTTTTGCTCCATTTTGCATCTGTCCTTATTTCAGTACCGAACAATTTTAGAAATGAACAAATGTTTCCAATCAACCCTTCTTCTGGAATATTTTTTACCAGTTAAACCCAAACGTATATCTAGAAGAAATTCCAATACGATCCGGCCAGCGCTGTAAAAGATTTGAATGAACTGCGCTTTTTGTCTTGGAGTCTGCATGTTCAAACCTCCAGAAACGAACATCCCTATTTTGAAAGCGTCACGCTCAAGAGAAGAATGCTCTCCGTGGCCATGTTTGTAAATGCATTCTGCATGGTATGTTCAAGTAGGGTTTCATTGTTCAGGTGTCCTTTAAGTACAAAACCAAAATACTTGGGTTTTACGTAAGTACAACTTTCCCATGCAGAGTACTTAATACCAGAGTAAAATATCCAAGTAGGCTACTCGGATAGCTCAAGTACCAGAAAAAGTTCAAGTAGGCCTACTGTTGCAAGTACATTTTGCTTACATCAAACGGAGTTTTTCTTCAGAAGAACAAGGAGTATCAAAATTCATAAACAGAGTTGGCAAAATATTATAAAATGAATGTGTTTTTGCGTTCAAGGGACGACAGATCACAATGAGTCAATATTTGTCATTTGCCCCCTGAAATAAAGGATTTTCTTGTTGGCGACTGTCGACTCTTTCAGGACTTCCTGATCTACGAAGCTGAGGTTCGACACAACGTTTGAAAACTTTTCGCGCCATGGTTATCAAGCGGGAAAGCGAAGCGAAAGAAAAGGAGTCTGAATGACGAACAGAGAGCTGTAGGCCTACCGAACCTTCAAAGCTGACAAAAAATCCTTGAAAGAGTTGTCCTACTAAAAGAGTTGTCGCTTCCTGCTTAAAGCTTTCGGCGAACTTTGGGCTACTAGACTGGCAAAATCAGCTTGGCTATCGTGGGTTACAATTGAAGAAGGGCGGGTATTTTTGAAGCTCATAATTCCATAAGGGAGCAAAAATCGAGGGGTCGACGACTCTAATTTTTTATGTACACCATTCCGGAATAACCTAATAATCCTGACCATTCCGGATTATTCCTAACCATTCCGGATTATTCCTAACTATTCCGGATTATTCCTAGCCCTCTGTGTGGGATATAATTCCAGTTGAAATTAGAAATTCGAGTAATCTGGCATCCTTCATGGCTACAGTGAAGAGATTTTTCCTTGCAAAAGGATAGTAATGATGGGTGAGTGTTTTTTGTAATCAGAATGTTTGTTGTATATGTATGAACCGTGCATGAATGGCATGTAGAATAATATAAAAATAGCGTTACCGAATTATGTAGAATAGAGAAGACTGCCACCTAATAAAATTTAATCTAATCTAATATAATCCATTCCGGATTATTCTTGACCATTCCGGATTATTCCTGACTATTCCGGATTATTCCTGACCATTCCGGATTATTCCTTCGGGGCGTGTACACCATTCCGGGAGAGTCGTCGACCCCTCGGCTAAAATTGATGTAAAAGGAAGAAGTACGATGGTGCCTTTACGGATCTGGCTACAAGGTTACCCCCACATGCGCGAGGTTTTTATAAAGTATCCTACAACAGCGTTTTGCGATCTTCAGCTCGTGGCCCCGTACGGAAATAACCCACGTCACTGTATTATGGGACATTTTTCCACTCGTAAACAACTGAAAACAATTGGAAACGATCGTAAAAATTGTTTTTTTATGATTGAAAAAGTTGTTAAAATTGTTTGTGATTGTATACAGTTGTTAACGATTATATTTTTACAATTGAAACTGATTGCTTCCAATCGTAAAAATACAATCATTAACAACTGTTTAAATCGTAAGAAAATACTTGTTTACGATCGTTTTCAATTGTTTTCAATTGGAAAAATCTCCCATAATAGAATGACCTGAATTATTTCCATGTAAGACTTGATAGTATCTAAAAACGTTGGTGACGGGATACCTACGATTTCGTAAACATTGTCCGTCTTTACATCCGCCAGCACGATAGCTCTCGAACGAGTTGCTATACTTTTATAAAAAACATGCTGTGAGGGTCTTTGAGATCAAGTACAGGTCAGATTGAAACCAAAAATTTCCTAAAAGTAAACGTGTATTGTGAAGTCAATTAGAGACTCACGTAAGATGTAACATCCCACGCTGAATGCATTACTGAACTTAGTTTTCTTGTTAGATAAGTAGTTTGACCGGAATCCGGCCAAAACTAAAAATTTGTGAGAGGCAAAATGTCGGTTCGAGTATGGAAATAGGAGTGCGAAAACACACTTTCGAAATAAAGAGCACGATTAACAGTGATGTGATGTCTTCGGTAAGATTTCAAATAGTATTGATATTCTCGCTGTTATCCAAGCTAGACGGGAGATCAACTAGCGGGTCTGATTAAGGGGTTGCTTATAGTGACTAAAACAAAAACATATTTACGACGATCGGGCGACGACCGGAAGTCCGCAAGAACCAATAGTCTGAACGAAGCAAGTCGAATAAACCTTTTATGGATCCCGCCAGAACCTTTGGTCAAACTGGAGGCTCTATTTTGTTTCCAAGAAGAAGTTTACTGGGATATCTAAGGTTTAAGCGACTAGCTGTGCTTCAATCAACTACCCAATATCTGCACCAGCGTAGTTCAGTATAGTTTTAATTTTCTCGTTCAAATTGCCAAATTTATTATTTGATTGAATTATAGTTCAGTCATACACCAGAATATATAACACGAAAAAAATCAATGTTCGGCTTCGTCCACGAGCAACTTTTTGAAAATAAACTGAATTGAACTTAAGTATAGTACTCCAGTTACGTACTACTTAAGTATAAGTTCGGTACTTAAAACTCAAGTATTACTTAAGTACAATTGTGGTCTGGTACTTAATACTTAAGTACAAAACTTGGAAGTACTTAATACTTAAATATAAATTTTGGAGTACTTATCCCAACACTGCCAGAACCTATCCAAAACTAAGTGTGTACTGCTGGTTGACGTTTGTCATTTTCCCTGTGTTCTCTCTTGGAAACCAAAAATCTTTATATTGCACCAGGTTGACAAAAGGAATATTATACAGTCATTTCGGAGAAACACATCGACGGAACAGAGCGGAACCTATCCAAAACTATGTGTTTACTGCTGGTTGACGTTTGTCATTTTCCCTGTGTTCTCTCTTGGAAACCAAAAATCTTTATATTGCACCAGGTTGACAAAAGGAATACTATACAGTCATTTCGGAGAAACACATCGACGGAACAGAGCGGAAATATCCGTGGTTGACACTCTCTAGAAATGCCCGGACAGCCTAATTAATTACACCGGGAAAAGCAGCCAGAAACCAGAGATGTGGCAACAGTGCCGTGGGATTAAGAGTGTTTCCTGGGTGCCTGTTCTAGGATACGCCAGAAATACCGAATGGCAATCACAATCACAATTCTTTAATAGTCCTTCTTATGGCTCAACGAGAATATCCCAGAGCGAGGCACAGTGGACATCGTGAAGATGTCGAGGCTTCTACTTCCAGGATGCAGTGGCGACAAGAATCGCAAATAACTGCTGCTGCCATCTCGTAAACTGGTCGCCCTGTGGCCACACAACTGGGGTAGCGTTCGTGACAGTGAGGGCATGTTCCGCACCTGAAAGAACACAAACAGTACAACCGTTGCTCTTTGTTTCACGGAGATAGCGCCCAACTATAATCTATGTCTTAAAGCCTTGTCTTACTTTATCACACCCTCCTTCAGTACACAAAGTGCAGTATCTCAAACGTTAAAGGACACCTGAACAATGAAACCATACTTGAACACACCATGGAGAATGCATTTACAGACATGGCCACGGAGAGCATTCTTCTCCTGAGCGTGACGTTTTCAAAACAAGGATGCTCGTTTCTGGAGGTTTGCACATGCAGACTCCAAGACAAAAAGCGCAATTCATTCAAATCTTGTACAGCACTGGCCGGATCGTATTGGAATTTCTGCTAGATATAAGTTTGGGCTTAACTGGTTGAAAAATATTCCAGAAGAAGGGTTGATTGGAGGCATTTGTTCATTTCTAAAATTGTTCGGTACTGAAATAAGGACAGATGCAAAATGGTGCAAAACTCATAGCTTCGGAAAAGTATTTCATATTTGGATTGGGTTTTCTGCAGGCAATGTTAACGGAGTCATACAGATAGGGATGATACTTGGTACTCTTCATTCAGGTGTCCTTTAAGTGGATCAAGAACGAGGAAGTTGTAAACGAGTGAAACTTGATGGGTGGTAGGAGCAGCAGCCTTAGATATGCCTTTCGTGTGTCAGAACCGCATCTGGGGACGGTGGGGGATAACATCCTTATTTTAAATGATTTTAATTTATTTATGTGTCCTTTCTTGCTCTGGTAACCAGAAGAGCATTCCCAGGAAGCGTTCCAAGAAGGCTTGTGTAAGCTCCGCAGGAAGTTGAAAGTCCGGGCAAAACTGAAGTGGACCATGGTAGTTGGGTACGAGGAATTTTGTTGGAGCAGAATATTCTGCAGAATTCTACTATAAAACACCTGGTGAAGTGATTTAGTTTAAACTACTTATTCCTCATTTCATGAGATTTCGGTGTAAAAGAAACCAAATCAAATTTATTACATCCATTAGCTTAAAGCTAGGCTAGGTCGTCAAAATAAGTTAGGAGGAACACCAAAGACGTCATACGAAATATTTGAAATGTGACATTAAAACACAAGGAACAAATTAATCAATACACTTTACGATAAACATCCTGAAATAAAAGTCGGTAAAAAAAAAAACGAAAATGGAAGGCGATTCCCAGCTAGATGTCCTCAAGTTTCCACGTCGCGCTTCTCTCGTTGGAAAGTATTCTCGCTTAACCCTTTCGGAGGCACCATGTTGCGGAAAACTCAATGGGGAGAGGGGCAACAGCGTGGTCCGGGGCCCCCTTTGCATTCTTGAATTTAAATACTTGAGTTTATATGAATGAACAGTATCACGAAGACTTGATTTAAAAAAAAAATATATTTGGATAGAAAGTATTAAGTAGCCTATACATATTCGGTTTTGCCCAACGGCAACTAGGTTTTACATTTTTTTACGAGGTAGCTCTGTGCCCGTCTGAAAAGCCAGGGGGGGGGACTGACTCCCACTTAAATGACACCCCTGAACCCTTCCTTTTGGCCGAGCAAGATTGCGAACAAAATCATTGCAGTGACGATCCAAAACACGTGCTCTTTCGCTGTCCCGTCAAAACTGCCTGGCATATTTCAGCTCTCACACAAAGCAAGTTCTGTTTCGAACGAAAACGCCGTTCGCTATTCTTGAAAGATCTGGGGAGGGCCTTCGCAACACAAACCTAGCAAACATCCTTATAATGTGCTTTTTCAGGCTTTAAACTCGTGAGTTTCATTTGCGGCCGACGGCTCCGGCAGTCATAACCGCTTGGAACTGATCGTTCCAAGCACAAAGACTTCCCGAAAAACGTTTACGACTGCAATTCAGTGCAACAAAAGTCGTTACCTATTTTAATGACGATTACTTTGTCTTCGCAGCGTTTGTTTTACGCAACGTCGGCCCCGTACTGAGTTAGAACGACTGTTTCACTGAGAAGATTCGTGGAATGCGCATTCCCGCTCCTTCAGTAAAATTGACAAAATGATCTTGACAGGAACATTATAAACTCAATAGGGGAGGATTTTGAATGTATCATTTTGAGTTCTCCTGCTGAGTCTGGATACCTTGGCGAATTATGCAAGATTAATGTAAGAACTGAATCCGCAGCTGACAGTTTGCGGATCTGTTGATTGGCTGGAGTCATTTCTGACAGCTCGAATGCTCAATGACCGTAATGTGACATAGGTTGTCCGATTTGAGCCCTACCTTGCAGGAGGTGCTGGGGGGGGGGGGGGCTAATCTGTACCAAAATGATTACTTTTCATTCCTATAGCAGACTGGATAAATGTAGAAACTGGGGAATTCTGCATTAACAGAATTCTCGAGACCCTTGAACAACTTCTGCCGTCAATAACGCTATTCACCACTTCAAGTCATCAAAATTTCTGCTCAGGACAGAAACGCGGAATAGGACCCATGAAGCATTTTTCTACTAACTGCTTTCTTCACATTTAACTGCTCGAGGGGCTGCCCACTCTCGATTTTGGTGTACAGCAAGTGCCCGGCGCCTAACGTATTAGAACGTATTGCCAGGTATTCGGATATTAAAATCGTCATGTTTCAAAAGATGAATCGCATAATTTATACCCGGCACCGCTGATTTCGGACGATGCCGGGAAATAGTGCAGGGGAGTCAGTAACCCCTCACAACCGTTTTCTTCGGTTCCGCATGCAGGTTCCACATTGCATGACAATTCAAGCCCTTAGACAAACGTGGTGATAATGCCAATTTCACTGATATATTCGTGTAAACGCCTGTTCCGGAAAAAAAATGTCAATTGCAGATTAATGACATCACTTCTGAATTCCTCTGCCAACCAACACCTTCAATCCCAAATTGCCCTCAGTGTAAACGAGACAATAAACAAAGGACCGAGTATATAAAACGAATGATGCTCGAAGCAACCTAAACCCTTGGTTGCATAATTAGGGATGGCTACTTGAGTTTTGGCATACAGACCACCGCTGAGTAAGAAATTATCTTTGTCGTTTCAAGACGGCGAAAACGAAAGCAAGAAGGCTAAAAAGAAAGCAAGGCGGTGGGATCTCAAGACGGCGGCTTGCCGTACGTTAATTTGCAAGAAACGAGATAGCTATGTCTTTAGCTTTCAGCGCTTCCAAAAGTTCCATGGTGCCTAACAGACGATCAGGGTTATACGGTCACGGACTCGCATCTGAAATCCATCACCACTTCCTTATGGAAAAGTTCAGATTTGTTTTAAGCTTTCCCCAAGGGAACCGAGCAAACATGGTGAGAATAGGCAAAAAACAGGAAGCCGTTGTGTGTGTGTGTGGGGGGGGGGGGTCATGCCCCCCCCCCTAGATTGCAAAACCATTCTCCTTGGTAATATTTTTTGGCCATTAAATAGGTATCAAAAGTCAAAATGCAAAGAAAGTACTTTACTTTAGGGTGTATTTTCGAAAATTGCTTTAAATTTGGCACAAAAACAGTAATCAAATTCTGTGTATGTGCATAACTGTATAAGACTGGGAATTGGGCGCCACTGAAGTAAACCTGATCATATGTTGTACGCATCATCATTTGAGAGGGCTATATAACCTGGTGGACATGCCGGGACATGACCTTTATGAAGAGGCTAACAGAAAGTTGCCATTTCTAGTCGATGAAGATTTACAAACAACAGACAAGCTAGACCCTGAGAACCGAATTCAGTCCGGAACTGGGCGTCAGGACCCGAGATAAGCTGGTAACACTGCCACTGCCATAGCCGGGAAAATCTGAGCTATTTAGATAAATCTGCTTCAAGTGAGGTTACTCTTCCTGTAGCTCGTTATTATCTGGCGATTGTTCACTGTAAAAAGTTTCTCCAAGTAAAGTGTCCGGAGAAATTTATAGATTATATTATAATGATTATAAATATTCTTTGAGCACAAGCTGACTTTGAAACATTTTTTCAAACCATGTTTACAGCGGATACGTCAGCTATGATTCTTCATCAGCGATATTTCGGCCCTTCTTGGCAAGGGTCCTCGTCAGGCTGTCAATCCTCTGGTTCAACTTCGGGGAAGGAAACAAACCTGTAATCAAGAAGGGCCGAAATATCGCTGATGAAGAATCATAGCTGACGTATCCGTTGTAAATATTGTTTGAATAAATATAATGATTATTATTATATTATTAAAGTTAACGGCAGTGTTTTCTCCTGGGATCAATCTTGTCTCTAATGAGATAAAGTTACTCCTAATAGAGATAAGATTACATTTTTGGAGACAAGATTAATCCCCAGTAGCAAATACTCCGTGTAGCGGTTTGCGATCTTTGTTAATATGCCCCTAATCAGCGCTAGTCAGCTCAACCAGTTAGAGCGTCGGTATATCAAGCAGAAGGTTACAGGTTTAAATCCCAATCAAGATTCAATTCAATTCAATTTATTTCTAAAGCGTGCAGTGGACAAGCCGAATATTCGTTTGGTCGTCAATAAAAATATATATAAAATTTATAGTCAACACTTACGAATTAATTTAAAATAACAGTAGGGGCAATTTTATTATTTCTACTAGAGAATACAGGTAATGCTGGCTTGGAGTTTAACGCTATGTTCAGCCCTGGTTTCATTTTTACTTGCACTCTTTAATAATGAAACGCGGGAGAGAAAATAAAAGAGCCTAGTACTGTACCTAACAAACGTAGGAGCGACTGTTTGATCGTTTAGCAAAATAGATCCGGGTATACACCTTCCCATCTATACCACGACGCAGAACGGTACAATTCAATATGGGAGTGGCTATGATAAATAGAAATACAGAATTGCAATTCAGATGTAGTCAGATGAGCTTTACTCAACGCCCCTTTGATTATTAAATTATGGGTAATAATTTCTTACATTTGCATAAGATGGCAAGCTGTTGGTGAACGTCACGCATGTTCCTAGACAGTCAAAGTAAATGCAATCCGAAATCACAAACGGATATTTCAACCACGCCAGGCAAAAAATGGCAATTTGCATTCCGTTTAGTATTTTTTGTCTCTTATTACTCCACTAGCTTTGGTAACAAACAGATTATTATTATTATGCATATTTTCTATGTTAGCCTTTTTGAACTGTAATTTTTTCCTAAACGATGTGTAATTTAGATTAGATTAAATTAAATTTTATCTATATCCGTCTAGGTACATAGGGTGTATGGCAAAAAAAAAAAAAAAAAAAAAAAGAAACAACACATGTGTTGTTGCACAATTTTAATACTGTGAATTTTAATGATTTTGGTCATTAAAAACAACAAAAATAATTAAAATCGTTGAACCGAAACATCATTCATGATTCGAAGCGGGAACCTTTTCAAGACTTTGTAATCTCAAGATGTATGTTAGGCCAAGCCTATTAGTTCTAATACCTACTTGTGACGATTCTAGAGCCTTTCACCTTAGGAACCAAAGTGGGATCCGAAATAAAAGATGATCAAGGAATTCCGCTAAGAAAATCGTTGTTTTCTTACTTTTAAAATAATTTTCTGCTCCATCGCACCATAGTCGCACTGTCGACATGTCTACCAGAACAGCTACTTATCAAAACGTATGAAAACAATTTCCCAAACCGTAACGAATCCACTACACCCTCATCAAGTAATCTGGGAAGCATGGTTATTATCTCTCTTGGCATTTTAAAAGAAATGCACACTGGATTTCCACCTTCGACTTTGCGACTAGATGATATTCGCGTTCAGGTGTTCTTATCGGGATTGCGACCTACAGACAACTTAAAAAATCCCGCCCTCCCCTTACCCACCTCAGAAGGACGACCAGAATACCATAGTTGCCGTTGCTGTCGTCAAAGGACCCCTCTTGTCATTCTGCCATTTATGTTTCCCTAGCTCCCTTATGGAATTAGAAGCTTCTGAAATCCCCGCCGTTCGCCGTTTCGTTTCTTACCTACGGCTTTATAGCACTTTTTCGTCCTAGCTGAGTTTTGCCAGCCACGGAACACAAACTTCGCCAAAATCTTAAAGGTTCACCTACAACTCTTTCAAACATAAGGATTTGAGAAGATTCAAAGTGCTGTTATCTACTGTACACTATCTACTGTTTTGCACTTCTTTTCTTTTGCTTGGTTTTCTAGTTTTAAAACCACAACGCGTTTAGTTTTCAAATATTTTGCGTCCGGCCGCTACGTCGGAGAGCGGGAAGTCTGGATAGAGTCGAGAAGCGCTAACAAGACGATCGCCAATTTAACGTAGCAAGTAATGGTATTATCGAAAAACGATCTTTCTGAGCCATTCATGGCGAACAGATTATTTTTATTAAAGACCCCTCAGACTATTTACTATTCAACTTGCAGTATTTAAAAATTCAAAACTAGGCTGTGCTTCAACAAATAACTCCAAGGTTTTGTCTGTTTTAAGCCTTTTCTGAGACCCGACAGAGAAAACAGAGAATAAATTTACATAGCCGGTTTTTTTTATGGTGAAACTTCTCGCAGACAACCGTCGACAGCCTGATACACACCGAAGGTATAGCAAAACACGGCAGGTGAGAAAATCAGCGTGGTTTTGTTAGAGGGGTTAGAATGTACCGTGCGAAATTGAGGTCTCCGGGTTTAGAAATATATGACGTGATTATGGAAGTAAGTTGCGTTAGTAGTATAGGTGGGACAGGTCCTTTAAGAGCTGTGCTTTAAGCGTCCGTCTTCTTTCTTATAGTGAGCAGACATACCCAATAAGGAGTGAATCATCCAAAATGCTCAATCAGCGATAACACGGCAAATAATGGGTCACTCATTGCCGAAAGAAACTGATTAGACTATTTCACTCACCAGTCGTGGATTCTTTTGCTGCATTTTCTGCAGTCAACTCGTGTCGGTAGAGCGTCTTTTGGTGGATTTTTGGAAAATATGAGATCAGCGACTTCCTGGTATCGTCGTCGGTCTTCCGGCTTAACCTGAAGAGAAGATGCCTTACCGTTACTGACGTATTGCGATCAGGAACAATACTCTTGATGACTAACTGTTCTTACTGATGCAAAATCGCCCTGTACCTAGCGGAAGAGCAGGAAGCGGTATCACAGCTGCTCCCAAACATCGCTGTGATTGGTTAACACAGGATTGAGTTGTTGAATTTGAGTCCTTAGTGCTGCGTTTTCTCGTTCTTCCCGAGGATCACTGGCGTGTTTGGACTTAGTCATATAGAGTATTGTTACATTTCCTTGCAAAAGAGGTCGCAGGCCTCTCTTCTTTCTCCTAATTTTACATTTTAGAAAGGAGAAAGGAGACAGAAAGAAGGTTTGCCACCTCGGAGTCGCAAGTCTTATTTCTTCGCAGGCGCCCGGCTTTCGTCGCCCGGATTTTTAACCCGAAGTTTTTAGTGGAATGTTCCTTGGAACAATCCACTATTACGAGCGCTGTAGCAGCTTTCAGCTTTCGGTTTTCACCATATTTTGTAGAGCTCATAACTCGTGAACGAGTGCAAGTATCAAGTTCAAACTTGGTATACTAGTGGGTATTGGGGTCTAGTTGTGCCTTTTGGGGATACCACCACCCACCCTAACCAGGTTCAGGGGCAAGTGGGCCCAGATTGCCCAGTGAACATTGTTCATAACTTGACCAGAACTGGACATAGGATGATGAAACTCCTTGTACATTTAGATCCTCGGGCTGGGAAATTGCTTTTAAAGTTGCACCTCCCCCACTCACCCCGTTCATGGGCAACTGGGCCCAGATTGCCCAGGAGTAAAATTCGTTACCCGTGACAGGAATCAACAGATATCAAGTTGAAACTTGGTAGGTTTGTGAGCATTGGGGTCTCTTTTTACTTTTTGCGGGTCCCAAACTCCACCCCACTTGGTTCAGGGGCAATTGGGCCCAGGTTGCCCATTTGTTAATGTTTTTAACTTGACAATGACTGGAGATAAGACAACGGAATTCCTTTGTGCTTTTGGATCATAGTGATTGGGGATATATCGCGGAGTCGAACCACCCCCCACCCTCCCCATTCATGGGCAAGTGGGCCCAATTTGCCCATGAAAAAAGTTTTTTGACCCGCGACTGTAATCAAATTATAAGCTGGTATACTGTAGGAACAAGACAAAGGCTTCGATGGGAGCCCAAAAATTTAATATTTACAGGGAATCGGGTCTTGTAGCGGTCCAGTGGTAATCATCGGAGAAGACGAAGTTCAGATATGGATTCAGCATGTGGGTTTACCCCTATAGCCTGCGTCATGTACATGTAACCAAAGTTTCTGCCTTACTTCTGCCAAATTTCCGGTTTCAGCCAGATTCCGGGCTCTCCATACCATCCATATCTCCATAATCAACTTCGAAAAAACTTCAACTTTTAACAAATTTTCCGTTTTCAGCAGGATTCGTGGTGAAATGTGTCAAGGTATAAAGGATTTTCATACACGAATTCAGCAGGCATTCTTAACAGTAATTCGAACACCTAATGAAATTCATATAAGACTTTTACTTTTGACAGATTTTCCGGTTATGGCCGGATTCCGGGCTATCTACATGTCCTGCGACAAAATAATTTTCATATTCAGATTCAGCATGTCTCACTATCCTTAAAACGAACCTCTAATCAACTTTGGATTAGTCTTTTATTTTCGACAAACTTTCCGGTTTTCACCGGATTCCGGCCGATCTACTTATCCGAAGAGAAAATCATTTTCATATTCTGATTCAGCATGTCTCCTTACCTCTAAATCGGATATCTATCAACTTCAGATATAACTTTTACTTTTAACAAACTTTCCAGATTTAGCCGGATTCCGGGTAAAGTAGTTGTCCGGCGAGATGATGGTTTTCATATTTGTGTTCAGCATGTCGTCTTACCCCTTAATCAACTATCTCATTAGCTTTTAAAAAATGTTTTTTTCGCCCCTTAATTTGAAACCCCTCCCCCTCCCTAAATATGCAGCTATCTGGCCCATCTACGAACTCGACCTTTTCCTTGACTCGAAGAGTCCTCACACCAGGTTTCATCAAAATATCTCATTCCCTTCGAGAGTTATCGTGCTGACAGACGGACGGACGGGCGGACAACTTTTGCGATGTCATAGGTATCCCTCCACTTACGTTTTGGGATCCCAAAAAGGGGAGTAAATACTCATTTTGATTGGTCCCGACCCCCCCCCCCCCCTCGCCCTCCCATTCATGGGCAGCTGGGCCCAAATTTCCGATGAGTTAAGTTCGTCTGTGACAGGTCTCAAGTTCAACTTTTGAATATTTGGGGAGTTATATCTATGGATGAGGATTCTGGTTTAACGGCAGCAAACAAGACGACGGGACGTACTTCTTTAATCAACAGTTGGAAACTAGACTCTTCTGTCATATGATCGATGATGTGCCGTTCTTAATGAATTGTGACAGATGGGGCATTAGTCTGCTACGAATCGGTTTATTGCACTTGTTATTACCTTGCAAATGGAAAAGAGGTATAAAAGGTGGGACTGCATGGCAGGCAGACCATTCAGTGTTCGAACGAATGCTATTCGTGCAAGATCTTCAAAATTTCTTAGGGTTTATACTGGCGGGTTGTTTACATTTAAAGCTTTTTAAAGGGGGGTGATTACAAGGTTATTTCAATACTTGTTGGGTTATTGGGGAAGATAAATGTCTTGGTTCTAAAGCTGTTTGTATATAGAATGTGATAAACATTTCACTTTTACACTCCACGTCTGAGCGCTTGCGCACTTGTTTAATTTTACACAAAAATACAAATACATTATACAAGCACTGTGGAGAACAAAAATTCGAACATCCAGTGCTTGTTAAAAATTTGACTATAATAATAACAACTAAGTACCCTATAAATCTGACAAAAATAATATAACTTAATATATCTGACCTGTATAAAATGACATGCTACCTACCAAACAAATAAATAAAAACTACCCTCTTGTGAAAAATAAACAAAACTGACAAACCATTTGACAAGAGGAGAATAGTGTAATTTGTTTTAGTGGGGTTTCATGATTGTAAATAAACGGGGCCCAAATCACCACACAATTTGGCTATACAATTGACCTTTAATATTTCTATGGCACTTGGCTTCCGGCCAAGTGCCAAATACCGATCACTTTTCCGTCGGTCTGTCGATCATAGACATTCAAATATTTTCAAATTCATCAAAAACACATAAATTAAACAAACAATTTACCATTAACGACCAATTTTAAGACAAAAAAATCATGATTGTGGCCATAATTCTAACCACCATGAATCCACTATATCATTCCCTCATTAACTCCTCCCCTTGGTGGGGGGGGGGGGGGGGGTAAAAAAAAAAAAAAAAAAAAAAAAAAAAAAAAAAAAATACCCTTTCCTCTTATCACACTTCTTTCCTTTCCAAATAATGGGATTTAACCATTCTCTTGAATGATGCCAGACTTTCAGCCTCTCTGACCGATTCTGGAACGAGTCAGTCGGGTGATCGAGAGTTAGGGTACTGCCAGATGTGCTATGACGATGAAACTTGGCAGGCATATTAGGGACCCGACCAAACTAACTCGGAAATAGTCACTTCCCCGATCCGAACACCATGGGGGAGTGGAGGGAGGGGGAATCCGGAATATTGACGTATGTCGAATAATATAACACCCATAAAGTGAACATCTTAACCTAAAAGTAAAAAAAATACTTTTGATCAAACCATATATATTCATGATCCTAAAGGGCCAAGGATCATTTACTTGCCCAAGGGTTTTGATCCAGATGACTAGCGCCCTTAAAGTGCAGGTCATCACAGACAAGACAAGTGCACACAAACACTTTTTTACCAAACGATACATTCTCCTGATTTGCAAGGGTACATCGTCATTTTTATCTCACGGTTTTGCTTACAAATGATCACAACCAACCCACAAACTGGCAAATTCCTACTTTCATTATTTTACCAAGCCTTGCAAGTGCCATATGAGCTTACAGCTCTTGTTTGAAAAAGAAGATGATCTTACCGGGTGTAGGCTTTCGAGCTTGATATAGGCCTTCGAGCAGACACCATAACATTTCATTTCTGAACTCACTTCAGCCAGAAGCTTGTACAGTTGCTCAGCATCGACAAGATCTTCGTACTCTTGAAGATTGTAGGCAGTCCGCAAAGCTGATTCAAAATTACCTGCAAATTTTGCTTATTATTAAGCAATAAAAGTAAGTAAGGTTTTAGATATTCCTTCAGCTCAAGCTGACTGTGAATCATATTTGACAGTGCAAAACCGTTAAGTCAGCTACATTTTATTAGAGCTATATTTCGGCCCTTCTTGGCAAGGGTCTTCTTCAGGCTCAAGCCGCTCAATCTGGACAATGAACTTGTTGTTTTCAAGCCTGACCGACAAGTTCATTTTCCAGCTTGAGCCTGAAAAAGACCCTTGCCAAGAAGGACCGAAAGATAGCTCTAATAAAATGTAGCTGACTTATCCGTTGCACCGTCAAAAAAGTACGGTCTTGCTAGCGATCTAATTTGGTTGTCTTATGCAAAACATCATTCTTTATATCACTCACAAGTTACATAACGGGACACATGGAGGTACTAATACTAACGTTACACTGACATGTAACTGAACATGTTAAGGAAAAATGGCACACATGTATTAATGTGCCTCTTTGTTTTGCTTTTAACTGACTTCAGCTTCGGACACGTACGATGGTTTTTCTTAGATTTTATATTTGCGTATTTATGTATAATACAAAATTCATTCAAATTTCACTTTCAGAATAGCATGCAGATGGCTTACGAATTTTCGTCATAAATATCATACTAATCGCATAAACTATTTAAAAGAAAAAGCAACATCTCATAACTGAGCAGTTAAAAGCAACAATGTTTAGAAACTTCGTCGTCTTCAAACATCGTTAAAAACTGTCTCAAGATAGAAATTATGTTCAACAAGGGGGTTACTCTATTTACGATTCAACTACGGTTTAGAACTGGTGAGTCTAAAAAACCCTAAAACAACAATAATACGACACAAAATGGAATTTATATTTATAATCATAAAAATAAAAATAAAAAAATAAATAAAATTAGAAAAAACGATTCCTTTATGGAGGTAGGCTATAGAAGTGCAATATGCGTTAAACAAGTCAGTAAATCTTGGAACAAAACTTTTTTTCTATCGGTCACGGGAAAACGGTTTAACTTTAAACTAGCCTGAGTAGCAGCGCTTGCCGATTTTGATCTGAAAGGCGTAAATTCATGGTGAATAATTACCATAGATCAGGACTCCCCAACTTGAGAGTTCAGCTAACAGCTGAGTGATATCAAGTGTTATCAAGTTTTTTTTTCTGAACTATCAACTCGTTCGAGAGTTATGCTTACAATACAAATTCCGGGACCCTCCTACGACTCCCCCCACAGTTGCTGCATCTGGTCCGGAACTGTAAAAAAAAAAAATGACGTTTTACCTTGCCATCTTTCGGGTTCCTTTCGAATCAGATCACTCGGTTGGGAGTTATGCGTATCTCAAGATTTCCGGGACTCCCGTCTCGATCCCTCGACTCGTGTCACAAGATATATATTAACCACCCTAACATTTTCCAGATCAGGTGCCGACTTAAAATGGAAAATAAGAGACATGTGCTTTTACTGAATCGGATCGGATCACTCCTTGAGAGTTGTGCATGTCAAAAGACCCCCCCCCCCTCACACACACATAGCCCCCTCCACATTTGTGTACTAGCCAATTACCAAGTTTCGATAAGATCTGATCTCTCGTTCAATAAAGCATGCTTCCCGGACTCCCTTTCTCTCCACTCTGGTCAGGTCCCTAAAATATGCCTGATAAATTTCATCGTCCTAGCCCATCTGGAAGTACCCTAACTCACAATCCCCTGAATCATTGACGGAAACGTGATATGTATATAGAACAAAAGCCGAAGGCTGCTAACGCCATAAAAACATGCTTATGGTTGTTACAATCTATCTCTATCAAGCACCATTTCTTATGAAAGAGCTGGTCGTCTGAACGAGCAACAAAGCCACCGCCAACACGCCTTGGTTTGAGACATCCAACAAAAAGAGTCCTATAATGCTTACTGAAATAGATGATTACAAAAACAAAATCTTCTTTTGAAAAAGCTACTCAATTATTGTTCAACATAATCAAGACATCGAAGTGGTCATTATTGAAGCACCGCAAACAGTGGAATGTTTTATCCGGTGCCACCCGGAAGAGGAAGTGCGTTTTCCGGGGTTAAGGAATTTCGACGACGTCTGGGTATAAGGGTTTACAACTTCCGAGTAAATATGTATTTCCTATCTGGACTTAAACTTGCGGATGAGAGGTAATGCAGTAAACAGTACCGCGCCCTTTTGTTTCCGATACAGATATGAAAAATAGTGTAACATGTAAAGGTAATCGTTTGCTTGGTAAACAGCCTAATCGAAGTTCACTTCCGACGATAGGGAGGACAGTTTTCCTATTAGCCCACATTCCAATGTTAACGCCGCTGAACAATTTCAACGAAAAAACCCTGTCGCCGAGCTCAAAACCCTACAGTTCGTAAAACCTGGGCATACTAGACCTAGGGCCGCAGAGGCGTCACTAGCCAAAATGTTTGGGGAGGGGGGGACGAGGTATTTACCGACTGGCTGGTAATTTTTACCGACTGTTTCTGCAGAAAAAACAACTATTTTCAACCACAAAAATGACAATTTTGATAAAAATCAACTGATTTTCAGAAAAAACGACTATTTTGACGAAAAATCGACCAATTTTCAGAAAAACCGACTGTTTTCATGAGCAAAATCAACTGTTTTGCTGAAAAATCGCGGCGGTTCGCGCCGACTTGGTTATTTTTACCGACTGGACTACAGCTTTGGGGGGGGGGACGTCCCCCCTCCCCCCCTCAGCCGTGACGCCCGGGCCTAGGGGACGTTTTTGCGTAGACGGCTCTGTCGAGCTCGATGGACGTTTTCGCGTGGATGCTATCGATCTTTTTGTCATTTTCACGTGTACGGATGAGCAGGTGAACGAGCCATCCAGCTCGATGTACACCTCTCGTTCTACACCGCTCAGAGGGCAGCGTTGAGCTGAACGTGGATGCTGGACCTTCCCACTCATATGCTCCCATCCAGCTGAATGGGTATTTTTGCGTGGACAGAACCCATCTTCTTCAGCCTTTTAACGCTCGATCCGTTTTCTCATTTTCGCGCGAACGGGATCACCCTTTCAGCTAACGCGAAAACGTTCCGCTAATCCGTTAGCTTATGCTCGACATAAACGTACACCCTCACCATACTGTCAGAAGTTTCATAAGAGATAACACAAGGATGCGCGGTTTCACAGACACCACTCAACAGATAACACTTGGGATGTAATCTGTTGTGATTTGGAAAACGTTATGCATAACACACGCTATGCATAACTTTTTTCTTTGTAGTTATGCTATCGGAAAATTCAGCAGATGCTTTTTGTCGGTTTTTCGGATCTTCCAGAACATTTCATGCATAACGTTTGTGGCGACAACAGATTACATCCTAAGTGTTGTCTGTTATGACACTTCTGACAGTGAACGGATCACCATCAATTCCAGAGAAACTTTTTATTCGTACATAGCAACAAAGTTCGAGCAAGAATAGAGATAAAACGTAAAGAGACATTACAAAGGTTCGAAAGGAATAACTTGATCGAACATGGTATCAACAAGTCGCGGATATTACATGTCTAGTTCTTTGACGATGATTTATTATGCGCTTGGAAGTAAATCAGAATCCCGGCGTCGCATAGATGGCTCATGGAACAAAGGGTTAGCCAATCGGTGATTGATGTTCTTTCAGCCCAGGCTGACTGCGAATCATATTTGAAGGTGCAAAACGGATAAGTCAGCTACATTTTACTCATATTCTCTTATCCGTTTTGCACCACCAAATATGAAGCGTGTTCCACCCTACTTACCATAGTTACTACGCATGACGTCACGAATTCTGGCTTTTTGCCGTCAAGGCTGGAACGATTTTTCTATTTTCCAGCAGGTTCTCACGCCAGGGGTGAATCTGACCAATCACGTTACAGAGATGCGTAGTTACTACGCTCCCGAGCATGGTAAGCAAATAGTAACTATTAGTTACTATTCCAACAAGGTTGGAACGGTCCAGCGTAGTAACTTTTCGTGAGGATGGAACGGAAATAGTAACTAATAGTAACTATTGTTAGAAGGGTGGAACACGCTCATGGTTAGCCCCTTACGTGTAGCCCCTGAAAGCAGTGACATATGTGCTGTTTTTCAGTGTATATGGCACTTTCACAGAAGGAATAGGAAACTGGGATCAAGATACACAGAGAGGAGTTGGTTTCAAGAGGAAACAGCGTAGGTCGAATTTCTCGTCATATTCTCTCACTAGACATAGCTTTCCCAAGATATAACTATCCGAAAGTAGTGTTTTTCAGAAACATTCTTACTTGCCTTGTCAAATTAGGGATTCTCTTGTTAGCGTTTGTCGACTATGTCGGGCTGTGCAAAAGTATTTGTTTCATCATAGCGAACCACCGCGCGGCCTAGGTCGCCAACCCACCGAAAACAAATTTATTGTCTGGCAACCCAGGAAAATCTCGGATAGCATTGAAGAGCAAAAATCACATGGATTTTATTTATTTATTTACAAGTGATTCCCAAGGATTATGTACAGAGGAAGATTTTAGAGGTCATCAGTCGCCACGGGTGTGAAAATAGTGAAAAGCAAGAGGGTTCCTTCAAAAAATAAATTGGAACCGTTTCATTTCGCCAGAGAAACACTCACCTTCAGAAAACTGAGATTTGGCCAAAAGCCAAAAGTGTTGGGCCTCCGCTCCGCGCCAAGGGTTGTCAATGCAACGATACACACGATTCAATGTGGCTCTGCTGATCTGAGTATCGTCCGAGATTTCCAGTAACAGAGATTCTGGTTCGAGTTCTGCAAAATAAATTGAAAACTATGAAAAATTAAGCTTCACAAATTTGACTGCGGTAAACGAATACGTCAGCTGAGATTTAGTCCGGCACTATTTCAACATTTCACAGGTTTTTCTGGCTTCGCCTTCCGAGGACCTTTGCCAAAAAGGGCCAAAAATATCGCTGGATTAAATCTCAGCTAATCTATCCGTTTAGCACAGTCATATTGATTCGCAGTCAGTTTGAGCTGAAGGAATACTTAAAGTACGTATTGGCACCGGACATATGTAATCCTGGAATCCAGAAATTAAAGATAACGAAGAAACATTTCTAAAATTTAACTTTGGTACCGTATAGTTTTTGTTTTTCGCTGCGGAGAGTCGCGAGCAGTCCACGCGATAAGGCTGCGATTTGTTTGAGGCCGATTTAAGGCGGCAGAGTCATTCTTGACTTTGTCACGCATAAAGAAGGACTTAGCCGCCTCAAATAACCCTAAAACGAAGCGCCGACTTATTGCATGGAATTTCGGAATATGGTACAGCCACACATGAAAACGTAGAGATATGGTTTACATTGTCCAAACAACCGTCTCATTTGCCTTAGGCATCAGTGCTTTTTGTCATCTCTAATTTTTAAATTATAACCTATGTACATGATATGTTTCTTGTTAAGGTCAGTTTCGAATCCGAATTCGATTCTGGATTCGAATCCTCAGCATGAAATGGTGGATTCGGAATCGGACTCATACCTATAGCATTGGATTCGGATTTGGATCCTTTCACGATCGGATTCACCCATCTCTGTTAGCATCAGCCTAAACAAGCCAAACTGGCTCCGATTCTCTTCCCTAAATTCCGGTCTTCACCTCCCGGAACTTCCGGAATCTAGGCTTCCAGATTATTCTTTGACGTCTTCTGTAAATTGCATCTGGAATATGATCCGGCCCAAACGTATATCAAATAATCCGGAAAAGGGGCTTTTGAACTTTCAGATTTCCGAAATTTTTAAGTATCGCAGAAGCAATTCAGAAAAATCTCGAAAAACCTGGAAACCCAGATTCCGGAAGGTGAAGACTCGCCTTAAGCCAGGAACTGCAATGGGCGGTTGGGAGGCTTCCTAGTGCTTTCGCATAACCTTCCTGTCACCGTCCCCAGTCCTCCCCAGATTTCTCCAGGTACCCATTTGAAGCTGGGTGGACTTCGGCTTGTCTTACATGGTTAGGGGACAAGGGCCCACGTTCGGCACATTTCTGGATTAGTATTTTGCAAGGCACATCACTGCGTGTTTTTGTATTTTAGCGATCCAGTGTTGTTTCCTCATGTCTTCCCTAGCTCACACAAAATTCTACCGATTCCTATCCTACTGTGAGCAAAAGTGGTTTTCCCGAAGTTGGTCAAAATTGCCTAACTTGTCCCACCCCTGTCCACGTTCGCATACATTGGTCCAGGTTCGGCATGCCCGTATCTCGGTACAAGGACGAATGGCGAACCATCTTTCTAGTGGTCTTGTGAAGTCTAAGATTGTGAAACTGAAGTTTGTACTTTGGAAGTACAATATTGCTGACATTGCTGAAATCACGTTAAAGGACCAGTCTTACGGTCATTATTATATTATACTGTATCTGCCATAAAGACATTTCCCTGTTAAGTGGCGGACCGGAATATATGTCAAATCGTATAGGCTACGTAATATGAAATTAAAATAGGAATTATAAGTAAGATTGATTAAAGAGAAAAACAGAGTACATGGAATAAAAATCTCATAGTGAACAAATTTGGATCGAGTGAAATGGCGGTTGGACGAAATAAAACAAGCTATTTATTTCTTAGTCCCGCAAAAGGATGGAATGCAAACCTGGAACTTTAAAATACAACATAGCCTATGCGCATTACTGCTATGCTACTCAGCATGTGGGGACCACGTTCGGCAGGGGAGGATTGCATGGAGTATTCCACGCCGAACGCGGGCCTGGATTTGGGGAGGACCTGGGATTCTCGCCACCTTTCGGGAAAAAATAACTTCAGACGAAAATAGAAGATATCCTTGATCTCGACAGCGGAACACAGTTTATCCAGCGTACCAGAAACCGGCACCGCTAACAGTATTTGGAATCCCAAAACATATGTGGAGGGATACCTATGACATCGCAAAAGTTGTCCGTCTGTCCGTCCGCCCGTGTGTTAGCAGGATTATGTTTGAAAGGGTTGAGATATTTTGTTCAAATTTGGCACGATGACTCTTTGAGTCACAGTATAGGTCAAGTTCGAAGATGGTCTCTGTAGCTCTATACTTAGGGGTGGGGGAGGGGTTTCAAATTAAGGGACGACAAACAAAAATATTTTTAAAAGCTAATGATGTAAGGAAACATAGTTCATCCGAGTCCGGCAACACCGGAAATTTTCGGAGAGGTAAAAGTTGTATCTGAAGTTGATTATAAGTTCGACTACACATATTGAATCAGAATGTGAAAATTAATTTCACGTCGGTCAACTAGTTCGCACTGAATCCGGAAATTAGCATTAAGTTTTAACATAGTCGTTATAGAGTGAGGAGACATGCTGCTGCAACTTTCGAACATTTCATCAACGGGATGAAGGAAAACTGTAACCCGAATTTAAAAAAAAAGTTAGTTCTTGGTCAATTCGCTTTTTTACTTCTAAAGAAGATTTATTAGCGGCTTCAAAAGTTCAGACCTCTTACCAATTAACGCAGATAATCACGGGTCATTGTAGGTTAAATTCACCTTTGTGGTGAAAACGAAACATGCTACCATTTTCTTTTTGAGTGCCCTATTTTTGTTCATGAACGCTTCGATCTATAATTTAACCTTAATAGGATCAATGTTCCTTTTCCATTTCATCTTGATTTGGCTTTCGGGATCACAAAACGTAAGTGGAGGGATACCTATGACATCGCAAAAGTTGTCCGTCTGTCCGTCCGTCCGTCTGTAAGGTCAAGTTCGTAGATGGGCTATTTAGCCCTACATTTAGGGGTGGGGGGAGGGGTTTATATTAAGAGGCAAATTAAATATTTTTAAACAGATAATGTGATAGTCGATTATGGGGTAAGAAGACATGTTGAACACGATGGTGAAAGCCATTTTGTCTTCGGAAAAGTAGTTCGCCCGGAATCCGGCCAAAACCGGAAAGTTTGTTAAAAGTAAAAGTTTTATTTGAAGTTGATTAGATGTTCGATTTAGGGTAAGAAGACATGCTAAACACGATGGTGAAAACCGTTTTATCGCCGGACAAGTAGTTAGCCCAGAATCCGGCCAAAACCGGAAAGTCTGTTAAAAGTACAAGTCTTATTTGAAGTTGATTAGATGTTCGATTTAGGGGTAGGAAGCCATGCTGGACACAATGGTGAAAACCATTTTCTCGCCGAACAAGTAGTTCGCCCGGAATCCGGCCAAAACCGGAAAGTTTGTTAAAAGTAAAAGTTTTATTTGGAGTTGATTAGATGTTCGATTTAGGGGTACGAAGACATGCTGAACACTTACGTGAAAACAATTTTCTACCCAGACAAGTAGTTCGCCCTGAATCCGGCCAAAACCGAAAATTGTTAAAAGTTAGAGTTTTATTTGTAGTTGATTAGATATTCGATTTAGGGATAAAGAGATGGTGAATCCGTGTATGACAATCATTTTTTACCCGAACATATAGTTCGACGGGAATCCGGCTGGAGCCGGAAAATTTGTTATAAGTTGAATTTGTATTTGAAGTTGATTAGATGTTCAATATTGGGGAAAGAAGATACGCTGAGTTCGTTTTTGAGCTTTCTTTTTTCGCCGGAAAAGTAGTTCCGGAATTCGGCCGAAATTGGCAGAAGTGGCAGAAAGTGTTCGTCAAAACAGAGATGGCTTATAGGGGTAAACACACATGCTGATTCAATACCTGAACTTGTTTTTGTCCTTTTAGTCACGGCATCAATATTTCGGTAATTTTTCTTCTCAGATATTGGTATTCAAATTCCTTTTTGCGGATTAAAACGGATATGAGGGTTTCAGAAAGTAAAATTGCAGTGCGTCGTGGGGTCCGGCAAGGTGCTGTCCTTTCCCCATCTATTTTCAAATTATGTAAATCATCTGTCCTTTCTTCTATCCCATCCACTTGCATTCTTAATTCAGTAAATATTTCTTATCTTGCTTATGCGGATGATATTCTTTTGATCAGTAGGACTAAAAAAGGGCTTTCTTTGTCTGTTTCAACAGTAGCATCTAAACTTCACGCGATTGGACTTTCTCTTAATCTTTCAAAGTGTGAATATCTTTCATTTAATAGTAATATCACGACTCTAACTTGTGGATCTTTTTCTATCCCATCGGTTTCGTCTTTTCGGTGGCTGGGAATTAATGTTAGTAAAACACTAAAATCCTTCCGGACTCTCGCAGTCGCTGATTGCAAGAAGAAAATCCAACTAAGCTATTCTAAAATTGTTGCTAATCGAGGTAGATACAATAGAAAATCTCTTGCTAAATTATATTAGGCTTTTACAGATCACTCGGTTTTATTTCTTTCTGGTATTTACCCTATTTTCCATAAAAAAGATATCAGTTCAGTTCGTTCTTATTATTTCCGGTTTTCCCGCTTTCTGTTGTATCTGCCTCCATGGTACAGAAATCGGAACCTAATATCTATTTACAGTTTTCCGGATATCGGGTCGAAACTTACGGAGCTTGCTGGGAAATTACCCGAGTCAACTTATAAGACTTTGCCCGCCCACAGTGGCCTGTCTCGTTTGCTCTAGTTTCTAGTGCTTTTTGTTTTGTGAAGTGCTTGTTTTGTTTCTTTTATTGATACTCCGCTTTGATCTTTTTGTAATTATTTTTTTTAGATGATTAGCTTGTTTTTGAACTTTAATAGTAAAAATGTTCAAGGAGTCTGGCCAAGACTGGATCTGGCAAAGAAAAGACCCAATTGTCTGGATCAAATATTGAATTTTTGGTATCCCATCGAAACCTTTGGTCTTGTTAAATTTAGGAACGTTAGAAATATTGTGTTGGAATATATTCGGAAAACTAAACGTTTGGATTTGGAATTATGATTTGATTTAAAAGTATGTGCTTTTTTTTTATATAATGGAATCCACAGTGTGTATTATTTAGTTATTTTTTCTTTTTCGATTAGTTGTTTGTAAAAAATTATGTGATCTGTAGTTTATTTTAGATGTTTAGTTTAGTTACTTTGTTTAGTTGTGAAATGCCGTAAGGCTAAATCACTTAATAAATTCACTCACCCATGGAGCTCCATGATGTTCCGGTTTACCGAATTATAATTATTTTGGTTGTTGTTGATGTTATGTTGTTTCTCTCTCTTTTCATTTTTTTTTTACCATACTCCGTCTTGTCTTTACGTAGACGGGTTACAAATAAAATTTAATTTAATTTAATGATAAACACAAAGTGTATGCCATCAGTTTAATTACTTCTTAAGTTCCAACCGGCATTTACATGCATCCAACAAAAATCTAGTAACAATTTAACAAAATTTGTTGACAAATTTGTTGACCATTGGCCAGTCCCTACCCTACCCCTGTAACTGCATGCTCTTCGCGCATGGGTGACGTCATTTTGCTTAATCTAAACACCGAGGGGGAATGGTGACTTCGCTCGCGCACATACGCGCAAAGTTAATTGGGTTTATTAGAAGACTGTTTAAACCTAGCGTACGTATTCTTTGGGTTTTGGACTGTCGGGGGTGGGGGGGGGGTCGAAGTGGTTAATATATGTTGTTCAAATTCGTAGAAGGATTCACTGGCAAAGTACAGGCCAAGTCCGCAGATTGGTCCTTTAGCACCATATTTAGAGGCAGAGGAGGGGGTTTCGAATTAAGGGTAAAAACAAATATATTTTTTAAGCTAGTGAGATATTCGTTTTAAGGGATAAGGAGGGTCACTGAATCCATATCTGAACTTAGTTTTCTTACCAGACAAATAATTCTCCAGGAATTCAGCCAAAACTGGAAATTTTGTTGAAGCTCAAAGTTTTTTCTTCTAAGTCGATTAGAGGTTGGGTGTCGGGATAAGGAGACATACTTTCCATGAGGAAAGTATTTTGAAATTATTTGGGTTTGGGGATTTAGTTATTTTAAATGGTAGAAAGGGGCCTGATTTTCTTGGGGAGTTTACGTGTTTCTCAGGGGAAAAACCTACCGTTCTAGATTATGGTTTAATTAGTTCGAATCTTTGGCCTTTGTGTAGAAAATTCGAGATACTTGATTTGGTTGGGTCTGACCACGTACCGATTGCATTGACGTTGGAAATTATTGTCGAGAGACCTACAACGGTACCTGGAGCGCCGGCCGATCGAGAGATTATGGGTGATGACGTGTCAACTCTAGTTGTAAAGAAAGCAGTGGCGGTAGAAAGTTTATGTGAACAGACGTATGTTTCTAGGCTATCTTCACGTCAGAATGAAACAAGAGTGGCTAGGTGTCCGGAATTAGTACTTGAAAATAGGTTAGAAGAATCTGTAGATGAATTATCTTCTTTAATGTAAGAGTCGGCTTCTGTAAGTCGGGCTCCTGTGGCATCGAAGTTAACGTTTTTCGGTGGAGAGTGCGTGGAATTAACAAGACCAAAGGTTTCGATGGGATCCCAAAAATTCAATATCTGATCCAGACAACTGGGTCTTGTCTTAGCCAGATCCAGTCTTCGCCAGACTCCTTGAACATTTTTACAATTAAAATTCAGAAACAGATTAAGGCCAAATAGCTAATCACCTGAGAAAACCAAGTTCAGATTTGGATTCAGCATGTGTGTTTACCCCTATAAGTCATATCTGTTTTGACGAAAACTTCCTGCCACTTCTGCCAATTTCCCGGTTCCGGCCGAACTCCAGAACTACTTGTCCGGCGAAAAAAGAAAGCTCAAAGACGAAATCAGGGTATCTTCTTTCCCCAGTAATGAACATCTAATCAACTTCAAATAGAAATTTAGCTTATAACAAGTTTTCCGATTCCAGCCGGATTCCGGTCGAACTATATGTCCAGGTAAAATACGATTGTCACACAGGGACTCAGCATCTCTTCTTACCCCTAAACCGCTTGTCTAATCAACTAGAAATAAAACTTTGACTTCCAACAGTTTTCCGGTTTTGGCCGGATTCCGGACGAACTACATGTCCGGGTAGAAACTTGTTTTCACATAAGTGTTCAGCATGTCTTCTTGCCCTACATGGAACATCTAATCAACTCCATATAAAACTTTTAATTTTGACAAACTTTCCGGTTTGGGCCGGATTCCGGTCGAAATACTTGTCCGTCGAGAAAATAGTTTTAACCATCGTCTTCAGCATGTCTCCCTACCTCTAAATCGAAAATTTAATCAACTTCAAATAAAACTTTTACTTTCAACAAACTTTCCGGTTTGGGCCAGATTCCGGGCGAAATACTTGTCCATAGAGAAAATAGTTTTCACCATCGTCTTCAGCATGTCTTCCTACCCCTAAATCGAACATCTAATCAATTTAAAATAAAACTTTTACTTTCAACAAACTTTCCGGTTTGGGCCGGATTCCGGGCGAAATACTTGTCCGTCGAGAAAATAATTTTCACCATCGTCTTCAGCATGTCTTCCTACCCCTAAATCGAACATCTAATCAACTCCAAATAAAACTTTTACTTTCAACAAACTTTCCGGTTTTGGCCGGATTCCGGGCGAACTACTTGTCCGATGACAAAATGGTTTTCACCATCGTGTTCAGCATGTCTTCTTACCCCATAATCGACTATCACATTAGCTGTTTCAAAATATTTTGTTTGTCCCTTAATTTGAATCCCCTCCCCCACCCCTAAATGTAGAGCTACAAAGCCCATCTACGAACTTGACTGGTCCGACGACCCAACGAACCCTCACACCAAGTTTCATCAAAATATCTCATTCCCTTCGAGAGTTATCGTGATTACAGACGGACGGACGAACGGACGGACGGACGGACGGACAGACGGACAACTTTTGCGATGTCATAGGTATCCCTCCACTTACGTTTTGGGATCCCAAAAATAGGGTTATCCAGGCTCTTAGGTTAGTGAAGAAAAGTAGCGGGGATTTGTTGATTTTGACTTTAGTTGAATACCGAGAATTAAGGAGATCTTATAGGCAGTTATTAAGATGTAAGAAGAAGATATTTGATGGAAAAAAGAATGATAAGATAGTAGAAAATCTAAATAAGAATAATAGTAAGGAGTTTTGGGATGAAGTTAATCGATCTCTGAATCCCCGTGCAAAGGATCTTACGCCGCCAGCAGCGAGTTGGCCTGATTTTATGGAGAATAGTGAGGATTTCCCCCAGGAGAATGTGTTTGATGAAGGTTTTAGGAGTGAGCTTAGGGACCAAGTTAGTTTCCCTATGAAGGAGACAGATTACGCGTTATTAGCACCGATAGGAGAGCAAGAGGTATGGGACCAAATAAAAAAGATGAAAGGGAAATCAGCACCAGGGGTCGATGGAGTTCCACTACTTTTGTGGAAATGGGGCAAGGTTGTAATTCTCCCCATTATGGCAGCAATATTTTCTTTAATAATTGAGAAGATGCGCTGGCCTGCGACATGGGACACGTCAATTGTTATCCCAATTTTCAAGAAGGGAGATAGAACAGCCCATGAAAATTGTAGGGGAATTCATTTTAAAATTTTGTAGTAAAATTTTGTAGTAAAATTTTTTGTAAAATATTGGATAGTAGATTGATGGTTTGGTTAAATAAGAATGAGGTGTTAAGCTCATGTCAGGCAGGTTTCAGAGAAGGGTTTGGTACTTTAGACCAAATTTTTGTATTAAAAGTTTTGAATAGAAAGTATATTAAACCAAGGAAAGGGAAGCTTTTCATAGCTTTTCTTGACCCAAAAGGGGCGTTCGATAATGTAAATAGACAGTTATTGATGGAAAGCCTGGTCAGTATGGGTTTGCTGCAAGTATTCGTGTACGTGTTGTTAGAGATGTATTTCCGGGTGAGGTTAGTAGTAAGGGTGGCGGGCAAGATTTCAAGGAGTTTTTCCTCTAAACTAGGTGTGAAGCAAGGGTGTACTTTGACCCCAAAGCCTTTTTCCCTATTTATTAACGATATGGAGGGGTTTTTAAGGGCCAGGGCTGCTCCGTTTGTATCAGTTGATTTAGTCAGGCTTTGCATGTTATTATTCGCGGATGATGTGGTTTTAGTGGCGGATACTAGAGATAAACTGCAGGTGTTACTAAATTTGGTGGAGGAGTATCTTAAATCTAAGCGGTTGGTCGTGAACGTGAATAAAACAGTTGCTATGGTTTGCTTGCCGAAAGGGAGGAAAAATAGGTGTGCATGACAGGGTATATTTTGAGGGTAAGGAGTTATCAGTGAAAGAAGAGTTTGTGTATTTGGGGGTTAAGTTTACGTCAAAGGGTAAGTTTGGAAAGCATGTGGATCAGTGTGTGTTGAGGGGAGCAAGATTGTCAAATATGGTATTTAGAAGCCACGTACGGGATATTAAAAATATGAGGTTCCAGAAGCGTATATTCGGACTAAAATAGTATCAAGTATGCATTATGCTGCGGAAGTTTGGGGTTATGTGGATGTACCGAAGTTGGAGGTAGTCCAGCTTAGATATTTTAAGAGGATATTAGGGGTTAGTGAGTCCAGGGGCGTCGCAAGGGGGGGTGCGGGGGGTGCAGCACCCCCCCACCTTTCTGAGATTCGGTAAAATTTTGGGCCGGAGGCCCAAAATTTTACTAAAATTGTTCGGTATTTTTCCGATAGCAGAACTGTTCGATATATTTATGGGGATTCGGTAGTTATATAGAATAATAAATAGGCAATCTGTACAAATCTCTTCGGTATAATGATCGGGATTCGGTATATTTGCCAGTATTCGGTAGTTATCACGAATTTGGTGAGAGAACTTAGTGAAATCATTTGGTAATTTGTCGATGCCGGAACTATTCGGTATATTCATGGAGATTCCGTAGTTACACAGAACCCCGAATAAGCTATTGGTTCAAAATTATTCGGTATCTCGATTAGGATTCGGTAATTTATTCAGTATAATTTCCAGGATTAGGAAGTTAACCACGAATACTGAATTTGTTCCAGTTTCGACGAAAGTGTACCGAATATGAATATTCTTCGGTAGTCTTTCGATACCAAAACAATCCGGTATAATAACCGGGATACGCTAGTTATACAGAATCCCGAACATGATATCGGCCTAAACTTATTCGGTATAATAAGTGGAATTCGGTAATTTATTCGTTAAAATTGCCAGGATTCGGAAGTTACCACAAACCTAGAAACTCAGAAGACGTCGAGTGAAGCACTGGTCGCAGACAAAAGGGATTATCTATGATATCATCGATAGTCCTTACTGTTATTTTGGATTCCAAAAAGAATATCTATTCACAAATATTTCGAAAATCCGTCTGCAGCACTTTTCGTAATATTCTCTATTTTGTGTAACGTCGCGTCATTTGACGTCATTTCAAGCCAGTTTTAGAATTGAGATTTCGAAACATTAAAAGCTAGAATTTGGATGGAAATTAAGATTAAAATTAAAAGCAAACAAAATTTCGCATGCGGCGCTCACTTTATGTGATTATGGGTAGTATATTGACTAGACTACAGTTACTGCTGCTGCCGGGACGTCGCTCCATCCGGTTTCGGGAACTTCTTGGAGTCTCGGTGTTTAATCAACGGTAAATGATAGAATTTGAAAGAGAAGTAGTTAGTTTTAGCCTACAGCAAAAAAATTGATTTCGAAAATTTTCGCCTGCGGCGCTCGATTTAATTTTCTATTAGTAGAAGCTGTTACTGCAATCACGCCCGGCAGTATATTCTCCATGTGGCCTTCGCCAGAACGCTGCCTAATAGTTGGCTTATCGTCTTTCATGCTGCCCTTTATTGTTATCCTACGTACGTAATCGTCTCTTTTCCATAATTGAAAGCTCAAATTCTTAGTTCTAGGATTCGGTAAAATTTTTGAAACATTCGGTAAAATTTTTGCTCTGCACCCCCCCACCGAAAATGCACTTGCGACGCCCCTGAGTGAGTCTCTTAGTAGTATTGTATTGAAAGGTGATCTAGGTCTGTTTTCGCTTAGGTCTAATAGATTGGTTACTATGGTAAGTTTCTGGGAGAAAATTATTTCATTACCGCGAGTGAGGTTGCTTAAAGCAGCCTACCTGGAGGCACTTTGCGATGAAGACCAGCAATCTTGGCCTCATCAAATTAAGAACATTCTTAACAGATGCGGCCTGTCTGAATTATGGAATGGTGGTGTTGGAACTTCTTTACAGTATGGTGAAGTGTCGCGTAAGGTGGAGCAAATCCTTCGTGATAAGGAAACTCAGGATTGGCAGTGTCGGAAGGCTGGGTCGGTTTCTCTACGGTTTTATGCAAAGGCAAAAGATGTTTGGGGGGAGGAAATTTATTTTAAAGCTGGGTTGTCGGGAGTAGATTTAAAGTGGATGGTGAGTTTAAGGGGGGGGGAGGATTAGCTATTGGGGAGAAAAGAAGGTTTATAGGAAAAAATAGGTTAAAGAATGGCCCTTACTTTTGCCCGATGTGTGGAAAGGTGGATGAGGATGTGTTCCACTTTATGTGTGAATGTGAAGGATTGAGTGATACAAGGGTCGAATTATTTGGGGTGGGAATTACTAGGGAGGAGTGGCTACTAGAAAAAAACTGGAAGTACAAATATGGGGGATATCCGTAAGGTGGCTAGATTCCTCCGCGTTGGTTTGTCCCATAGAGAGCGATTTTTGTAGTTTGTTGTGTTTTTTCTTGTTTTGTTGCCATGACCCCAAGGGTTTTTTCGTGCAATAAATTCATTCATTCATTCATAGGTTATGGTTTAAAAATCAGAGGTGACAAAAGGCACTGATATCTGAGGTAATAAGATAACGTGATAGATTACTGAGGAAGGCTGGTGGCCGAGACCAAAAAGCTGGATTGCCGAAGCCCACTGCGTAAAAATTGGGAAAAAGGTAACCGGAAGGATGAAGTCTAGAATTTAGAGCAGATTCGTAAGATTGGGGGTTTGGAATCCGAGTCCAAGTCTGGCCTGACAAGCAGAAGATTCGAATCCGGCCAGAAGCACGAATCTTATATTCGAATCCGAATCCGGATTCAAATTCGCACATCTCTAGTAGCTACAAAGCATGCAATTTCGGCACAGATGACATTCGGTAAGCGTTTCTTCTAATTATTGCAATTATCTTCTTCCTATCCGCCGAACTCTGCGAGACAATTAAAAAAAGAAAACTATGCACATTAGACTACATAAACATGTCATCTCAGAAGTAAACACTCGCTCGGTTCCTAAGACGAATCGTGGTACTGACCGACGGACACACAGACGGAAAAGCAATCGGTATATCACACTTGGCAGAAGGGCAAGTGCCATAAAATAGACCAAGACTTTTTATTCAATGTCTCCGATTCGTTATTAGATTTGTTTTTGACAGTGCCCAACTTTTTCTGCGGCAAACTAGGTAGCTGCCTAGGGCGGCAGCCCAGGGACCAGTGGTAAATTTAAAATGTATGTATTGTATATAAGTATAGTTTACTTTAGTTACTATAGTTGCTTGTCTACTTCATTTCTAAGTGTGTACGTCTATTTTTGAGAGTCGAAACACATTATAAATATGGAAATTAAATAAAATTTCGTTTTTTGCCCAAGCTGTTGAATCCGGTCCGGACTTCAAATGATACATCAAAGATATGTCATCTATTCAGCTATTAAGTTTCATTTCAATCCAATCAACGTTCGAAAGTTACGCATACTCAATTTTCCAGATCCCCCCCCCCCCCCGATGGTCGGATCGGGAAACTAGTTATTCCCAAGTTAGTTTGGTCGGGTCCATGATATGCCTGGTTTAATCGTCGTAGCAATCCGGAAGAACCCTGACTCGCAATCGTGTGACAGACCGCCCGACAAACGGAATTGCGATCAGTATATGGCACTTGAGCCGGAGGCTGCAAGTGCCATAAAAACTAGAGTTCTAAGTAATAGTGATTATGACAGTGAGACAGATTTTTCAGATACCACGATCAGTTACCATGGTCGGGAACGTGGTATCTGAATTTCGTTTACACGGTGACTGGCCAGCTACCACGATAATTGCAAAACGCCTTTTGACCGTGGTATCGATACCATGGTATCTGCACAAACGCGACTATTATTTTGCCATCTTTTCGATTTGGTCCTTCCCATGAGTATAGCATAACCCACCATGGACTACCAACAGTAGATCATAAAAAGCATAAGACCGATAACCATCTTGTTTAAGAAGTTGATGCCAATTTCCCAAAGTACGTTTGCTGTTATGGACAATGTTGTTGGGGGGTAACGAACGAGAAATTCAATAAAAAACAAGTCCGGAACATTACAGTGCCAGTGCAGGGTATGTGGGAAGCTAGCAAAAAATGTTTTTTTTTCGCTAGCAGTTGGTTTTGAGTGGAAGAGGGTATATTGAGCCCGCTCTTGAAGAATGGAGGGTGAATATGTTGAAGAAAACATGACTGATTGCGAGTCGCCGGACAGGTACAGTAGAGGTATGCTTATTTGAACGTCTGTTGACTTTGAACCGTGCCATTTCTATGCACTTGCTGTGATTAAAATCCACTACCAGTTAGCCATAAAGCCAATTGAGAAACCCTGAAAAAACCTGAATAGGTATTGTGGTTTTCATCCTATTATTTAGCCCAAAACTTGAATGTTCAAATAGTAACTGTTCAAATAAGCATACCTCTACGGCAGATACTTCCACATATCCCCAAATACCAGGCAAGCGTGATATTTCGCAACATCAAGTAACATTTCGGCAGTGATTTTCAGTATGCGTATAGTATTTGCTATCTTTCCATATGGCAGTCCTTACCGCTGCTACTTTTTTTCCTCCAGTCTTCGTAGTCCTGCATGGTTCGGGCAGCAACTGCATACGCGACTTTCGTGACGCTTGGGGACACTTGCTTTGACAGTTCTTCCTCCGCCATCTGTAAGACAGTATTGTAAGTTAGCCTACGAGTATATTTAACTTTTATACTTTACAGTATTTTCTTATTATTATTTTTTCACGTTCAAGGAAGAGAATATGCTGAAAAATGGTGTTTTATTCAAATTTCAACTTGTATTATGTATGATCGTACAGGCTCGACTAGTTAAAAACATACCACACTGTGGTATTTTTAAAACATCAGATAGTGTATATCCGAGTAAGGATTAAAGTTAACTGCAGTACCTGATACTGGCATTAGCCTTATCTCTACTGGGATAACATTAATCAGAATTAGAGATAATCTTACCTCAGTAGAGACAAGATTAATCCCAGACTCCCGGTAGCAAATACTGCAAGATTTTTTTTTACAGTGTACCAGGGGAAATATACAAAGGCTTCCTGATTTCTATCAGAGCTTCGCACTTAAGCCATTTCAGACTCGCGTGAGCGAAGGCGCCCATCCACGGCGTCAGTACCCTCGGTCAACCTGGGGTGCGATAGCTGGTAGGGTGGGAATCTTGGACGTCCTTCGTTCTTTCCAGAGATTTGTTTAGGGTCCAGATTGACAGCTTGCTCTTCTTTAGTTGCTCTAGAGATTCACGCGACGGTTCTACCGACAAACGAATCAACTTCACTCAAATACTCTTGATGACTAACTCTCCTTGGCGATACAAAATCGCCATGTACCTAGCGGAAGAGCCGGAAGCGGCACCACAGCTGTCCCCAAAAGATCGTCATGATTGGCTGACACAGGATCTGAGCTGTTGAGTTTGAGTCGTTAGGGCAACGTGTTCACGTTCTTCTTGAGATCACTGGCGTGTATTCCGATATTTCGCGATATTTCGGCCCTTCTTGGCAAGGGTCCTCGTCTGGCTGTCAATCCTCTGGTTCAACTTCGGGGAAGGAAACAAACCTGTAATAAATTATTATAAAATAAATTACCTGTAATTATTACAGGTTTGTTTCCTTCCCCGAAGTTGAACCAGAGGATTGACAGCCTGACGAGGACCCTTGCCCAGAAGGGCCGAAATATCGCTGATGAAGAATCGTAGCTGCCGTATCCGTTGTAAACATTGTTGGAATAAATGGTTCAAACTCAGCTTGGGCTCAAAGAATATTTATCACTGGCGTGGACTTAGTCATATAGAGTATCGGACACCTTATTAGTCAGCCATACTTTTACTCACCTTATGAACCAGAGGAAAGATTCATACTCACAATGTACAGAAGCAGCGCAGCATCTAGTAAGTGGTTACAAGACTTAAACAAATCAACAGCTTGCTGATATTTCTTGTCAGAAAGAAGCCGCCTTGCGTAAGTTTTGAGCAGCTTCTTCACGTCGCTCATTCCGTACTTCTGAGCCAAAGAGATGGCTCTTTCCCAGTGATTCAGCTTGACGCAGATGTCGACAGCAGCTCTTGGGCGGTTGCACTGCAATGGAATAGTCACATGTCACGAGCTAATCTTCCCATAGCCCTGCACTATGAAAACCCGTCTGCGTCTGCTTTCGGAAACAAGACCAAAGGTTTCGATGGGATCCCAAAAATTTAATATCTGATCTAGACAACTGGGTCTTGTTTTAGCCAGATCCAGTCTCCACTCCTTGAATATTTTTACAATTAAAATTCAGAAACAGTTTATGGCCAAATAGCTAATCATCTGAGAAAACCAAGTTCGGATATGGATTCAGCATGTGTGTTTACCCCTATATGCCATATCTGTTTTGACGAAAACTTCCTGCCACTTCTGCCAATATCCCGGTTTCGGCCGAACTCCAGAACTACTTGTCCGGTGAAAAAAGAAAGCTCAAAAACGAACTCAGGGTATCTTCTTTCCCCAATAATGAACATCTAATCAACTTCAAATAAAAATTTAACTTATAACAAATTTTCCGACTCCATCCGGATTCCGGTCGAACTATATGTCCGTGTAAAATATGATTGTCACAGACGGATTCAGCATTTTTTCTTACCCCTAAATCGGTTATCTAATCAACTAGAAATAAAGCTTTAATTTCTAAAAATTTTCCGGTTTTGGCCGGATTCCGGGCGAACTACATGTCCGGGTAGAAAGTTGTTTTCACATAAGTGTTCCGCCTGTCTTTTTGCTCTAAATCGAACACCTAATCAACTCCAAATACAACTTTTAATTTTAACAAACTTTCCGGTTTGGGCCGGATTCCGGGCGAACTACTTGTCCGTCGAGAAAATGGTTTTCACCGTCGTTTTTAGCATGTCTTCCTACCCCTAAATCGAACATCTAATCAACTTCAAATAAAACTTTTACTTTTAACAAACTTTCCGGTTTTGGCCGGATTCCGGGCGAACTACTTGTCCGATGACAAAATGGTTTTGACCATCGTGTTCAGCATGTCTTCTTACCCCATAATCATATTAGCTGTTTCAAAATATTTTGTTTGCCCCTAATTTGAACCCCCTCCCCCACCCCTAAATGTAAGGCTACAAAGCCCATTTACGAACTCGACTGGTCCGAGGACCCAACGAATCTTCACACCAAGTTTCATCAAAATATCTTATTCCCTTCGAGAGTTATCGTGCTTACAGACGGACAACTTTTGCGATGTCATAGGTATCCCTCCGCTTACGTTTTGGGATCCCAAAAAGGAGCCAAACTGTTGACAACTCGACACACGGCTTGGGAAGTCCTGGCTGATGTTCCCATTTTCACATTTCTCGTTTTTCAACATTTCATGTACGAAAATTATACAACTGCGGAAATTTTGCCAAGAATTCCAGTACATGGAGGATAAAAATTCAAGCCAATTTGGACAGAGCTTAAAAGCGACTCGGAATTTTTTGAAGTTGCAAAATGGATAGAAAGAGGTTTACAGTGTAAGGAACAGCATCTACACCAGCATTTCTTTTCAGGCTTTAATGAGTTAGATGGGATTGCTCAGTATCTTTCTAGTTCAAACAATCAATCAATCAATTTTATTTATACCCTAATAGTGCTTGGCTAACACGAGGGCAAACACAAACTAATAAATAAAGAATATGAAACAAAAATAAAAATCAAGTATATTTAAAATGTTTAATGAAATATGGGATGAATGAATTTAGGTATATTTCTGAAGGTTTGGTTGGCGGGAAAGAAGCTTGGGTCTCGGGTTAGTCTTACTTCGAGTGTCAGGGCCAAGAGAGGGTGTACGAAGTAAGGACGGATGATTATTTCCAGTTGGTTTCTTCGACAGCCAGCCCATTTCAGTAGCTCATGAACGAGCCAGGGCTTGACAGAAGGGAGGCGTATTTCTTCAAGACAGAACGTATATGAAGTCCCTACCTTCACGTAGCATTTGACAGCTGAGCTGCAGAGCCCTACCGACGAAAACATTCCTCCCAAAACCGGAACTACTGGATTAGCATCATCGACGGCATCAATGAGATCTTCTAGGGCATTGAAGAGTTCCAGTCGGTAGTAACACTCGGCAAGGCCTTCGATGTTCTGCGACTGTTCGAAATACTGAACAGCCTTTTCCCTTAAATCATAAAATGAAGTGATTAGCTGGCTGCATTCTAGTTTCTTTTCCAATCACACATTTTCGCTGATCCGACAAAAAGCTGATCCGTTCAAACAAAGCAGTTGACGTTTTTATGGCAGAAAAGCATAAGAGTACGCATTACCATCTGAGCGACAACCCCTTGATCTTTTCCAATACTCGGTTTTAAAACACACCCACTATTGCTTTCAAGCACTGACAGCGTATCGCCCAAGCCTCCCATCACCACAAAAAGCCTAACAAGTGTTCCCGAAAACAGTTTTACTACTAAGGTCTGTTTCATTTTTTTCTTTCTTTATTTTAAGAAAATGGTAAGCGTCGGCACGCTCACACGCTTAAAGGTACGTGCACACACAGTCGGCTTTTCGCAGTCGGATCAGAGCAAATAACACTAGGGAGTAGCGCCAAGTCTTGAAATAAGTGACACACAATCGAACAGCAGCGACACTAGCACCACTTAGCGATACAGAACTTCTCTTCTGAAACTCTTTCAGTCGTGCACCAGCGCTGGCTCCAATAACTTCATATCGTTAACACAGAAAAAAAGACACAACTCCCCTATTTCGGTGTGTGCAGACCGCATCTTAGCTTTACAAGAAAATTCCAAACCAGCAAGTTTGTCTAGCTTTAAATGCCGCAAGCGTAGTGGGCGGCACTACGACTATGCCCGTTTGCGAAGCAAGGAACGCATAGGTCTGTGCGCTACCCCGTAACGTTACTTTGCTCTTGGTCGGATGGGACTTTCCTCCTGTGCTAAGAAATTTTGACGCTTCGCATGCAGGTTTCTCCTATAGTACGAGAATTTCGCATGCGAATTTTTGAATTATCGTGGGCACGAAGTTTATAAGAGACTGGAGGCCTGAACTGTCATTTTATTATATTCGTGATTTTCACGTAATTTCTCAGACTCTATTCTAGCCTAGAATGGCTAAAACGGATAGTCAGCTACGATGTGTTGTGCCTTCAGTCACATCATGTTTTATCATTCCCAACCAAGGTGTAAACACATACGCCATCTAGTCAGGCAATAAGTTCAGGTTATTGCTGATAGATGACGTATGTCTCTAATTGTCTGTGACCCGGAAGAAAGCGGTCGATTCATCATGATGATCACTTGATCATCTCCGGCAGACATCTTTGCTTAAGTTCTTGGAGAGAGAAGACCTTTTGTTTTATTACTGAGATACATTTGGTTATTTTGAGAGAGAAGAGCACGGTGCGTTTGAGCAATAGGCTGCCTAGGACATCGGTCCCCACCCCCTCGTTTTGTTGACTGGTTTTGAAAGCGGAACTTAAGGTCAGGCCCACCGGTCTCCAGAGGATTTCCACGCTATCCACCAGGTCCCAGTGGCCCTATTCAAGACCTAGCCTTATCCACCACCCTTGAAACCACATCACGATGCTTTGCCAGCAATGTTTGACCCCTCTTAGCAAGGGTCTTCGTCAGTCGGGTCCTTCTAATACAGAATTGTGTCTGCTGAAACACTTGTGGACGCAAACTGACTATGACTTCCCTATGGAAATAATCAAGTCGTTAACAATCGTTTTTTCGTTTTTCTTGGATTATGGGACATTTTTCCAATCAAATTTGTAAACAATTGGAAATGATCGTAAAGAATTGTTTTTTTACGATTGTAAACAGTTCTTTCCGATTGTTTCCAGTTGTTTGCGATTGTAAACAGTTGTTCACGATCGTATTTTTAAAATCAAAACCAGTTGTTTCCACTGGTATTTTTACGAACGGAAACAGTTGTTTCCTATTGAGAACAGTTGTTTACGATCGTAGTTCTACGATTGAAACCAATTGTTTCCAATTGAAAACAACTGTTTCCAATTGTATATTTACGATCCAAAACAGTTGTTTCCGATCGGAACTTCCAACCTTAGACTCTCCTTCAACACACCCTCTACCCCCACCCCTATGCCCTAAACTGTAGCTTGTCGATAAATGGAAGGACTTCGACTTCTCTTCAACTTCATTCAATCCCGAAAACCCCCTCACGTCCGCTATTTTCATAAACCGTTTCGGCATTCGTACAATTCGTCCCCGGAACGGGGCCGGACAAATGACCGCTGCTGTAAAGCTCCGCCATAGAAAAGAAAGAAAGGGTAGGTGCTTTGTCCGGGGGTTTCAGAGAAAATTATGCAGCCTAAACATGATTTGGCAAATGGCGATGATCCTTAACCGCACACATACAACAAGACCAAAGGTTTCGATGGGATCCCAAAAATTTAATATCTGATCCAGACAAATGGGTCGTGTAGATATCCGGTCTTCGCCAGACTCCTCGAAAATGTTTAATATTAAGATTTAGAAACAGAAGGCCAATGGCTAATCTGAGAAAACCTAGTTCAGATATTGATTCAACATGTGTGTATTTACACCTGGGCTATACGTCTTACCTACTTTGACGAAATTGATCAAATCTTCCTGCCTTACTTCTGCCAAATCTCTGGTTTCGACTGGATTGTCTTGGACTACTTGTCTTGCAAAAGCTAAAGTTCAAAACGAATTCAGCGCATCTCCTTACCCCTATATCGAACATCTAATCAACTTCAGATAAAACTTTAACCTTTAACAAGTTTTCCGGTTTCAGCCGGATTCCCGGCGAACTGTATGTCCTGGTAGAAAATAATTGTCAACAGCGGATTAAGCATTCTTTTTACCCCTAAATGAGACATCTAATCAACTTCAGGTAAATCTTTTACTTTCAACAAATTTTTCGGTTTCGGCTGGATTCCGCGCGAACTGCTTTTCGGATGAGAAAATGAGTTTCATATGTCTTCTTACCTCTAAATCGAACATGTCTTTCAGCATGTTTTCTTACCTCTAAATCGAACATCTAATCAACTTTAAATAAGACTTTGACTTTTAAGAAACTTTCAGGTTTTGACCGGATTCCAGGCGAACTAGTTGTCCGGCGAGAAAATGGTTATCATGTTCGCGTTCAGCATGTCTTCTTACCCCTAAGTCGACGATCTCATTATCTGTTAAACAAAAATGTGTTCGCCCCTTAATTCGACCCCCCCCCCCCCTAAATGTTGAGCTCTAGAGCCCATCTACGAACTCGACCTCTCCCTTCACCTAAAGAGTCCTCACACCAAGTTTCATCATAATATCTCATTTCCCGTGCTGACAGATGCTTTTACGAAGTCACAGGTCCTACGAAGTCACAGGGTCTCCACTTACGTTTTGGGATCCCGACAAGGAACGTCAAACATTTCCAAACCTACACGCACTACTTACCACTCGCTATTGTCGAAGTGATATTCCCCAAGTGCGTTCCAAGCCTCTTGATACTCAAGGTCCGTACTGCTGGGTGCTGCATCCAGCAGCTGTACTGCGCGTTCCCAATCACCAAGCAGTTTCCTCAAGTCCAGGGCTAGGTCTCTCCTATCGGACTGCAGATAGAGCTTTTCCGCCTTATCATAGTCACCGAAATAAGCAGCTACCTCAGCTCGTCGCAGTTGCTCTTTGTCGATAGACTGCAACTTCTTAATGAATTTGACACTGCCGTAGTCTAAGCACTTGACGAATGCAGTTTCGGCAGCTTGTAGGTCCATGGGATCCAGTGCAGTCTCCCCAATCAGTCTCCTAAAAGGTCGAACCGAAGTTGGAGGTGAGGGGGTCACCAAAGACGTAAAATAAACCGGCACAAAGTTTATCGACATTTCAAAGCAGCAACCCACTTGTGCTATTGGGTCATAAAATAACACTAAAAATACCCCAAACGAGCATATTTTGTGCAAAGACACGGTTTTACACAGAGGCGATGAACTACCTAACCCGTCACTACTCTCTTGCGATTTTGTGGCCGGCGTGTTAAATGAGAACACATTTATCTGCCTGAAAATAATTTTTTTCACAAACAAAAATAAAAAATAATTATATCGTCTATTAGCGGAATGGTCATAGTGGAAAGTTAGGATCTTAAGAGGAAAAAAAGATAATCAAGAAATATTTGTTGCAAGTCTAAACTATTTAGGGAAATTCATAAAATTTTTACAAGTCTCCTAAATCCCCAAAGTTGCTTTCCAAACTCGGGTCTCTAATTTGAAAGAAAATGCAAATGTACACACGATGAGACAGATCCTGGTGACGCGTTTCTTGGCTGACCGACCAAGAGCAGGACTCGGCTCGGAATCTTTGCTCATTTGAACCACACTTCATTAAGCATTTCAGCAACCCTTAATCCTTGATTTGTTCTTTGTTTCTTTCTTTCTCATCCGGATATTTGGGTATAAATATATCGCTTTTTACTGGGGAAGTACTGTAGCTCACCGTCTGTTCTTGTCCGTTCTGTGGGTCCGAGACTATGAGTGTAGCAAACCCCTTTAAACCTTTAAATGCTATTCTGTATTGGCTAACTCATTAAAGTTAAAGTGTGAAGGACACGTACCAAAGCCGAGGATGTGGATTCTGCTCTACGAAGGCAGTTGCTTCTTTGGTTCCCACTTGTTGGAGAAGGTTCCTGGTATCTCGAAGAGATTTGACTTCTAAGTTCAGCAGATGCTCTTTTTTCGGGAACTCAGCATGTCGGAAAATTTCATCCAGCTGAACAGCCTTCACTTCTAATTCCTATGGCAAGAAAGGCAATTGAGGTATAAGACCAGCACTACGTACCAAGTGACGCTGTATAATCTTTGGGATGTGTGGGGATGCGTACCAATGGGCGGACGGCAATAGAGTGGGATAGCATTTTCAGTGCGACGGGTCCTTCCACACTCTTTTTTTTTTGGAAGTAACGCCGTTAAGAAGGTCAGAGAATTTGTGTGAGTTCCGTCGAGATCTTAAAACCCTTTGTCTCCACCAATGTGAGTTTTAAATCGTTTTATGTTGATTTGAGTCGTTCTCAGGTTGGCCCAGATTCCGTTATGTTTATTTAATCATTTATTCTTTATTTATTTATTTGGTTTTGTTTGTTTTTGGAGACGGGATTTTGGAGTGTATTAATTTTTTGTTTGTTGGGTGTTCGACCAGGAACCGAGTAAGTGTTTTGTTTATTTTTTTCTTTTCTCTTCTCTCTCTTTTTCTTATTTCTTTCTTTACTATAGTGTTATGTAGGTTAATTTCTCAAAGGGGGTTTGTTAAACCTCTTAACAAGTGTAAACTTCTAGAGGGTTTTGTAGTTCTTAGTATTTTTTTTCCTATAAACCCCATATATAATCTAATATAATCTATCGATGACCTCTCAGGGAGCCTTGTTCGCTCGTAATTACCGTAATGCGCATGTTAAGTTACATATAAATAAATCACTCAGTCTGTTCTTTCTCGGTCTTAACTTCCCGAACAATCAGATCGTAAGGCAAATGTGACGTACGTTGTTTGGTCTAACACACGTGCAATCTCAATGTTAACACGAACGAACAATTTCAAAACAAATTTCAGGATACGAACAAAATTTGCATTTTCTGCGAAATCCCGAAAGCCTGCACCTGCCTACTTCTTCTTTTTCCTTTGAAAAATTACAAAGATTTCAATGGTTGCAGCCTTGTTTTAGCAGCGTTAAATTCCCTTATGACGATTCGTGTATTTAAGGCGTTTTTCCGTCCTCCCACAAACAATTTGTGGGTTGATTGAGGCTCGAAAATGGTGTTTCTGCGGCCTTTTATGCGGCACACAAGTGTGATTCCGCGACCAACAAGATTTGTGTGGCTCAAATTCGACAAACAACTCCCGAGGTAACTGTCGATTTTGTAGCTCGATTCTGGCAAGGAATTCAAAATTAGCAGCAAAATAATACCAAGACAATAAAATTTCTCAAGCATGCACACATAAAACTGAGGATTCTTTTTGTACGGAATGGTAAGGACGAAAGCCTTAAGTTCAATCTATTGAGATTTATATGAACTTTACTTTTATTTTCAGACATTTGAAACTACCGACCCAAAAATAGACAAAACGTCGTTTCCGCGAGTTTCAACTTATTGCTCGACAGTGTGACACTATTGTTTCCACGACAAACACTCAGAACTGCGTGGCCCACAACTGTGTCCCGGAAAAACCCTTTAGGACTGATAAGAAAGAAGAAAAATGAAAGACCTTAAATGAACAGAGGTATCCGCTGCAAGGAAGGGGCTCTTCAGGCTCTGTGCCCCTGAAGACATACATCCGATTTTTTTCCATGGCAGCAAACATTTCTGAATTGTCGCTAGCCCAGCAGATGTCCCACACGTCACGACGCTCAAAAGTCAACCACTGACCGATGTTAGACGAAGTCATCTCCATGTATGTACGGAGTTCGAAGAGTGTGAGCGTTCCATTGAGATCAATCACGGCAAGTTTCCTGAAACAGTAGTTGCGTTTTTCGATACCATGGTATCTGATACCACGAACTAAAGTCGCTTTTGCAGTTATCGCGTGGTGTCTGACACCACGGTCAAAAGGCGTTTTTGCAGTTATCGTGGTATCTGGCAAGTTATCGTGGTATCTGATATTCAGATACCACGGTCCGACTGTGGTGACTGATCCTGGTATCTGAAAAGTCATCACGCTTTCACCAATTTTTAATCAAATTGGTGGGAAAGAAGTTTGGCACTTAGTGATGTGAATGTCAGTTTTTCTTTTGGGATGACTTCGAAAAGCGCAATTTCGGCAATTGTCGTTTTTGCAGAGCAACCGTATATCAGATACCACAGTAACTGCAAAAACGACTAATTGCAGATCCAGTTACCGTGGTAACAGATACCATGGTATCTGCAAAAACGCAGCTAATACTTAGTGTAGGACTTAAGTTGCGTTTTTTTAGATGTAGTTTCGGCGTAGTTCCGCTAAAAAGCCGTTTTATTTGTCCATTCCGTTTGCTGTAGTTTTGAACCTGAAACTACGGAGCTCAAACTACAAACTACCTAGCCGACGTAGTTTGACTTTTCGGAAACAAGAACTCAATAAAACGCAAGTATGACAAAACAAGAACCAAACTACAAACTTTTACGAAACAAAAGTGAATCCAATAAAACGCAACTTTAATTTGGCTGGATTAAGTCGCTTGCATAGATGGATCTACCTCGGACATGTCCTCCGAACGAACGACTCAAGAATCCTAAAACAACTTTCTTCTGTTACCCGAACCAGAAGGCAACCGGCACAGAGGAAGACCCAGAAACAACTCGTTCGACTCTTCGTGGACGGACTTTTCATTCAGTCAGGACTTGATTAGGCCGTTGAAAAGAATGCAGAAACAGAGGGTTCTCCCACGTGTCAACTATCAAATCGCTTTGCAAATAGAGGCTTAGGCCGCTAGGCGTCGGCTTCTTTGTACGGGTCGCCGTCACTCCAGACCCGTAAGTTCATCTCTATTTAAATGTAATTTGCCCGAATAAGATATTTATAGTCGGCAGAAGCTTCAATTATTTATTGTAGGTTTGTTTCCTTCCCCGAAGCTGACCGTGAAGATTGACAGCCTGACGAGGACCCTTGCCAAGAAGGGCCGAAATATCGCTGCCAAAGCATCGTAGCTGACATATCCGTTTTACGCATTATTTGAATACATGTTTTAAAGTCAGCTTCAAGAAATATTTGTAAGTTCATCTACCCGTCATTTCGTTCAACCCATAAATCCGAAAGTTCAGGAATGACGGGTTGACGAACTTACGGGTTTTGATCGGTCAACTTGGGCGAACATGAGTGAAGTGACGGATTTTTATCGGCGAAATGACGGGTTGGACAGATGATGGGTGGGTCGGTTGAAGGATTCCTCTTTGTACGGGAGCTATATGCTCTTGGTGGGTCTTCCTGTACACCTAGGTAACACAGTCTTCGTGAACAACAGAAACATGTTCAAGCTGATATCTTAAAATCGTAAATAGGATATCGCTGACATTGACTTAATTCACTGCATTCTTGAAAGAAACTTAGAATCCCTGAGTCGCGGTATCACAAAAAGACTTGACAGTCGATAAGCAATCGGGCTAGAGATTCCACAGCCTGAAAGATGTAAACACATTTGCTGTGTTTTCATTGCTAAAGAAACTATGATGGACGGGAAAGTCTACGGATACCAGAAGATAAAGAGAGGAGATTGTTTCAATCAGAAACGTGGACCGTCTTGGGGTCCATGAAACCACCGTGTCGGGGGGGGGGGGGGGTTTATAAGTTGGAGACTTACGAGGAATTGTAGTTCAGGGAAAGCCGAGCTGTCCTCTCTTTCGTTGTAACATACCCAAGGAGCTTCATATCTGGCATGGAGTAAAAGTTAAGCCCCGAACCTCTGCCGATTATTAGCATCTTGTCAGAAGCAGTGATGCAACTGGTTACCGTGCCGTCCTGAAAAAAGAAAGTTTTATCGTCGACTGACTATCCCTACGCTTCCATTGCTGTATTGCTACAAAACTAGCGCCATCAGAGGCCCACCTAGTCTCGACCAGAGCAAAATAACAATAGGGAGTAGCGCCACTACCTATGCTTTCCATGCTTTGCACACGGTCCATACTCATAGCGCCACCCACTACGATTGCATCATTTAAAGCCAGACAAACTTTCGGGTTCAGAAATTTCTAGTAAAGCAAAGATAAGGGCTGCACACACCAAGGTAACAATGGAGGCTGTATATTTTTTTTTTGCTTTGTTCAAAATATGAAGTTATCAGAGCCAGCACTGTTGAAAGACTGATTGAGTTTCAGTAGGGACGTTCTATATTGCAAGTGGTGCTAGTGTCCATGCTACTCGAGTGTGTGTCAATTTTGTCTAGTCTTGGCGCTACTCTCTAGTGTTATTTTGCTCTGGTCTCGACGTAGCTCAACTCTAGTCGCTTTGCTCAAATCAATCCGGGATATTCTGACCGCGCAAATTGCAAAGGGTTATCCGATTCGAATGAAACTTGATGGGTGGTAGGAGTAGATGCTCGAGGTATTCTAGTAGTTTAACACAAGTGTCCCACGAAGAATATTTTCGCACTTGGTGTTCTGGGGCAAGTACTAGCCTTCTACCAGGAGACAGAAGTAAATACGGGTTCATCCGGGGTTGGCCACAAAAAACGGAAAACTGATCGTGACTTTCATGCTAAAGAAACAAGACCAAAGGTTTCGATGGGATCCCAAAAGTTCAAATTTGATCCAAACAATTGGGTCTTGTCTTCACCAGATAAAAGAAATCAGCATGTCTCCTTACCCCTACATCCAACCTCTAATCAACTTCCAATTAAACTTTTTCTTTTAACAAATTTTCTGGTTTCAGCCGGATTCCGAGCGATCTATACTTCCGGTGAGAAAATGGTTGTCATATGCGAATTCAACATGTCTACTTACCCGCAAATCGACCATCTTATCAAATTTAAATAAAACTTTTACTTTAAACAAATTCTCCGGTTTTGGCCGGATTCCGGCCGAACTAATCGTCCAGCGAGAAAATAATTTTCATATTCGGACTCAGCACGTTTCCTTGCCCCTAAATCGAACCTCCAATTAATTTCATATTACCTTTCACAAATATTCCGGTTTTCGCCGGATTCCGGATGAACTATTTGTCCGGCGAGAAAATAAATTTCATATTCAGATTCAGCATGTCTCCTTACCCCTAATTCGACTCCTTCATCAGCTTTTAAAAAATATTTTTTGCTCCCCTTAATTTTAAACCCCTCCCCCACCCCTAAATATAGAGCTACATAGCCCATCTTCGAACTTGACCTGTACTTTGACCTAAAGAGTCCTCATGCCAAGTTTGATCAAAATATCTCAACCCCTTCGAGAGCTATCGTGCTAACAGACGGACGGACGGACGGACAACTTTACGATGTCATAGGTATCCCTCCACTTACGTTTTGGGATACCAAAAAGTAAAATTATTTCGAACATTCTGGTCCTGTTACGGCGTCAAGTCGAGCAAATATACACTTCTTGCAAGTCAGAACGTTCGCTACTTTCCAAGGAATTCTGTATAAACAAGACCAAAGGTTTCGATCCCAAAAATCTAATATTTGATCCAGACGATTACGAACAAACTACCATACTTGTCAAGAAAAAAAAGTTCAGAAACGAATTCAGCCTATCTCCTTACCCGTATAAAGAACATCTAATCAACTTCAAGTAAAACTGTAACTTATACAAAAATCCGGTTTCAACCGGATTACGAACTAACTATATATCCCGGTAAAAAAAAAAGATTGTCATATACAGATTCAGCGTGTTTTCTTACCCCTAAATCTGTCATCTAATCAGCTTCAAATAAGACTTTTGCTTTTAACAAATTTTCCGGCTTTGGCCGGACTCCGGGAGAACAAGTTTTCCGGGTAGAAAATACTTTTCACATAAGTTTTCAGCACGTCTTCTTACCCCTGCATCGAACATCTAATCGACTTCAAATACTTTCCGGTTTTGGCCGGATTCCGGGCTAACTACTTGTCCGGCGAAAAAAAGGTTTTCACCATCATGTGCAGCATGTCTTCCTACCCCTAAATCGAACACCTAATCAACTTCAAATGAAACTTTTATTTTAACAAACTTACCGGTTTTGGCCGGATTCCGGGCGAACTACTTGTCCGATGACAAAATGGTTTTCACCATCGTGTTAAACATGTTTTCTTACCCCATAATCGACTATCACGTTATATGTTTAAAAATATTTCCTTTGCCCCTTAATTTAAACCCCCTCCCCCACCCCTAAATGTAGGGTTACAGAGCCCATCTACGAACTTACTCTTGACACAAACAACCCTCACACCAAGTTTCGTCAAAATATCTCATTCCATTCGAGAGTTATAGTGCGCACAGACGGACAGACGGACGGACAGACGGACAACTTTTGTGATGTCATAGGTATCCCTCCACTTACGTTTTGCGATCCCAAAAACTATGTTTAAGTCCGCTCTGCTTTGAGGAATGAGATACTTTGATGAAAATTGGTATGAGGATTCTTTGGGTCAAGAGTAAGGCCAAGTTCATAGATGGGCTATGTAGCCCTACATTTAGGGGTGGGGGAGGGGGTTTAAATTAAGGGGCAAATGAAATATTTTAAACAGATAATGTGATAGTAGATTATGGGTAAGAAGACGTGCTGAACACGATTGTGATAACCATTTTGTCATCGGACAAGCAGTTTGCCCGGAATCCGGCCAAAACCGGAAAGTCTGTTAAAAGTAAAAGTTCTATTTGAAGCGGATTAGATGTTCGATTTAGGGGTAGGAAAATATGCTGAACTCGATGGTGAAACCATTTCCTTACCGGATACGTAGTTCGACCGGAATCCGGCCAAACCGGAAAGTTTGTTAAAAGTAGAAGTTTTATTTGGAGTTGATTAGATGTTCAATTAAGGGGTAAGAAAACATGCTGAACACTTCTGTGGAAACAATTTTCTACCCTGACAAGAAGTTCACCCGGAATCCGGCCGAAACCGGAAATTTATTAAAAGTTAAAGTTTTATTTGTAGTTGATTAGACATCCGATTTAGGGGTAAGAAGAGATGCTGAATCCGTGTAGGAAAATCATTTTTTACCCGGACATAAAGTTTGACCGGAATCCGGCTGGAGCCGGCAAATTTGATATAAGTTAAATTTGTATTTGAAGTTGATTAGATCTTCAATATTGGCGAAAGAAGATACGCTGAGTTCGTTTTTGAGCTTTCTTTTTTCGCCGGACTGGTAGTTCAAAACAGATATGACTTATAGGGGTAAACACACATGCTGACTCCATATCTGAACTTGGTTTTCTTAGATGATTAGCTATTTGGCCTTAATCTGTTTCTGAATTTTAATAGTAAAAATGTTCAAGGAGATTGGCGAAGACTGGATCTTGCGAAGACAAGACCCAATTGTCTGGATCAAATATTGTATTTTTGGGATCCCATCGAAACTTTTGGTCTTGTTATTTTTCGTAGTTCGAATCTGACGTTCAGATTTCCGAAGCAACTATTACCCCATGCTCAAAGAACGGTCAGTAAAATATATTCAAACAATGTTTACAACGGATATACGTCAGCTACGATTCTTCATGGGCGATAATTCGGCCCTTCTTGGCAAGGGTCCTCGTCAGGCTGTCAACCTTCTGGGTCAACGTCGGGGAAGGAAACAAACCTGTAATAACTTATTATAGGTTTGTTTATTACAACAATTATTGCAACAAACGGGGAAGGAAACAAACCTGTAATAACTTATTATAGGTTTGTTTATTACAACAATTATTGCAACAAACCTGTAATAATTTATTACAGGTTTGTTTCCTTCCCCGACGTTGACCCAGAAGGTTGACAGCCTGACGAAGACCCTTGCCAAGAAGGGCCGAAAAATCGCTGATGAAGAATCGTAGCTGACGTATATTCGTTGTAAACATTGTTTGAATATATGTTTCAAAGTCAGCTTGGGCTAAAAGAATATTTATCTACGAAGGTCAGTAAAAGTTAACTGCGGTAACTGCGTGTAAAAAGCTGAGGAGGTGAACCCTGAGGAACACTTGACAAAGAGATCATAAAAACTTAGTCCATCTCATATCGCTGGTGCGAGTGACACGAACATCCGTAAACACATTCTCAAAGTTCAAAGCTAAATGTTAGCTACTTGCCTTATCATATGATTCATCGTCGGGACGTTGGACTTGTTTCAATTCTTGGCCGAAAAACGTGTAATTGCGGACAGATAGTGACACTTCTAAGAAAAAAAAATGATTTTATAATCTTCTACGTACGTCTTCTAAAAAGAAAACAAACGAGTCACAAAGTCCACTATCTTTCTGAAAACGAGTCTCGCGAGTGGCGACACGTTGAAAAATACGCCGGGTGTGAAATGTGAACCGAACATTAAATCTAGGTAACTCCGGTTAAAGTTCAACCGTAAAAGGATGAGAAAGGATAATCTAGTTACCGATCACTTAAAGAGGCTTGACGACCCGATGTAACTGCGTACTTCGTTGCCGCTATTCACGAATTATCGACGATTGAACAGTCGACTTTCACTGACGGATTTATAGTGCCTCTACGCGCTTGTAATTATGTTGTATGCTTGACAAAAAAGATTTACGAAAAATTTGTGTGGACTAGCAGTCTTCACCAAGCTCATCACTGTCCACTGAAAGGCTGCGTTTGTGTTGAGATTCAAACTTTCCGCGTCATAGTAGAATTTGCGCTGTGGGGACGGCGGTAAGTATTCTGAACGTCATTACTAGAGAAGAGCCTCGTTTTGCTGCAATAGTGCTGCCGCATCGCTGCTGCAGCCCTTCTTTGCTTCTGCACAAGATGCGTTTTGGGACTCATTGCCTGCAAGATTTCTTCTTGATTGAAGCAGCACCTTGCAGGGAAGCATGGACTTGGTTGGTGAGCAAGTCCGCGATTATCGAGAAGCGCTGCCGTCTTCCTTGGAAGCACTGCAGTGCAAAAAGGACATTTAGCAGAAGCGGCCGAGAAGTGGATGTTCAAAAAAACTAGGCTCAGATAATGGGAAATAAAAAAATCCCTCAGCAGAATCCAAAAAATTCAGTGTATTCAATTAAATGATACAAAAATAAGGTTGCTTTTCAGTTAAACTTTAGGGTGTGTATGATGGTGATACGACACTTTTAGACTGTGTTGATGAGTAAATTGATCACCCTTGTGATTTACCACTCTTGCTAGAATGTTACTTATTTGGGTTTCCCGCATTCCGCTACACACCGATATTTCCGTCCCATGCAGGTTATTATCATCATATATATTCAAAAGAAAACCCGTAAAGCTTTTGGCCTCCCCATTCGTTTTCGCGGCATCTAACGTCGTGACGTCCCTGGATTCCTTTGCAGCTCTGTTGCTCTCCCTTATGTTTTTTTTTCCTTCATCTATCATTCCTAATTTAAGACAGTCACAGCTAACATCTTTAAAAGTTGCTTACTTTAAGTATTGTAGATTTCTCCTTGGTTTCCCTGTCGGCTTGAGCAACGCAGAACTGATAACTAAATTTAAAGTTAAAGACCAGATGACGAGGCTTTGGAAGAAACTTGGTTCTTTCTATAAAAATCGGAAGTGATCTTCCAAAGCCATAATCTTTTCCTCTTCTTTCAGTCTCATTTTTGCTAAAGTTCAGGCACTTGCACAAAAACTAGGACGATGAAACTTGGCCGGCATATAAAAGACCCGCCCCGATCAGAGATGGGCGAATCCGACTCCGGATTCGGATTCAAATCCAGGATTCTTCCTTTTGGCCGGATAATCTTCTGCTTGTCAGGCTGGATTCGGATTCAGACTGGGATTCCAAATCTTCGATCTTACGAATCAGTCCAAACTTCTAGTCTACGTCCTTCCAGATTCCGTTTCCCAATTTTTACACAGTGGGCTTAGGCAATCCAACGCTATGATCTCCACCAACAACCATCCTCAGTAATCTATCAAGTTACCTGATTACCTTAGATATCAGCGCATTCTGTCACCTCCTTAAACTATAATCTATGTTCATTATTTGATTTTTGGTAAGGTCGGATTCAAATTCTCAGCATGAAATGGTGGATTCGGAATCGGACTCGTGCCTAGCCCTGGACTCGGATTCGAATCCTTTCATGATCGCATTCGCCCATCTCTGGCGACGATGCTCAAAAAACATTCTTTCCCAGGACCACATCATCGGTATGGGGTGGAGGGAATGAATCCGAGCCTTGCTAGGCCAAAGCCTAGCCTTGGATTTTGTAATCAACCAAAGTTGCGAACGGGTGATCTGATTCGAGTGGAAATTGGACCATACCAAGTTCCATACGACCATACGGCATGCTTCGCTGTGTGTGTCGGGGGGGGGGGGGGGGGTTATCGAACAATTTCGGAAGCTGACCCAATTCAAGTGAAGCCTGATGGATGGTAATAGCAAATGAAGTGGGTGACACTGAAGTGTCCAAATCACCTGTGGACCTAGTTGGAGTTGGTTTCCGGACATTTTTCGAACCACATAGTGAACAAACGGATCAGGGATAGTGATGAAACTTGAAGATATAATGGACATGGACTCTAGATGTCCCATTTGAGGTCTGGACTGGACACGAACTCTGCAGGGGAGATGAAGGAGCGGAAATTTCCCGATATTCGAGCGAAACTTGACTGGTGTAGAAGCTATTACTCTAGATGTGTGAAAAATAATAATGATCATACTAATATAAGTACACCAAAAAGGCTTTCGTCTCCATAAATATCTCACAACACTATGCACACTAAATTGAATGTCAGCCAGATGACGGTCCGGACCTGCTTTAAACCGAAAATTAAGTGTACTAATCGGATCCGACCTCGGTGGGGGGGGGGGCTGAAGAAGAAAGGAGACTTTCCAGGACGACATTCACAAGCCCTAGAGTTACAATCCTGGACCGAATACGGGCACTGTGATGGGGGGAGTTGAGAGGGGGTCAAACAATGATTGATCCGTCTGTATACCACGCTTTTACTTCTTACATCCACCCAAGCTAGAAACTTACTTTGTTCTGTTTCCGACTCAAATGCGACTGTTGCTATTGGCCTCAAGTTCCAGACGCAGATTGATGACTTGGTAGCTGCGACGATATAACTGTTTGTCAGTGCCAAGAAATTCGGGGTGAAGTCAATGATGCGGTCTAAAAGAAAGGATAGTAACGCAGATAGTAAATTGTTTTGATGTTGATTTGTCTGATCTGCCTTCGCCATTTTCGTGTGTGTTTCTTTTAGTCGTTCCGATGGATTAGAGTTTGCTTTAATGCTGGTTTGTTTTTCCGTTTTTATATAATCATTTATTTGTTATCATCATATTTGGTGGATCAATAAAACATAATAATACCAAATATCTCATTTCCCCTTTCGGTTAGAAAATAACACAGAACTGTCTTCGATGGCTTTCAGCAAACCAGTGAATTCATAATAGAACATAAACCACTGCATCCCCATCGAATACTGAAAAAACAAATTCTGGAAAAATTTCAGCCCCCCCCCCCCCCCCCCCAAAGTGCTACATCGACCCAGAATGTCAAATCCAGTAGACAGGGAGCTTCTACTCACAGCGTGACAATAATTTTACATCTACCTGCTTGGTCAAAACACATGTCACGGAAGTCTCCTCCCGCTCCATATTCGCCAAAACACTCTATACTGTTAGATAGATAGATAGATAGAAAGTTTATTTTAAAAATCGACTATCGTGGTTATAAACCAAATTTGCGATTATTGTCAAACAGACAAAAAAAACTACAATATATGTGTAAAATGTCAGTACGCTTAAAAATTCAAACTTCGTTAAAATATTTCACGAACTCGGGAACAAAACTTTTTGCATATCTAGCGTGTTTTGTAGGTACGGGACAGAGCTTGGGAACCTTAGAACTTACCACTCGTTCTGGTCGACTTCTAACATTTTGATAGGGGGGAGGGAGGACTTGGGAGTGGAGAGGATGAGATACCATGGCTGAACCGAAGTCAGTGCTTAGCTCCTTTCTGCGCTCCTGCAGTGTTTTTAGGTTAAAGTGTTTTAAAAGGTATGACTAGGGAAGCGTCGGTCCACTATGAATTTTTGCGGACATCTGGGTGGGTTTCTACGACATGTGTTCTTGCCAATCAAGCTTGGAGACTCCCGTTCAAAACTAACATGTTCCACAAGGTTCAAATTCCCCTCTCTGACATAAAAATGGATTTAATACTTGCGTTTTTAAAGATACCAAGGTACCCGATACCACGGTCTAAAGTCGTTTTCGCACTTACCGTGGTATCTGATACCACGGTCGATTGGCGCTTTTGCTGTTACCGTGGCATCTGGCCAATTACCGTAGTAACTAAGTCTGATACCACGATCGGAGACCGTGGCAACTGGTGTGGTTTCTGAAAATTCATCTCACTTTCATCATCACCAACAGAGGAGCGTTGGTGATGATGATGCTCCTCCTTAAGTTCTAAGGAGCTGAAGTAAGGGATAAGAGGATGAAACCATGTACTAAAACACACCACACAATGACTTACACTACAAAAAAACATTATGTTTTCTAATCCCAAAGCAAAAAAAAATACAATAAATAAGTTCGTCACTTGTGACGTAGATGGATATTAGTATTTCTTTTGCGACGACTTCTTAAAAGTAGAAATTCGGCAATTGTCTTTTTGCAAAGCAACCGTAGTATCAGATATCAAGGTAACTATAAACACGACAAGCAGAACCAGTTACCGTGGTATCAGATACCATGGTACCTCCAAAAACTTAACTAGTGTTTGCCAGCCAAAAAATCACTACCTAATAACCACGAGCCATGTCTGTAACTGGTGGTGCCAAATATCCCCACCAGGCCTACCGCAGGCGTCTTCGCCAGGTTGGAAGCGGGCTTTCCAAAAGGATTCCTTTTTTCGCACCAAGCTTGAAATCATAGGTTTTGCTTCCGTTACTTCCAAAATACCGGCTGTGAAGGCACAAGCCAAATCACCGAAGGCATAGCTTCGGATAAAAAATTAGAACTTTCCAATCAGTGTTTCTGTATCATTTTGAAATAGCCTACATCGTGAAAACAGTGTGGGTCCATAATACTAAACAACGGGTGTGGAAGACAAGCCAATTGACGAATGAGCTGTTGACAAATCAGAAAAAAAGGATAAAAGGGAACAAAGTATTTATTCGAAACTATTGTGCAGACAAGGCAACTCTGCAAGTAGACACTTCAAGCCTCATAGCCAGAAGAACCTCTCTTATTCATCCCTTCGGTTTGGGTTGGACTTCTCTCTAAGAAGAGTGGCGGACAGATCTTTCCTTAAATTCACAAAATGTTTCCAATTTAAGAAAAGGAAAAACTTAAGTAAAACAAAAATGCTGCACCATATTTTAAGCTATCAGAAGTTCACTGAGTAAAGGACTGTCAGTCACAGACGAAAATCACGGAAATCGACTGTTATCCCTTTGGTTTAAGGGGCGGGGCATACTTACTGTCAATGGGTGTGCCTAAAGTATTGCAGAGAATCAGGCAGTCTTTATTTTCGTCCGTTTTAGCCACGAGCAAGCAATGCTCTGAACGTCCACAGATTCCGGTCAGGTTTCGGAAATACTTGACGTATCGCTAAAAGATAAGATACTCAATTCAGTTTTATGCCAGCTTTCCCTATAACTATAAACACTCGGCCAGGCCGTTAAGGTCAAGCAGCTTAGAACGACTGTACACGTTTTCATCGCTTATAAAAACATCCGTTTGTGTACAGACAAAAATGAATAAATATAAGAAAATATACACAGTTCTCATTCAGCATTTGCCGTGAGCACATCTAGTGAAATATTGCCTCATGCTTTACCCTTGGACTGTTTTCTGGTGACGTTGATTTTGGCTCCGCCCACGGACTTTTCTCCTTCGGATCATTTCACTGCGGAATGGCTAGCGAGAAACTCGTTTTGAACGCTTTGCTGAATTTCGTGTCACGTGCGAGAAAAACGGGTTGCCCGGTGGACTCGATAACGAGAATTGCCTGTGAATTTTTCAAACCCGAAGAAATTGTCGATGCGAAGAAAGTGTTATGGGCTGATGCCGCATCGACGCGACCAACTGAGCGGCAAAAACTGGGCGACAATGTTCATGATATAGTACGCGCGTTTGACATGTGTGACGAGAAAAAGATAACGTTACCACGTTACGTAATATTTGAACCAGATCAAGTGCCAATAGTACCGGGTGAAACTACTGCAACACTTACACGCAAGCTGAATGAATTCTACATGGAATTCAAAAACTTTGCAGAACAGAATAGTTCCAAGGCAATCGCCTTTCCCCAGCCAGGACCGTCCGCTCTTCAAAAATCAAAGACTCTTTACTCCGTCGTTGTCAAAACCCCCCCCAAAGATCTTGACAACCCGTGTGCCCGAAAAGACTTTCTTGACAATGTTGCCGGGAATAGTAGCTCCAGCATTGTCACTCTCAAGCCACGAAAGGATGAATGGCGAGTCGTAATGTCGAATAAAGATGCTGCCAATTCGCTTGCTGATGCAGTCAACAAGTCGAACCGAGCTGCCGATGCGAAAGTGACGACTCCTGCATTCTTCGGTATCGTGCGCCGCACACCTTCTGAAACGACCGGTCAGAACATTCAGAGTCTCTTAAAGAATTGCGTGGAAGTGACTCAGATTCGCGAAACTAGGTCTTTCCGCCTGAAGTTCGAGACGAGACAGGACCTTCAATATGCCGTAGACAATCCGCCAGTGATAGGGTACGAGCGCCTTACCGTCCATGAATATAAGTTCCTTCCCCCGCAGTGCTTCAAATGCCAGGCATATGGTCACACTGCAAGCAGTTGTGCACAGACTGAGAAGTGTTCTCATTGTGCAGGGCCGCATAGAAATTCGCGAGAAAACCCCTGTCAACTAGCCATGAAGTGTGCTCTCTGCGGAAAAAGCGATCACCCCTGCTATGCGTACAAGTGTCCTGAAGCCCAGAAGGTAATGAAATGAACCGTTCTCTAAGAATAACCACCTTGAATATTAATGGCTCAGTGATAGATAAAAGACCTGTTCTTGTGCAACTTATGAGCTCATGTGACGTTCTGTGCATACAAGAGCACTTCTTGTCCAGCGATGGACTAGACCTGTTAATTCTTGATGGCTGGATTAAGGTTTTTGGAGTTCCTGCTCTTTCAAGCGGAAGGGGCAGGCCCTCTGGTGGTACTGCTGTCTTGGCTCGTGCAGAACTTTCGCCTGCATTGCACCTGACGTCAGAGTTCTTTGTCTCAGTAAAACTCTGTGACGTTGTAGTCTTCTCGGTATATCTACCAACTGATTACCGCGACCGAAACTCAGAAAGAAAGTTTAGCATTGCCTGCAGTAAGCTTGCCAGTGCCGTGACTGCAACCCGTCAACAAGGGCTCGAAATAGTGGTCGCTGGGGACTTTAACTGTGACCTCAGAAATGCAAACAACCCCAGGACTGAGATTCTTTTAAATGCCTGTGCTGAACTCGAAGTTATAAATAATGACTTGGACTTCACTTACGTGCACAACAGTGGCTCTACATCTAGTCTCGATTTTATAGTTAAGTCAAAACTGAAAGCAACTTCGCTTCACTCACATGTTGACACTTCTACAAACATTTCCGATCATCTACCTGTCTCGAACTCTTTCGAGATCACGCGCCCCGCGTCTCCTCAAAAATGCGAAAGATGGGTCTGGATAACTGAATGGGAGAAGATTGTCTTACCTGTGTATCAAGCTGTGTCTGACGACATTCTGTCGAGGATTAAGGTGCCTTACCACCTTCTCCAGGCTGGCTCAAACCTTGACGAGCGTGAAAAACAGCTGTGTCTTAACATGTTCTGCACCGAAATTGTACACGCCTTGCTTGTCGCTGTATCTGCCGCTGTACCAAGGCGGAGAGTGCGAATTGGTACTGAGATTCCAAAGTGGAAAGAAAATCCTGAGCTTGTTGAAGCACGTAAATCTTCCCATTTCTGGTTTAAGTTATGGTGTGAGAATGGAAAACCAAGAGATGGAGTAGTGAATCAAACCCGTTTGCATACAAAGAGAAAGTTCGCCAAGTGTTTATCTAAGCATCGTATAAACATCATAGATGAGAATAGTGCTCGTGTCGCAAGTAACCCTAACGAAGTGTGGAAGTTTCTTCGTAGTAAAAAAAATAAATCGTGTAGCTCCACGCAGCTTGGTCCCTCCGAGACGGAATGGAATGATTATTTCTCTGCCGAGTTCTGTGCACCTGACCCACAGCTTGAAGTACAGTTTGAAAAAGAGTTGGATGAAAAACTCGGATGCAGCGATCTTTCTAGCCCCGGATTTTCTGTTTCGTATTCCAGTGTTTGTGAGGCAATTCGCAAGGTCAAAAAGAAAACTTCTAAGGGCGACGACAAAATATGTGGTCTGCATTTGACTAACGGTAGTTTTATGCTTTTTGAATATCTTACATTGCTTTATCAAATGATATTTGCGAGTGGTTTAGTACCTGATTCATTTTCTGTAGGCCTTGTAACACCGGTTCTGAAAAAGGGCAAAGATCCCTCACAGTGTCGCTCACATCGTCCAATTACTGTTGCGCCTGTGCTCTGTAAAATTTTTGAATTACTTGTTCTTGGTGAAATTACCCGTGTATGTTATACTCGCGATAACCAATTTGGCTTCAAAAAGGGAAGTAGCAGAGAGCACGCACACCACCTTATTTGTAATGTACTTCTAGAATGTGACCGAACCGGTGAGTACGTTATCATTTCAGCGCTCGACGTAACACGAGCTTTCGATTCCGGTATACACGGCCAGCTGCTTCTAAGTGCGTCTAACCGCGGTCTTGACCGGTCTATTTTGATTCCTTTTCGTGATCTGTACAGTAAGCTTAAAGTCAAAGTGAAGATCCTTCTGCCAAATGGTGTGAAAATTTCATCAGTAGTAATTCCCGTTAGAAAGGGAATACGTCAAGGAGCTCTATCTTCGCCTCCTCTTTACAATAATAGCGTTAGTGAAGCTCAGAATGTGACAAAGCCCAGTTTTGTGTATTTAGGATTAGATATTTCGTTGTTAAACTACGCTGACGACATTTTGAATCTGAGCCGTTCTATTAGTGCAACAGAGTCAAACTTCCTGTCCCTAAGCGAGTCGTACAATAAGATCGGCCTTTCATTTAATGAGGCAAAAACAGAGGTTGTTATTTTCAACCGCAAAAGTGGTGATCCTGCTCCTCCTGTAAAGCTTGGTGATCAGACCATCCAGCCTTCTTCTAGTCTAGTATACCTAGGCCTCCCTATTGGTGATAGTATCAGAACAACTCGTTCTCTATTAGTAGAGGATTTTGCGAGCAAAACTCGTAAGGCATATGGCATGATCTTATCATCTAAAGCATGTTACAATCGGCATATTCGAGCTCGGCTATTCGCAAGTCTGGTCATGCCGCACATACTCGCTCTTTCTCCATTTTGGCGCCTGCTATCAGATCTAAATAAGCGTAAAATTCGTTCTTGCTTTTACCGTTTTTGCAAGTTTCTGCTAGGTTTACCTCCGTGGACACGGAACACTTATGTGAGCAAGAAGTATAATGTCCCAGAGCCTTTCTGTGCTGTTAAAGACAGAATTGAAAAGTTCCGACAAAGTTTAAGGTCTGACAATAGTCTCACTGAGGCTATACGTTACTAGTTGTGCTTTTGTTTGTAAATATGGGTGTAAACAGTCGAGTTGTTACGAGTTAAATGTCTGAGTGCCTGTGTTGAAGTGTTTTTTCTTTCTTTTGATGTTGTGAAATTTTTTGTGATTTTGCTTTCTCTCTTTTCCTATACTCCGCTTTTGTGCTTTTGCCTTTAATTAGCGGGAAATAAAATTCATTCATTCATTCATTCAAAATAGGAATAAGAGTGAACAGGATATACTTGATACAGGAATGCAGTAGCCTCTCTCTTACCGTCATCGGCTCACTTATCCTCGAGCTTACTCACCATAATCGATTCAGATTTATGCCAGCTTTCCCTATAACTATAAACACTCGGCCAGGCCGTTAAGGTCAAGCATCTTAGAACGACTGTCCACGTTTTCACCACTTATAAAAACATCCGTTTGTGTTCCGAGCAAAATTAACAGATATAGGAAAACAGGAATAAGAGTTAACAGGATATGCTTGAAACAGGAATCTCTTACCATCATCAGCTCACTTATCCTCGAGCTTACTCACCAATAATGGGTTTATACTGGACAAAAACCAAATTCGGGTACAGTAGAGGTATGCTTATGTGAACGTTTGTTGACATTGGACTGTGCCATTTTCATGCACTTGCTGTGTCTAGAGCTAACTACAAGTTAGCCAAAGTAGGTAATTAAGGACATCTGAAAAAAAATCAATAGGTATTTTGAATCTTCATTCTACCATTTAGCCCAAAACTGCACTGTTCACATCAAAGTAACTGTTCACATAAACAAACCTCTACTGTACGAACGACTTTCGCATCAGCGGTAAATAGTTTGTATGTATATTTTTGTTGCCCGTCTACAATAGGTACAAAAGTATAAGACGAAATACAAGACAAATAATAACGAAAGAATCGATGGTAGGTAAGTAAGTAAGTAAGAATTTATTTTTTCACTAGCCATTTTGGAAAGCGGAGTGTAAAGAAAATGAAAGAAAGAAATACAAACAAATACAAAACAAATAAGATAACACAAATTTAAGAGGTCCGGATAAGAGGTCATGAGCTGGTTGGGTCCAATCCTCGATGATTTTCGGTAAAGACGAGTAGACTTTCGAAAGGGTAATACTTGCATCCCAAAGTTGAAACTTATCCGTTAGAGTGTGGCCTAATTTTGAAAGACGGAGCAGGTGCTTCGAATTTTTAAAGTAGCACGATCTTATCTTTCTTATTAGTGATCCGAACTACGGATCCTGGAAAACTCGAATTTCATATAACTGAATATGAAGAAGCAGCGGCATATGCTACTACATCGTATTTAATCTTCAAGCTCGATGCCAAGCAAGTCGTAGCTCATGCACTCTCCCTTTCCCCCTTTCACAAATTCCACATTGAGTTTGATATAGAATGGTAAAAATATCAGGCGACAAGTCGTTCCGTAAACTCGTTTTCTTCCAACTCAGGCTTATTTAGACTGCAAAAAGTTTTCGGTATCAATGTCCATCATCAAATGGAAGATTTGTGCCTGAGTTTCAGCCTGTGTTTTTGGCCTACCCCACAGCACAGGCATCAGATAGTAAGGAAATAGCGTAAGGTCGTGGAAGCTTAAAGGTAGGAGCACTCCAAGTCGAATCTGTACGTCAATGTGGCAAACGTTTACTGAGACTATTGCCAGTCAGAACAGGGCTCCTGCTTCAGACCAGGGGTCCTACCTTGATCAAGACAGGGATTCTGCCTCAGAACAAGGATCCTGACTAAAAGAAGAAGAAGGATAGTTCGCAGTCTGATTCAGGAATTCGCCCAGGAATTTTCACGCGCCTTGTGCACGTTTCCCTATAAGTATTGTTTACACATGTGCTATAAGCTGAATAGCCCTATACCCGATAGGAGGTGATTATGTTCTTATCAATGCAGCGTTAGGTGTTGCCACGCGGATACAATTTGTCGAGCTTCTAAACAGAACAAAACGTGGTCTTTTAAAGAAAAGTTGTTTCTTCAACTTCCAACAAAGTAGAACTTTGGTACTTTCCGCGGCAACAGTGATAACGCTGCTCATTTTCTCGGCCAGCTGGCGGAACCAACCAATCAATCTGATTGCCTCTGCATAAGCGAAGATAGAACACGAGCCCCCAGGAAAGAAGAATCTTTAATACACCTTATATTTATACGCCATAATCCACCTCAATACACTTATTTGAACAATGCTATAGTAACACGAACTTCACATGCGCATTTCCGCTGACGAAATCTTATCGGATTGTGTGTGGCCCGGACGTAGCCTAAAATAGGTCAGAGATGTGTTTGTATCTGATGATGCGTGGATACAAAAAAAGAGAAAAAAAACAGCGAGATTGCGTGAGAATTGTGGGAAGGGGTGTTTATTAAGGTTGATCTCCCCGCCCGAAAATGACATTTTCAGGTGTGACAGTCTCGACTCGACGCGAATCTTTTGTCGAGCCACGGCCCACTTAGCCGGGCGGGAAGAGGGCACCTTCTAAAGGAACTCAGCCTAATAGTACTATAGCCGATTTATTACCTCGTTATGTTTTGAATCCCAGAACATGACGCACGTCTCGGCTCGATCTGGCTTTGAGAAGGCGTAAGCCACCGTGTTTCCGAAGTAGCACCACTTGTAGCTCAGACGAACGTTGGCAAAGTACAGATAGGTGTCGATGGTTATGACTAGGCGAAGTGACAAACTCTCCCAGGAGAAAGATGTCAAGTTCTTCCCGGGAAGCTTGAGAGATCTGAAGAGCTAGAGGACATGATTGTCAGTGTTGGTGCTGGACAACATAAGAGCTGAGTTCGTTGTCCGGTGACTGCCCACCGGTTCTTCTTATAACTCGTTTTTGCATTCACCAGTGACTGCTTCCTGATCTTATAACCCGTTTTCGGACTAACCAGTGCCTGGTTAGTGCTCACCGGTGCAGACTAGGGCAGGCGGGTTCTAATGAAGTCACTGGTCGAGACTAAAAAAAACGCGCAATAGGACAAGAACCGAACACCGATGAGGAAAAACCAGCTACTGCCGGGAGTGCAGCGAACGCAGCTAAGATAAGGGGCATCTGACCTTTTTCAAAACAAAAATGGAAAAACAAGACTTTCGGGTTTTTTTTTTCTTGATCAGCTAGTTGAGGACGGTTTGCCGGGAGTACAACCGAAATATCCGAAATTTTGTTTATTCCTCGCATATCATCTTAGAGGGATAACTGGCTGATCAAGAAAAATGAAAAAAAAACACCAGAAAAATCTGGTTTTTCCACATTTTTTTTGCTATGAACGGTCAGCTTGGCTTCAAACCTTATATATATCTTTTTTTCATAATTAATATCCAGAAGAGGCCTAGCTTTTAACAAGCGCTGTTTCTATGGCTACGACTATCGCTGAAGGTTAAGAAACTGGTGTGGCAGCCCTGTTCTAACTAGTAACCCTCCGTCAGGCGTTTTGTACTTACAACTGTCCTTGCCGTTAAAGGACACCTGAACAATGAAACCATCCTTGAACACACCATGGAGAATGCATTTACAGACATGGCCACCGAGAGCATTCTTCTCCTGAGCGTGACGCTTTCAAAATAAGGATGTTCGTTTCTGGAGGTTTGCACATGCGGACTCCAAGACAAAAAGCGCAATTCATTTAAATCTTGTACAGCGCTGGCCGGATCGTATAGGAATTTCCTCTAGATATACGTTTGGGCTTAACTGGTTAAAAGATATTCCAGAAGAAGGATTGATTGGAGACATTGTTCATTTCTAAAATTGTTGTTACTGAAATAAGGACAGATGCAAAATGGAGCAAAAATCACAGTTTGGAAACACTGTTTCGTATTTGGATTGGGTTTTCTGCAGGCAATGTTAACGGAAGTCATACAGATAGGGATGATACTTGGTAATCTTCGTTCAGGTGTCCTTTAAGGTCAAGCAACTCGTATGGAAACTCCACCTTTTCACCACCAAGATCCGGAACCATTCGTTGATATTCAAACAGAAATGAGCCAGTATGGGAAGCAAACAGCCGAACGTGAATGAAATGACCTCTTATGATACCATCGGCTAGTTTATGGCACTCAAAAACTCAGCTATGACAGATCCGCCGCTCCATAATGACTGTAGGCTACATGCAATACTGGGTGAATGCTACGGTACTAACCTCGCCGAACGGTGTATAGAACTCGATGTGATTCGAACTACTGTCAACATCGGAACTCATCGTTCCACCTATTCCGATTATCGTCCCGTCGTGGTTCCACTGGCAGTAACGAATACGCAACTTCGATTTGAAACAGATTGGCTCTGGAAAATAAAGCTCTTATAAACAATTTGCAAGAGTATGAATTAATAATCTAAAACGGCCAGTCGGTAAAAAATCCGAGTCGGCGCGAAGTGCCGCTATTTTTCGTCAAAACAGCTGATTTTTTTCATGAAAATAGTCGGTTTATCTGAAAATTGATCGATTTTTCGTCAAAATAGTCGGTTTTTCTGAAAAACAGTGAATTTTTCTGAAAATCAGTCAATTTTTTTTCAAAAATGTCATTATTGTTGTTGAAAACAGTCGTTTTTTCTCCAGAAAAAGTCGGTAAAAATTACCAGCCAGTCCGTAGATCCCTCGTCCCCCCCCCAAACATTTTGGCTAGTAACGCCTCTGGCTGCTAGCTATCTCTTTCTCCACTACCAAGGAGCAGTCGATGAGTCTGAAACCAAAACTCCTTCGCAAGATCCCACCCACGATCAAAGATCTAGACTAGCTTCTCACAAGAACTTTTCGTTCTCATCACTGATTGCTAGGAGCGTGTTCCACCCTTCTAGCAATAGTAACTAGTAGTTACTATTTTCGTTCCAACCTCGTAAAAAGTTACTACGCTGGCCGTTCCAACCTTCTCGAAATAGTAACTTATAGTAACTATTTGCTTCCCATGCTCGGGAGCGTAGTAACCGTGGTAACTTCGCATCTCTGTAACGTGATTGGTCGGATTCGCCTGTGGCATGATATTCTGCTGGAAAATAGAAAAAAATCCTTCCAGCCTTAACGGCAAAAATCCACGATTCGTGACGTCATGCGTAGTAACTACGGTAAGTAGGGTGGAACACGCTCTATATACTATGCCACATTATGTATATTGTAGGGGTTCACATGAGAAGCAGATAAACAGATAGAAGTATCGCAAGATGTCATATCGGTGGCTGATACGAACTCTTCATCAAAGAGTAAACAAAAACACTTCGAGGCTTTGACATGCTTTTCTTGTAGACGGGAACTTCCATCAGACTTCGGCTCTTTACGTGATATTTTTGGAGCAACATCCGTTGTTACCCTTAAAAGGAGTTTAAGAATTTTTCACTTAAGCGCGTTATTAACACTGTAGGAGCGGCTTTATTCAGTTTTGTCTTGATTTTATGCTTTTCTTTTGGAGCGGAAGGGGACACGGACCCGTGTCACCACGGGAGGGAGATGGCGTTCTGTTCCTAGCATCTATCAAAACAGCTCTACCATCTTCGCGCGAAATGTCGTTGTCAGTTAAAGAACTCAAACACGTCAGGACTTACCGTACTATGCTGTATCAAATTCAACTACACTAAGTGAACTGCTAACCAACATCCAAACGAAAAAGCTAAAAACTGGTCGTGCTTTCAGCGTAACGATTTATGTGTAACATGCTGGGACGTCACGTAGGGGGGGGGGGGGGGGGGGGGGGGGGGGGGAGACGTCCCCCCAATGTTGTCGGTCAGCGGTAAAAAGAAATAGCCGATTTGGCGCGGAACGCCACGATTTTTCGACTGAACAGCCGATTTTCTCTTGGAGTTCGAGTCTTCATCAAAACAGTCGTTTTTTCATCATTCAACTTTCCGTCAAAACAATCGTTTTTTCCCTTAAAAACAGTAGTTTTTTTGCAAAAAACAACAGTAATGACCAACGGTCTGTCGGTAAATACTTTGCCCCCCCCCCCCCAAAAAAAAAAACAAAAAACATTTTGACTGGTGACGCCTATGGTAATATGTGACCATTTAAATATTCTTTGAGCCCAAGCTGACTATGAAACATTTATTCAAACAATATGTACAATCGTTACAAGCTGACTTTGAAACATTTATTCAAACAATGTTTACAATAAATGTGACCATTTATATGTTAACTTTAGCCATTTTTGCTAAGCCTGCATCAATAGAGCTTCAATCATATTTATTTGACCGCTCACTTTGATATCTGTTCGGAGCAAAGTCATCCGATTGAAGGAAACGGCACGAGTAACATCACAATCGGATAACGCACTTGCTTCCAAGAAAGTTACATTTTCGTGGAACATGACTTCCGACAGGACGGCGTGGATACTAAAGAATCGGCAACGCTGAGCAAACAAAAGGACTTGTTCTTCAAGATAAGAATGACATTCTCCAACGTCCACATGTCAAAGAATCTGACTGGTCCCTTGTCGCTATAAAAAATCATTGACAACAGAGCCCAACCAGCCCACGACCTTCTACACTGCTTCCTGGCCGACGATTGAAATTAAGTGTATTTTTGTGTATGTTTATGTGTTGTATTTATTTTCTACATTTACTCCGCTTGATTTTTTTTTAAATAAAATAATATCGACTCACGTAAATACTGTGCGAACCAAGGATTCCTTCTTCAAAGTTGGCCGAACTCCCAGGGAAGAAAACTTTAAAAAAAAATCGTAAAGGCGCTGAGACGTTGAGTACGAAAGTAAAATGTTATACCATTTTATATACATACAGCTTTAGAACCAAGACATTTCACATCCCCAGTAACCAAATAAGTATTGAAATACCTAATTTGTAATTATCCCACTTTACATGTAAACAAACTGCAAGTAGAAATCCAAAGAAATGTTAAAGATCTTGCACGAATAGCTTGAGTTCCAACATATTCTACTACTAATGGTCTAACAGACAGTCCGACCCTTTAAACCTCTTTTCCATTAGCAAGGTAATAACAAGTGCAATAAACCAAATCGTAGCAGCCTAATCCCCCTTTGTCACAATTCATTAAGAACAGAATATCATCGATCATATGACGGAAGAGTCCAGTTTCCAACTGTTGATTAAAGAAGTACGTCCCGTCGTCTTATTTTTTGCTGCTGAACCAAAATCCTCATCCATAGATATAACTCCCCAAATATACAAAAGCTGAACTTGAGACCTGTCACAGACAAACTTAACTCATGGGAAATCTGCGCCCAGCTGCCCATGAACGGGAGGGGGGGGGGGGCGGGACCCATCAAAATGCGTATTTACTCCTCTTTTCCTCAAGTACACCAGCTTAGAATTTGATTATCATTCCCTTGGAGGGGGGGGGGGAAGAAGGAATGATATAGCGGATTCATGGTGCTTAGCATATTCTTTTGTCTAAAAGTGGCCGTTAATGGTAAATTGTTTGTTTAATTGATATGTTTCTTGATGAAATAAAACAAAATGTCTGTCTGATTACAGTCACGGGTCAAAAACTTTTTTCATGGGCAATTTGGGCCCACTTGCCCATGAACGGGGAGGGTGGGGGGTGGTTCAACTCCACGATATATTCCCAACCACTATTATCCAAAAGCACAAAGGAATTACATTATCTTATCTCCAGTCATTATCAAGTTACAAACATTAAAAAACGGGCAATCTCGGCCAAATTGCCCCTGCACCAAGTGGGGGTGGAGTTTGGAACCCGCAAAAAGTAAAAAGAGACCCCAATGCTCACAAACGTACCAAGTTTCAACTTCACACCTGCTGATTCCTGTCACGGGTAACGAACTTTACTTCTGGGCAATCTGAGCCCAGTTACCCACGAACGGGGTGAGTGGGGGAGGTGCAACTTCAAAAGCAATTTCTCAGCCCTAGGATTTACACGTACAAGGAATTTCATCGTCCTACGTCCAGTTCTGGTCAAGCTATGAACATTGTTCACTGGGCAATCTGGGCCCATTTGCCTCTGAACCGGGTTGGGGTGGCGGGTGGGACCCCCAAAAGCATAACTATATAGACCCCAATACCCACTAGCGTACCAAGTTTGAACTTGATACTTGCATTGGTTCAGGAGTTACGCGCAGCACAAAATAATAGGGCCTTCAAGCTTTTCGTTAAATAATAGTTCCATAAGGACGACATTCAATAACAAAATACATCTTCCCAAAATTGAGAAAACAGTCAATTCAGTTACTACGGTATTTTGGTAAGACAATTTCAGAGGCTTACTGCGATCTATATTTCTTGTTCTGTTTTCTGACCGTGTGCTTTTGCCCTGTCAAATTCTGTGGTTCTTTACTGTATAATTAGTATCGTAAGAGCGTAATTACAATTCGGTCGCAAAGATTGCATACAGCCTAAATTCTGCAACTCACAGATCGCTGGGTGATCGAGAAACGAACTAATGAAATAATGTAAGCTTTAGTTCTGCTTTAAGCAGTTGGGCAACCTTGGACAAACTGGGACGAAGACAAATGACAGGGACCTACCTTGGTCCTCCTCGTCCCTCAGGAGGGCGATGTAGCCGTTTTCGTAGCATATACAAATGGCTGGCTTTTCTTTGTCGACATGAACCTTCTTGTCATGGAACCATTCGATGGCTGCTACCGGTACACCCGGAGATACTTCGAACTTGACATGGGCTTCAAGTGGGCACTAAAGCATTGTTCAAATAGGTGTAAAAAGCTCTCATAGCGCTATACGTGATACGTCTCAATACACACCCTTGTTCAAATTGAAAATAAAAGGTTCTTATCATTGAAACGTCCGGTGTTGCCGCGCTGATACAGTTTTCGATCTTCTGAAGATCATAAAAAGTGTTCTTAGTAGGGTACCACTTGAAGTACACGAGTACAATTCGACGCCCACTACATTGTAAACAAGACCAAAGGTTTCGACGGGATCCGAAAGGCTTAATATTTGATCCAGACAATTGTGTCTTGTAGATATCCGGTCTTCGCCAGATTCCTTAAACCTTTTTACTATTAAAATTTACAAACAGATTAAGGCCAATCATGTGAGAAGACCAAGTACAGATATCGATTCAGGATCAGTGTTTACCCCTACAGGCTAGGTCATATCTACTTTGACAAATTCATAAAAAACTTCTTTCCTTACTCCTGCCATATTTTATTTCTGCCTGATTCCGGTTGAACTACTTGTCTGGCAAAAACATGAAGCTCAAAAATGAATACAACATGTCTTCTTTACCCCTACACCGAACCACTAATCAACTTACTTTAGAGAAAACTTCTACTTTTAACACATTTTCCAGTTTCAGCCGGACTCCAAGCGAAATATACTTGTCAGAGAAGAAAAGGATGTTCATATAAATGTTCAGCATGTCTTCTTACCGCTAAATCGAACATCTAATCAACTACAGAACTTTTAATTTTAATAAAAATTTCCAGTTTTGGTCAGACTCCCGGCGAACTACTTGTCCGGCGGCAGAGAAATGACTGTCATATACGGATTCAGCATATTTAGTTTTAACAAAATCTCCGGTTTGGGCCGGAATCCGACCGAACTACTTTTCCGGCGAGAAGATAGTCTTCCTATTTAGATTCAACAGGTCTCCTTACCTCTAAACTAAACCTCTAATCAACTCCAGATTAAACTTACGCTGTACACAAATTTTCCGGTTTTTGCCGGATTCCGGGTGGTTTGTAACGGTTTTTTCGCACCTTAATTTGAAACCCCTCCCCCACACCTAATGCCGAGCTACAGAGCCCATTTACGAACATTTCTCTCTCTTAACGAAGCCGATTTAATTTTCAACCTTGCCCTGGAGGAACATTTTTATCATCAAATTCTTTTCTTTTAAAATACAAAGGATCTTTGCATGAAACTAAGAAATTCTTGAAAATGTACCCCACAAACAAAATCAGCCTGAGTTTTACTTCAACCGAGAGATACTGGTACACAAGAGATCGTGTTAAAACTTGAGTTAAAACTGCGCTGCAGGTTGAAATTCATGATTTGACACTGTCTTTTGACGATCTTAGAAGCCCAAATCTGACAATCATACTTCTCATTCAGACAAAATTTGACTAGAAAATCCTTTCGTTTCGAAACGACTAGAAATAGCCCTCCTCTTGATTTCAATCTGGCAAGCTCGAAACATGCGACTGAGAATGTAATTTTTGAGTCTCAAATGCTCGAAGCCCCCGAGCCGCCAATGTCCGAGCTGGATGTCAACTTGTCAACCCTGAACTAGCCTTACTGACTTTTCCGGGCGTACTGACATCCTCCCATTTCGCTTTCCTGGATGAGCGCCGAGTATAGCTAAATTTGCGTGGTCGACCAGTCTGCGAGCGCCAAGCTTAGTTCATTTATTCATTTACTTTTTCTTTCGCCTCTGAGCATCAGTATGCAGTTTGTGGGAAACTGGAACGATAAGATCTACAATGAACCTAGAAACTACGCACAGGACTTTCCTGTCTGGGTTTTCTGGACTTATATGCCATGCTTCAGCTGGAATAGACTGTCAAAACTTTCTCCGAGTAAGGATTAAAGTTAAATGCAGCATTTGCTACTGGGATTAATCTTATCTTTACTAGGATAAGATTAATCCGAATTAGAGATAATGTTATCCCAGTAGAGACAAGATTAATCAGATTAATTCCGATAGCAAATACTGCAAGATTTTTTTTAGAGTGTATCGCTGGCCTAAAATTTGAACTCAGCTTACCAAGAAAGTTCCATTGGCATCATAGCAGTGAATTTCCCCACTTCCTAGAGCAAATAGGATAGTTTTGCTGTCTAAAGACCAAGCGACGCCGACAAGATTGGCACCCTTCAAGTCCTTGCCCCAAATCCGGCTGCCATCGACGGACCCTACGATCACTCCACCTAGAAAGAGCTTCGGATTAACTTTGACCGAATTTTACTGAGAAAAACCTAACAGCTACCCGACACATCCATTTTCGGAAGGTTTTCCACGTTTCAAACCCAAAAAAATCCAACCCCATGAACTGAGCACTGATTTGAGATCAAACTACAGAAGAGCATACGCGTTTTTAAGTGGGTGGCAGTTCATGACCAAATACGGCAAAAGGATTTTTCTGTAACGCTATCTTCTCGAATATCCACCGAGGTGGCATCCCGATGAAAAATTTGTAGCCTGCGTAGTAGTATGGTAGCAGTACGAAAACGTTGCATGTAATACTATGTAATAGCAAAGAATATTACCATTTAATGTGCCTCAGACTGGTCCAATCTTATGTAGTAGTATCCAGTAGCATCCTGTCTTGCCATAGTAGCATCCAGTCTTGCTAATAGTAGCATATAGTAGTATGCAGTAACACGGTAGCCTTGAAGTAGAAGCATGTAGTAGCATCGTTAGTACTGCATGCAACTTTTTCGCACTACTTCATAGTACTATTTTGAGACAAATTTTTCATCGGGATTTACTCTATTAGAAGGAGGGTCTAATAACCAACCCCCTTCGCGTGTTTCAGCCGCTGTCTTAGGACTGGTCTGCAGTCGACTGCCAAGCATGTGAAGTAGCCTGAGAAAAAATGCCGAAGCGGATTCACAGTTGCGCGTGCGGAATTCGTCGCAACTATTCGCTTTATTTTGTTTCATTTGAATGTTTTTATTTGCGCGCGTCATCTATCGGAAAAATTTTCTCGTCGTGTCTACGCGTCACGTCATTTTATCCCAAGAACGTAGAAGACTGGAGAGTGGGGATGACGTAAATACTCTATATGACTAAGTCCAAAACACGCCAGTGAACCTCAGTAAGAACTAGAAACGTCACCCGAACGATGACTCAAATCCTATGTCAACCAATCACCGACGGTTGTTGGGGATAGCTGCTGTGTGTCAACTTAGCACTGTGACCCTCCAGGCTTTTCGCTAGGCACACGTCGATTCTTCATGAGCACGAAAAGTTAGTCATCAAGAGTATACCCTCATCATCAAATCCGGAGAAAAATCAGAACAGGGTGTCTGTTGAACGCTTTATATTAACCAGGATCTTACCATCTTCGTAAGCTATGCAGATCTTTCTTCCGTCAGAGTTCCAGGACATCCCTCGAACAAGGGACTTATTTCTGTTGTTGATCATTTCTTCATACCACTGACCCTACGAAGTAAATACGGTTATGCTGACGCTGGGAATATCAGTTCATTTATGGATTCCAAGAGATGTCCCATCATTTCAGCCTTTGCTGGGGGGCGGGGGAGGAGGGGGGGTAGCTTCAACTTACTAGTGTCCAAGAGTGAATAAAGATAAAACTGGGCTTCAATTATTTTCACACAAAAAAACAAGAGCTACGAGCTCATATGGCACTTGTACGAGTAGGCTGTACAAGAAAGTAGATGAGAACGTCACAAAATACACCCGCCATCCAAAAATGCGGTTCGGAAATAGAAATAGGATATTTAGTTTCACTCATTTTTGAGCAGTTCCGGCATCGTCTCGATTGTCTGTAGCAAATGCACAAGACTGTTCAATTTTTCATCCCAATAAATCCATTTGTTTGATCCCTAGACGTGCTACACGATTTCCGGTACTCACTCTTTCTCAACCTACCGTGGCCGAATCTGGTTCGGAATAAAAAAAAATCGAGCACCTAAAGTATCTTCTTTTATACCACCTATCAAGTTTCACTCGAATCTGCGCATTTTTGGAAAGTTCCGGTACCCCCCCCCCCCCCTCCCACCAAAGTTGTCGGAGCCGGTTCGGGCCCAATCTCTTAATTCCCTGTTCCTGTCCATCAAGTTTTACTGAAGTTGGAGCATAGCCTATCTGCATGTTTCCAGTACCCCCCCCCCCTACCTTGGCCAAATCCGGCCCGGACGCCAAATAACAAATCTAGGCCGCATAAACTCGGCACTGTCGAATTTGCATCTCATTCGGTCCATCCGTTTGGTTTTTGTGCATGTCAAAAGTCCCCCCCCCCCACCCCCAATTCCCCTAATCGTGGTCGCATATGGTTCGAACGCATGTTTTACATGTCGAGGCCATCGATTCGTATCACCCATGAAGTTTCACTCGAATCAGACCACTCGTTTGCAATTTATAGAAGTCAATTTCCATATTTCTCTTCTCTTGCTCCCCAAAAAATGCTCGGATCTAGGAAAGGAAGTTTCCGGGGGTATGTTGTGTCAGGTTCTTAAGTGAAGATAATTCGGGTCGCTAATATGCCTGCAAAGTTTCGCTGTCGTTTTACATCTGGAACAATTCTAACTCACCACTACCGGAATTCCAGGAAACCCCCTCCAACTCCCCCCACAGAGCCCCGAAACCATCTGGCTCCGTCAATTTCATCTAGGCCTAATGCTTGTTCCATCCAATAAGTTTCGTCCCAATCCCTCTGCTTTTAGAGTTTCGTGAGTTTTCCTCCCCACCCCCCATCCCCACAGGTATCGGACCCGACCCGGAAGTGACACTGAACGTCCGAGGCGATAGCTCACCAGACAAGTTTCATTCAAATCCGATCACCCGTTCAAAAGTTATGCACGCCACTAGATTCCGGACTCCCCATCAACCCACTCCCCCCCACGATGGTCGGGTCGGGGAAACGGCTGTTCTCAAGTCAATCTGTTCGGATCCCTGACATACCTGCCAAGTTTCATCGCCCTAGGACATCAGGAAGTATGCCGAACTCGCGGGGTCGCTAGAAATCCGGACCCCCACCCCAACTCCCCCACAGTGCCCTGATCCGGTCCGGTTATATCGATGCCGTGTCTAGGACTTGTGCTTGTTTTTCCCACCAAGTTTCATCCCGATCCTCCACTCTAAGCGTTTCTCAAAATTTCCGGTTCCCTCCTCCAACTCCCCCCAGTGTCATCAGATCCGGCCCAGATTTAAAGTGAGATGTCTGAGACACGAGGTCATCCTAAATATCAACTTTCATCAAGATCCGATCACACGTTCGCAAGCTAAAAATACCTCAAATTTTGGCTTCACCCTCCCTCCACCCCCACCCCCCAGATGGTCGAATCAGGGAATTGACGATTTCCTATTTAATCTTGTCAGGTCTCAGACCTGCCTGTCAATTTCCATCGTCCCAGCACATCAGGAAGCACGGAACTCGCGGGATCAGTACAAATTCGGACTTCTCCCCCCCCCCCCAACTCCCCCGAAGTGAGCGGATCCGTTCCGGTTATATAAGTCACGTATCTAGGACTTTTGCTTGTACTTTCCACCAAGTTTCATCCGGATCCCTCCACTCTAAGTGTTTTCCAAGATTTCTGGTTTCCCCCTTCAACTCCCCCCAATGTCACCGGATCCGGTCTGGATTTAAAATGGAGGGTCTGAGACAGGAAGTCCTTCCATATATCAAGTTTCATTAAGATCCAATCACCCGTTCGTAAGCTAAAAATATCTCATTTTTCCTATTTTTTCCGGATTCCCCCTCCCTCCACTTCCCTCCAGATGGTCGGATCGGGGAAGCGGCCATTTCTAATTTAATCTGGTCGAGTTCCTGATATGCCTGCCAAGTTTCATCGTCCTAGCTTATCTGGAAGTGCCCCAACTAGCAAAACCGGGATCGACAGACCGACTGACGGACAGAAATTACAATCCCTATATGGCACTTGAGTAAGCTCAAGTGCCATAAAAAACGGAAATTGTTTCAATGCGGCTGAAAAGGAATATCTCGAGAGGCTGGATGGGAGGCTCTCTAGAAGCCTCTGTTGGGATCCCAAAATTTAAGTGACGGGATACCTATGGCTTCGTAAAGTTGACCGTCCGACTGCTCGAAGGGATAGAGATATTTTGTCCAAACTTATTGTGAGGATCCTTTGGGGATCTTTAGAAAGTACGGGTCAATTTCAGTCAGTTTCACATAGCTGCATATTTAGCGGTGGGGGAGCGGTTTCAAATTAAGCGGCGAAAAAAGTATTCTTTAAAAGTTAATGAGATAGTCGATTTAGGTGTACGGAGACATGCTAAATCCGACTACGAAAATTATTTTTCTAAGACAAGTAAGTAGTTCGCCCACGATTCGGCAAAAACGCAAATTTTTTTTAAAGTAAAATTTGTATCTAAATTTGATTAGATGTTAGATTTAAGGGTAGGAAGACATGCTGAATCCGTATATAACAATCATTTTCTCTCCGGACTTACAGTTCGCCCGGAATCCGGCTGAAAAAAGTAAAAGTTAAAAGTTTTAAAAAGTTAAAAGTTTTATGTTAAGTTGATCAGAGGTTCGATGTAGGGGCACGGAGACATGCTTAATTCGTTTTCGAGATTCAGTTTTTTGCCCGACAAGTATTTTGCCCGGAATCCGACCGAAACCGGAAATTTGGCCGAAAGTAAGGCAGGAAGTTTTGATCAGTTTCGACAAAGTAGATACGACGTAGGCTATAGGGGTGGTCTTCTCAGACGGTTATCATTGACCTTAATCTGTTTCGGAATTTTAATAGTAGCCTACAAATATTTAAGGAGTCTGGATGTCTGGATGAAACCTCAGTCTTGTTTATTCAAGCATCATAACTAGCTCCTCCTTGTTTCCGAGAAAACGCGACATCACGATTTTTTTTCTCAACGTCGGCGATTCAAATAATTATTTATGTCCCGTTTGTCAATTCTTTTATATTTATGTTTGACATAGTTCCTTGTGAAATAAAGGACATATTTTTGTTTCCGATTTCATACTTTTCAGTTCTAAAGGATCAAAACCAAATAATAATAATAATAATAACTGTATACTAAACGTGCCTTGTGCAGCACCCAAACGATTATGAGACCGTTCTGGTCACTGCTGGTCAATCTCTGATGCAGTTCGTTCCATTTCACCACTGAGACAACGCCGGAGTGACCTTCTAGCGCCTGATTGGCCGATAAGTTGCTCCCTTTCCCATCTTCCTTTCCTACAAAAAAAGGCCTTTATGACAATCTTTTATCAGTTTCTTTACTAATAGTGCCAACACACGATGAGGATCGGCAGCTCCCGGGCGGGAATTCCTGCCCGGATTTGCGGCACCATCATCACTTCCATATAGAAAAGTTGAAATTTTTTGAACTTGATCAGGGATCAAGGGATCCTTTCACGGGATCCCGATGAAAATTTTTAAACTGTGTAGTTGTAGGCTATGGTAGTTGTACGAAAAACTTGCATGTATTGATATGTTGTAGTATGGAGTACTTTGATTGAACTTGACTCAGCTTGGACTAATCTTATGCAGTCCTCTTCCTGGTCCCTCGAGTTTAATGCTGAAAAGTGCAAAGTCCTACATCTTGGCCCTAAGAACCTAGGAATGACATATACAATGACAGATCGTACTGGGAAGCTCATAACTTTGAAAACTGTCACCGAAGAAAGAGACCTTGGGGTTATTGTTGTCGACAAAATGAAATTCCATAGTCACAGCAAATACCTAGCTGCCAAAGGCAACAGGTCCCTTGGTCTCATCAGACGTAATATCACCAGTAGATCTCCCAGGGCAATCAGGAAGCTATATACAGGATTGGTCAGACCACAACTTGAGTACGGAGTCTCTCTTGCCGTTCCTCACTATGTCATGGACAAGAAGATCCTTGAGAGCGTTCAGCGGAGGGCTACAAAACTACCAACTAAATGTAAGAACCTCTCGTAGCCTGAACGCCTCAAGAAACTCAAGCTGCCAACCCTGACGTACAGGAGGAAGCGCGGAGATGCAATCCTGACCCACAAGCTGCTGGAGAATGGGGTCACACCAGGGATTTTTAATAAGTCGCTCTCTAGCCACACCCGGGGCCACACCAAGAAGCTCCAGCAGCAAAGAAGCTCACGGAGAGAACGTTCCAACTTCTTCTCAACTCGTGCTGTTCCACTGTGGAATTCCCTTAGTGAAGAAACAGTTCAGTCCAAAACTGTTGACAACTTCAAACAAGACCAAAGGTGTCGATGGGATCCCAAAAATCTAAGATTTGATCAAGACAATTCGGTCTTGTCTTCGCCAGGCTAATCATCAGAGAAAACCGAGTTCAGATATTCTATCTACCTATCTATATATAACTCTATAAGCCATATCTATTTTGACGATATTGACCGAAACTTCCTGCTTTACTACTGCCAAATTTGCGGTTTCGCCCGAATTCCGAGCGAACTACTAGTCCAGCCAAAAAAGAAAAATTCAGAAACGAAGCCGGCGTATCTCCTTATCCCTATAAAGAAATCTAATCAATTTTAAATAAAATTTTGATTTAAAAAAAATGCGAGTACAACCGGATTCCGGACTAATTATATGTCCGGGTAAAAACTGATCATTATATACAGACTCAGCGTCTCTTCTTACCCCTAAATGTATCATCTAATCAACATATTTTCCGGTTTTGGCCGGATTACAGGCGAACTAGTTGTCCGGCGAGAAAATGGTTTTCACCATCGGGTTCAGCATGTCTTCTTACCCATAAATCAAAATTTAATCAACTTCAAATGAAACTGTTACTTTTAACCAACTTTCCGGTTTTGGCCGGATTCCGGACGAACTGCTTGTCCGGCGACAAAATGATTTTCACCATCATGCTCAGCATGTCTTCTTACCCCTAAATCAAACATTTAATCAACTTCAACTGAAACTTTTACTTTTAACCAACTTTCCGGTTTTTGCCGGATTCCGGACGAACTACTCGTCCAGCGAAAAAATGGTTTTCACCATCGTGCTCAGCATATTTTCTTACCGCCCAATCAAACATTTAATCAACTTCAAATGAAACTTTTACATTTAACAAACTTTCCGGTTTTTGCCAGATTCCGGACGAACTACTTGTCCAGCGAGAAAATGATTGTCACCATCGTGCTCAGCATGTCTCTTACCGCTCAATCAAACATTTAATCAACTTCAAATGAAACTTTTACTTTTAACAAACTTTCCGGTTTTTGCCAGATTCCGGACGAACTACTTGTCCAGCGAGAAAATGGTTTTCACCATCGGGTTCAGCATGTCTTCTTACCCATAATCAAAATTTAATCAACTTCAAATGAAACTGTTACTTTTAACCAATTTTCCGGTTTTGGCCGGATTCCGGACGAACTGCTTGTCCGGCGACAAAATGATTTTCACCATCATGCTCAGCATGTCTTCTTACCCCTAAATCAAACATTTAATCAACTTCAACTGAAACTTTTAACCAACTTTCCGTTTTTTGCCGGATTCCGGACGAACTACTCGTCCAGCGAAAAAATGGTTTTCACCATCGTGCTCAGCATGTTTTCTTACCGCCCAATCAAACATTTAATCAACTTCAAATGAAACTGTTACTTTTAACCAACTTTCCGGTTTTTGCCAGATTCCGGACGAACTACTTGTCCAGCGAGAAAATGATTGTCACCATCGTGCTCAGCATGTCTTCTTACCGCCCAATCAAACATTTAATCAACTTCAAATGAAACTTTTACTTTTAACAAACTTTCCGGTTTTTGCCAGATTCCGGACGAACTACTTGTCCAGCGAGAAAATGGTTTTCACCATCGGGTTCAGCATGTCTTCTTACCCATAAATCAAAATTTAACCAACTTCAAATGAAACTGTTACTTTTAACCAACTTTCCGGTTTTGGCCGGATTCCGGACGAACTGCTTGTCCGGCGACAAAATGATTTTCACCATCATGCTCAGCATGTCTTCTTACCCCTAAATCAAACATTTAATCAACTTCAACTGAAACTTTTAACCAACTTTCCGGTTTTTGCCGGATTCCGGACGAACTACTCGTCCAGCGAAAAAATGGTTTTCACCATCGTGCTCAGCATGTTTTCTTACCCCCCAATCAAACATTTAATCAACTTCAAATGAAACTTTTACTTTTAACAAACTTTCCGGTTTTTGCCAGATTCCGGACGAACTATTTGTCCAGCGAGAAAATGATTGCCACCATCGTGCTCAGCATGTTTTCTTACCCCATAATCGACTATCACATTAGCTGTTTAAAAATATTTTGTTTGTCCCTTAAATTGAACCCCCTCCACCATCCCCAAATATACGGCTACAGAGCCCATCTACGAACTCGACCTTACCCTTGACCCAAACAATCCTCATACCAATGTTTCATCAAAATATCTCATTCCCTTCGAGAGTTATCGTGCTTACAGACGGACGGACGGACGGACGGACAACTTTTGCGATGTCATAGGTATCCCTCCACTTACGTTTTAGGATCCCAAAAAGCCTAAGCCATTATCATTCAGAATCTTGCCGAGACGTTTAGTCTTGTTACTACTCGACAGCCGCGTTGCCGTTGGATACAGAAGTAAACACGAGCGATAAGAAAGATCAATATTAGCCAAATAATCATTCAATACTGAATTCTAACTGATTAATCTTGAATTCAAATCGCCAAGACCGAGGAGGTATTTAGCTTACCTAGACCCTAGTAAGCTAAGATGTATTTTCTCACCTTCAAGTCTAAATACTTTCAGAAGTCCCTCATCGCCACCGCAGGCAAGGAATCCATTTTCTTTGTCCCAACAAACACATCGCAATTGGGTTGTTGACGGAATCGCGATCTGAAAATTGAATGTTAAAACAAGATCTACAAACTCATATGGCACTTGTAACGCAAAGCCAGTTAAAGAAAGCAAAGAAGGGCGTCACAAATCCCCGCACACCTCCAACCCCCCGTTCTCCACACCACACCCGTGGTCGCATACGGTTTGGACATACAAATGGCACATCTCTGACATTTTCTCTTTCCACCCATCAAATGTAAAGCCGTACCCGGGGGGGGGGGGTGGCAAAATGATGCTTTTAAAAACTTTGACCTCTGCTCTGAGTTCTTGTTATACTGTTAGGTATGGATTTGGCCCGACCCGCGGATAGACCCAGCCCCGAAGTAAATTCCTGGATACTGCCCTGCGTCCAAGTTCCCTGCCATTCAACTCGTCTGGTCCTTTTACGTTCTGCCAAAATCCCAAAACCGGAAAGAATCAAACATGAGATCGTGGGCACGAGTGGGGCCATCGAGCTTATCGCATTTCGTTCGAACAAAGTCTAGAATTCTCCAATTCCAACATAACTTTTTTGAGTAATATGGCTACAGATAGACCTATAACGGAGAAGTAAAAAACGTTGTTATACCACTTATTATCACTGAGCCTCAGGTAAGAGAAAAATTTACCCCCCCCCCCCACCTGCGAAGATTTTATGACACTTAGTCAAAGGGGGGAATCACTGGCGTCCCGAGGTATACAGGGTCCTATGTCTGTCCAAGGCATTTCTGGGTTCAGTGATATTTTATTTTGATATTTTTTTCCCCTTCTGACATAGGTACCGGTCCATAACTGAGAACACGGTATGACGACATCTTGTCCCACAGTTTTGTCTGTTTTATAATAAAATAAATTATTTCCATGACAATAATATGGCCCTGACCTGTCTTGTAACGTATTGAGTTTATGTTGAAAAATAGACCCAGTTACATTTTTGTTGATAAACATGCGAGGCTATCTATGATATCAATAAAGTTGACACAGAAACTGCGAAACTTCAAAATGTGATCTTGTGGAGAACAAACACAAATTGTGGTCTGGGTACGCTGCTTGCATCTTTTCGTGGTAGTTCTTAGTGCTGTAGATGCAAGCTCGCCCTTGCATATGACCTGCAGCAAAAGAAGATTCAGCTCAATGTTTCTATTCATAATTAAACAAATACCCTACTGAAACCGAAATGAATAATACCTTTTTGCTGAGGTATACATACATCCTTGATTTACCCAACTACAGTATCTACACTAATGGTTTACTACGCTACGCTAGTGGCCGGCAGCTGCTACCTCTTCGTCTCATGGTATTTCGGTGGATGAAGCAAAGAGAATGCTCCAAATCTTCCCACCAGGTGGGAGAATGGCGTCGCGCAGGTAGAACGCCTCCGGGATCATTGTTTTCCGCCCAAAATCCTCCTTACACCGCCTTTTTTTAAATTCTGGCCATGTTCGTTAGGCGATAGTGAGCCAAAATTACGTCAAAGGAAAACGAGCGTCAGTGTTTGAATAGTTGAGAATGAAGCCTAGGTTGAAATTAAAAATTTCTGTGTTTTTGTGTTTATTGTGTGGCAGAACTCAGAGCCAAGAAGTTCGAGCGTATGGAAGCTTTTTGTTTGAGAACTTGAACAGAAATGAAACAAAAAATAACAATCCATACTATGGCAGTTATAATGTGAACGTGAACAAAGCTGAAACCGAGAGGACTAGAAGTTTTGATACGGAGAGGATCAGGAATTTCCCAGCCAACACAGATCAGAACGGTGATATAAGGATTGGGGGTATTCAGCAGGGTAGTGAATCAAAATTTGCAGTCGATAATAGTGACTACTTCGGAAAACCAATCCTTTCCTATGCAAGCACAGAAAGGCCATTTGAAAGACAGTTGCAACGACCAGTTAATGAAAACCAGAGGGTTAATGCCTGGAACAGCCTAGGAGAGAAGACTGCTGGTATCGGACCTTGGAACAGACCTGGCCCTGATTATGCAAATCAACCTCCCCGAAACGATCCCCCAAGCAGGGACCGGGGTCAAACTAATGACTGGAACATTCAGCAGGAAAGAGAGCGAGAGCGAGAGCGTAACTGGGACCAAGGAAGAAACGTGTTTTCTAACAACCAGCCGATACGGCCCGGATTCAACAATCCAAACTATGGTCCTGGTCCATACGCCCCTTACAGCCCAGACAACCAGTATGGTCCTATTCAAGGTCCTAACCAGCGACCTAAGCTACCTGCCTGTGGGGTCTGGGAGGAGTGGAGATCAGACCTAATGGGTGCGTGCAGGCCCGAGTATGCCCAAACGGTTCAGGGCAAAGATGTATTCGTAACCACATCCTACGGAAGACTTCGAGGGTTTTCAGTGACCTTATACGATGGGCCTGGAGTACCGCCTGGAGATCGGCCTGGTATGCTTCATAACGGAAAACCTTATAAGACACTCAGCGTTTTCCTCGGAGTTCCCTACGCCCAGTCTCCCATCGAGGAGGGAAGATTCAAGGTACATGTCACTAACTATACTATAAACAGGCTTACGATAACCTTGGCAATCATCAAGCGCAATTGCGGTAGGTTGGCTAACGAGGGTGCAAATCTGACGATTGAATTGCGAATAGAAAGTGAAAATGAAGTAAACTAACACCCTGGCCAGAAGAAACGGATCAAATCGTCGATTATCTGATGAACGCCAACTGTGAGCTCATTACCAACTTCCGCCAGATAGATTAATATGTATTGCGGCTACCTTACAACATGAATATTAACGAGAATAGGGTTGCAACTAACGCAGTCCTAGGCAAAAGCTGACAAATTGATAAAGATAGGCTATGTATAAATTTTGTGTGTAATATATAATATATAATTATAATTAACTAGTCTTTCAGTCTAGCCGTTTATGTTTTAGTCTTGCCCTATGTTTCTCCAGTGGTCTTACAATGAATAAAACGAAATAGTAGGCTAAGTTAACACATAATCATGACTTTCACTCGTTCTCCATGTCTAAAAAATGGATTTTCGAAAGTGATGTGCACCAGCTGGCGAATTATCTATCCTCACTCAGAGGCAAACATCTTACTATAACCTATACCTAATCTGTTTCAGCCTCCTAGGCCTGCCAAAGCCTGGAGCTTGTGGGATGCGACAGATTTTGGACCTGCATGTCCCCAGCCAGTCCAGTACATCGGAACGTCGAAGGGAATACGGTCTATGCATGAGGATTGTTTGTATCTCAACATTTATACACCTACTGTAAGTCCCCCTTTCCCACTTTCAGATACTCCAAATCCAGTTTGATTGATTTATCAATCGAATACAAACCGAAAATAATTATCCCAACTTGTGCCCGCTTAAGAAAAAGTCCCAACGGGCGAATTAATTATCGCAACGACTATTTGATATTTTAAACTAAAAAAAATAGACCTACACGTTCATCTCCCCCTGGTTACCCCTCTCACCCGAGTTTAGGACGACACAGATTAGATTGCTCCCGAAACCGACGAGCTTGATCTATAATGGTCGACAAAGAAATAGGCTACGCCTATATAGTCTCGTCACTACCGTCTTGGTACCTAGCTTCCAGTCTCTTCTTGCTCTGTTTGATGCGGAGTCAAAGGAAGTCTGTAGTTACAGCCTATTATCGCGGTAATTGAGAGTAACATTTCCTCACTAATTTAATATTTTCTTCTCTAGATTGGAAGTACTAGTGAGCTTTTCTCCGTTTTGTTCTACGTCCACGATGGCAGCTTCGTCCATGGGGCGTCGAACACATTCCCTGCACATATGCTAGCAGCGCATGGTCAGGTGGTGGTCGTTACTGTAAACTACAGACTCGGAGCTCTCGGTAAGTTGGGAACTAAAACTTTGAGCTTGTTCTACCCTTCTAACAATAGTAACTATTTCCGTTCCAACCTCACGAAAAATTACTACGCTGACCGTTCCGACCTTCCAGAAATAATAACTAGTAGTAACTATTTCCTTACCCTCGGTAGCGTAGTAAGCGAGGTAACTACGCATCTCTGTAACGTGACTGATCGGACCCCCCTTGGCATGATATACTGCTGTAAAATAGAAAATTCTTTCCAGCCTTGACGGCAAAAAGTCAGAATTCGTGACGTCATGCGTCGTAACTACGGTAAGTAGGGTGGAACACGCTCATAGTTCTAAATAAGAAATCCTGTTTACCATTCGCGCCACCAATAGTCGAAAGACTGACGATGGCCTGGTGTGGCGGCAACAACCACTGTGTGTGTCAGGTAGGCTTACCCTTTGATACCTTCAGAAAATTGTCAGCAGACTCCGGCGCCGGGTTTGTGCTAGTTGCACGGCAATAAATGTATGTTTGAATTTCATGTTTGTCTTCCGGACACTTTACGTGGTTTTTATCAGCGAAAAGGGAAGGTTTAATTCAAAAGTCAATTTGTATTCCCGTAAAAAAAAAAATATATATAAAAAACAGCTCGGTCCGCGAGATAAGACATTACAAATGACGGCGCACAAACAAGTAAACCTGTCTGTCTTGTGTCGCATGATTGTAATCATAGGGATCAACTGCCATCAAAACGCAAAAAAAAAAAAATCATTCTAGAAAAATGTCAAATGATTGTCACTGGGATCATGTGACAGTCAAATAAGGCTATTGAAGTTGTTACTCATTTCGGAAGTTCCGAGGTTGTTCAGAAGTTCAAGGAAATAAAAAATAAAATTCAGCATCTGATAATTTTAGATACACAGGCACATTTTTTTTCTCAGAAATGTATACCTCCACAAATTTTTACATCTCAAATAGGAAACTTCATTAGGTTTGACTGGATGAAAATATCAAACTAGGATCCTCAGACAGGTCATGGATAAAATCTTTCAGAAAGATGTACTGCACAAGAAGCCAAGCTCTCATAGAGAAAGTAGGGGAGACCGGGGCTTTTTCGGACGGGAGGAGGAGGGGGGGGGGCGTGATCGGACAAAAGACATTACTCCTTCATATGACGAAACAATAGTGTAAAAATAATTCAAGTTGATGGCGAGTAAGTGGCGCACACTCGAACAAAGCCTGGCAAAAATTCAATAACAAATTTGTTTTTCAGAGGGTCGGATGCAAATTCGATGGTGAATTTAAATTCGTTGCTCTATTTCAAGCAATCGGCAAGCTTTAGGGGAAAGTAGTTTCGGTCGGCAAGAGAGTAATCAATTGGCCTCTTCCTGTTTATGAAATAATCCACGCAGATGTGTTCGTTCTTTTTGGGATCCCAAAACGTAAGTGGAGGGATACCTACGACATCGCAAAAGTTGTCCGTCTGTCCGTCTGTGCGCACTATAACTCTCGAAAGGAAAGAGATATGTTGACGAAACTTGGTGTGAGGATTCTTTGGGTCAAGAGTAAGGTCAAAATCGTAGATGGGCTCTGTAGCCCTACATTTAGGGGTGAGGGAGGCGGATTAAATTAAGTGGCAAATGAAATATTTTTAAACAGATAATGTGATGGTCGATTATGGGGTAAGGAGACATGCTGAACACGATGGTGAAAACCATTTTGTCATCAGACAAGTAATTCGCCCGGAATCCGGCCAAAACAGGAAAGTTTGTTAAAAGTAAAAGTTTTATTTGAAGTTGATTAGATGTTCGATTTAGAGGTAAGAAGACATGCTGAGACGATGGTGAAAATCATTTTCTCGCCGGACAAGTAGTTAGCCCGGAATCCGACCAAAACCGGAAAGTCTGTCAAAAGTCAAAGTTTTATTTGAAGTTGATTAGATGTTCGATTTAGAGGTAAGAAGACATCTTGAAGACGATGGTGAAAACCATTTTCTCGCCGGACAAGTAGTTAGCCTGGAATCCGGCCAAAACCGGAAAGTTTGTTAAAAGTAAAAGTTTTATTTAGAGTTGATTAGATGTTCGATTAAGGTGTAAGAGTACATGCTGAACACTTATGTGAAAACAAATTTCTACCCGAACAAGTAGTTCGCTCGGAATCCGGCCAAAACCGGAAAATTGTTAAAAGTTGAACTTTTATTTGTAGCTGATTAGATATCCGATTTAGGGTAAGAAGAGATGCTGAATCCTGTGTGACAATCGTTTTTTACCCGGACATATAGTTCGACCGGAATCCGGCTGGAGCCCGAAAATTTGTTATAAGATAATTTTTTATTTGAAGTTGATTAGATGTTCAATACTGGGGAAAGAAGATACGCTGCGTTCGTTTTTTAGCTTTCTTTTTTCGCCGGACAAGTAGTTCCGGAATTCGGCCGAAACCGGAAAATTGGCAGAAGTGGCAGGAAGTTTTCGTCAAAACAGATATGACTTATAGGGGTAAACACACATGCTGAATCCATATCTGAACTTGTTTTTTTTCAGATGATTAGCTATTTGGCCTTAATCTGTTTCTGGATTTAAACAGTAAAAATGTTCAAGGAGTCTGGCGAGACAAGACCGAATTGGCTGGAACAAATATTGAATTTTTGGGATCCCATCGAAACCTTTGGTCTTTTTTTATTTAGCCATTTTTTTTTGTTGAAGATGGCTACTGTTAGGACGATTGTATTTGTTTTTGAAGATGCAATCCCAGCCTAATGTTACGGCGAGGGGTGTAGTAGGCCGGATATAAGATGGTAAATGTCCAAAGATACAATCATCGGAGTCAGGATGGCCTAGGGCGTCAAGATGGCCTACTACACGTGAAGAACTTCACAGATTCATTACGGATACCCCAGGTCAATTCACACTATGGCTACATGGCCGTATATAAACGAAAAGTTGCATTCACTGGAATCACTGGTAGCTTACTTACAAAATTCACAACCTTTACATAGAAAATGTGGTTAGAAATTATTCGGTTATTTTTCGGTACCAGAACTATTCGGTTTTATATTTACGGGGATTCGGTAGTTATGCAGAATCCCGAATAGGCTGTCGGTCAAAATCTATTCGGTATAATGATCCGGATTCGGTTTAATTGCCAGGATTCGGTAGTTATCACGAATATGGTGAACTATCATGGGACATGTCCGGACATTCTTTCTTACCTGTCGGAGCATGCCTCATCACGTGAAGTTCAAATTCAAGCGCTGATATCTTAGCAGACTTTTAATACAAACTCAAAAGGCCTGCACGTCTTTGAAAGTGACAAATCACCGGCCAAGATTTTACCATCTGAGCGACGTAGGTTCGGAAGGTTTTTTTTTCTATGAAGCAAGAAGTATCTGAGTATCTAAAGGCAGTTTGGATTCATGTAAAGCATGGTAAAAAAGGTAAACCCCCTTCCGAGTGTGCCTCTTATCGTCCCATCACCGTTTCATGTACGATTAGCAAAGTCTTCGAGTATGTACTACTCCCCTCATTTGTTAATAATGCTAACTTCGGAGAAAACCAGTTGGGTTTCCAAAAAGGTATTGGTTGTCAACATGCCCACCGAATTCTTTCGTCTCTCCTGGTTGAGGCAACAAAAAAAGGCTTGGAACTGCATATTTGTGCTTTGGACCTGTCGAAAGCTTTTGATAGCATTGTACATACCCAAGCCCTTTTCTCGCTTTTTTCACATGGCATAAATATTTCTATTATTTTTTTATTACGTTATTGGTATACAAATTCTTTTCTGCGCACTAAAGTGGATGGACAGATATCCGATTTTAGAATCCCGATAAAACGTGGAGTTCGACAGGGCGCGGTTCTTTCACCATCCATTTTTAAAATGTGCATCTCTAACATCCTGTCTTCTATACCTACCACTTGTATTATTAATTCCATTAATATCTCTTATATTGCTTATGCCGATGATACTCTGCTGATAAGCCGAAGCAAGACCGGATTAAAGAAGTCAGTTTCTTTTGTTTCAGCTGCTTTCGACCGGATCGGTCTGGCTCTGAACGTTAATAAATGCGAATACTTATCTTTCAATTCAACTAACCAAGAGCCGCTTATTCTCCCAACTAAGACTATCCCCCTTGTCACATCTCTTGGGTGGTTGGGCATCCACATTACTAACAGCCTCAAATCGTTCCGGTCTCAATCGGTTAATAATGCTAAAAGAAAGATTCAAGTATCATACTCGAAGATCGTTGCTAATCGTGGGAAATACAATAAAAAAGCCCTTAGTAAACTTTACAGCAGTTTTACTGACCATTCTATCTTATTTCTTTCTGGCCTCTCTTCAGTTTTAAAGAAAAAAGATCTTCATTCCCTCCGTTCTTGTTATTACCGATATGCAAAATTCCTCCTTTTCCTACCCCCCTGGTATAAAAACAGACATCTGATTTCGCGTTACAAGCTTCCGGATATATCGCTGAAACTTTCGGCCATAAGTAAAAAATTGTGCACAACGTCCCATCTCAGCTTCCCCGCACATCACGGCTTGTCCCTTCTTCTAGAGTGAATTTTAGTGTATTTTAGTGTTTTGTGTTGTTTTTCCTTGTTTGTACTCCGCTATTCTGTCTTTTCAGCGGGTTATAAAATAAATAAATATGGATTTGTAGCACTTTCTACGCATAAGCTGGCCTATGGGTTTGCAGTATAGCTGAATTTGAGTAAGAAGTTTACATCGAGTATTAGTTTCCACCTAGCAAAATCAAAATCTGGAACTGTGTTAAACAAGCATCTTTACTGTTTTGGCCCCCCTCTCCCCAAACGCTGTAGCAAGGAACGGGGCTGAGCAAGTCTCACAAATAGCATCAGCAGAGCGTGGGAAAAACACGACTGTGCTAGCATCCACCATGTAGCAATATGGGTTATCGGTCCTGTTTTTGTCTTACCCCGCAATAAGGTGCATTACCGGATCTCTCTCACACAGTTACGTTATTACAGAACCTCTGTCTTTTGTCCCATGCAGCGACCATGAATACCCCGACAAAACTGAGCGGACCTAGAGGTATTTACTTTAGCTTTTAGCTGATGCTGATGCCCGTTTACTCATCTTCCAACTTCGCCGTTGCTCGTCGCAGAAAAAACAGTGCAGGAGGCGTAACCCGCAGGCTGACCCGCTCTGGAGTGCGTCATTAGAACCAATCAGCTTTGACTTCTACTTTTCCTCACCATGGCTTCACAGCGATTTAGCTATTTGTAGAGGCAACGAAACGTGATGTGGAGCGAAGCCAGTAACCTCCGTTCGTTCGTAGCGGACCGGGTATAGGGAAATATGCACCTCCGCATAGACATATTACAGAGATAGGGAGACGGAGGTTCTGTCAGATTATTTGTTCTTGGTTTCACACAGTATACAAACTTTTTAACACTTATACAGCATTTTCTTTACACAGATGACGTGAGTCCCAACATGCCCGGGGGTGTCCGAAAATTCCCCGCCATAAGGCATTTCCGGACAGCACGACCAGCCTCAAGAATAGCTCATTTTTGAAAATGTGGTCACAGATGGGACAATGAAGTGGTTGGTGTATAATATCCCCTAGTTACTAATGCTTGTATGTAGACCATACTCGTCCTGGGGGAAATCCTGTAACTAGTCGCTTTCAGACTCCGGAATTATTTTCGTAGTTATTCAAACTCTTTTTCTTTTAGGCTTTTTAAGTACTGGTGATGAGCAATCCCCAGGCAATTATGGCATGCTGGATCTTTCAATGGCTCTTAAGTGGGTCTACGACAACATTTATGCGTTTCAGGGAAACAAGGACAGGATCACATTATTTGGACCAGGTGCTGGGGCTGCAGCTACTGGCATGTTGGCAGTGGCACCAAAGACTAGACACATGGTCCGCCAGGTGATTGGCCAGGTTGGTTGGTTTTCATATTTGATTGATCTTTCCTTTTGAATTGTTGGGTCCTTCCAATTTAATGAAATTCGAGCTTGTCTTTTGAATCCTAGAAGGTCTCTGGCCTACAAGAAAACTTGACCTCAGATATATTTTTTACTAATATAAAGTTTGAAGCCAAGCTGACCATTCATTGTAAACAAATTTCATCTGTTTGCAATATTTATTACTTTCATGACTAAAACATCATTAGAAGCTATTCATGGTGCAAGCACATGAAATATGACACGTGCATCAACGGGTGAGGGGGTGTATCCCACCCCCCTCAACTTTTTGAGATTCGTAAAAGTTTGGAGCGAGGACTAAAAATTTACTAAAATTGTTCGGTATTTTTTCGATACCAGAACTATTCGGTATATTTACGGGGATTCGGTAGTTATACAGAATCCAAAATACGCTGTAGGTACAAGTCTATTCGGTATAATGATTAGGATTCGGTAGTTATAACGAATTGATGAGCGAATTTACTGAATGGCTGTATTGATGGCTGTGGAGCTGAACGGGTGCCCCATCCACGCGAAAATGAGAAAATAGATCGGGCTTTGAACGGCTGAGGAAGATGGGTTTTGTCCACGCGAAATTGCCCGTTCAGCTGGACGGGAGCATATGAGTGGGAAGGTCCACATTTTTTCGGTCTTTAATCTGTGAAGACCTTTTTCCTATCCACGTTCAGCTCAACGCTGTCCTCGGAGCGGTGTTGAACGGGAGGCCTCCATCGAGCTGGATGGCCCGTCCACCTGTTCATCCGTACACGCGAAAATGATAAAAAGATTGAAGGCGTCCACGCGAAAATGTCCTTCGAGCTCGACAGGAGGTCGACGGTACCATAGCCATTGAAGCGAAAACGTCCCCATACTCTCTAATCATAAATGTTTTGAAAATTCCGACAACGGCGCTTTTCGTAATATTCTGTATTCTGTGGAAGGGCGCGTTATTGAACTGGTGTTTTAAGCCAGTTCTACGATTAGATTCTAGAAATATATTAAAAGCTAGAATCTGCATGGAAATACGGTAGCTAATTTGGCAGGAAGAAGTAAACTTAAAACAATCTCGCCTGCTGTGCTAAATTTATGTGATTATGGGTAGTACTGCCTAGTCTACAGTAGTTGCGGCTGTCGGGACGTCGCTCCATGCGGTTTCTGGAAATTCTTAGGATCTCGGTGTTTACAGTAAAAAATATTATTTGTATGAAAGCAGTTCAATTTTAGCCTACAGGAAACAAAAAACTTGATTTCGAAAATTTTCGCATGTAGCACTCTATCTATTTTGTCTTGGGTATAGCTGATACTGCAAACGTGCCTGGCAATATACTGTTCGAGTGGCGTCCCAAAACGATGCCTAGTAGCTGGCTAATCATCTTTCAATCTGCACTTTACTGTTACTCTTTGTACGTAATCCTTTCTGTTCAATGATTAAAAATAATGTAGCCTAAAACTCGAATTTTCAGTTTCTAGGATTCGATAAAATTTTTGAAAGATTTGGTAAAATTTTGGCTCTGCACCTCCCCAACTAAAATGCACTTGCAACGCCCCGGCCTGCATCCTACTTGTCATTCACAAACCTGACTTTCCCTCCCTCTTGATTGTTGGCAAGAGTTCTGGCCATATAACTACAGTTTGCAGAACTGAGCGATATACTTGAGGTCTGCTTTTATTATTCTCCAGGTCATCTATTACCATTTTCTTCCAGCCCACTCAGATTTTTGGAAGGCAGTGAGTATGACATTTTATGATGACCAGAAGATAGCTTAGTTGAGCGGAACAATGCCAAGCTGTAAGTGTAAGTTTAAGTTTATTTTTAGGATGGTTCTCCACTTGCTGATCACACAATATTTGTTGATCGAACTCGAGTGCAGAATACAACCAGGATATTTGCAGAAAAAATGGGATGCACACTGGACAATGATTACGTAAGGATCATTGACTGCTTGAAGTCACGAAGCTTCGAAGAGCTTGGAAATATTCGCCTATCGGTAAGCATATACTAGATTTAATTAGTTCCAGAATGGCTGATGAGAGCCAGGCCCTGACTTGGTATTTTTACTATAGCCTAATAAAACTAGACCTGCAGTGTGAACTTAACTAAAACTAACATTAGTTATTTCTGGAGAGTAAATCCATGGAGACTGTCTCATTTTAATCAGTCCAAAATTCCATACAAATCTGACATCACAACTACAGGGGAGGGATACCTAACCTCGAATTTTCAAACTTGGCCTGAAAATACTACAAGCAAACTTCTGTACAGTCCTAAGTTTATCCTTGGGTGGGGGGGGGGGGCGGGTCTGTCTTGATAGTTTGGACCTTGTTAGGACTGCAGTGATCTATCTTTCTTCTTAACCTTTTTAGGCAGAAGTTTGAGGTTGTAAAAATTGAGTTTAGATACCCCTCCTGTATTTAAGCTGTCTGGACATAGAAGTAAAAAACTGTAACTGAATCTATTAATATATTATACATTATACACAAAGCCAGCAAGAAGCCAGGCACGTTTACATTAATAAACTGTAGGGACAATCAAATCCTATGATGTTAGCTACTAAATCATCTGACATCACAATCAGAGATGTTACTAGCCAAAATGCTTGGGGGTGGGCAAGGTATTTACCTACCGGCTGGTGATTTTTACCAAGTGTTTTTGCAGATAAAAAACTACTATTATTGAGAAAATGACTGTGTAGACAAAAAAACAGCTGATTTTAATAAAACTACTAATTTTAAGGAAAACTCAACTATTTTTACAAGAAATCGACTGATTTAGGAAAAATCGATTGTTTAAAAAAAAGTTACGGGGCTTTGTGCCAACTCAGCTATTTTATCAACTGGCAAATATCCGCAGGGGGGTCCCTGTACTCCCCCACCTAGTCGTGATGCCCCTGATCACAATATATGTCATGACTGCATGGTTACGGGAGAATTCATGACACCATGGAGACACAGGTAGGCCTTTGGCTAATTTTCAGACTTAATTAGCAAGTTTTCACAAATTGGTTAACCAACTAATGTTAAACAGGAAGCACGAAAGGTGTTTAGTGTTTTATGCAAAGGCTACTTAACTTTTCCTCCTTCCTCCAAAATATGGCGTTGGGTTCCACCGTTCTGCAGATCCCTTTCCGCCTTCCTGTTGCTTCGATTGGTTTACTGCCTTCGCACTAAATGGCTTCAATTGGTCGGAGAATCTTGATCATTTCACTGTAGATGATTCTTTCTTGGGCTTTGGACAACGGAGTTGTTCTTATGCTTTCGAAGCTGTGATGGATTCTGTTTCTCTCGCAGAAAAGGGTGATGTTGTCTCTTCCACTGGAGTTCTTCGGGCATTCAAACAGCAGGTGTTGGGGAGTTTCGTCATGGGAGTTGCAGAGTCTGCAGTTGGGGGTGTGGTGGAGTCCCCATTCGAACAGAGTCTTGTTCATTAGGGTAGCGGCCGATTTCAACCTGAAGTAAAGGGATATCGATTGTCTATCCTTAAACGGTGCCTGGATTGTTCTTGTTGTTCGAACGGGTAGTCTCCTTCGAAGTATGTCTCTAATGGTGGTTAGCTGCACTGGGCCTTGCGCGTTTCCTTCGATGGATTTCCCTGCCAATTTGTCCACGACTTCGTTTTGAGCAATTCCTTTGTGGCTTGGTATATGATGAAAAGTGCATTTTGTGCCGTCTTTTTGAAGCAGAAGTAGATTGTCGCGGAGCTTCTCCAGGTCAGTGTCTTCACACTTTCTGTGGATCTGTTTTATTAAATGAAGGGATGATTTTGAATCCGTCAGAAAGATCACTTGTTTTGAATCCGGTGGTATGCGGACAAGTACCTCCAATGCTGTGTTAATGGCCGCTAGTTCTGCAGTTAATACTGATGAACCGTCTGTTATTCGCTTGCTCATTAGGAGGTTATAGGCTGGGATTGATGCTGCTGCGCCAGCTTTGTTGTCTTTAACCGATCCGTCGGTGTATACTCGTAAGTGATTTTGGAATTCGGTGAACATTTTGTGGAGGAATGTCTGTTTGACTGTGATGTCCGAGTGGTTTACTTTCTTCGATGGTAGAAGTTGGAGGTGTATTGTAGGTTGAACGAACTCCCATGGTGGGGTCCGCGTAAAGGGGTCAGATTTAGCGTTGCAGTTTTTCCACTCTGGTACAAGGTCCGTGAATTTGTGCCATGTTGGTTGCATGGTAGATAGCTGCCGATGGGACTGGTTCGAAGTCATTACTGTTTGGTAGACGATGTCACATGGAAACCGTTTTTTGAAAATTAGAAATTGCGGCGCGCTTCGACGATAGAGGTAACAGAAGCGCAGAAAACTTGAAAGTTTATAAGAACTTGTTTCACACCAGAAGTTTTCTGGATTGGATTGGATCAACCATGGAGTTGACATCCAAGCAAGCCCTGAACCAAAATAGAACTAGGCCGAAAGGGTCCGATTCCGAAGCGTCGGAGCCCATGAGCCAAAAGTCATTGGATTGGATTGGAATTGCAGAATTTGGTTGATGTAAGAAGTCATAATACTATTATTGATAGTGTCCCAAGAATCTATCTAACAACAATAGTTGCAGAGGCGTTACTAGCCAAAATGTTTGGGGGGAGGACGGGGCATTTACCAACTAGCTGGTAATTTTTACCGACTGTTTCTGCAGAAAAAACGACTTGATCAACAACAAAAAAATGACAGTTTTGAAAAAAATCAACAGCTTTTACGAAAAATTGCTGTACCAACTGGCTGAAAACATTGGGGGGTAACACCCCAGTCTACCACAAATCCCTGATTTTTTTTATACCCTATGCCAAACGCTGGATATATCTAGCATTTGGCATAGCCTATGCCTAACGCTGAATACCCTATGCCAAACGCTGGATACCTGTTTGTAACATAACCTTGACCTACCTTAATATAAAGGAGTTCTGATTGGTTGATCTTTTAGCTTCACTCAAATCATCAATATTTTACTTTGTTACAGTATCCAGCACCTGGCATAGTGTATCCAGCGTTAGGCATAGGGACATATCCAACGTGGACATATCCAACGTTTGGCATAGGGTATCCAAAAATCAGAGGTTTGTGGCTGACTGTAACTCCCCCCCCCCCCCCTCCAGTTGTGATGCCCCTGTGCAGAGGTGGTATCTACGACTCCATTTGGAAGTTCTCACCTTTAAGATAACAACAAGCTCTTTTTGGAGAATTCCCCTGCTCAAGGGAATCTCCTATTGAGGTGAAAAAGAATCCCCTGTTTGTATTGATTTTTGCTGTGAATGAGACCAGTGAAGCTAGAATTTATTTTTTTCATATGTCAGTTCTAGAGACACTAGGAAACTTAGTCTTGCTTCACCTGGCTTCAGCCCTCCTCTGTTTACCAGCAAAGGACAATTTTTGAGGAGAATCTGAGCCTAGGTTTTGTTACAATAAACAGTGCTGCTCTAGTACTTCTTTGCTTCTGCACAAAATGCTTTTGGATTCACTGCCTGCAAGATTTCTTCTTGGTTGAATTAGCACCTTGCAGGGAAGCACAGGCTTGGTCAGTTGGTCGGTAATTCTCTGTCTGTCTGTGATCCTTGAGAAGCGCTGCCGTCTTCCTTGGGAGCGCTGAACTGCAAAAATTAAATGTAGAAGCAGCCCGGAAGTGGAGGAGAAGTGGACCTTCACCGTGCAACAAAAACAAGGCTCTGGTCTTGATGACAGACTACCTATGTTTACACACAGAGGAATCTTTAAGCCAGAAAATCCGACAAAAATACTTCAACTGACCAACAATAAAATGTTTCAGAGAGCATTGTGAGATTAACGAAAAGAAACAAATTTAGAAATGTTTTCAGAGCATTTGTGAGATCACTTAATCAGCGCTGCTGTTGGAATTCCTTTCAAGTAGACTGGAATTCTTTCAGCTTTTAAGGAATTCTGGTCACGCTAGAATTACCTTAAAATTACCTTAAATCACAGCTTGGAGTGAAATAAGGACCTTTGATCCTGTTGGATCTATCCTTATGATGACTGTTGCATTTGTGGTTGGTTACAATCTGGTGGAAGATTCTGGTTCATCCAGTGAAATCTCCACGGTTTGTCACTCCACTCAGCATCCAAATGGTGTTTGAACGCATCTGTTGATCCAGCAGCAACAGTGTTCTCCTTGAGGTTGTTCAAGAGGTTCACGATCCGGTTCGAGTAGAATTTTGCTCCAGTCCTTGCATGTAGTTAGCGGATTCGTTTTGGGTGTCCTTATGATATTTGGGAGGCGTCGATCTCCAGGAGCTTATTTTCTTGACTGGTTGAGAGGAGTTTGTGTGCCTGGATCATGTCCCCACGTCTCCGCCTGTAGACTAAGGAGGGGAGGTTAAGTTCCCTCAGCCATTCACTGTAGGGCTTGTTTTCCATACTAACGATCATCGTAGTAGCCCTTCGTTGGATTTGTTCAAGAACTGCCTTGTCCTTTTTGAATAGAGGGGTGGCCAGTATGGTCCCCACCTCCAATCCGGGTCTTACTAATCCTTTATAGAGCTTGGTAATTATGTGTTTACTTCTGCTGGTAATGCTGTGTTTGATGATGCCTAGGGCTCTGCTAGCATTGGATGAGATGTTCTGTGAGTGGGAGCTGAATTTCAACTGGGAGTCAACAATAATGCATAGATCTCTCTCCTCCTGAACATGATCCAATGTGCGGTTACTCCCAGGGTTTTGGTTCATGAGGTACTGTTGCTTGGGGCTCTTGTGTCCGAAGTGGTACTGTAGATTAACCTTGCATTTTTCAGTGTCAAATTCCAGCAACCATCTTTTCACCCAGGAGCACATGTGGTTGAGAATAGTTTGGAGGGATTGGAGGGCAGAAGATGTGTTGGCAGGACGTATCAGTTTCAAATCATCTGCATACAGAGTGGTTTTGTTGCTGGTGATAAGGGCTGGCTCATTTATGTAGATGTTGAACAGGGTAGGGCCCAGGACACTGTCCTGGCGGACCCCCCCCCCCCTGGTGACTTTGACTTGAGTAGACTTGACTTAAGTCTACGCTTGACTAGACTTGTGTAGACGTCTGTGTAAATACACAGAGCTTACCTACCTATAGGAGTGGTATCTATCCAGACATAGGCTACACACATCCTCAGTTTTTGGGCATAGTGCCCAGATGTCAGAGCATGCCCCAAGTATGGGCATGGTGCTCATACATTGAGGCACCATGACCTGCAGAAAGGGCTTGGTACCCCCATACAAATCTGTTTGAAAAGCAAATTTCTATTTCAGATTTCTAGTTCAACAGAAATCTATAGGGGTACCATGCCCTTGCTGTAGGGCATGGTGCCCCAGCATATGAACACCATGCCCGTATGTTGGGGCATGCCCAGACGTTAGGGCACCATGCCCAAAAAATTGGGATTTGTGTATGACTGTGATATGTCCAGCCAAGAATAGTTGAATTACATAACTGTGACATTGCCTTAAAAATTATAAAAAGGACTATTCTGGTATAGTCCCAACTTGGTCCTAACTAGGTCTTACCTGTCAAGACGCAACAACCTTAATCGTGCATCTTAAGACCTATTGGGATCGTCGCAGAAGTTGTTTTTTTTAGCCAAATTGATGGTGTACAATTCAAGCTTGGATACACTTCCTAGAGTATAGACCTGTCGACTGCGTGTCTATCACACGCTCAAGCACCGATAGTTAGTGAATGAGGACTTGTGCTCACTGTTGGCGTCATTCCATAGAGCAAGTGCACAGTACCCACATAATAATGGGTTGAATTGAAATCTGAAATAACTTTTTTAATCATGTTTCTTGTAGAGGCACTGTGCCCTTGTTCCAGAGCATGGTGCCCAACATACAAGCACCAGTGCTCACATGTTGAGGCATGCCTTAAAATGGAAGTACTGTGCCCAAAAGTTAAGGATATCTGTATGACTCACTTAGGGCAGCCCTAGGCTATAGAAAACAAATCTAAAAATGTTTGCCCAGTTTTAGGCTCCCCGGGGATTAGACCAGATAATTTTAGATCATTTTAGTTGACCTTCAGAAGGCATTTAATCTTGTTAGTCATAATGTTCTGGATGGAAAATCAATAAATGAATTTGAAGTAGCACCTTTTCTAGTCAATATTATGGCATCTTTTTATCAAATAGAAGTCAAGTTGTAAAGTATAAAAATGTTTATTCATATGCACTCCCTATTTCTTGCGGTAAGGAAGGCTGTTAGGTCCTCTATTATTTTTGGTAATGACTAACAACCTTGCTAGGGAATCAGCCGATCGTTTGAAGTTTGTGGACGACATGTCGAAGGAATAGTAAAGAGTCGTGCAATGGAAACATATGAAGGTACCTATTGCTGCCAAGCACTCTAGTAGAAAATGAAAGTTAATTCCCAGAAGTCTAATACCATGACCGTAAGTTTTCTTATATCAGAGCCATCGTTCACCATTCCAGTACTAAACGAAATAATTACAACAACAAAAAAATTTTGGGGGATCACACTGACGAACGATTTGAAATGGGAGGTTCATATTTGTTCATTTATTAAACAGGCTTGGAGCGTCTCTGTCTCTCCTCAAACTGTTTTGAAAATGTTCATGCCCAAAATCACATGTTCTCCGCTTTTACATTTGCTTTCATCTGGCCGCTGCTTGAGTATGCTTGTCCGGTTTGCCTGACCGTAGATCAGTCTGATAGGCTTGAAACTATTCAGTAGAGAGACCTGGGAATCATCTACTGACAGGGCAAAGTGCCTTATATCCTCCTGCTCAGTGAATTCCGCCTCCCAACCTTTGCCCGAAGTGTTACTCTCTGTGTACTAGTTTCGGGAATAATCTGCGTTCCCACCCAAGTTTTGAGCACGTATTTCCAGCACCATATTGCCCGCGAAAACCTCAATTACCTCGAGCTAAAGCACACAAATTTCCGGTTCCGAACCCCGTCAGTACAAAAACCGAGCGTTACAGAAACAGCTTTGTACCAGCGCTCGTTGAAGTTTTGAACAAGTGTTAAAGTGTTTTTTTAGCGGTTCAACATTGAGCCAATGTTGATCAACAGTGCGTTTTAGCGATCAAGAGAAACCTCTGTGGCCAACATTGTTGGTCAGAACGGTCAACAACTGAAAGTGTTGTTGATCAAGTCTGTTGGTCAATTTGGGGAGTAATAAGCCAGATTTTTCAAACAGATCGTTCTGGTGAAGATTCACTTCTGCTGATCAACCGGGACGTTTCGATGGTCAGCAGTAGTTTTTTGGTCAACGCTGTTGATAAGCAGAAGAACCGCTAAAAGACGCCTTTTGTATAACCACCTTATTATGATGTTGTGTAATCATGATCAGAGGCGTTACAAGCCAAAATGTTTTTTTTTTGGGGGGGGGGCTAGGTATTTACCGACTGGCTGGTCATTATTACCGACAGTTTTTGCAGAAAAAACTACAGTTTTTATGAAAAAAACGACTGATTTTCAGAAATATCTACTATTTTTAAGAAAAACCTACTGTTCTGGTGTAAAATCGACCGATTTTCAGAAATACCGACTGATTTCATAAAAATCGATCGTTTTTACGAAAAATTCAACTGTTTTTACGAAAAACAGCGGTGCTGACTCCGGTTATTTTTATACCGACTCCCCTCCCCCTCCCCCCATACGTGACGCCCCTGATTATGATGTGCCTGACAAAAACGGCAAGTTCGGCAATCCAGTGCTGTGAAAGTTTTCATTAAAGTATCAGTCAATTAGTTTCAATAGGCCTGTCACTGATAGTGTATGTCATAAGTTATATGCTTACTGTTGCATCTGTAATTAGCAGGGTATGGTACTTTTGAGATCGGAAGTTTTGTTCGGCTTCTCAAAATGGGCTGCCCGGTTGGAAAATCTTGTTTATCTTGAAAGGTAAAAAGTAACTGGAATTTGCTCATATTTTCCACTTCTTTGAAGCCTGATGTTGGAGCATGGGCTTGGGCTCCTATAGTCGACACAGAAATTCTTCGGTTTCCTGGTAGCACGTGGTATCCAGGCTGGGAAGAAAAAGACTGGAAGTTTTTACCTGAAACCCCAGAGTACCTGCTTCAGAACAATTATATCAACCCAGAACTGAGATATATGGGAGGAATGAATCGTGATGCTGCTGCTCATCTTATATGTAAGTCTTGAAGAACTAATTTTAGATTTTTGTCAGTGATCCCAGGAAAAATGCGGTTTCCATAGTCCATTCTTCCACCCATAAAGAAAGTGGTCATTTCTGTAATTTCAAACTGAAAAATATCTTGTTGGCTGTTTAGGTGTTTCCTAATTTAAACTCGAGAAAGGCTGCCACAAGGGGAGGGGCTATATACTCCTCTCCATCGCTGTGGCTCCTTGTCACACTCTGTTAGTCAAATAAGCATGGATTTACTAGTTCGCCTCTATTTCAGTCACACTATCTGGAACCAAATTTCAAAAAATTTTCCATTTCGGTTAGTCTACTTGGTTGTATTGCCAACTGTTAGGATAGGGCCCATGTACAGTTTCCAAGGGTATCTGATCTGTTTATTGTGAGTAAAAAGGGGCGAATGAAGAAGTCTCTGCAAAAGAGTGTGAACCGCGTAAGCTAGCCGTTGTTGACTGATTTTGCCTCTGTGTGGATTCTGTAGATCAGATAGGTGTTCCGGTGTAGTTCTAAAAGTTATTCCTCTTCTAGATAACAACAAGTCTCTTTTACCCGATTTTGAGATTACCCAAGATTGGTTTGACATGAAAATACGAGAATTTGTTCATCGATACAACTACACCCTCAATCCAGATGGCATCTATCAAGCCATAAGCTACATGTACAAGTACTGGCCCGACCCCAATAACAAGACAGCAATTCGTGAGCAATACATAAACGTAAGTTTGTTTCGCTTCTACCGTTTAAAGGACCCGTCGTAACTATAGTACCAAATCAACCTACTTCCGAATTACAGTTATTAATTCTTAAACCTGAAGAACTAAGTTTCGTATGTTACACTCTAAACCTACTAACGACACCACACTCATCTTTGCACTTGACGCGATTCACGTTTTTCCATGCGCATATGCTCCCAACGAGTGCTGGCGTATCATGCTGCTGAAGCGTAAAACCGGTTATCTTGCCGAGTTTTTGCTAGAAGTCGATGTGTCTGGGAAACGGCTTAAAATAGGCAAATTCGTGGATAATTTGTTAAAAGTAGAGCTTAGTTTTACAGTATTCAGATAGTTTTGCATATTGAAACTTAAACTGTATGAAGTGCGAGGTGTGCTTTAAGGATGTATTTCGAGCTACAGACTATAGATAGAAAATGGGATCAGAGATGAGCGAATCCGATCATGAAAGTATTCGAATCCGAATCCAGGGCTAGGTACGAATCCGATTCCGAATCCGAATCCACCATTTCATGCTGAGGATTCAAATTCCGGAATCGAATCCGGATTCAAAAAATCAAATCAAGTACATAGGTTATGGTTTAAAAATCAGAGGTGAAAAAAAGCACTGACATCTAAGATATCAGATAACGTGATAGATACTGAAGATGGTTGGTGGTGGAGACCAAAAAGTTGGATTGCCTAAGCACACTGTGTAAAAATTGGGAAACGGAAACTGGAAGGATGAAGTCTAGGAATTTGAGCGGATTCGTAAGATTGAGTGTTTGGAATCCGAGTCCGAATCCGAATCCTGCCTGACAAGCAGAAGATTCGAATCCGGCCAAAAGGACGCATCCTGGATTCGAATCCGAATCCTTCGCCCATCTCTGAATGGGATGCGCGTTGCGTAGTAGCAGGCGCGTTGCTACGGAAGGGAGGCGGTTACTAGATTGTTCCCAAGCGAACCAGAAGACATACTAGACAGTGACAAGGATGTAAGCAGGTACAGTTCACATTCAAACAGGGAGCGCGAATCAACAGAGCAGAGCGACTCACAACCCCTACACGAAAAGCACGGAGATTCGCCAATCCCATCCGAAGCTCCATGCACAAAAAGGGGCTGTATGAAGTTTACAGCCTCACCAAATGTGCCCCTGAGGACCGAGATAAAATGTAGTCAGGGGTTCAGATGATGGAGGACTTTAAGGCTTGGTCCTCCCGATGTGGATTATCTAGGAAAAAGCACAGTTGGGACCATTAGCTGTTCAAAGAAGCTTTCGGGTATCTGTCTCATCACTCGCTCGCATTTTCTACGACTTTGTCACCATAAAACTAGCATGAAATCGGGTGATGAGGCTCCTGGACGGTATCTTAGGCACGATCGGTTATACATAAACCTTAATTGCCGTATTATAAATAAACAAATCCACTGCTTCCTCGCCGAAGATTGAAAATTAAGTGTTCATTTACTCCGCTTTTTCAAAATGTCGGGTATAAATAAAATACTTACATACTTAAATGAAATTGTACTCATGTAGTCTTACTTTAAAGTTACTTGCGTGAAGTGCCGATCCTTCCTGCGTCTAGCTGCGACTGTCGTGGACACTGTAGCGTAGGTGGTATCTCGCAGTTGTCTAGCTTACACAAACTTTTTGATAATGACCTCTTATCCAAACTTAATTCAGTAAACATGTTCCTTTCACATCCGACCGAAGTCACATTTCAGCACTTAGTCCGGATTCTCTGCCACGTTGAGTGTTAATAACAACCTTCCCATTTTAGTTCATGTCTGATGTTTTGTACAAAAGCCCTACAGACAAGATGCTGAAATCGATGTTGGACACAAATGTTGTATCCTACATGTATGTTTTTAACATGACAGTGAAGCCTTTGCGATTACCCGTCTGGGCTCATGCGACTCACGCCGTTGAAGAGCTGTATCTGACTGGGGCACCTTTTATGGATTCCGGTAAGTTCTCAGTCTACTGATATCTCGCGCGCTTAACCGGAGATCTTGAATAACATACGCCTAGCCTGAAGTTGATGATTTCATTCCCTGTCGCGTCGTTTCGTGTCAGTAAATATGGTATGCTAGACCACGCCTCTTAGAAGTTGTGATTGAAATAAAAGCAACCACGAGGTGTTTTTCCAAACTTTTAGGGCGGGCTAAACCGATTACGTATATGGCTGGTACTCAACTTTTGGAGCGTCATTATTATTATGTTGAAGGCTTTCGTTCATCAGATAAGAAAACAAAAAAGTCTATAATAGATAAGCCGCTTTACGCAATTTTCTGTACTTAAAATTATTCATAATAATTATCAGTGTCTCATACAATCCTAGGCCCCTAAAAAAAAAAAAAAAAAAAAATCCCAGCTGATCACCGCTATTTCCTGTTCCTGGGATTACTTAGGGGCCTGTTTGGTTTCCTTCATCAAAAGGGATTGGTAGTTTCCTGACTCAATCTATTCTCCATAGATTTCTTCCCTGAAAACAACCGAATAGAACGAAAACAATGGACCGAAGAGGACAGAATGATGAGCGAGTTCATGTTAACAGCCTTTGCAAATTTTGCCAAATATGGGTAAGTAAGTTTTATGGTTAAAAGGACCCATGCTACCTAGATACTTATTCAGTCCTCTTCAGTAATCTTTCTATCCATCCTTCTTCCCAGGTATCGGCATTTCAAATGTAAAGCCTACTCTACCCCCCTGTTGGCATCACACTTGTCTTTGTAAGTGTGTCATGTGTGTCCCTTCATGCGACGCATTGGGCTCCTGGTCACTGATGTCGAGAAGCTGATTAGGCAGGAAATCGCTTATGCAAAATTTTCCGTGTTAGTCGTCCATGGCAAGGGCCATCGTATATGGCGAAAAATTAACTACTAAAGTTTGGCTGGCCAGACACGACACTCTAGGGGTCAGTCCAATGACCTCAGGACTGACGCTCTGGCCTCCACCTGTCAACAAGGCTTCGACCTTCTATTACAGTAGACTGCGTGCGGCAAATAATGACCCTTGTCTGATGATGGGGTGCCGACAGCTAGTATTTAGACGATAATTTTTATTTGTGCCTTGGGAAAACCGTTAGGATGTGCGCGAATCATATTTTGGCAGCTTTACTTGTATTTCTTACTAGATTAATTTTCCCAGGATAGGGATTTGAAAATAAATGTACAATACCCCACGTCACATAACACACTCTTTAGCCATGTTAGAACTCTCAACTTTCAGCTACAGCTTCTGTCAAGAGTGAGTGATGCTTCTAGGTCAGTCTACTACCTTAACAAGCTTCGTGGGTTCATTATAATCTGGAATTACGACGATATTTGCAAGAAAATTAGACCTTATAGCAAATTAAACCGCTTATATCAACTAAATTTGACACACGATGGCCAAACCAACACTGCTGTTGGAATCGGAGTTAAATTTTGGCATAGAAACATGTCTCGCAGTATCATTTTTGAGAAGAAAAAAAACTTTGGCCTATAAATAAGTAATTAGCCTATGACAACCGTAGTTAATATTTGGTTGAAAAATAAAGGTGATATTTGAGTTACGTACACGCCAAATTCTAGCATAGAATGTTGTATCACATCACCATTTTGCAAAGATATATTTCTCATACATTTTTAGCCTATACTTTTTCAAAAAATGCTGTGCGGCTTCTTCGAGCAGTTGAAGCTTGGAACTTTACGGCAATGTGAAGCTCATTACCCAAGGCAAATTCTGGTAAAGAATGAAAAATCCCAAAAATATATAAAGTTACGAGAAGTTAAAGATACCTGGAAATAACCCTTGGAATTTTGAGATTTCCAGGCAAAATCGATAAATACTAGCCTATGGCTCCTGTACTATACGAGATACCGTAAAAAATCAAACTTATTCGAAGAGAAAGTATTGTTAGGAATAAAAGAAGATGCCACGCAACTACACTGGACTAGTACAACCTTATAACAAAAAAGCAGGTGTCGACTACCACCTGGCTGAAATTCAATTTAGTGTGTAAATTGTCCCGAGAAATATATAGAGGCGAAACCCTTATTATTGCAATTATACTGTTATTGTGTATGACACCATTGTCGAATTCATAAGCATTTGCAGCTTGCAGATAAATCTGTACGCTATAGGGCAGTTATTACATTAGCCAAAACTTAGAAGTCATGCTTTGCCTTCGACAGACGATCAAGATCGGGACGGACATGGAATTCCTACAGGATTTTCGACACCATCAATTCCGTATGGAAAAGTTGAGATTTTGTCAACTTGATTGTGAAGGTGAACAGAAAGCCTGACCTGGAAATCCTGATCGCCTGTTCGCAGCATTAGCATAATGGGTGTCAGATGGGTTCAAAATTACCGGTCGCTGGTGACGCGACTTCATAATTGGCTAGCTGAAAAAAATTGTGATTTGTAAGTTTTGTTTTATTTATTGATAAAGGGGTGAAACATCTAAGGAACAAGAGAATTGTCTAATGCTAATATGATTGCTATTTTCTTCTAGTAATCCTACACCGGCGGCCATTCAGCGAATAAATTGGCTCCCAGCTAGAAAAGGTGATTTGCGATATCTAGCCATCAACACTTCCTACACAGAATCGATACAAATGTGGACCAACAACTGCACGATGCAAACAAATTATCGACAGATAGAGCTAGCGTTCTGGTCAGAGTACATGCCCTCGCTCGTTAGTTACATCGTACCAACCTATCGGCCTTTTTTCGAGGTAAGTTCAGGTTACAGCCAGGAGCACCAGAGCTCCGTGATTCAGAAAATGTTACTAGTAAGGGGTACTTTCGAAAAGTATTTGTGACGCCAAATTCCATGATCACGCTGCTTTTTGGCGGATTTCTGGGTGCTCAAAAAACTTGGTAATGGGATATCACCTCTTTTCCAGCTATGGTAGTTTAAGTGAAGAACAGGGTGAATTTGAAAGGCGGGAAATTGGTGAAAAGCGTAAGCGTATAGTCACATGTTATCACATCAGTAAATTGTACCTGGGTGCTAAAAAAACTTGGTAATGGGATATCACCTCTTTTCCAGCTATGGTAATTTAAGTGAAGAACAGGATGAATTCGAAAGGCGGGAAATTGATGAAAAGCGTAAGCGTATAATCACATGTTATCACACCAGTAAATTGTACTTTGGAAAAATAGTGACCGGAAAATCAAACAGGGAAACTATTATTTTTCAAATACTTAATCATAGGCTACTCTTATTTCTCCATCTATGGGAGAGGAAATTTCTAGAAACGTAACGACAGGGTCGGGTTAGCTACCACCACAAAGGATATGTTGTTTTGTCTGTGCTCTGTACAGCCGTAGCCTATGGTTGAGTAATTATGATTAGTCATATTCTCGATGAGCTATTGCTGCTTTATCGTTGAAACGTAGCCTAAGCTTTGCTTTCCCCAAGAATTATCGGGAAAGCCCCTTAAGGGTTCCGGCGTTCATAGGCCGTTCCGGCGTTCATTTCTTATCTTTCATCGTTTTGCAGTATTGGTGGGAGCCACGATCGCCCATCCAGATTGCCTTCTGGTCTGTAACCGGGAGCTGCGTCATTCTTCTCGTTCTTATCATTGCCACTTGCTGTCTTTGGAGGGGAGCTCGAAGGTAAGCGCTATAAATCAGATAGACGGCCATTTAGTCAAATCAGCTAACTCAACGTATCCAGCAAGATGTTTTTTTTAACATCCGACTGTTAAGATTCTGAAACGAAACCAAAAGTTCCTGCAGTTTATACTCTTTAAAACCGACTCAATAACATCAAAAGCCTTTTTATTATGGCACTTGAGCTTACTCAAGTGCCATATAGCGATTGTTATTTCTGTCCGTCAGTCGGTCTGTCGGTCGTCGGTCTGTCGGTCCCGGTTTTGCTAGTTCGGGCACTTCCAGATAAGCTAGGACGATGAAACTTGGCAAGCATATCAGGAACTGGACCAGATTAAATTAGAAATTGTCGCTTCCTCGATCCGACCATCTGGAGGGGAGTGGAGGGAGGGGGAATCCGGAAAAAATAGGAAAAATGAGATATTTTTAGCTTACGAACGGGTGATCGGATCTTAATGAAACTTAATACATGGAAGGACTTCGTGTCTCAGACCCTCCATTTTAAATCCAGACCGGATCCGGTGACACTGGGGGGAGTTAGAGGGGGAAACCGGAAATCTTGGAAAACACTTAGAATGGAGGGATCCGAATGAAACTTGGTGGAAAGTACAAGCAAAAGTCCTAGATACGTGACTGATATAACCGGAACGGATCCGCTCACTTTGGGGGAGTTGGGGGGGGGGAGAAGTTCGCGAGTTCCGTGCTTCCTGATGTGCTGGGACGATGGAAATTGACAGGCATGTCTGGGACGAACCAGCTTAAATAGGAAATCATCAATTCCCCGATTCGACCATCTGGGGGGGGGGGAGTGGAGGGAGGGTGAAGCCAAAATTTGAGGTAGTTTTAGCTTGCGAACGGGTGATCGGATCTTGATGAAAATTGATATTTAGGATGACCTCGTGTCTCAGACACCTCACTTTAAATCCGGGCCGGATCCGATGACACTGGGGGGAGTTGGAGGAGGGAACCGGAAATTTTGAGAAACGCTTAAAGTGGAGGGATCGGGATGAAACTTGGTGGGAAAAACAAGCACAGGTCCTAGAAACGTCATTGACATAACCGGACCGGATCAGGGCACTGTGGGGGAGTTGGGGTGGGGAACCGGAAATTTTGAGAAACGCTTAAAGTGGAGGGATCGGGATGAAACTTGATGGGAAAAACAAGCACAGGTCCTAGACACGTCATTGACATAACCGGACCGGATCAGGGCACTGTGGGGGAGTTGGGATGGGGGTCCGGTTTTCTAGCGATCCCGCGAGTTCGGCATACTTCCTGGTGTCCTAGGGCGATGAAACTTGGCAGGTATGTCAAGGATCCGAACAGATTGACTTGAGAACAGCCGTTTCCCCGACCCGACCATCGTGGGGGGAGTGGGTGGATGGGGAGTCCGGAATCTAGTGGCGTGCATAACTTTTGAACGGGTGATCGGATCTTGATGAAAATTGATATTTAGGATGACCTTGTGTCTCAGACACCTCACTTTAAATCCGGGCCGGATCCGATGACACTGGGGGGAGTTGGAGGAGGTAACCGGAAATTTTGAGAAACGCTTAAAGTAGAGGGATCGGGATGAAACTTGGTGGGAAAAACAAGCACAGGTCCTAGACACGTCATTGACATAACCGGACCGGATCCGATGACACTGGGAGGAGTTGGAGGAGGGAACCGGAAATTTTGAGAAACGCTTAAAGTGGAGGGATCGGGATGAAACTTGGTGGGAAAAACAAGCACAGGTCCTCGACACGTCATTGACATAACCGGACCGGATCAGGGCACTGTGGGGGAGTTGGGGTGGGGGTCCGGATTTCTAGCGATCCCGCGAGTTCGGCATACTTCCTGATGTCCTAGGGCGATGAAACTTGGCAGGTATGTCAGGGATCCGAACAGATTGACTTGAGAACAGCCGTTTCCCCGACCCGACCATCGTGGGGGGAGTGGGTGGAGGGGAGTCCGGAATCTAGTGGCGTGCATAACTTTTGAACGGGTGATCGGATTTGAATGAAACTTGTCTGGTGAGCTATCGCCTCGGACGTTCAGTGTCACGTCCGAGTCGGGTCCGATACCTGTGGGGATGGGGGGGGGGGTGGAAAACTCAAGAAACTCTAAAAGTAGAGGGATTGAGACGAAACTTAATGGATGGAACAAGCATTAGGCCTAGATGAAATTGACGGAGCCAGATGGTTTCGGGGCTCTGTGGGGGGAGTTGGAGGGGGTTTCATGGAATTCCGGTAGTCGTGAGTTAGAATAGTTCCAGATGTAAAACGACAACGAAACTTTGCAGGCATATTAGCGACCCGAATTATCTTGACTTAAAAACCTGACACAACGTACCCCCGGAAACTTCCGTTCCTAGATCCGAGCATTTTTGGGGGAGCAAGAGAAGAGAAATATGGACTTCTATAAATTGCGAACGAGTGGTCTGATTCGAGTGAAACTTCATGGGTGATACGAATCGATGGCCTCGACATGTAAAACATGCGTTCGAACCATATGCGACCACGATTAGGGGAATTGGGGGTGGGGGGACTTTTGACATGCACAAAAACCAAACGGATGGACCGAATGAGATGCAATTCGACAGTGCTGAGTTTATGCGGCCTAGATTTGTTATTTGGCGTCTGGGCCGGATTCGGCCAAGGTAGGGGGGGGGGTACTGGAAACTTGCAGATAGGCTATGCTCCAATTTCAGTCAAACTTGATGAGGGAATTAAGAGATTGGGCCCGAACCGGCTCCGACAACGTTGGTGGGAAGGGGGGGGGGGTACCGGAACTTTCCAAAAATGCTCAGATTCGAGTGAAACTTGGTAGATGGTATAAACGAAGATGCTTTAGGTGGTCGATTTTTTTTTATTCCGAACCAGATTCGGCCACGGTAGGTGGAAATAGAGTGAGTACCGGAAATCGTGTAGCACGTCAAGGGATCAAACAAATGGATTTATTGGGATGAAAGTTTGAACAGTCATGTGCATTTGCAATCGAGACGATGCCGGAACTGCTCAGAAATGAGTGAAACTAAATATCCTATTTCTATTTCCGAACCGCCTTTTTGGATGGCGGGTGTATTTTGTGACGTTTTCATCTACTTTCTTGTACAGCCTACTCGTACAAGTGCCATATGAGCTCGTAGCTCTTGTTTCTCCTAATAAGAACAAGTGTAAGCCCTCTCAATCCTTTGCAAACTCTATTAAATCTGTCTATGGCTTCGCGGCAATCCGATCATATTCAAATAGGTTTAAACAAGCTGCATAGCGCCATAATCATTGTTCAAACAGGTGTAACAAGTTTCAGAGCGCTATTCATGATGTTTAAGTCTTAATAAACAAACCTTGGTTAAATAGGAAGTAAAAAGGTTCTTATTGATGCAGCGTCCTCGAGCTTCTAAAATCAGAAAAACTGTTCTTAGTATACTTGAAATACACAACAATTTGACGCCCATAATGTTATAAAAGGATACTAAATTAACGGATGGACTGTATTGGACATCTGTCAGTAAGCAGTCGTAACATAACAAAACGTGTTCTTTTGAAGAAAATTTGCTTTTTCAACTTCCAACACAGGAGAACTTTAGTGCTTCCCGTGTCAACCCTGACCACGCTTCTTCTTTCCTCGGCGGGCTGGCAGAACCAACCAAGCGAGCTGATTGGCTCTGCATAAGCGAAAATAGAATCCGGGTCTATTCTCCTTATTCGCCTTATTACAGCGCGCCCCGAGGAAGAGAGGAATCTGTATACGCCGTAATACACCTTATTACACATATATGAACAATGCATATGCGTCATACAAGGTGTGTGACATCAGCAAAAAGAAACCTTTTTCGGTGGTTATGACCGAACTTGTTCTTAACGGAAAATTTTATTTCTTGGGAGAAGCTGCTTTTGATGTGCAGGATGCCCAAAGCTTCCAAGTTGTTCCGAAAGTGCTACTACAGGGGTTATTACTTGAACCATTGGTTTGCGATTTTCTTTTAGTCATTCTGCAAATTTTGGGTCTCCAGGAAGTCGTAGAAAGAGTTTTTATTCGGGTAATTAGATAAGTAGAGTAGTGAGCTTAGTCCTCTGAGCCGTTCTTTTTTTCTTTTTTTTTGTTTTACTTTCAGTGAAAGCATCGATGTGTGGAGGGGATTGAAAGCTCGGTTTGCTTGCTCTTCGTATATCTGTTTCTCTTCATTTAATTTTGTGTCCGGTAGACTCATCTTTTCTCGGTAAAAATTTCGTATCCCTTCTGTTGCTGTTTCTCTTCCATCAGAATCAACATTTTTTTCTTTTCTCATCTCTTCTGTGTCCATAAAGGCGTTTTTAAATAGCCTGGAAAAAAACCATCAAGGTTAAATGTGAAGAACAAGTTCGAAAGCCAAAGTAGTGCCTGTTTATGCGCCACAGTATTGGTAGGGCCAAGTGAAAGTTTGTTTAGTAAGTAAGTAAGTAATAAGTAATTTATTTATGACCCGCCATTTCGGAAAGGCGGAGTAAATGAAGAAAGTAAACAGAACATATACATTAGTGTAAAGATCGTTAGGAGGTAGCGCTCCAGTGACTACATGTTAGGATGATATGAGGAGGGGCGAACGCCGTATTGTAATAGTTATAGTGCTCTCTAGAACGAAAATAATAACAATGCCGACATGCGTCATCACTATTACAATAGTTTCTACAGAATTGCTAGTTATTATCACCAAGTTATCACTTGTGATGCTCGCGACCATCATAAGTAAATTGTAACGTAACGGTTGTAGAACGAAAATAATAAGAGGGAGGAGCTAATTTACTTATAACGGCGGTTTCTGGAACGGAAATGATAACAAGAGTAGTAACGATCGTAAGTAATAACAAGTCGCTGGAACGCTGCCTTATTCAAAGACTCGATCAGTCACACTTAAAGAGAATAAGGCGTGAGGCAGTGCCGTCCACACTTGCTACTATCAGCAACCAGTACTCTTATATTTCGGTGTTCGCAGAATCGTTTCTCCGTTTCTCCTGTTCTCCGATCATCTTGGGCGGGTTCTGAGCATGCTCTGTACTATTAGCATTGAAAGCATGCTGTTAATGCGTGAGCGTTCCGAAGACATGATTTATATGAAGTTCCAGCCTCCGGGACATCTGAAATTGTGTAAGCTGATTGCATTGGGATTGCAGTATTGTGGGTTTCGACGCCTCTCAGTTCGAAGTGTGTAAAGTGGCCATGTTTCTTTTCCAGGCAGTACAAGAAACTTGTGAAAGAGCAGGAATACGTTCTCGGATCGTACCCAAACATAACGGAGAATGTCCATAGCGATGAACGTCGCGTTTCGACCAAGAAGCTCAATGGCTCGAAGATGTCTCTCAAAGAGAGCTCAACCATGGTTTAGCAGCTTCATCCTCTCTAGAGCCTACATAGGTGCAACCGAGAAAAGAATTGAGATACTGCCGGTACTGCAGTAAACTCTTTAGTCTGCAGTTTCCAGTCTAAGTCGTGCCATCGGAACCAGTGCTCTTCATTCAGCTCTTGGTTGAACTATATGACGGTTGGTGCAGTACAGCCGCTCGGGATTGGCAATGATCCCTCCCCTACACTATTTCGGAAGGTCAGACGAAATGTGGTTTCTGTCATCTGTACCACAAAGTGGTTGCGACGAGGAAAGGACTTTCAGTGCAGCTAATCTTCAGTATTTGCTAAAAGTGCAGTAACCACAACTCAGGAATGGTAACAAGCTTGCCTAATGTTGTGTTTGGACCGACGTGTTTCTATGCCTGAGGGCCCGTATTTTTACTACGATCTCAAAAGCTGGTAAAAAGCTGCCATTCTGTCCCGATGATTTTGTACAAGGTGTTTTGTGTTACTTTCTTACGAATTTTGTTTTTTATCTAGTGATACATTTTTTTAAATGCGCAGATGGTTAGATCTTAAGAATTCGCTCTACAAGAGCTCCTTATAAACGCAAATGCTCAGATTGAAAGGAATTCGGTAACGAAAAGTAGGGGTATTTGTTATTGTCAGGCTGGCATGATTTTGTGTGCCTTGGGTCCCTAGCCCTATACAAGAGCGAAGGGTCATTATAATTGACGCGCAGCAGTCAGTCATGGTTCCCGCCTAAGGCATCGAGCTGCTGACACCACAACAGATTAGAGGAATTACAAGTCGACGCCGTGGTAGCAGTGATTTACCGCAGCGCCGTTTTCCGCCACCTATTATTTCAGGTAGTTTCAGATTCAAATCTTTAAATGTAAAAAAGGTGTTTACCGCCACCCAGGAAATATTACGTCCCCAAGAGGATTAGAGGGTAGGATCAAATCTTGTCGGACCGAATATTCTGGTGTGGTGGCTAGCGCCAACCGAATAAGTATCACCGCTACGGAAACTTAAAATTACATATCAAGAAGGAAAGTCTTCCAGAGAAGTATTTCTGCGGGCGATTTCTCACCTTTTGAAATTTGAATAGTTTGGGGGCCTCGAGTTGTTTAAGTTGTACAGTTTGTTTAATTAAAATAAATAATTATTTGAAACATTAAACTCAGTCTTCGTATTAGCTAAGAGTAACGTAGAGTTAGCGTTGGTGGCGGTAAAGCCGAGTAAAGCCGTGACTAATATCTGGAATTACGTGAACCAGCTACCTGCACTAATGAGTTGGCGGAAAGCATACGATGGCGATGGACCTACCAAAATGTTTGACCCTTTAGTATGACACAACTAATCCTCTTGATGATGCAAGACTTCCGGTAAACATACGGTGGCGTTGGGACACACACTTCGACGCCACGCCAACTAAATAACATGCGGAGCCCCACAGGGGACCAATAGCCTTTTCGTTGGTCATAAACAGGCTGATGGTCGATTTCTTGAACCACTACAAGTTTTGTCAGTCATAATCTTTCTATCACGAGGCTGCTATCAGACTCCGGACCATCATGTCCTGTGAAAACAGTGCTTCAGGATCTTAGGTCCCAGTCGGAAAATCTGAAACTAGGAATAAGCCAAGACAAGAGTTCAACCCTGCGCATCAATTTCTTAAAACGTGAGACACCCGGGATCGAAGAAACTAGCCTAACATCGAGTAAATCCTTAAGATCCCGGGTGTCACATTTGATGACGATCTCCGCTGGCAAACTCACGTCAGTCACATATTGTAACGATTCACGAGTGACCTGATCGACAGCCCAAATCTCTTTAGATATGAGAAAGCCCTCAAGAGAGCAGACCCTTCGCCTATTATGTGACATAGTAGGCAAAGGGTCTGCTCTCTTGAGGGCTTTCTCATATCTAAAGAGATTTGGGCTATCGAGCAGGTCACTCCTGAATTGTTACAAAATTTACGTTAGACCTGCAACGGAATACGCATGTAGCGTTTGGCATGCCTCGCTGACTGCGGAGCAGGCCGATAAAATCGAGACAATTCAGAAGCGAGCATATTTTGAAAGGCTGGACTACGAGTCCAGCCTTTCAAAATTGGAACTAACGTCACTTAGCCAGCGCAGACATCAGCTACTGATGAAATTTGGGATGTCACTATTGTGTTCCGAGCACCAAAGAGAAATTCTACCAGACTTCCAAAGCCCACATCACGAGCGAAAAACGCCATCTTCGAAAAAAATTGGACTTCAGCTGCTAGAAATACCCCCAGCTGCATCTTCAGAGAGATTTCTTAAATCCTTTGTACCGTACTTCGTGAAAAACTACAATTCGACTACTTGATTGACTGACTTCTAATTGTATATAAATATAATGAGCTTGAGTTTTAATTTGCAAGTGTATTATACCTTGTTATTGTATTGACAATCCTACGTTATCATTTTTAAGAGATATTTGGAAATAAATGATTGATTGATATCGACGGCGTTACGCCCTGAAATTAAACTAGACCTACGTTGCCCGGGCAACGTGAAGTGTTGCGGCAACCTTTGTCCGGCTTCGCCGGCTAAAGTGTTGCGAGAGCAACACTTTGGTTTTGTTTCTTCGCTGTCGGTTAAATGCTGAAATTGTCAACTTATCGAAGCTTTTAAAACGGTATGTTCTAAAAAGAATAATCACATAATCAAAAGATGTTCTTTAGCGTTGTAAAACCAACAACAAAACAATATCGGAAGAAGGCTATCTGTAACGTTTCAGGATAAAATACCATAGATGACACTATTAATTATTACAAAACTACCTTATTGTTTTACATTACCGTATCGTTTGTACCCGTTGCGTAAACAGTTAATCCTAGGTTATAGCGATAGACCATCGATACAAACTTTCTTACTGTCATATTTACAGAAATCGAATACAATGTGCACCAATTTTCAAAAATGTCTAGCCCCTCGTGCTTACTTACAAGTCCCTCTCCCGTGATTGACATCAAATTCACCGGAAACAAATAATGGATACACCAGCTATCAAAAGTTGCAAACCCCTCATCGCTGAAGATGATTATAGCATAAAAGCCGATTATTACTTACAAGTCCCATGCATGTCTTACAATTGGGAACAAAATTGTTCTTACCATCGAATACACCTGAGACAAATAACAGGTATACCAACTAGCAAAAGCTGCAAACTCCTCGTTGCCGAAGATGATTATGAGCTAACAGTCGACTGTTGCTTACAGTCGACTGTTGCTTACAAGTCCCTTACATGTCTCACAACTGGTATCGCCTATTTTTGGTTTCAGTGTGTACCTTACTCCTAAAGTTGTCAACCCCCTGAAACTTGCAAACTGGTTTATCTCATGAAGGATTTTTGTTCAAAAAAATGGATGGCATATATTTTGATCAGCTCTTCAAGGGCTATCGATTGCCCTAACCACAACAAAAGCATATCGGAAAAAGGGACTAAATTGACTTTGCAGTCAGTTGAACTTTATCCTTTTCAATCGTAGACATCGTGACGGATGAAAACTTGGGATAATATATATATATTTATTTTTGCCCGCTTACAAAAGGGAAAAAGCGGAGTACATAAAGAAAAAGAAAAGAAGAAAAGAAACTAAAGAAGATATGTACACGCACTAAACATAATACTAAAATCTATACTACGAATCGAGTTAGCATATGGTTTGCGCAAGCATTTATAGCTCTTGCCCGAGCACTTTTTTCAATTTTGTGTATTTTTTCGGTGGGGTTTATTATTTTGTATTTCGCTGATAACTCCGTGTTTGAACTTCGGAGAGGGACGCCAAGCAAAAATTTTGCGTACTTGTAGTACGTGGTGCGTATTTTTCTTTGATCTGTTATTTTTAAAAATTCCCAAAGTGGCGAAACATAAAGTACGTAAGGTGTAATTACTGCATTAAATAGGCGGGCAAGAACGAACCGGTTGACACTGTGCTTACATTTTACCGAGCGGCCGTAGCCGCCGCGCATCGCTTTACATACATTTTCAACTAACGTAGTCCTCACAGACCGAATATTCGATTTGTAAACTATTCCGAGGTACTTAAGAGAGTCCGTCTGCCGGACTAGGTGGTTCCCGATTGATATTGTGCGTTGCCCTTGCGTGACTTCATTAAAAACAATAAACTCAGTTTTGCTCACGTTCACGTCAAGACCGATCTTACTGTAGCCGTGGACTATCGATTTTAGATTGTCCCGTAGGCCATCAAGGGTACTGCTGATCAGTAGGAGGTCGTCCGCGTAAGAAATTAAACTAAGATCTGTTCCATCCAGGAAGAAAGTTCCTCTTATTGACCTAGTTACAGAATATACAGCACTGTTAAATATGACCGGGCTTAGAACAGATCCTTGTCGTACACCTTTTAGTAATGGAATGGGTATTGACAGACGTTCTTTTCGACAACCGTTACTAAATTCATTACCGAACACAATAAAACTAACAGCGTGACGGTACCAATCATCTAAAACTAAAACTATTCTCGGGTCAACCCCAGCTTCCAGGAGCATAAGTAGCGACTGCGGGTGAAGGACAGAGTCGAATGCAGCCGAAATGTCGACACTGCACATGTAGACAGGTATACTAGTCTCTAGGCTTTTCTTAATTATTGCTTTTAAAACTCGGTGGGCGTATCCGCATCCCATATTAGATTGGAATCCTAATTGCTTAGCTCCCACTAGAGCGAACTTGACAATATACGGGAAAAGCACTTTTTCAAAAATTTTGCTGAGTAGCGAAAGTACAGTTATGGGTCTGAAAGATTTACATGAACTAGGATCTTTCCCCTTCTTAAGAATATTCGTTGTTCGACCCTCACAAAAGTTCTTTGGCACGATGCCTTGGGCAATGCACATCTGAAGTAAAAGGGCAATATGGTCAAATAGAAGGGGGGTTCCAAACGTTAGATGACGAGGAGAAATACCGTCTAGGCCTGGGGCTTTATTTGTCTTGAGCTTTTTCACTATATTTTCAACTGTGCTCTTACTAACTACGATTCCGCTTCGACAGTCTCTCACTGAACTAAGGCTATGTTTTAATTTACACTCGTAATCGCTGTTGGTTTCAGTGTTCACGCTGGCAAACACTGATTGGTAGTGGTTTGACCAGGCTTCGTCGCTGATGGTAGAAGTTGAGCCAGTTTCTTTGCTACCAGCTTTGTCGAATATTTTCCACAGTTGCTTAGGGTCTGATTTGCACTCAGCAGAAGCACTTTCAACATTTTTGGCGTGGATACTGTCGGCAGTACTTTTGTAAGTTTTTTTTGAATAACGAAAACACTTGAAAACTTCCCCGGTGCGAGGGCGACCACAGTCTTTCCAGACTTGGTACCAGAACTTGGCTTTTCTTTTTTTGCACTTTAAGGCAGGGCTATCCCAACCTGGCTTTCTCGTGCCTAATCGCACTCGACATTGAGGTACTGCCCCGGATTCGGCACACTTAAGGGCATGGACGATTTCGGAGGTATAAATATTTAGAGCAGTCCGGTCTTGCTCCTGTCCGTGGGCGAGTAGCTGGAATGGAACGGAGATTCGGGATAGGATGGAGTCCACGATTCCTTGGTACTGAGGGCGGTCGGTTTTTCCCCACTCTGTTTTGGTGTACCAGCGTGGGGCAGAAGAGTTGAGCCTAGCTGCGTTTGGCAGTTGGAGGCTTATGCCTAGATGGTCACTGCAGACGGTGTCGTTATCTACGTTTACTGTTGTAGACGGTTCAAGACTGTAGTTGGTAATAAAATGGTCGAGGTCTGAAGTGGACATAGAGTTGTGGATATACGTGAAATTTTGCGATTTTGGCAGTACTTTGGCATCTTCGGGGAGACACGATGTGAGCAAGAGATAGAATGGGTCGGTGTCTATTGGATTACAGTTGAAGTCCCCGCAAAGTACAAATTTTTCATTCTTGTGCTTAAGTAGAAATCGACCGAGCCGAGAAGAAGCATTGCTGTAGCGTTTTTCTGACAGGACATCTCTGTAGTTAGTCGGCATATAAACTGCCACTAGTAGGAATCCCCGTGGTCCAGGAATTCTCACCGCCAAAAAATTATCGCACGATTCGACGCTCTGTACACCTAATCGCGAGTCCGTAATTATCGCTATCCCACCACTCGGTCTGCCAAGCTCGCTGCGCCGGATCGCGTTGTGAATGAAATAATCTCGATCACGCATTCGAGGCATGATTGACGTGTTTATTTCGGTGATCAGATGCTCTTGGATACAAACGATGTCAAATTTGGCAATGCATTCATTGATATGGTTCAACTTGTGCGGCGCGTGCCCATATATATTTCTGCTGAATATTGTCAGATTGTTGGTCATTAGGCGAGGGGCTTCTTACTAACTGACGATGATGCACTGGCTACGGGGCACAAGCGGCTGTATGCGGGGTGAGGTCCGTTACAATTCGCACATTTTGCGGAATTTTTGCAGGGGGATTCTCTTGTTTCACTGTGGGGACCCGAGCAGTTGGCACATTTTTCATCGTGGGGGCAATCTTTGGCAAAGTGATCAAGTTTTTGACACCTAAAGCATCTGCGGGGTGGTGGGGTATAGGGCACAACGTTGATGTTGGTGTAACCGACCGTTATTCCGAACCTAGTAGCTTCCTCTAGAGATCGTTTGTCTTTGAAAGTTACTTTGACTGATGGGCTTTTTCCGAACCGACGGGCTTCCAAGAGAGATGGGACGGCAGACATTATTTCGTCGTCGGACGTTTCTGTTGGCACAAATTTCGCAACACCTGTATAGCTTTTGTTTCTGACAGAGGCAGATGCTCCCGGGGCCGATTTTTCAATGTTGCAGGCAATGGTATCGGCAGCTGACTTAGATTTCATAAGTAGCACCATGCTGTCTTTCTTCACTATTACTTTGGAGATCTCACCAGCAGCACCGTTAGCATCCAGAAATTCCTTCTGTTTAGCGCAAGAGGTGAGGTTTTGTGGGGGAATATTTCGAACTATTACCGGGACTATTTCTCTACCGGGATCAGGTAAGGGGGGCCATACCTTGGGGTCCAGTCCTTGGTTAAGTCTATCCAGATAAGAGGTCAGTTTTTCACCGCACTCGTTCACTTTACAAGTCATTGATGTGAGGAGGTCATGCGGCACTGTCGGGACTTCCGAGGGCTCGTACACTGTGAATCGTGTTTGGAAATCCGTGTTAGAGTCGAGTTCTCTAAGCGCTGAGATAATGTCCTGCACGACTGTGGCTACTGGGATGGATGTCCTTCTGTCTTTCACGACGTTTTTGTCAAAATTTTCCTGGAGCAGTTTCACTGCTGCTCGTATCGCATCTTTGTCAAAGAAGTTCGAGGCCGTGCTCACAATCGTTTCACTTTTTATGTCCACATTTTTCATGGTTCGCTGCACAAAGTTCAATACAGGGCAGTAGATATACTCCGTCATGGTAAATTGATCTTGCTCGCACGGCAGCCAGATACTAACTGATACTAACAGATACTAACTCATAAAGGAATATCCTATATAATCTAGTTGGTATTATAAAGCTATCCGTAACTTTTTAGGATTAAAATACCATAGATGACACTATTAATTATTACGAAACTACCTTGTTTTACATTACAGTATCGTTTGTACCCGTTGCGTTAACAGTAAATCCTAGGTTACAGCGATAGACCAACGATACAAACTTTCTTACCGTCAGATCTATATAAATCGAATACAATTAGCAACAATTTGCACAAAATTCTAGCCCCTCGTGCACCGATTCTACTGACAAGTCCCTTTCCCGTGATAGACATCAAGTTCACAGGATAAAAATAATGGGTACACCGACTAGCAAAAGTTGCAAACCCATAATCGCTGAAGATTTGTGTAGCATAACAGCCGATTATTACTTAAAAGTCCCTTGCAAGTTTTACATTTGGGAACCAAATTGTTCATCAAATGACAGGTACGCCAACTAGCGAGAGCTGCAAACCCCTCATTGCCGAAGATGATTATGAGCTAATAGTCACCTGTCGCGTACAAGTCCCCTAAAAGTCTCACAACTGGTATCGCCTATTTTTGGTTTCAGTGTGTATCTTACTACTGAAGTTGTCAACCCCTTGAAACTTTCAAACTGGTGTATCTCATAAAGGAATTTTTTTACCAAAAAATGGATGTCATATACTTTGATCAGCTCATCAGCGGCTATCGATTGCCGTCGAAGTCGAACTTTATCCTTTTCAATCGTAGATATCGTGACGGATGAAAACTTGGAACAATATCTTATATAATCTAGTTGATATTATAAAGCTATCCGTAACTTTTCAGGATTAAAATACCATAGATGACACTTTTAATTATTACAAAATTACCTTATTGTTTTACATTACCGTATCGTTTGTACCCGTTGCGTAAACAGTTAATCCTAGGTTATAGCGATAGACCATCGATACAAACTTTCTTACTGTCATATTTACAGAAATCGAATACAATGTGCACCCACTTGCAAAAATTCCTAACCCCTCGTGAACCGATTCCTACTTACAAGTCCCTCTCCCGTGATATACATTAAGTTAACCGGAAACAAATAATGGGTACACCAGCTAGCAAAAGCTGCAAACCCATCATCGCAGAAGATGATTGTAGCATAACAGCCGATTATTACTTACAAGTCCCTTGCATATCTTACCATTGGGAACCAAATTGTTCTTACCATCGAATACACCGGAAACAAATAACAGGTATACCAACTAGCAAAAGCTGCAAACCCCTCATTACCGAAGATGATTATGGGCTAACAGTCGACTGTTGCTTAAAAGTCCCCTATATGCATCATAACTGGTATCGCCTATTTTTGGTTTCAATGTACCTTACTATGAAGTTGTCAACCCCTTTGAAATTTTCAAACTGGTGTATCTCATGAAGGAATTTTTGTACCAAAAAATGGATGACATATACTTTGATCAGCCCATCAATGGCTATCGATTGCCGTCGAAAAAAAAATTCTACCTGTCTTAGTTCAAAAGTTGACTTTTTTGCCGTAGGCCAACTTTCTAACGTCACGACTTAGAAAGGAGCAAAGGATAAGCTCTAGTTTCTTTAGCAATGAGAGAACTTTTAAAGTTTAAGAGGCACATCTGATACCGTTACTCTACCACAAACCAAAGTGCAAAAAAAAAAATTATAAACTCAGCTGAAATCGTCGCAGACATAGACAGAAACAATAGATGGCAGCACTTTCGGACCCGTGGGAAAAAGCCACTTTTTTGTCTCTGTAGATTTTTCTATTTATCACTCAAAGAAGATATGTTGGCTGTGGGGCCGGGTAACTGCCGCATATATTTAACACTTATAGATTTTAGTCCATCTTCAATTTGAAACTGGTGCCTGCCTGCTTGCGTGCTAGAACGGAGCTTTCCACTCGAAAGCAGAAACATCTTTTGATGAAACGAAAGGTTCGCTACACAACTTCAGATAGTCCTCTCTGACATAGGCTATACAACTCCACTTCACTTCGCAAACCGTAGGCTCTGGCTCGATGACAAGCAAAAACCATCCTTATTGGCCCCAGGCAAGAGTTCTACGGAGCTTTCCAAAATGTAATGTCATATTCGTCAATCCGGCCTAAGGTCCACACTTTCCGTAAAAACCGCACAGGTTAGACCCTTCTCAGTTACCAGGAATAAAATGAAATCGGAGTCATAGGAAAAAAAAAAAAAAAAAAAAAAAAAACGAGGACAAAACCAAAGTGTTGCTCTCGCAACACAAATACGGCACGAAACAGCGGTGCGCCGATCTCGGTCCGTAACTTTCTTAGTACCTTTTCGTACTTTAATTATATTTAAGGTACACCCCCTCCCAAAGACCCCCCTCCAACTTCCCGCACCGAGGTTGGATTAGGCCCGGACTTCAATATCACAGATCTGGGACCCGTGTTCTTTTCGCCGTATACCACTCCCTGTATTCCTTTGCCATGCATGTGTACAAATTTGTTCAAGATTCCAAATATGGAATCAGTATTTCCCCTTCCTCCCCCACACGAGTGACTGAATACAATCTTAAAACATGGTGTCGCTCAGCATACAGTCGTGTCCTTTATGACCCTTGGCATCATCTTACCACTCATGTTCTCTATATGGCACTTGAACCGAACACTTCATATACTGTAACAATGCTGGTGATTTGTGGTGGAAACCGCCACCGACGACAACAATATTCTGTTCCACCTCCGAATTTCGATTCGAGGACTACTCCTAGCTTCGAAAAAAATCCCGTACAGTGCAAGTTTTGACGCACTCTAAATCCCAGCTTGCTATTCTGGTAAGTGTTATCAAATACTGATCAGGTCACGGCACAGAAACGGTAGAATTATTTGATCTACGACGCACATCCATCTGCCGGATTATTTAAACCAAGATCTTTCCAAAACTGATTGGGCTAAAACATATGGCATTTGCCCTGAGTTTATATATATTAGCACGATCACCACTCTGGCCTTGAAAAACATACAGTGCTCTTTAGTGCAAAAGCGGGAGGGGGGGGGGGGGGGGGGGTTGTAAATTGATGTAGGGACTAAGCTCTTCTGTGCAGTCTATATGCTTTGAAAGAATGATTTCCTTAACAACCAGCCAGCAAATACGAAACTGTGTAAGATCCCTAATAGTCGACTGAACCTAAGTCAAACTGAAATGAGGTCCAAAGTACGTTCTCAAAGTCGATTTATTAAAATGACATCAGTGTACAAGTACGCGGAATGACTCGGTCGAGAGAACTGGGATTAATCGACTTCTTCGATGGTAGGTCCGGCACCTGAACCTGCACCGGGGGCAGCACCTCCTGGTGCAGCACCAGCGCCGGGAGCACCGGGGAATCCACCAGGCATACCACCAGCCTGTCCGTACAGCTTGGTGATGATTGGGTTGCAGACTTTTTCGATCTCCTTCTGCTTGTGCTCGTACTCTTCCTTCTCTCCAAGCTGGTTGGCATCGAGCCACTTAATGATGTCATTGCACTTGTCAAGGATGACGGTCTTGTCGGATTCGGGAAGCTTGTCCTTGAACTTCTCGTCTTCCATGGTGGACTTCATGTTGAAGCAGTATGATTCCAAGGAGTTCTTGGCAGCGATGACCTCACGTTGCTTCTCGTCTTCGTTGCGGTACTTCTCAGCATCAGAAACCTGAAGATGAAGTCTGGTTAGACCGTACCAAGGGAAGGGAAGAGCTTCATTCTGCCGAGCTTGAGATCAGACATCGGTTATCACGCACGCGGATCACTACCCCCGAGGGGGTGTCTGGTGCGTCCCGCGAATGGATGGGACCGAAATTTCATCATGTCATAAGGAACTGGGCCACGAGCTTACACAAACAACTGATTAAAATGAGGAAGCCGCTACAGCTAAGAAGACGGATGAATACAATCCAAACCAGCAACAAGACAACTTACATACTGGACACTCTAGCCCAAAAAGAGCGCATGGTCAGTAGTAGCTTGTTAACGATCCAAACATACCCCTACTAGATCCCAGCTGTCCATCCAATATACTCTTTGGTTTTAATTCCTTCCTAAGCAGACCGCCTACATCATACATATCCCCCTAACTGACAAAAAGCAGCGATGGCCCGCAAGTACAATATCTAGGACGGTAAAAAACTAATCTGGAAGCTTGAGGTTTTTGCATTTTTGCACTTCTCCAGATTAAACTTATTTTCTATTCGTCATAATAGTTGCTTTTTTGTTATCGTATCTGCAAAAACACCTTTTGACCGTGGTATCTGCAAAAATTGCAACTAATGACAATTATTCCCGTGGACCAAAATCCAGATTATCATTAGACAATAGTTGGACAGCAGGACCAGCACCAAGTGCAAAATCTTATCATATTAAATATCCCATTTTACGGAAAGGCAACTCGGAGGTAAGGTCATCTTTTTATTTTTTTCTCTTCATCCTTGACCGTCAATTTCTCCCAGTATAATTCTCAGAAAAAATCACTCACCATACGCTCGATCTCTTCCTTGGAAAGACGGCCCTTGTCGTTGGTAATGGTGATCTTGTTTTCGCGACCAGTGGACTTGTCCACAGCGGACACGTTCAAGATACCGTTGGCATCGATATCGAAAGTGACCTCAATCTGAGGAACACCTCGTGGCGCAGGAGGGATTCCAGTGAGCTCAAATTTGCCTAAAAGGTTGTTGTCCTTGGTCATGGTTCTCTCGCCTTCGTAAACCTAGAAAATGGGTCAGGGTTAGATGACTGGATAGTTATTAACACAGATGAGTCTGGTAAAGATCATAGTCAGACGTTGGGTTGTTACGCACGCGGATCATTACCGTGAGGCATCTGGTGCGTCCCGCGAATGGTATGGGCCCAAAATTCATCATTCTTTGTGTTTGGCGACGCTGGTTGTATTAGTCGATCCACAAAATTCTAAAATACTGTGTGCATCCGCGAAATTCGAGGCGGACCAAAGAATGTAAGTGTGGTGCGACGGGACCCAAAAGATTTGTTCAAGCTGACCACTAGTCGGTTTAGGACTGAAAAAATCGTAACCCGTTTGCTGCTACTTGATACAGCTTCTCTCGACAACTTCTTTACATGATGACATCATACATTTGTAATAATAAGAAGAGCATGTTCATGAAAAAATAGAATTTGCTCTATTATTTAGACTCTAAAACGCAGTTAAAATCGACGAATGAGTATGCATGGCGTCAAACTCCGTGAGTACTCGGAATTTCCAAGGTCCGAGCTTACGTCATAGGTTGCAGCAACTGAGGCTTATCAACTATTCCATAAAAAAAAATTTTATAACATCTTATCTACTACTTTTAAGGCTTGAAAAATGTTGTAAGTCACGTACCTGAATCAGGACACCAGGTTGGTTGTCTGAGTAGGTAGTGAAGGTCTGGGTCTGCTTGGTGGGGATGGTAGTGTTTCGCTTGATCAAGACGGTCATGACACCGCCGGCAGTTTCAATACCCAAAGACAATGGGGTGACATCGAGGAGCAGGAGATCCTGGACAGCCTCGGACTTGTCACCGTGAAGAATGGCAGCTTGGACGGCAGCACCGTAAGCAACAGCCTCATCGGGGTTGATGGACTTGTTCAACTCCTTGCCGTTGAAGAAATCCTGAAGTAGCTTCTGGATCTTGGGGATACGGGTAGATCCACCGACTAGAACGATTTCATTGATGGTACCCTTGTCCATCTTGGCGTCACGGAGGGACTTTTCAACAGGCTCGAGGGTTCCACGGAAGAGATCGGCACACAGCTCCTCGAAACGCGCACGAGTGACGGAGGTGTAGTAGTCGATTCCTTCGAAGAGGGAGTCGATTTCGATGGACGCTTGGGTGGAGGAAGAGAGAGTTCGCTTCGCTCGCTCGCAGGCAGTGCGGAGACGACGGAGGGCACGCTTGTTGCTAGAGATGTCCTTCTTGTACTTGCGCTTGAACTCCTGGACGAAGTGGTTGACCATACGGTTGTCAAAATCTTCACCTCCCAAATGAGTGTCACCAGCGGTGGACTTGACTTCGAAGATACCATCTTCGATGGTGAGGATGGAGACATCGAAAGTTCCACCACCGAGATCGAAAATGAGGACGTTGCGTTCTCCGCCGACCTTTTTGTCGAGGCCGTAAGCGATAGCGGCGGCAGTGGGTTCGTTGATGATACGGAGAACGTTCAAACCAGCGATTGTGCCGGCATCTTTTGTGGCCTGGCGCTGAGAGTCATTGAAGTAGGCAGGGACGGTGACGACAGCGCTGATGACGGGCATGCCAAGGTAGGCCTCCGCAACTTCTTTCATCTTGAGGAGAACCATGGAGGAGATTTCCTCGGGAGAGAAGATTTTCTTTTCGCCCTTGTACTCGACCTCAATCATGGGCTTTGTGTCCCTGCTGACTACATCGAAGGGCCAGTGCTTCATGTCTGACTGGACAGTCGCGTCCTCAAAACGACGACCAATCAAACGTTTAGCATCTGAAAAATATGATCGAATAAGGATCCAGAGAGACAAAAAGCTAAGCACTGCAAAAAGGAAGCAACAGGTCAGACGTTGGGTCATACACGCACAGATCAGCTGGGCGAACCCATCTGGCGTGTCCCGCGAATGTTGGGCCCAGATTTTCATCATTCACAACTGTAGGCTGTCGAGGGCGCTCCTCCATAATGACGACAGCTTAATAGGCTAATCTCATCCTCCTTTGTGAGCAACTAGTCTTATAATGACCATGAGAGAATAAATTACTCACAACTGGGATATAGATGTCTTGTATTACTGAAAGAACCTGGAGCTAATGTACAAGAAAGAATTCTTGGATGAAAGTTTAAGTTTTACCGCCAGTCTGTATGCATTGAAAATTATGCTACACTTAAGAGAAAAGGCCGTCTTTGTTCTATGCTAAGGTACTACTGCTGTTAGGAAATAATTCTTGGATGGAACAACCTTAGCTTGATCAAGACCAAGTTTTAGTATGACCACCAGTGGAAATGTAGTGCAAATTATGCCAAACTATAGGGGAAAGAAAGATTATGTCCCTGGTACTTTGTTCAATGCTAGGATGTTGCTGGACACTTACCAAAGACTGTGTTATTTGGGTTCATTGCAACTTGATTCTTGGCAGCATCACCAATCAGACGTTCAGTGTCAGTAAAGGCTACATATGATGGAGTGGTTCGGTTTCCCTGATCGTTGGCAATGATTTCAACCTTGCCATGTTGGAAAACACCAACACAGGAGTAGGTGGTGCCCAAATCAATACCAATTGCTGGTGCCTTTGCCATTATCTGCAATACAAAAGACAAATAAGGAATGAGGTAATAAAACATACTGAGACCAGAAACTTACAATTGTCCAGTCTGAGTGACAACAGACTTCTTCATTCCTTTCCCTGTATCTGTACAGCATTTAACCTTCTTTCTCCCTGTCCGATACCCATAGCTGGATCCACATTGCAAGTTGTTTGGAATGAAAATTCTAGCAATAGGTCTTAGGCAATATTTATATCTTAATATATGTTAACATTGGCGCTAGTAAGGAGCATTAGAGCATTTATTTTGGATCAGAATTAAAAGTAGAGTTTAACACCAGATGAAACTGTGAACCTGGTACCACGCAACAAAAATAATGGCATGACTAATGAATTACCTGATACCAAGAGAAAAGGCACTGAATTACTGATACCCTAAACTTCAGTTGATAGCTCCCCTTATCTCAAACTGATTTTCTGACATATTATGCCAAACAAAGGTTGTATACGTAGTTTATCATAATTCCTTCACAGTGGTGTCAGTCAAGGTTCGGGTATTTTCAGGCAGGGACGGGATAACCAGCCTTTGACACGGTCTATCTCAAAATCAGCACACAGGAGGATCAGCCAACCTCGAACAAGATTTCAAATTATTAGAGAAGCCTTTTCTTCAAATAATCTACCTGGTTTAAAAAGAAACCAACAAATATGACAAACAAACTAAATTGAAGCTAATTGAATAGTTTACAACTTAGATACAAAAATATTGCTTCAATATTTCTTGTTAAACATATTTTTCGTTTCAAACAAGGCCACTTCATCCAACCTTACCTTGATTAACTACAAAATGATAAAAAAGGTAAGTTAGCAAAGCCAATACCTAGAAAATCCCTTTTCAAGGCAGATTCAAAACAAAGATGACTGTCAAAATACATTTCATCAACATTTTCGCACCAACATTTGAACCCTCCTGTAATGTATATGGGACTAGCCTGAACAAAATGGGACTCACAGCCTAACTTGAAAATAGTAAGATAGTTTGTGGACTGCCAGGAGTTCAGGCTTGCATGGATATTTCCTTTTAACAATTAAATGGATAACTTTCAGTTGCATGATTCCATGATTCCCTCAACTTTGGTATTACATCTTTATTTAAAAAATTGGACCCCCATTTCATGGTGCCACAAATTGAGGTCAGTGGCTTAATCCTAGACCTCTACTACTTCTGTGGGTCCTAGCCTAGAGTTAACAGGAAGAAGGCATAATTTAGAACACACAGTTAAAAAAAACTGTGGGAAATCAATAACCAGAGCCATAGAGCATTCCACCCTACTTACCGTCATTACTATGCATGACACAAATCATGGCTTTTGCCATTAAGGCTTGAATGATTTTTCTATTTTCCAGCAGAATATCACGTAACAGCCAACCCTGACCAACCCCGTTAAGCATTGTCCAAATAGTTAATAGGTCTGTAAGGTGTACTACAGCATATAAGGCTTATTACAGATGCCTCTTTTCCTCAGGAACCACTGTAATAAGGCGAATATGGAAAATGGAGCTCGGCTCTATTCTCCCTTAGGGTCTGAGCGGCAGTAAGCAGACGGTAGATAAACCAGGCACTACATTAATCAGTTCCTGCTAGCACCCGGCCAAGAGCTAAACTCGGGCACTTGGTTTAAGCTACATGATTTGTTTTCCTAGTGAAGTAATTTTAAATATTGTGCCTTGTATATTCTTTCCTTCTGCTGAAGCTCAACATCTGTCCACTATTGCCGTCTAATATCAGCAGCAGTATAGTTTTGGGCAGAACATGTGAAAATCAAGTTGAGCATTCTTGTTTGGCAACAGCAGTGTTAAGAAACAGCAAAAAGAAGCTTGATTTAGAAAAAAAATTCAAGACATAAATGAGATCTGCAAATCGAGTTGTTTTTTAGGTGATTCAAAGCTAAGTGAGGAGTTAACTGCACGACTACCACTGCTCTTACCCTATGCAGAGCTGATGAGATTGCTTGGTTAATTCCGCCAAGGAGCAGTGCTGTCAGTGTTGCCACGGGGAGCACAAAAGTTCTACTTTGTTGGAAGCTAAAGAAACAACTTTTCTTCAAAAGAACACACTTTAACGACTGCTTTCTGCTATTTCAAGGACCAATGCTGTCAATACATAAATTTAACAGCTTGAACACTTTTCTTAAATTCAGAAACACAAAAATTTTTACTGATCTTTGGATTCAAAACTATAACATCGAAAGCTGCATTCCTAAGAACCTCAAGGGTTTCTATTTGAATAGTCTTGTGTCGTGAGACGTTAATTTCGCACGTGGCACTATTCAGCTTTTAACACTTGTTTGATGCTTTACAGATGCAAAGTTACCATGGTTACTACACTCCTGAGTATGGTAAGTAAATAGTTACTATTTCGATAAGGTTAGAATGGTCAACATAACTTTTAACGAGGTTGGAACAAAATAGTAACTAATAGTTACTATCTTCAGAAGGGTAGAAACACGCTCATGGTAATCTAACTAATATGAGGCTCTCCATGTGTTGATGATAAACCTGAATAGTTGGTTCTGAGTTTAACTGCAGCCTAGCTAAATACGAACTACCTGTATCACTGAGAATTTGAAGGATAGGTCCCCAAAAAGCAAATCAACGGAGAACCAATGCCACTTACGATTGAAGTCGATAAAACAAGTTAAAATGCAGTTCAATATCACAGTCTTTTCTGTCCAACGGTTTTCTTTGTAATGCTGACGAAAACGTTTTGCCGCTCCTTTTTGTAGTACAGCGTGGTCAGCGTTTCCACTTTGATGGATTTCTTGGGTCTTGACGGATGAGAATTTGTTTTGACGGATTTCCGGAGTTTTGACGGATTTCTGAAGATCTTGCAAAAATCGGTATTTCTCAGTATTTCTACTTGATGTGTCTGAATTTTCTTTACCATTGGTGAAAGATTTCATGAGCATTTTAGCATCAAATAGTACTCCTAAAAGACGCTCACAAATGTTTCCAAAAATTTCGCCTGCGGTGCCTTTTATTTATTCTACCCTTAGTGGAAAGGAGCTTTTAGGCTTGGACTTTGTTTTGACTTATTCGGTGTAATAACTGGGATTCGGTCATTTATTCGGTAGAATTGCCAGGATTCAGTAGTTACCACGAACCTCGATACCGGGATAGGTCGAGTGAAGCACTGGTTGCAGAGAAAAGGACTGATCTATGATTTCACTTACTTACTTTTCTTCTGGGCTCCAAAAAGGCGCTCTGATAAACAATGTTTCGAAAATTCCGCCTGCGGCGCTTTTGTGATATTCTCTATTTTATGGAAGGGCGCGTCATTTCACTTGGCTTTAAGCCAGTTTTAGGATTGGAATTTGAGAAACATTAAAAGCTAGAACCTGCATGGAAATAGTTTAATTTGGCATGGAAAAAATAACAAGAAATCTCGCCTGCGACGCTAACTGTACTTTAATCATGGGTAGTGCTGAATAGCCTACAGTAGCTGATGCTGCCGGGACGTCGTTCTATCCAGTTTCTGGAAATTCTTAGGATCTTGGTGATCCCGAGGGTGATCCACGGTAAAAGATAGGACTTGTATGAGAGGCAGTTAAATTGTAACCAAAAGAAACAAAATTGGATTTAGAAAAATTTCGCCTGCGGGGCTCGATTTAATTTTTCTTGGTATATCGTGTCCGGCAATATATTGTCCAATCGGTCCAAGCAGTTCATGCTGCCCTTAATCGTTACTCTTTGTATGTACACATTTCTGTTAAGTAATTTTAATAATTTAAAGCTCGAATTATAAAGTTTCTGGGATTCGGTAAATTTTTTAAAAGACCCGGTAGAAACTTTGGCTCTGCACCCCCCCCCCCCACCCCACACACACACGAAAATGAACATGGACGCCTCTGGTTGCAAGACCTATTATTGCGAAAGACATTTTACCTAATCTTAAAAGAGTCATAAGAACCGGTTGTAATATTTTTTTTGGAAATGTATTGCAAAAAAAAATCAATCTAGGTTCTGCGTTTCTTGTCTATTGTTTCCAACCAGTAAATTCTTGCAATTTCTCCGGCTTTAGTTTTGATGGGTTGACAACTTCAGCGTTTTGTCGTTAGTGACGAAGCGCTAACGAACAAAGGTTGCTTCACCACTTCGCACGTTGCCCAGGCAACGTAGATCTAGTTTTGTTTCCTCAACTCTTTCCTGATAGCAAGAACTTCACTATGGTATTTATTCCATGCTAAGTGTAACCCTACCTACAGGGCACACTATTCTGCATAAAACAACTTCCATATATTACTGCTTAAGAATTTTTTTTACGGTTTTGAACGGTTTTTTTGACGGATAATTTGACGGATTTCTCGTTTGCAATATCGGATTTTTACGGATTTTTGGACTGCAGGAACGGAAAACCTGCGATTACGTAGTGGCAACACTGGGCGTGGCAGCGTAGACTAGCGATCGATAATGGGAGCAAAGGCGATTTCGAGAACATTCATGACCAGTCGTATGCCATCTAGAGGACTTTCTTAGATACTACTGTAAGACATGCAACAGAGGACGCGGTAGAGGCTAAATTTGTTCAGTCTTTTTAAATGGGACTGATTGCGAGTACTGTAGAAAAGAGGTTTATAGCTGAAGGCGCTGAAGCCTTACCAGTCACTATTTCTTCCGTGTCTTTATTCCGCTCGTGTATTTCCGGTCGGTAAATTGCAATGTTCAGGTAATTTGCTTCCTACCCAGAATCAGTCATTCCTGTTACCGTGCACGTTTTTGAGTGAAATGTTTTGTCCTGGTTAGGAAGCATTTAATTTTAGTTTTACGGTTTTTGGGGCATTGAAAACGAAAAGAAAAAAGTGCAAAATAAAATCAGACAGTTCGTATAGCCAATTTTAGAACACATGTCAGCACAGACTTCCCCCAACAAAAATTAGTGAGGTAAGCAGTAACGGATAGTTTCTGATCAGCTACTTATCGTGCAGCGTAAATAATGCAAAAAATCACCGCCTTAATCAGAGATAATTGTTCCCGCCAAACATTCCCAGTAAAGTGATCAGACCGGCCGGCAAGCCTTCTAAGTGGATTAACGGTAATACTTTGTGTGTGTGAATCAGCGAGACAGCGACTTTCATTTAAGAGAAGCTAATGGCCAAGTTGAAATCCGCTGAAAGATATAAAATGTGTGCTTTAAAAGAATCTAGTATAAGTTTTCAGTGCAAAAGCCGAACAAGTTTAGTTTGCAGTCGTAACCTAATGCAATCCACCTGTATGGATAGGCATAAGAGGGAGGCTTAAGAAAAAGGCCTAGAAGCCAGTTAGCATTCCAGCACATCACTGGGCAGTCAGAGCCTCACAGGCCCTTGTCCCAATGATTTTTTTTTGACTGTGTAGTTGTTCGAAACAGTTGCACGTATTGATATGTAGTAGTATGGAATACTTTCATTTAACATGCCTCAGACTGGGTTAATCTTATGCCCTGGCCCGACTATAGTCACACCTAGTAATAACGCCGGTAATAAGGCCGTCTTACTGTCGAAATTGGGAAGAAAAGACGCTGAAAACGTAAGATTGTTGAGATGGAAAAATCCATCTCCGCCATTTTGAAACGTATCTTTTGAGTGTTCGGACCAATCAAAGACCAGAGTCGCTGATTTTATCCAGTTTTGTTTACGTTTGAGTGATGATGGTGGTAATATATCTTGAATTTCTTCGTTCCAGGTTCGTTCCCCCCCCCCCACTCCCGATACGAAAAGAAGCGACGATATACCACCTGATGATTAAAATCGTTCTATCGCACGACGTTCAACAGTGATAAGAGGAGAAGAAGAACAGAAAGGTGGAAAGGAATTGGCACCAAGCCAGACCCAAAGCCAATTTTGAAGTTTGAAGAAGAAGAAGACCAGGATGAAACGTAAGAGTGGGTAATTAACCAAATTAACGAACCAAATTACGTACAGGTGTGACTGAATGTGGCCCGGGCATTAGGTAGTAATATCCGGTAGCATCCAGTACCATACAGTGGCAAAGTTACTAGCTGTATGGTTTTTTGAACTATTCTCTAAACTTCGGACAGCCTTGGCCCAGCAGAGGTGTGCTTTTTAGTATCTTAGTTAACTCTGAACAGTGCCATTCTCATCCAATTGCTCTGACAAAAGTCAACTTTCAGCAAGCCAAATTATCTGATTAAGTGTCCCTGAAACCGAAACTTTTTGCTTTTCGGATAAATTCGAAAATTCCACCAAGTGTAAGAAAAAATACATAATTGAACTGAATTCCTCGCAAGACTTATAATTCAGAAGGAGCCATATGCTTACTAACAATACAAATAAACAACGGAAGGTTCAAGGTTTTAATTTACACTTCTGTACCTAATAACAGTATAGAAAGGGTAAAATCGGAGACACAAGGTCGATTGGCATAATGACAAACCACATAAATTAGCCATATCACTCTTTTAATACATTTTAACCCAAACAGGCAAAGACAAGCGAAGCCACGAGTTACATAATGCCACTATTATTCACTAGTATTGCTTAGCCGCGATTGAATGCGATAGCATCGAGTGGGCTACTAGCAAAGTTTGGAACAAAGCGTGTCGTAAGCGTACACAGATCGAAGCGTATGTAGGGGTTTTAGAGCAGCGGTTCCTAACCTTTTCCCTACCCCGTACCCCTAATCCACCGTCTTTGTAAACGAAGATCGTAGGGCTCTTTTACGCCGTCGAGGCATGCACGAGGGTATAGGGCAAAAACAACAAACTTAGCTCACAGTGACCTGTCATGATCTTTACAAATATAGCGGTAGAGATGTAAGTATACCTGGGTAGGACGGAGGCGGTGTATTGGGGTTCTTTACCTTCGGTGGTAAGCTCACTGCGAATCAGAATTGACGGTGCAAAACGGATAAGTCAGCTACACTTTATTCGAGCGATTAGAGCCGCTCAAGCTTGAGCGCTTGAGCTTGAAGAGGACGCTTGCCAAGAAGGGCCGAAATATCCCGATAATAAAATGTAGCTGACTTGTCGGTTTTGCACCGTCAAAAAAACAAGTGAAGGTAGCTCATATGGCACTTGCAAGTGATCATTTGTAAGCAAAACCCTTGAGATAAGAATGATCTTGGACTTTGAAGTCATGCAAAATCCGTGAGGCAAAATTGGCAACAAGCCCTTGGGGATCATTATACAGTTTCTTCAAAAGTTTTTTTTTTACTTTTCGGTTAAGATGCGCACTTTAAGGGAGCTAGAACTTCGTTTGTAAGCAAAACTCTTGAGGCAAAAATGACAGTGGGCTCGTGAAGGTCATGATATTATATTGTTTTGCATATAAGTATTTTTCTTACTTTGCGGTCAAGACTGGTACTTGAAGAAATAGTGGCAAACCCCCCTCTCCCCCCTTCCCCAAGTGTCCGGATCCAGTCCGATTGTGTACACGACTTATCTAGAGCAGATGCTTGTTCTTTCCAACAAGTTTCACTCCGATCCCTCCATTCTAACCGTTTCTCCAAATTTCCGGTCGCCCCCACAACTCCCCCATAGCTGTCGAATGCGGTCCAGACCAGAGTTTGCCGAGTTTGCATTATTTGCAAGTTAGTTTGGTCGGGTCTCTCATATGCCTGCAAGTTTCATCCTAGCACATCTAGAAGTACCCTAACTCGAAAAACTGTGACAAAAAACCGGACCGACCGACAGACGGAATTGCGATCGGTATATGGCACTTGAGCCAAAGGCTGCAAGTGCCATACAAAATAGCTTGAATGTATTAAGAAAGCTTTATTTTACCTGAAGTGGCGACAATACTTCCACTCCTTGGTTCATGTGGGCCGAGAAGGTGGGAGACACCATCATTTTTCGGTGGGTCGGATTTTTACGAACACGCTGTTACCTTTGTTTTCTTCATAATCTTCAAGGTAGCCACGTTATCCACAATTTACTTGAACACAAGTCACTCTTGAAAGCAAGGTCGCCATTCTAATGAACTATTCACTGATCTCCCGGTGTAGGTCAAAAGTGTTACTAAAACGTCCGAGAAGATGGAGTGAGGTGTAAGATGATTAAAACAACTAAGTATGTCACCATTTGGACGTTTGGATATGTCGGAAGAAGAAACCATCGGCCAGTTCGGCAATTTTTGGTCTCGGAAGCTGAATACTGTTTAGCTCAATTTCAGAATCTTCAAGAAATCACTATTATGGCGTTTGTTTATTCTGATCTAGTTTTCATCCTTCCTTCTTTGGACTTTCGGAAATTTGACAAGAAAAAACAGAAAGTGAAATACCAAAAGAAATCGACAATGCAAGTAACCAGTTTGATTTGTCTACACATTTTCCATATGCCTGCTAAAATAAAAACAATTTGTTAGATCCATAGTCAAACTATGATCCCAGCCTCCCCATGTCGGTCGCTTGGCGCTTCCGACCCGCGCCACTAGATTACCCAGCGGTCGGATCGAGTCGTGGCTTCATCTTGGGTCTTGGCTGGGGTTGCAAGTACTAAAATGCTTATGATATAACTCCTTTAACAATAATCCTCTAGGTACATGGACACTACTCTCCAGTTGCACTTTAAATCTGCAACTGGAACTGCACGGACAATGCATACTGGAACTCACTTCATCGACTTTCACTAACACTAAAGATGAATACTAACGAAGACTCAAAATGAAGACTCAAAACTGAAGAACTAAGACGATACGAAGACTAAAAACTTACTCTGCGAGTCCCAACTCCTGGCTTATTTAACTTTCCTTAATCGTGGTTTTGCTCACCTTAACTGTCTATACATTTAGCAATCTTGCACTCACGTGAACCCAATATTGCTTACCTTAATTGTGTGTACATTTAGCAATCTTGCACTTACGCGAGACCATAATTCTGCACTTCTCATCTAAACCTTTATTGTGGTGCAGAAAGTTATGAAAGAAGTTATGACTTACAGGTTATTACATACTAGTGTTACAGTCGTCCGTTACACAAAAGAAATTTTAAGATACATAATTAGTAATCTGAAATTAAACATAATCCATCTCTTCTTACCTTTAAGAGGTCTTTTGTTTGTGTAAGATTATGACAACGTTGCGATTTCGTCAACTCGCCTCTCGAAAGAAATCTGGAATCACTGCAGAAAGTAGAGGCGGCCAACGGGGGAAATGCGCCCCACGATTTAGTTTTCAGCGCGCTAAGTTGTCCGAAACTTTCCATTGAGCCTGCCTCGCACAGGTTCCCAAAATGTCTACCTTTTTTGTCCCAGTAGCCTACCGTTCTTACCGATCTTTTACAGTTTTATTATATGCCGATTTCACTCTCTCTTTGACTGGAATTACTACTAGCGAAATGCAATCTTATAGAAGAGTGTCGGAAATCTTTGATATGTACGGTCTTCTCCCTGTCTGGCTATTGTCGAGGACTGTCGTACGAGGCATTCCCCGAACTCTCCCTTACGCATCATGAACTTTCCCTGACTTGTTCTTACAAGTCAAGAGCTTTCCACGAGACACCTGTTTGATCCAAGTAGTTCAGTTCCCTAAGAGATGTGAAGGAGGGAAGACCTCAAGAGCCAAAAATGACTGGAGAGCATTCTGACCCGGGACAAAAACTTGCAAGGTCGACCAAGTTCTCCTTTAACACAAAGGATGGGGAAAGACGGTCTTCGCGGCTCCTACCCCGATTCATGCAGAAGGCATTTATCGATCAAGCTTTTGGACAGTTGTATGATACGTATACAAATAAACACAAACAATCGGATACTTTCTATTTCATATGGGCCAATATATTCATTACGGCCCATACTGTGATTTGTGCAGTAATGGTCGACTTGATAGTTCCCGCAGTGTTATATAGTGCTGCTTTTGGTGTGCTTGCGATATTACTTCTAATGTGTTACAGCAAGAAGCTGAGAGATTTTCATTGGACGTACATAACGTCCGCGACGTGGATTCTGGCGAATTGCGAAGCTATTGGCTCGCTTTTCCTGTGGTCAGAGGATGGGTTTCGTGGGATTGTATGGCTGAAAGTCACGACATTTCTTACATTTATCAGTGTTCCCTTTCGTCTTCGGACTTGCCTGTTTCTCCAGTGCATTTCCCTCGGTGGATACCTCGTCTCGGATGCCCTCTGGGAAACTGAACGAGATCTGAAAGAGGCAAGCTGCAGCTGAACCTTGTTTTGTGCACTGTCAGAAGTTCAGCGACTTCAACACAAAGGACGTGCAGTTTCGACAGACAACACGTTGGATTTGTCTTCACGTGATACAGACTGCAGTGTCTGTTATCGTCTTTAAAGAGTTATTTTTTGTTAAAAGTAGCCTTGTGAACCAAGTTTTCTGAAGATACAAGACTTGAATTGCTCATCCAAAAAAAGTATCCAAGTGTTATCTGTTGAAATAGCGCATTCCTGTGTTAAATATTTTGAAATATTTCGGAAATGTGTTCCAACACGTGATAAAACTCTGTGCACTTGTAGATCCCTTAGGCAGTAAGAGCAGGAAGAGTAGCGACTGGAATTAATTTCGCTGTCTCCCAAATTATTTTCGTGTGTAAACTATAGCGTGCAGGCCTTCTATTTCTCTAATACTTCGTAATCCGTGCTCGAAAACATCCCCGAAAGTTAATCTCAACGCAATTCCGACTAATTTTTTTTTAACGCTGTAATGAGCGACTTGCCGATAGACCCTGACTAAACTCGTATTAGAGAACAACACCCTAAAACATAAAACAATGAGAATTTTGAAGCATAGGGGACGAATGAAAATGAAATGAGTATAATACTCAACAGAAATTAGTTATCTAATGAACTTAATGATATAAGGTTTGATAACAATGTTTTAAAAGTAGGACCAGTGAGTGACGTTAAATAAGAAATTTCAATGTATTCCTAACAGTTTTAAGCTACTGAGTAGAGGTGGAGACGTAGCGTCTCGCATGGTTCACTTCGTAGCGAGGGAGAACGAAAAACAAGCTACGCAGATACGAAATAACAAAGTAAACCCATGTAAAATACTATTGCACCCTTGTTGCAGACTCCATTCAGTTTGGCAGTTTGTATGTCAATTTTCTCCTTTCTGTGCGAACTGGGAAATCTTTTCACTGATTTGTCATTTCAGGTTTTGGAAAATGCCACCCTTCTCTTCGGCTCAGGGATTCTTGGTATGGTAGCAAACCTCGGCGCCGACCGACAACAACGGCAATCTTTCGTGGACACGAGAAAATCACTTGAAGCCCGTCTTGCCATCGAGGAGCAATCTAGACAGCAGGTGAAAAATCAGAATATTGTAGTCTCTATGCCAGTTTTGGTAATTTAACTGCGTTTTTGCAGATACCATGGTAACTGGATCTGCATTTTGCACTTTTCGTGGTATCGGATACCACGGTTGCTTTGCAAAAACGACAGTTGTCGAGTTTGTATTTTTAAGAGTCACCTTGCAAACAAAAATGTATCCCCTCTCTTGTTCCAAAGTTCTTTCGCACCAAAATCAACCAAATTTTCTATGCCAGTTTTGATAATTTAGCTGCGTTTTTGCAGATACCATGGTAACTGCATCTGCATTTTGCACTTTTCGTGGTATCTGATACCATGGTTGCTTTGCAAAAACGACAATTGCCGAGCTTGTACACTGTCATAAGTGTCATAAGAGATAACACGAGGATGCGCGGTTTCAACAGATAATGCGTAACAGATAACACTTCGGATGTTATCCGTTGTGTTTTAAAATGTTATGCATACTAAGCGTTCCATCAGGAAACCGAAAAACCGCCAAAAAGTATCTGCTAAGTTTTTCGACATCATGACGATAAGGGGTCTAGGCGAGAACCCCCCCGGCGACCCCTCCCCCCAAAAAAAACAACCTCCGCGGTACCAAACCCCCCCCCCCCGGCGAATACCCCCCGACCAAAACCCTCCCGGTACCAACCCCCCCCCCCCCCCCCCGACCAAACACCCCTGGTGACAAAACCCCCAACCAAAAACCCCCGGTACAAACCCCCCCCCCCCCCGGCGAAACCCCCCGAATCCTTTACATTTAATACGAATGCAAAACATTTAAATTGACTTCCTGTGATATTAGTCTGTCAAGGGGACTTGTGGTACAACAGAACAAGACCAAAGGTTTCGATGGGATCCCAAAATATTTCATTTGCCCCTTAACTTAAACCCCCTCCCCCACCCCTAAATGTAGGGCTAAAGAGCCCATCTACAAGCTCGACCAGGCTCTTGACCCAAAGAATTCTCACACCAAGTTTCATAAAAATATCTCATTCCTTTCGAGAGTTATAGTGCGCACAGATCCCAAAAACTAACGGCAACTAACTGCAGCTTCTTCGACAGGGAGGGGAAATAATTGGGAGAGGATTTGTTGGGGGTGGGGTCGTTACACTGAGTGGCACGGGTTTTGATCTTTCACTTTTAACACCTCACTGACCACAGCTTCAGGTGAATGCGTGTGTTAGTTCACTTCAGCAACTATTCTTTCACCATCAACCTTCACCTTCGCTTTACACTCACCTCCCTTGTTATATGTTCTACCTACGCTTAACGCATTCAAAACTAAGAACACATCCAGCCAGTACTTTTTGCTTCACATATATATACCCTTTGTGCACGCACAAGCTTATTCTTACACTTGTTACTGGATACTCTACTTCAGAAATTATTGTCAATCAATCAATCAATCTTTATTGTTCGATAAAACATTCCTTACGGTATTAACAAAAAACCGAATATTTGTCCGAATATTTGGCCGAATATTTGGCCCAAGGTTTGGTCCTTTTTTTGATGGTATGGTATTTTTTAACAAAAAACCGAATATTTGTCCGAATATTTGACCGAATATTTGGCCCAAGGTTTGGTCCTTTTTTTGATGGTATGAAATCTTCTAAATCGCTGTTCCGCAAGGAATTAAGATTTCACAATGATTTTATTCGGGATGAAATTGGATATCGTATTTCTGAAGATGAAGATGAGCTGTGGAAATTTGTGAGAAATAAGTCACATAGAAAGCACCCGCATGATAAAAGTAGTCTTGGGGCTGATAATTGGATTGCTCATTTTAATGGTACTTTTTCTAGAATTGATGAGACGATACATTGTAAACTTGATTCTGAATTTGAAGAAGAATTGTCTAAGCATGTAATATCGGATATTAAAATTGAAGTAGATGATGTAAAAGAAGCTATAAGAAAACTGAAAAGCAAAAAATCTTTAGATTGTGATGGTTTACATGCTAATCATCTAAAATGGGCTTCACACAATACTATTATTATGATTGCATCCCTGTTTACTTTTATACTTAAGTCAGGTTTGGTTCCGTCGAGTTTTTTAAAATCCACAACTACCCCCCTATTAAAGAAAGGAGGTAACCCAAATGATTGTAAATCTTTCCGTCCAATAACTACTTCTTGTCAAATGAGTAAACTTTTTGAGCTAACACTCCTCCCGTATTTTGGTAGTTCTAATCAAGGTCTGAATCAAATTGGTTTCAGGAAAGGGTTGAATATTGATGTAGCTCACACTCTTCTGTCTCGTATTTTGAGTTCTTGTAGTTATAGTAATAGAATATATGTATTAGCCCTAGACATTGCTTCAGCATACGATAGTATCATCCACGCTTGGGCCCTTAGATCTTTGTTGAAGAATGGTGTACCAGTGAGGATAGTACTCATGTTGCGTCGGTGGTTTGGAGCTTCTCGAATTAGAGTTCTTTGGAAGGGTTCCTTCACTGATTTTGATGTTGTTCTAAACCGGGGTCTTCGTCAGGGTGGGATTCTTTCTCCAGTGATTTTCAATATAACTATCGCTGCATGTCTTGATGGTGTACAGTCTTCTTTTATTTATGGTAAAGGTATCCTAGCTTCTCTTATAGCGTATGCTGACGACATACTCCTTATTAGCCGTTCTCTATCGGGCCTTCAGAATAATGTAAATTATCTAGTTAAGTCTTTTAATGAATATGGCCTGATTTTTCGACCTGAAAAATGCCAGTTTATGGTTTTTGGTCCAAAACCAATTGAACAAATTTCTCTTTCAGTATCTGTCCGTATAAGTAATTCAATCCTAAAACCATGTGAGTCTTTGAGATATCTGGGAATCCCTTATGGCCCGACTTTGACATTAACGAGGGCTCTAATAGTAAAAGATGTGGAGTCGCGTATTTCTGCTAGTTTCGGGGCGGTGATTTGTCTTAGGGATTTCCTATCTAGACGCAATCTTGCAAAGATTTTTAACACTGTTGCTCTTCCACAGGCTTTGCTTGCATCTTCTTTTTTACCCTTTTTAACGTTATCAAATTTATCGCGTATCAAAACTACTTTTTTTAATTTTGGGAAATTTGTATACCGGTTTTCGAAATACCAATCCAGTTCTTTTATGATGGATAATTATGGTTTAAAAAACCACATTGATATTTTGAAAAAGAAACGAGAAATTTTTTTTTCAAAAATTTATTCCATAAAGCACACTTTGTCCGATGCGTTGCGTTGATTGTATTTTGGTTAAAGTGTTAGGTAGACTTCATTTAGGATAGTGTAGGCTAATTGTTTTTAAATGACGTAGAGTTTTTATGAAAGTATATGGTCTAGTTACTAGTTTGTAGACCGATTGTATGAATTTTATTATATTTTTTTCTACTCGCCAGCTTTGGCGGATACAAATAAATGAATTGAATTGAATTGAATTGAATTGAGTTATCTACAGTCAAGTCTGCGAATGAAGTTGCGTCCAGTTATTCTACTCTTACATATCCGTCAGTAGGTACATGAGCTAATCCTGGTACCCAGCTAACCCGTTGTACTATGCGTAGCTTAGGGACTATTTGGGATTATTTGGGACTAGGAGATTCTTTAGGGATTGTCTTTTTTTTCTGATTCCACCTTTTTAACAATTCGGGGGGGGGGGGGGGGGGTCGGGGTTTTGTCCGAGTGGGTTTTCGCCGGTTTTTTTTTTAGCCGGAACCAGACGATAAGGAATAAAGTCAGTGGATGCTTTTTTGGCTCTTCCTAACAAAGCTTGTTATGCATAAAATTTCATGCATAACATTTTCAAACACAACAGATAACATCCGAAGTTTTATCTGTTACACATTATCTGTTGAAACCGCGCATCCTCGTGTTATCTGTTATGAAACTTCTGACAGTGTATTTTTTTGTAGCAAAAAAAATATTTATCCCCTCTCTCGTTCCAAACTTCTTTCGCACCAATTTGAAACAAACCTAGGCTACTGTGTTGCAGATGATGACCTACTGGGATAACTTTTCAGATACCATCAGTTACCACGGTAACTGGCCAGATACCACGGTAACTACAAAGCGACTTGCAGTTAAGCCACAAAACGTAATCAGGATGTGGTATCCCGATGAATAGCTCGCAGTTGATGATTGTGACGCTTTCCGGGTTGCTGCTTCAGAGGCGTTCCAGTATCCTAGCCTCGTTTTTGTTGCATGCTGCAGGTCCACTTCTCGGCCGATTCCAGACTGATTCTTTCTACATTCGTTTTTGCACAGCAGTGCTTCCGAGGAAGACGGCAGAGCTTCTCGAGAATCACGGACTTGCTCCCCGACCAAGTCCGTGCTTCCCTGCAAGGTGCTGCAGCGCTGCCGCTTCAACCAAGAAGAAAGTGAATCCAAAAATACATATTGTGCGAAAGCAAAGAAGTGCTGCAGCAGCGATGCGGCAGCGCTATTGCATGGTTGGGTGTTCCAGTCTTCGTCAAGACTCTGTTTGAGCACCTCTGGAATAGTCCGAATTTAACCAAACAGTCTAGTTACTCATCAATTATTAAACTAAATAGGCTATTCATATAACTGATTTAGTTACCCGTCAATTATTAAACTAAATAGGCTATTCATATAATTGATTTTCATCGACTGAATTTGTTCTTTCGTATTTGTGATACCTGTCTGTGCTTGTACCTCTATGCTTGAAATATTTAGCAACTGCAACGGTAAACGATTGCCGAAAAATAAATATTTTCCGGGTCACACAATAGTGGGCTTATTTCAAAAGCGACCTCAAGAGTCTGGAATTTAATATTTCCCGAGCTTTGATTAATTGAAACGCATTCTTTTATTCAAATTCAAATTCTCTGCGTCGGGATGAACTTTGTCTTATCGGGCCATCAGTGCATCTGGCAACTAAGTGCAAGGTGTAAAGATAAGCTGGATTTAGCTCTGGGAGGTGACGACCTTAAAAAAAAACGACCGGCAGATTTCTGGCAAGGCAAAAGGGTCATTCAAGTTAGAAACATTAGCCAAGGAACACACCACCACGTGCGGGAAACTGTACGAATCTAAAGAAACATTAAAACTAGTATTTGTACGGTTAAGGTGAACGCATTCGTAGTAACAGGAATGCGCTTCCGCAATAGCCCGACCTGCAGCATTTCTAAGGACTGTATATCAGACAATGAAAATGAGCGCCGAAGTATAAGGCCATGACTCTTTTCGGACCCCCCCCCCCCCCCCACAAAATCTAGCTTTTAATGATGACCAAGCCCCGAAATTCCAAGCTTAAAACCCAAATGAAATGAAGCGCCTTTCCTGGAATCCTTTATGACAAGAACGTCTTTTTGGATATCAAATGAAAGTGAGGGCCGCTTATCATGGACCTACCTGTCTGTCCTTGTTCACGACGAATCCCGAAAGAATATTGTGAGACATTTTGGTGGAAGTTGTTACATGACAGTGCTTAAATTCGACCTTTTCCAAAAAAAGGATGATCATCCAGAAAAAAAAGAACTTGAAGCAGAGTGGACTTGTTCAGTTTACAGTTAAAAAAGAAAACGAAAAACGACATCAAACGACGTGTTACAATAATCATGCAGGTCATTACATCCTCTCTCATTGCTCAAGATGCACCGATTTAAACTAGTTTTTAGCACCTCATGAACCACTTCTAGCAACCGGTTCCTACTTACAAGTCGATCTCCCTGTGATAGACCCAAATTGTTCTCGCGATCAAATACACCGGAAACAAATAATAAGAATAACAGGTACACCAATTAGCAAAAGTTGCTATCCCCTCATCGCATCATTATAAGTCCCATATATGTCTTACAAGTTACAATGGGGATCGGCCTATTTTTGGTTTCAGTGTGAATCTTACTACTGAAGCTGTCAACCCTTTTAAACTTTCAGACTGTTTTCGATACTGCACAAAATGAATAGTATACACTTTGATCAGCTCATTACGGTCTACCGATAGCCGTCGAAAAAAAAAATGTATCTGTATTAGTTCAGAAGTTGACTTTTTTGACGTTGGCCAAGTTGAACTTAATCCTTTTCATTCGTAGACATCATGACGGACGAAAACTTGGAACAGGTCATATAATCTAGTTGATATTATAAAGCTATCCATAACTTCTAAGGATTAAAATACCATAGATGACACTATTAATTATTACGAAACTATCTCATTGTTTTACATTATCGTTTGTACCCGTTGCATGAACACTTAATTCTAGGTTACAGCGATGGACCATCGATACGATACTTTCTTACCGTCAGATTTATAGAAATAGAATACAATGTGCACCAATTTGTACAAATTTCTAGCCCCTCGTGAACCGATTCTTACTTACAAGTCCCTCTCCCGTGATAGACACAAAGTTCACCAGAAACAAATAATGGGTACACCAGCCTGCAAAAGTTTCAAACCCCTCATCGCTGAAAATGGCTTTAGCATAACAGCCAATTATTACTTACAAGTCCCTTGCATGTCTTACAATTGGGAACCAAATTGTTCTTACCAACGAATACACCGGAAACAAATAACAGGTTTGATGAAACGAATGCTTGGCTGCACAACTTTACACAGTCCTCTCTGACATGGGCTACATAACTCCACTTCACTTCGCACACCGTAGGCTCTAGCTCGAGGACAAGCAAAAACCATCCTTTTTGGCCCCAGGCAAGAGTTCTACGGAGCTTTCCAAAATACATTATGTCAATATGTCATATTCATCGATCCGGCCTAAGGTCCACACTTTCCGTAAAAAACGCACAGGTTAGACCTTTACCAGTTACCAGGAATAAGATGAAATCGGCGGCATAGGACCCCCCCCCTGTTATGGAGACATCCCATAGCACTTTGCTCTGCAATAGTCCTCCTAATTATTCCCTCCATCTATCGCCTACTTTTCTATATATCCCTTCGGTTTCCATCACCATCATTAATTTCCCGGCATCGTGACAATAGGTCACTCGGTCTTTATCCTAGCTTCAGTTAGCTGCTCGCTAATTCGAGGTCAGGCTTTGATCCATTTCATTCTAAGTATTTTGGCTGCGTAATGAATCCGCAGCCAAAAGGAGTTCTCTTTCATCCTTGGTCGGAGTAAGACCTCCGTTACTCTGTATTATAATTTATGGTGTTAAGAAGATGTGATATCGAATCCCACTGGTGAGACCATTGTTAGGAGGATGTTATCCCACTTCAGACACCATTGTTAAGAAGATGGACGAGTGGAGGCGAGGTTTAATGAAGATAAGGCTCCTGGGGTGTGGGCTGAAGACATTCTGACACCGTAGGTGCCCACTAGCCCCAGGACCAGTCAGGAAACCGGACAAAAGAGACAAGGGAAAGTCTCAGGGAATTCTATAGCTCAGCCGCAGTCAATCCAGAAATCCCTAATCAAGCTGGTTCACACATCCTAGCGAAGCTGGAATTCACATCTCCAGTCAAGCCCGAGGCCTACTAGCCGAGATGGACCATAACGTCTATAGTTAATTTATCTCATGTAAATCGTGGACAAGAGTGTGACACATATAATATAGCACTAATGGGTCCCTAACTAAATATGTAAACTGGTCCTTACCATAAATTATAATACAGAGTAACGGAGGTCTTACTCCGACCAAGGATGAAAGAGAACTCCTTTTGGCTGCGGATTCATTACGCAGCCAAAATACTTAGAATGAAATGGATCAAAGCCTGACCTCGGATTAGCGAGCAGCTAACTGAAGCTAGGATAAAGACCGAGTGACCTATTGTCACGATGCCGGGAAATTAATGATGGTGATGGAAACCGAAGGGATATATAGAAAAGTAGGCGATAGATGGAGGGAATAATTAGGAGGACTATTGCAGAGCAAAGTGCTATGGGATGTCTCCATAACACACCTCCCCCCCTTGGGCAGAGTGGTGTACGGGCAACAAAAGAGTCTACAATGTTTCCATTCCAGCCCCACCTACTAACATACCATCGATAGCTAAGCCATCGCGGCAACCCAGGTTTCTGACAGAGGGGGCAATCAAATAAGTGTGAAAAATCAAAGCCCACTCTCTGTTCAGTTAGTTCAGGGTCCTTTATTGAGCTTCAGTCCTACTGACCTTACCCTGACCACACGAACCAAACCAAAACAAATATAAAATGCGAAATAAAGGCAGAATTAATATTTGAAGCGTCGATGCCTTTAAGTTCTAAAATAAATTAGGGCTGGAAGAAACTTTAAAAAGGGATTATCAGGGAAATGTTGCCAGTACCACAACTCGTCCCAAAAGAGAAGTCTCTGAGATTTGTTAAAAATAGAAAATGGAAAAGGGGAAAACTAGGAGGAATTTGGGAGGAAAGGGAAAAAGAAAGGCCGCAATTTTAAAAATTACTCCAGTTAGCTGTCGCAACGACCTAAGGTAAGACCTTGATGCAAAAAAAACTTGAAGTAGAAATGGGGAGGTCCTACGCACTCTATGGTAATCCCTGGCTGAGCGGTCAGCCCTAACCTGTCGCAAAACCTCTATTGCCTGTGGCAGACTAGTCAGGCTCCTTCTTTTTACCTCATCATAGTAAGGGACGGGGAGGCCTCTGATGAATTCGGTCAAGTAGACCCTAAGAACCTCACTCTTCGTCCTGTCAGCCGGAGTATAAGAGTAACGCAAATCCAAAGACTTTTGAATCAACTGACCATAAAGGTCAGGCGTCATGCTTTCCGGCTGATAAATCACTCGTTCCTCAGCCAGACGAAACTCCTCCTCCCTGCCCCGACAGCGGAGCTGGAGGGAAGCTTCGAATGCTGCCCATGAAACTTTCTGTAGAGCGTCCAAACTTTCAACCCAACTGGTCAACGGTGAAACCAGCCGAGAAGAAAGGATTGCGAACTGCTCTGGCCATGCAACAACTCCACAAAAAGAAAATTTGTGTCGTGCTTGCTCAAGCCAGGATGCCGCGCTTGTTTCCCCGTTGAAAGTAGGGATTTCTTTGGATATCTCTAGCTTAAGCCGTAGCCGAGCTAGAGTGACTTCTGGGTTTTCTTCCCGAGCCGGTGGATCGTTGAAAACAATTAAGTCTTGGTGAGCCGGCTGGGGTGGCGCTGGGTTCGGGTTTATGGCAGGGGCATAGGGACGACAGTTGGGCATCGTATCAAATGATGGTTGAGGAGGAGACGGTCGGGTATGAATAAACTGTTGGGAATATTGTTGGGGACCGTAAAAGGATGTTTGGGGTAAATACATGTTGGTTGGGTGGGTGGGGACTTGTTGTGCATAAAAGTGGTCATGGTATTCTTGTGGTTGGTGAAAATCAGCTCGATGGGCCGGGTATTGGTAGGCGGGATATTGCGGTACTTGTGGTCGGTAATCAGGCATACACTGAGACCACCGAGACAAAGGTTCTGCCGGAGGATTGTCAAATTGTTGCGAACATTCATCTTCAAAAAATAACCGAGATGCGAGGGGTCGCGATGTCTGGGGTCGAGGGGCAGGGAAACGAGAAGGATCAAAAAAGTTTTCCATTTCCGAGAAAAAAAAACGAGACCAGAATAATCAAGGGTATGAATGTCCGCAATAACAAAAACCAATCCAAATTGCCAAAAACACCAAAAATATTCGCTCAAAAATTCATGAGAGAAAGTTCTGACAAAAAAAAATATCGAAAAAATGTGAAAATAACGCTTACAAAAATATATGGTTTACAAAGACAATGGGAACAAGCTCGACTGAACGTGTAAACTCAGACTAAACTAAGACGCGGAACCAACTTGATATCTAACCAATGTTTTTACTTCATGAGGGAAAAAAAATATGTGGCATGAATTAATGGCATTAACCTTAAATTTATTATCAAAAGAAAATAGGCCAGAGGCTTCATGCGAAATCGCCGCATCCGGATGGCGAATAAACACACATACGCTAGATGGCGATCGAAACGCAAGAAAACCTGAAAAAAAAAATGTGGTGGTGGGGGAGTGATGACAGAGGGAACGACTGGCGAAACGCACACAACGTCTATGTGGCAAATTACTACACACATTTAGACCGAAACCAGTCGAAATTCCACGAAAATGTCACGAATGAAGTGCGATGTACATTCTTGAGAGAGTATCTATCTCCGCAAGAAAAATATACAAACAGATCACCACCAAACAAAAAAATAAACTGGCCGATAGGGGAATATGAAAAATTAAGGATAAGCCGAAAAAATGCCACAAATAAAAATACGACGTCCCTGAATCACTCCATAGGGCTTGAAAATAGTGCCATATAGACAACGTCGAAAACGAAAGGCGAGAAAGGTTGATCTTATTCCGAATAACCATAGCTTTCACGAAAAGAAAATTTTATGTCGGGGAACTAAACAGAATAATCGTCATGGAATAATCGCATGCAAAATTACGTTTCCAGGTACGTGAAATATGAAATCATACGCGAATGCTAATTTATTAATGGTACCGCAAGCACGCATTGTCAGTGTTGAGAGCACTGATATAAAATAGACACGGCGAAATGACGCAATGATGTACCCCGGAGAATAAATTATTTTGCCGATGCGATGACGATTAACAGGATTTGCAGTCTGTGGCGCGAAAAACACTCACTTGACGACAGAAAATTCCTGAAAATGCGGGAGGAAAAGGGGGAAAGAAATTTCACAGTCGGTGGCGCGACACACACTCACATGTAGACTGCAAAATTCCTGAAAGGGGAAGAGGGCAGGAGAAAAGAAAATTCGCGGTCAGTGGCGCAAAATACACTCACATGTCGACCGGAAAAATCCTTAAAAGGGAAGGGGGAGGGACAAGAAATTTCTCAATCAGTGGCGCGAAACACACTCACATATAGATCGGAAAATTCTTAAAACAAAAAAAAGTAGGAGGAAAGGGGGAACGAAAATTCAGTCAGTGGCGCGACACACACTCACATGTAGACCGGAAAATTCTTTAAAAAAAAAGTAGGAGGAAAGGGGGAACGAAAATTCACAGTCAGTGGCGCGACACATACTCACATGGCGACCGGAAAAATCCAAAAAACTATACAAGGGAAAACAAAAACAAAAGGATAAACCCGACATAAATTAATTTTCATATGTGAAGAAAGCCGACGGAAATATCAAAGATCAAAAATGGAAAAACCTAAACCTACTTTTTTGTACTGGACTGACCGAGCTGAACCATAAAAAAAAATGTAATAAAATAAATAAGGGAGTTATTTTTATTTTGCTAAATTAAAGGGTAGGGCGGGTGGGTGGAAAAAAAATTTAGTTGTCGTGACTACGAACAAAAAATTTGGACGTGGGTCCTCCTTATTATGAGAAAATAAGGGCTTACAAAAGTAAACATCCCACTTCTGATACCATTGTTAAGAAGATGGACGAGTGGAGGCGAGGTTTAATGAAGATAAGGCTCCTGGGGTGTGGGCTGAAGACATTCTGACACCGTAGGTGCCCACTAGCCCCAGGACCAGTCAGGAAACCGGACAAAAGAGACAAGGGAAAGTCTCAGGGAATTCTATAGCTCAGCCGCAGTCAATCCAGAAATCCCTAATCAAGCTGGTTCACACATCCTAGCGAAGCTGGAATTCACATCTCCAGTCAAGCCCGAGGCCTACTAGCCGAGATGGACCATAACGTCTATAGTTAATTTATCTCATGTAAATCGTGGACAAGAGTGTGACACATATAATATAGCACTAATGGGTCCCTAACTAAATATGTAAACTGGTCCTTACCATTGTTATGGAGACATCCCATAGCACTTTGCTCTGCAATAGTCCTCCTAATTATTCCCTCCATCTATCGCCTACTTTTCTATATATCCCTTCGGTTTCCATCACCATCATTAATTTCCCGGCATCGTGACAATAGGTCACTCGGTCTTTATCCTAGCTTCAGTTAGCTGCTCGCTAATCCGAGGTCAGGCTTTGATCCATTTCATTCTAAGTATTTTGGCTGCGTAATGAATCCGCAGCCAAAAGGAGTTCTCTTTCATCCTTGGTCGGAGTAAGACCTCCGTTACTCTGTATTATAATTTATGGTAAGGACCAGTTTACATATTTAGTTAGGGACCCATTAGTGCTATATTATATGTGTCACACTCTTGTCCACGATTTACATGAGATAAATTAACTATAGACGTTATGGTCCATCTCGGCTAGTAGGCCTCGGGCTTGACTGGAGATGTGAATTCCAGCTTCGCTAGGATGTGTGAACCAGCTTGATTAGGGATTTCTGGATTGACTGCGGCTGAGCTATAGAATTCCCTGAGACTTTCCCTTGTCTCTTTTGTCCGGTTTCCTGACTGGTCCTGGGGCTAGTGGGCACCTACGGTGTCAGAATGTCTTCAGCCCACACCCCAGGAGCCTTATCTTCATTAAACCTCGCCTCCACTCGTCCATCTTCTTAACAATGGTGTCTGAAGTGGGATAACATCCTCCTAACAATGGTCTCACCAGTGGGATTCGATATCACATCTTCTTAACAATGGTGTCAGAAGTGGGATAACTTCTTAACACCCCCCAAGAAAAAAAAAACCCCTAAAAAACGAGGACAAAACCTGTGGACAACCAAGTGTTGCTGTCGCAAAACAAGTACCCAGAAACATTTTTATTGTAAAAGCTAAAAGCTACCCTAAAAGAAGATAAAGAGTTAAGCCCAATTTCTAGGAGTGAGTGACACAGAAATGGAAAGAGAAAGAACGCTTGATGCAACTGAGGGGCTAACGTGGGTACCACTGAAAGTGAAGAGCATCTACCTAAACTTTTCTCCCCTGCACTGACAAAGGCAAGTTTTTCGATCTCGACTGTATCCTTCCATTCCTTCCCTACCCCTTCTCGCAGCGAGAATGAGAAATGTGTAGTTCTCTTGGTCTGTGACTGCCGCAATAAAAGCCTCCTTTCTGTGTGGTTTATTTGATATTTGCAGACGTCTCGGCTGTGGAAGTCCTTGGGTAACATAATATTATTCAACAGACACTTTGCAGAGACGGCAGCTTGTCGGTAACCCCTCCCCCCTTAAGGAGGCAAATACCTATCCAGTTAATAGTACATTAGAACTCCGAACCGGCTAAGATAAATCAGTTCATTGTTTCATTGTTCATACTTGACTTTTAGAAAAGTGCCCGAATTCCGTAGTTGATACCTGCGACGTTTTTGGGATTCGAAAATGTGTGGTGACGGGATTTCATTGACTTCGTAAAATGTTACCGTCCGTCCGTCTGATAGCACGAAATCCCTCAGGGGAAGTTTTGTTCAAACTGGGAGTGAGGATTCCAATTAAGGGGGGATTTGCCTTTAAAGCTTGTCGATTTAGGGATAAGGAGCTAAATCCGTAAATGAGCTTTTATTCGTGCCAGACGAGTAATTCACCCTAAATCCGGAAAAATGGAAGTTTTTGATAAGTAAAGGCTTTGTCTGAAGTTCTTTAAAGTGTTATGAAAGGGCAGGAGTGGTCCAAACAGGGGGGAGGAGGTGATTCTCCCTGCCTTTTGCTAAGTCGTTTATTTCGGCCTCACCGAGGTCCCGGGCGCTCATTTTAGTCAAAGACGATCCGAGTCATTCTAGAAACGAATTAATTTTGGTACTGCCCTGCTTCAGTCGTAAGTCGTAAATCCATGGAAAGGGGGAGTCATTTAAACCAAGTTTCATACCCCCGTTAGGTCGGAGATATGATTCTCGATTTCTCGAGCGAAGGGTATGGACTGGTCGCAACTCGTTTTAAAACCTTTATTAAGCTGTGTTCGATTTGAGTCCTCCTTGTCTCGGTCCTGTCTTCTTGTTACTGCCTTGTCACGTTTAAAGCTGTTTTATTTAGCCTTGTCGCATAGCTTACTTGTCAGTTGAGTGACTCAACTGACTGAAATCAACCCGAGACAGGACCGAAACTTGCTCCGGTATCACGTCATCATTCACGGGCTCCTGTCTGACAGGGCACTGAAATTTCAGCTGACAGAACAAATAAAACGGCATTAAAGGACACATGAATTTAGAGTACAACTATCATCCCTATCTGTATGACTTCCGTTAACATTCCTTGCAGAAAACCCAGTCGAAATGCGAAATAGTGTTTCCAAGCTAGGATTTTTGCTCCATTTTGTATCTGTCCTTATTTCGATACCAAACAATTTTAGAAATGAACAAATGTCTCCAATCATCCCTTCTTCTGAAATATTTTTTAACCAGTTCTGCAAACGTATATCTAGAAGAAATTCCAATACGATCCGTCCAGCGCTGTACAAGATTTGAATGAATTGCGTTTTTTGTCTTGGAGTCTGCATGTGCAAACCTCCAGAAACAAACATCCCTATTTTGAAAACGTCACGCTCAGGAGAAGAATGCTCTCCCTGGCCATGTCTGTAAATGCATTCTCCATGGTGTGTTCAAGCATGGTTTCATTATTCAGGTGTCCTTTAAGCGGACAAGGCAGTTAAAAAACAGCATTTGATTGACATGACTGAGATAGGACCGAGACAAGGGTTAATCGATCGCAGCTTTATTCGCACTTGATTTGTATCTGTCTCACTTGGGTCGATAATTTAGATTTTAGCCGGTCAAAATTACTATAGGCTAGTTCCAGAGGCGTCATTTGAGGAAGGGGATATTGTCTTTCTAAGGCACCTTCATGCACCCTAGACTGCGCATGGGTGACAACCAGTCAACCAGCGACGTTGCACCGTCGTCATTTACAGTACCGAAATTATGCTTAGATGTCAATCAGCCATGTAGGCTACCTGAGCGTCGAAAAGGTGAAAACGTGTTTTTGTGACAAGTTTTGGCAGCCAATATTGCAACTTCTTTGACCGTCAAAATCGACTATGTCTTTAAAGCTTGGCTACAAAAGCTTAACTGATTGTAAAAACTATATCGTCGGGGAGGTTAGTTATTTGTCAACTAAAAATTCTCTATACAACTCGACCACAGGGATAGTTTCATGAATGACATCAGCATGCTCTTGCATTTAGGTGTGACACCACTAATTCCGATTCACGTCATTCAGTGCCATCTTTTGCTCTTGGTGAACCCTAGGACCCCATGGTTTTTGGGCCCTTTCTCATGAGCCAAAAACGAAAGGGTCTTCGTTGAGCCACACTATGTTCGCATCTGAGCATAACTTCGGTGTCGTAAATGACGACGGTGCAACATGACTGGTCAAACATGGATCGTAATGAACCAGATAATACGGCTGGCAACTGTAGCCTAATTTCTCAACAATTTACACCGGGTGCTTGGCATCTGGTTTAACTCCCCCCCCCCCAGCACCGGCCTAACCAGCGTAAGGGTAAAGACGGTACTGACGCCATTGCTTTCCCTACAGCAGCTTAAGGTGTAAACATCATAGAAAGACTTTTTATGTTAGTCAGTGCCTCAGACGGGTGGTTCCCAAAATAGACACAATCTATTTGCCCACTCTCACTATGTCACTAAGTGCCCGCGTTAAAAATGTCCATGATTCAGAATACCCATGATCAAAATGCCCACGGCTCAAAATGCCCAAGACTCAAAATGCCCAATGCCCACAAGCCAGGTAGAAGACTCTGCAATCAAAACCGTCCAAAACGTCGACGTCCCAGAATGACGACAGTTTAAAAGGCTAACACTCAAAATGACCACGATAATAATGCCGACGGCTCAAAATGCCCACAAAAAATGCCAACAACTCAAAATGCCAACGGCTCAAAGTGCCCACGACTCACGACGATACTCGGTCTACTCCTTCTGTGTCTCATTCACCACTATTACCAGTTTATTACGGAATGAACACCTCAAATAATTCAGTCGAGGGCATTCTGAACCGTGGCATTTTGAGTCGTAGGCATTTGAGTCGTAGGCAGTCTGAGCCGCAGGGCACTTTGAGTCGTGGGCATTTTGGGTCCATGAGCATTATGAGTGTTAGCCTTTCAAACGTTTTTCTGAAGCTACCACTTCCTGTCACTCTTGCGGAAGAAAGCGATTCGCTTCACGGGCGTAATTAAGATGGGGTTCCAGGGGGTTATCGAGCCCCCTCTGAGGTATTTTTTTTCCCAGTGCTAGTTACTATCTAGATTTTGTGGTACCAGTACTTTGTCAAAAGTTTCACAAGGGTTGGTTTCCATTCAGGGTTGGTCACCAAAAGTAACTTCGTACAGGGTGTACAAAGTTACTCTCAAAGTATCTCAAAGTAACCCAATGTAACCTAATGTAACCCAAAGTAACCCAATGTAACCTAATGTAACCCAAAGTAACCCAATGTAACCCAATGCAATGTAACCCAAAGTAACCCAATTTAACCAACCAAAGTAACCCTGAGTAACCCAAAGTATCCTGAAGTAACTCGTTCACCCTGGTTCTTGGTGACCAACCCTGGATTTCCATGTCGGTTCGTTAATTCCTTGTTGCTTGCTAAATGATGTCTTTTAACATCGTGCTTTCTTGTATCTAGTTAGCCTACTGTATAAGACGGGAGGCAATTCAAGAAAAAAGGAACAGTCTCTTTATTATATTTGTTTGTAAAAGAAAAGTCTAGTATTATCTGCAACGAAAATATACCACCTTCGGTCGGCAGTTTCGATATTCACCGGGACAATCGGAACACACTCTTTTTCTCCCCTATCCTTTGTGTCGCAGTTTTGCCCCTTTTTTAACCTAGGTCTTATTCCCAGGAAAGGCTTCTGCTCTCTGTTTTGCCCCATCATGTTGCAGTTCGGATGAGGAACGACTTGGGTTCAGCAAAAGATGGCCAATTCAAGAAGATCTACATGAGCCGTCATGAAAACGTCAGGTAAGCAAGCGACTATGTCTTATCTTTCTTTCCTTTTATATATGCTTCTGAACTAAGTAAGTAAGTAATAAGTAAGTAATTTATTTATAACCCGCCGTTTTCAGAAAGCGGAGTAAATGAAGAAAGTAAATAAAACACATAAACATACACAAAAAGACACTTAATTTCAATCGTCGGCCAGGAAGCAGTGTAGAAAGTCGTGCGCTGGTTGGGTTATGTTGTCAATGATTTTTTATAGCGACGAAGAAACATCCAAAACAGTAACACTTGCATCTTGAATTTTGAACTTCTCCGTCAAAGTATGGTTATGGCATAATTTCGACAAGTGGAGCAGGTGCTTTGCATATTTAAAATAACATGATCTCATCTTTTTTTATCTCGTTCTTTCGCAGAACATGAGTGACACCAGAACGAAATAGTATAGAAGGAGCGCAGAAGGTGCTGTACAATTTTCGCTTTACGATTATAGCGCCCCCGGTTGGGGACGATACGCCCATAGGCGGTACGGATTGATCTAGAAACTTCTTGAACAACCGAAGAGCAAAACTGAGGAAAAATTTGTAGCAAACTTGCTTTTCTCAGCGATAGACAACAGAAATTGCTCAAGTCTTTTATTCGCTGGTGAACCTCAAATTCTTAGAACACTGACTCTATAGCAGTAAGTTCAAGGTGAAAAAAAACCTTCCTTTTGCTTCTTTCCTGATAGACTACCTACAGTCACACACAAATCCACAAACTTGGACGTTCATCAATGGAAGGGCACAGTGCTAGGGTTGTATGCGAAACGTCCCCATGACAAAATATCCCTATGAAAAACTGTTCCCATGTAAAACGTCCCTATTAAAAACGTCCCCTGTGGAAAAGCGTCCTGCTTGTTTCAGGTTTTTCAGATTTTCATCAGACGCCGTATTCTTTCCGAGCGGATTAATTTCAGACCACGACATAGGAAAAAGAGATTCCTTTTCTTGAAGAAAGCGCAATCATTTTGTAGTGTTCGATTTTGCAGTTTTCTGTTATATTTGATTGGTTCTCTTTTTTTACTGTTCTATGTTTGAACGTTATTTCATGTTATCTCATTCATAATGAAAGAATGATGTTGCCTAAATTACTGCATTTCTCTACGTCACTAATCATGCCTTCCTTTGTCATTTCCGAAACTTCGAACTTCCAACGCCATGCCCTTCCACTGGACTGATTTTTGCATTCTGCCTGTCCGACCTTTCGAGCTAGGTCAGGCTCCCGCTAGTTTCTTCCAAAGAGCTTCATCAGCGTATTCACTTCCTTTTTCATCAGAAAAACCAGTTGTAAGAGATTAGCGTGGTTATCCACACCAAGGGGGTGGAGGATTTTTCTATAATATTTGAGAAACCCTGGGGAGGTTTCAACAGAAACTGTATTTGCTGCGACTTGTGCTTCAAGCTACCTACAATTGTCTGTTAGAACACTGGGGAAAAAAAGACGGCACTGTATATTTTTCGGTATAGGCACTGTCAGAAGTTTCAAAACAGAAAACAGAAAGATGCGCAGTTTCAACAAACAGTGCGTAATAGATAGCACTTGGGATGTTATTGGTTGTGTTGGAAAACGTTATACATGAAATGTTATGCATAACGGGCATTGCCAGGAAGAGCCAAAAAAGAGCTAAAAAAGCCTTTTTTTCTACTGCCTTTTTTGTTTGTCGTCATGATGTCTGAAAATTCAGCCTATGCTTTTTGGCGGTTTTCGGCTCTTTCTGATGGCAACGCTTGTTATGCATGACATTTTCAAACACAATAGACAACCTCCGAAGTGCTCTCTGTTACGCATTGTCTGTTGAAACCGCGCATCCTTCTGTTGTTTACTATGAAACTTAATTACAGTGTGGTAGGCTACATATCTTCAATAACTGGTCCCCATATCCCTGCAGTGAAATACTTCGAAGCTGTTTTACCAGCCTTGGATCATGCGCCTGAAGACAGTGAAGACCAAAGTGAACCACTAAATCCAAGCTTGGTGACGTTTCGACGTGGGTGTGTCTGGTTATGGAGGCGTTTCGCGGTGGGGAACTTTAATCATGAACAAGTTTTGCCATTTCAACGGTTTATTGTGGAGACGTTTTGCCATGGTGATATATCGCTGGGGACGTTTCTTTTCGGACGTATCGCTGGGGACGTTTCGTTTCGGACGTATCGCTGGTGACCTTTTGCTGGGAACTTTTTTTCACGGGGACGTTTCATAACTAAGCAAGTGCTATGATAGGACAATAACAGCTGCAACTTGTATGTTCTACCCTTGAAGGCCTTAAACTAGCCCAAAATTGGATGTCAGACGTTTCACTAAAAAAGAAATTGAAAACTTTTTCTTTTCCGATACTTTAGTATCGGAATAAAACAGCCTCTATTGAGCCCGAAAATAAAACAGCCGTTTTATCTGCTTTTCAACATTCAGGTCTCTTCCTCCTTCCTCAGAACGAAAACCGAGTGCAACCTGTTTTCCAACATAGAATAAGCCAACCATCCTTTGGACGGATTGACTATATTTTGTAAAATCCGAAGTTTCTTGAACGAAAATGTATCTCAAAGAAATTATATGCCTCGCACAGACGACTCGAGTCGGCTGCTCGCATCCTAAAATTTCTGCCAGAACTGTCGACCAGAGCAAAGTAACACAAGGGAGTAGCGCCAAGACATTTCTAAGCCCGCAAGTTTTTCGTGCTGTAAATGCCGCAAGCGTAGTGGGCGGCGCTACGAGTATGGCCTGTTTGCAAAGTATGGAAAGCATGGGTCTTGGCGCTAATCACTAGTGTTATATCGGCAGCGTCATCAGTTCATTCCAGAATGAAAAGTTTAGACTTTTTCAGCTTTTTACTGAAAGCGGAGAAATCCGGCGGGAAATCCAGATCGTGTATCCATGCACTATAAAGAAAACTCAGGGTCCGGGAATGTTTTGTGTGTCGCACGGTTCTTTCGTGTTAAATGAACGATTGATTTATTATGACGCCCCGACCTACGGCCTAAAGGCAGTAGACTCCTATATGATTTCCGTCAAGACTATGTTTGCTTACTAAGAAGAGCTTATATTTTGCTGAGTTTCGAATCTTCGCAACCTACCGAAACAACCATAGTCCGCAGTAAGCTAGGCCTGAAAATATTCTTGCAAATACATGTTGCTTTATCGCGTGGCGACAGGGGGTGTGGGAGGAGCAGTTCAGAGAAACACAGTAATACACTTGAGTGCTCTGAGGCTGATTTCCGTCAAGACTATGTTTGCTTACTAAGAAGAGCTTATATTTTGCTGAGTTTCGAATCTTCGCAACCTACCGAAACAACCATAGTCCGCAGTCAGCTAGGCCTGAAAATATTCTTGCAAATACATGTTGCTTTATGGCGTGGCGACAGGGGGTGTGGGAGGAGCAGTTCAGAGAAACACAGCAATACACTTGAGTGCTCTGAGGCCTGAGGACTAGGCTGGAATGATCAATCCTTGTCTCTTTCCGTTCGGTACACTTTTCATCCCATCCCACTCTTTTCTTGGCTTCTCAACTGGGAAAGCTAGTTATTTCTTGCGGGATTGGGACTTGTTTATGCGCCGCAGATAAGCGTTCAGTAGCCTAGTTTGGAGGTTTCTACAAGTGGTCGAAATGAGAGATGTACGGCTTTTTCAAAATAAATCACCACTTTATTGCAGAGAACAGAGGACTTATTTATAACTAAAGGGGACTTTCAGGTTGAAAACGTGACTAGTCCACGTTATGGAGGATCTCGGCTTCCTCTTTTCTAAAATTTCAGCTGTGTCCATAGAAACCTTTCTCGGCCTCGGGAGTATCCGTGAAAGTTTTTTGTGAGTGAATTAAATGATTATGTTAACTCGGCCACCAATCCTTATTAAAACAAGTGTGCAAAGGCACAGACGTGGAGCATCCCCAATAACCAAAAAAATATTTAAATAACATGTTCTAAATCATCCCAGTTTAAGAGCTTTTTGTGCAAACAACCCGCATTTAGAAGTCCAAAGGAGATCCTCGTGATCTTGCAAGAACAGTTTCAGTTTCGATACTGATTGTCTTGCTAGCCAGTCCGACCCTTTAAACCTCTTTTCCATTAGCAAGGTAAAAACAAGTGCAATAAACCAAACCGTAGCAGCCGAATGCTACGATTGTCACAACTTCACTAAGAATGGCATATCATCGATGATATGACAACACCGTCCAGTTTCCAACTGATCATTAAAGCACAATGGACACTTCTAATGCTTTACTTTGTATTAAATGCTTCACAAATAAACATTTCCGACTTTCGTTAGAAGGCGCTACGAAAGTCGGCCGTTTTCTTGTTATCCCTTGTCTTTACCTCTCTGGCATTTCGGCGATTCAAATCTTAGCAGCTGGGATATCGTGGCAGGAAATTCAAAAACTCCCAGAAATGCTTGATAGAAAAGGATATATTTGAGATGTCACCAAAGTCAAGCCGCAGATGCAGTTTACCTGATTGCTCTAGTGTTTCATCAGAAGTTCCATGGCTTAAAGTGCCTGTTAAAAGTTTTTCTTTGTGGAATAGTGTTGTGAAGCTTGATTAGCTTGTTTTATAAAATGTACCAGAATATGTAATAAGCTTATAAGAAATGACGTAGCTACAAAAATCATTTAAAAACAAATAACCTATTCAAATCTGAATTATACAAGCTGATTTATGATTTATTAATAAAGATCTACTAAGTATTATAATAAACATCACTTTTATCTTTGTCCATGCTAGTAAATTGAGCATGTACTGGCCCAAAAAATTACACTTTGAAATATCACAGAGAGGAAACTGTTGAAAAAGCTGCTGATCTAGGGGGTAAGCATTGTTCCTAGGTTGTTACAGAGTGGGATTGGGGTAGTTTGATGTGCCCATTGAACTTTAAGGACTGAAGTACGCCGCGTGGCTTCATTTGTTGCTGTTACACCAAAAATTCGCATCTTTACATACATATCCACAATTATAAAAGAGTTTAACTCGAGGCATGCCATAGACGAACTTAACTCATGGGAAATCTGGGCCCAGTTACCCATGTATTGGAGGGGGGGGGGGGGGGGGGTCGGGACCCATCAAATTGCATATCTAGACCTAAATATCCTCGACTATACCAGCTTAGAGTTTGAGTTTAACTGGGGAGGGTGGGGGAGGTGCAGCTTTAAAAGATATTTCCCAGCTCGGATCTACAAGTTCACTTGAGTTTCATCGTGCTATGTCCAAGTCTGGTGAAGGTATGACCATTATTCACCGGGCAATCTCGGCCCATTTGCCCCTGAACTGGCTGAGTGCGGGAGAAGAGTACTCTCAAAAGACACAACTAGACCCCAGTACCCACAAGTGTACAAAGTTTAAACTTGACTGGTTCACGAGTTCTGAGCTCCACAAAATACGGAGAAAACCGAAAGCTGCTACAGCGCTCGCAATAGTGGATTGTTCCAAGGAACACACCACTAAAAAAATGATTTTCAAACAGAGATGAACATTAACAAAGTAACCCGAGCAAAAAAACGAACTGAAACACTGGAAAGGGAGCAAGCGACGAGTTCTAGCTCCGCATTCGGACTTTTGCTGTGCACAGTCTTTATGTCGAATAACAATATGTCCATCTGCTTTGGTTTTCCTCTATGTGTTAAGCAGAACGTCCAACGAAGTCGTAGGCCTACTTCAGTTCCTGCTAATTCGCTCCAAGTGAAAACGTTTCTGTTAGTCCCCCATTGTCTCATAAGCAACACTTGTATAAAAAGTTGGATCCATAAGTAGTGAGTAACTTTCACTTTGTAAAGCATTGTCCAAATAGGTGTTTTAGGTGTATAACGGCGTATAAGGCGTATTACAGATTCCTCTTTTCCTCGGGGTGCGCTGTAATAAGGCGAATAAGGAGAATAGAGCCACTGAGCTAGGCTCTATTTTTCCTTATGCAGAGCCAATCAGATCGCTTGGTTTGTTCCGCCAGCAGGCCAGGGAGAGAAGCAGCGTCGTCAGGGTTGCCACGGGAAACACTAAAGTTCTGCTTTGTTGGAAGCTGAAGAAACAACTTTTCTTCAAGAGAACACGTTTTGTTCTTTTACGACTGCTGATTATTAGTTCGAGAACCAATGCCTGTCCATCCGTTAATTTATTAGCTTTTTACGATATAAAGGGTGTAAAATTGTATTCGTGAACTTAAGAGCACTTTTACTGATCTTTAGAAGCTCGACAAATTGTATCAGCGTGGCAACGCGGAACGTTGTATCGATAAGAATCGCGTATAGTGCTATTCAGCTTATTACACCTATTTGGACAATGCTTAACACTGAGGCATAATGCAAACCCTCTATTACATGGGAAGCGGATTGTAGATTCTCTACTCTGCGTGGATCTATTTTCCCAAGTCTGTCAGGAGTGCTGGTGGCAAGGCACCGGGGATTAACAGAAACTAGTCCTCTTGGAATGTAGCCGATTGGTGGTCAGACAAGTCACACAAGGCGAGACAAGGTCGTCCGAGGTTGGATCGTAAGCAAGAGCAGCGATATTTCCTGCTCATAGCGCCCAGTCAGCTCAACATCAAATTATCGCTAATGGAACGTCGCAACGTGAACATGCCTGCTACCAAGTATAAATAAACGGAGAACTGAGAAGACTTGAATCAAGCGGAGTAGGTTTTTTGCGATTCTTATTTACCGGGGCTGGAGCCTACCCGGTGCTTGTCCCGACCACAGAGTAATTATTGGCACTTTTTCTTCTGATCGCCGTTCTGCGCGTAGAGAAAGTGCGCAGAATTCAAAATAAACAGAAAGAGGGAAACATTGTGCTCTTCTCCCTCCAACAAATGGTAGCTACCACCAGTCTGAAGTATCGTGATGAGGATTTACTGCATGGTGAGATGATAGAAGCCGTGTATTCTAATATTCATTGTTGACGAAATAAAGGCAGAAAGGGACCGACAGCAATTTGGACCCAACGCCAATCCAAGTTTAAAGAAGGAAGGGACACACTTCTAAATGTTTTTACTCGAATTTTAGCAAGTCAATTCGAAAATCCATGCCATGAGAAGCGAGAAGAATGATTTTTTCGGTTTAACTTACCTGTCGATTGTCATACGAAAATTTCCTTGAATTTCCGTGTCAGATTCTTAGTGATGGAAGTGATGGACAACTTAAAAACAGAACATTATAACTCTTTGATAAGATTTCGCCAGCTAAATGCCTTAAATTCTCCGAGCTTATTGTCTTTTCCAGAAGCGATTCTTTACAGTCCTGAGACAACTAAAATAAAATTACTAAAGTTCACACCGATCCTACTGAATCTGAACTAAACGCATGCCTGTTCGGTGTACGCCTCAACGTTCCTGTTGCTTAGTTGCTCCCTCAGTCATAAAAAAAAGTTCCTTTGGGCTTCATTGCCTTTTTGAAATGTCATGATAAAATAAGCTTCTTACCACAAATCTGACCTAAGATTGAAAGTCATTTTCATTTGTATAAACCCGCAGTAGCTAGTACTGTTTAAACTACCCACTTTTCTTGACTGCTTCATTACTTTTGATCTAGAGGTAACTTACGAGGTAACTTAATAATATAATGTGAGAGGCCACACGCAAAGCTCCAACCAGGCTCCACCCCCGTTAAATATGAATGGCATAAGAACTACTTAGCTTGCTGTCATGGAGGTTATGCGAGTTCTCACTTCTCCCCCTTATTGATTCTTGCTGCTATGTATGTCTGCTGTGCGCTGCTTCGTTATTTCGCAATCCATGGCCTCGTTGTTCCGTTCCTTCGTCGAGAATTGGACCGTGAAAACTCTAGCGACATTATAAATCCGGTTGGATAGCATCTCCAGGACGAAAAGGGGAGATTCATCTAACGTCTTCCAATCTCGATGACGGAAAACATTTTCTTTGTTATATCCTGGGAGTTTGTTTTCTTTGCGGGAGGGCATTTTTACTGGAGGCGATACAGCAGTTTATTGGCACTTGAGGCTGGGAAATACAGATAGCAGAAGGGACTCATAAGGGATGCCAGGGTGACCGCTAGTGTTATTTCTTGGTTCGCTCCATGTTCTCATTCATAGAAGTTTCTCTCACCTTTGGGCTTTAGATGACGTTTGCCTTGAAATAGTTATAAACTAGCCTCGTATTCGCGCAACTCCACTGCCCGATTATCTGCTCCAGCCAGTGGCGTCCCGAGGGGGGGGGGGGGGGGGTTAATTAATTTTATATTGCACCAATACCAACAAAAATTGATGCCCCTCCAAATCTGAAAGGGAGTCCTTTCTCATGATGGTGATGATAACCAGAGCATTCCCCGTTCGTGGGGAATCGCGAGAATAAGGACCCAAAGGGGGTCCCCGGGACAGACAAAACCGCTGGGCTCCTCAAGTAGAGTCATCGGGGAACGGCGAGAATACGCCTTATGACTGGATTCAAAATCAATTTAGTGGAAAAGTCCGTGGTCAAGCCCCGGTAAAAATGCGATGACTGTAAAAAATGTTGCCGTTAATGACAACGAGCCGACATTTGACAAAATATTTGCTACAACGCAGCCTCAAATGTCTCAGTGATTATGTATATAGATCTACACGTGTTTGCCTTTTCATTTATGACATAAATATCGCCTTTTTCCGGGGGGGCGCAGCGTCCCCCCCCCCTACGTTTGGGCATTTGGTCGAATTTTCGCCTGGCGAAAATTCGGTCAAAACGGGCATCGCGGCGAAACCGTGATGCCTGTTTTATAAAATCTTTTGTACCCACATTTCCAAATTAGGCGATATAACGTGCTTGTTGGTTCCCATTCTTTATCGAATTTGGTAATTCACCTGATTTTTGTTTGGTATGCATCTGTTACCAGACTTACCACATTCGGTTGTTTTCTACCAAGAGTCTTATTCCATTCTGAAATTCGGTCCTTATACCGCGCCCGATCTGCTCCTTATTGTTTTAGTTAATTTTTCGGTAGTTCGAATCCATTGTTTGGTTCACCCTAGTTACTGTGCTTGGTAACTTAAGTGGCGTTTATTTAGCTCTTGTTTTTTACCATTTAACGGTAGCTTTACCTGGTTTCCATTTATTACTTAACTTATACTTCTAATGATAGCAGAACTTCAGGAATAAGCACGTCTCCTGACGTGAAAACTAGCCTATTTTTGTTTGCTGTAAATTCAGAATAAATGCACTTTACATCTACTTTACCCTCGATGGACCCTCTTTTCGCCAGGCAGCTCTGTGGTTTAAAAGGTAGCCTTGGGATCGCAAAAAGGAACTTTGATCATGTTCCAAAAAATTTCGCCTCTGGCACTTTTAGCAGTCTTCACTATTTAGAAGAAGGGTACGTCATTTAGTTCGCGTTTGAGGCTTGATTTTGGGGTGCTTGAACCACGTTAAAAGCTAGAATTTGCCAGAAAAAAGGCGGGATTAAACAATTTTTTACTGCGGCGCTTTAATTTTTCCTGGGCACAGCCGTTCACGACGTTCTCGCTTGGCAGCAATGGCAGCAACTGCGTTTTTTGTCGGAATATTTTCAAGTCCTGTTGGCAAAACTGGGCGTCCCCTAAAGGTAAAAGGCTAGTGATGGCGTATGCCTGAACAAAAAAACAGAAGTGGAAGAGCGTGATATCACGCCACATTTTCTCTTTAGACTTGATTTTGTACACACTATACAACTTTTTACATTATAGCTTCTTGAAGGCAACTCGCTGTGTTCTAGAAAAAAATTATAAATTTGGTCAATATCAGGCACCGATTCCGTCAATTTTTACCAGGTTCGCCCCCTCCCCCCCAATGAAGAAGGGCTCGGGACGCTCCTGGCTCCAGCAACCACACTGTAAAAAATTTCTCCGAGTAAGGATTAAAGTTAACTGCAGTATTTGCTACTGGAATTAACTTTATCTCTACTGAGATAAGATTAATCCGAATTAGAGATAAGGTTATCTTTTTAGAGACAAGATTAATCCCAGTAGCAAATACTGCAAGATTCTTTTTTACACTGCAATCATGGTGGAAGGAAAACAAAATAGAGCCATCCTACCAGAAACGACTTCAAAATACATGATACTTTTATAAATTGTTTCACTACACTGTGCAAAGTATTTCCATATAAAGATTAAAGTTAACTGCAGTATTTGCTACTAGGATTATTCTTATCTCTACGCATATAAGATTAATACCAAATAGAATTAAGATGAATCCGAGCAGCAAATACTGCAGTTAACTTTACCCTTTATAAGGAGAAACTTTTTACAGTGTAGGCTACATGTATTTGGAAGTTCTTAGTAACAGTAGCTGCATTGTCCCTGCTTAGCGAATGAAACGTGTGCAAGTTGCCAGTGATTTGTTGTCGTCGAAAACGTAAACTGATGAGAAGAATAATGTTTAAATAATGCAGTTAATCATAAAAATAACGCATGTTAGTTTACCTAGTTTTCTCCGCATTTGACTGTGTCAAGTTTTGTGGGATAATATATAGCATTCGTTCGTTCATTACTATAAACAATGCACATTGTGCACCGATAGGATAGTCCACACAATGGTGTGTCCCCTTTCACTCCTATGCAGATACCGTCAGTTTTATGAAATTTGTAATATTGATATTTGTTCCCGTCATGGAACCAGCAATGACAAAGAAAAAGTAATGTTGACATTCCCGATGTAAACATTGTGCAGAAATCATAGAAAAAAGATCCAACAACCACTTTTCAACTTTCAAACCTATGCAGATACCGTCAGTTTCGTGAAATCTGCAATATTGATATTTGTTCTTAAAGGACTCCTGAACGAAGAGTACCAAGTATCATCCCTATCTGTATGACTTCCGTTAACATAGCCTGCAGAAAACCCGATCCAAATACGAAATAGTGTTTCCAAGCTATGATTTTTGCTCCATTTTGCATCTGTCCTTATTTCAGTACCGAACAATTTTAGAAATGAACGAATGTCTCCAATCAACCCTTCTTCTGGAATATTTTTTAACCAGTTAAGCCCAAACGTATATCTAGAAGAAATTCCAATACGATCCGGCCAGCGCTGTACAATATTTGAATGAATTGCGCTTTTTGTCTTGGAGTCTGCATGTGGAGAAACGAAGACGCCAGAAACGAACACGCCTATTTTGAAAACGTCACGCTCAGGAGAAGAATGCTCTCCGTGGCCATGTCAGTAAATGCATTCTCGATGGTGTGTTCAAGTATGGTTTCATTGTTCAGGTGTCCTTTAAAACCGTAGCGATGAAAAAGAAAATCTAATGTCGATATTGTTTATGTAAACATTATGCAGAAATCGTAGAAAGAAGATTAGACAACCATTTGTCAACTTTCAAGAGGATGTTCAGGTGTCTGATGCTATGCACTGATAGTATTTTAAAAGCTAGTAGATTTATTTTACTTTTGCTTTTAGCATACTGTATGCAGACATCGTCGGTTTCACGGCCATTTCGTCCACATACCCCGCTTCAGAGTTGGTTCGAATGCTGAACGAGCTCTTTGGTAGATTTGACAGACTTGCTCATGTAAGTTCGTTGTTTTTATTTTTTTTTTCGCCACTAGCACCCCACTAGTAAGTAAGTAATAGTAATATTTATTCTAACAATGTTTTCAACGGATACGTCAGCTACGATTCTCCATCAGCGATATTTCGGCCCTTCTTGGTAAGGGTCCTCGTCAGGCTGTCAGTCCTCTTGTTCAACTTCGAGGAAGGAAACAAACCTGTCAATAATAATAAGTAGTAATAGTAAGTAATTTATTTGTAACCTGTCATGTCGAAAAAGCGGAATAAATGAAAGATAATAGATAAATCACATAAGGACACATAAAAGACACTAATTTTCAATCTTCGGCCAGGAAGCAGTGGAGAAGGTCGTGCGCTGGAAGGGCTCGGTTGTCAATGATTTTTGATAGTGGTGAACTCCATTTGAGAAAGCCTTGATTTGACTGAGGCACTAAGTATTTGGAGCCCCTATTTGATTTGAGGCGAGTAGCGTTACCTGATTGCTTTAGATTTGTGTTTTAGAAAAGCACCTACATTAATTAATTAATTTATTTTTTAACCCGCTAAATGAACAAAAGCGGAGTATAAACAAAAAAAGAAAAAGAAATACAACAAAAACGACTAAATACACAACAAAAACACTTGATTATTTAAGGAGGCGGACAAACCCATGATGAGCTGGGAGAGCCTTCACTGTCTGGGGGAGTTTATCAGCAAGCTCAACTAGCTTTCCGGTTATATCTGGAAGCCCGAAAACTGAAATAAGGTTGCGGTTCCGATACCACGGAGGCAAATACAGTAGAAAACGCGAGAACCGAAAGTAATAAGAACGTAACGACCGAATATCTTTTCGCCCGAGGATGGGATAAACACCAGAAAGAAACAAAACTGAATGATCAGTAAAAACAGAGTACAATTTAGCAAGGGACTTCCTACTGTATTTGCCCCGATTAGCGACAATTTTAGAGTACGATACTTGGATCTTTTTCTTACAATCCGTCACAGCTTGGTCTCGGAAGGATTTCAGATTTTTAGCAATGTTAATACCCAACCACCGAAAAGAAGGGACACAAGGAACAGAAAAAGAAGCGCAATCCAAAGGCGAGTTAGAATTACTGTTAAAAGAAAGATATTCGCATTTTGTTAAGTTTAGTGACAACCCAATTTTGCTAAGGTTAGTTGCAACTGTTGATACAGAAAGAGAAAGGCCTTTTCTAGTCCTACTAATTAGAAGTATGTCGTCAGCGTATGCTATGTAAGAAATATTTACATTCTGAGAGATACACGTAGTTGGGACAGAAGATAAGACGGAAGAAATGCAAAGTTTAAAGATAGAAGGGGAAAGGACAGCACCTTGTCTGACACCACGTCGTACCGGAATTTTAGAATCAGATATAACCCCATCCGTCTTTAACCTCAGAAAAGAATTAGCATACCAGTAACGAAGGAGAAAAACCAAAGAAAGATTAATACCGTGACTAAAAAGGGAGAACAGGGCTTGTGAGTGAACGACACTGTCAAAGGCCTTGGAAAGATCTAAGGCGCATAAATGGAGTTCATATCCCTTTTTTGTCGCGTCAATAAGAAGATTAGCTAGAACTCGATGGGCTTGCTGACACCCTACCCCAGATGAGAAACCAAGCTGATTTTCGCCAAAATGTGCACTTGAAAACGAAGGGAGAAGAACATATTCTAACACTTTACTGAGATTGCATGACACGGTTATTGGTCGATAAGACGCGCAATCATTAGGAGGTTTCCCTCTTTTGAGGGAACATTGTATTTATACACACTGCATTAAAGCCCGATTGGCCCTGTGAGTGCTGTCAAAATGATTGTGTAATGTAAATTAACTAGTAGCACGGACAGACAAGAAGATAAGAAAAAAGAAACACACATAAAACAAGAGCTACGAGCTCCCATGGCTCTTGTTACGAGTAGCCGGTACAAGACAGTAGATGAGAACGTCAATCAATACAGCCACCATCCAAAAATGCGGTTTCACTCAGTTCTGAGCAGAGTCGGTATCGCCTCGGATTATCTGGAGCAAATGGCTATTTCAAACTTCCAAGTTTGAGACCAATAAATCCACTCGTTTGATCCCTAGACGCCTCCCTCCATCTCCCCCTACCGTGGCCGAATCTGGTTCGGACTCAAGAAAAGATTATCTAAAGCATCTTCTTTTATACTATCTCAAGTTTCACTCGAATCTGAGCATTTTTGTAAAATTCCGGTACCCCCAGTAGCCGGATTCGGTTCGGACCCTAAAATATGCCATCTAGGGTATATGCTCTCCCTATATTCCAAGCTTCATTTAAATTGATGCACTCGTTTGACCCCTATGTGAGCCTCAAACTTTCCGCCAATCTCCCTTTAATTCCCCCACTGTGGCCGAAGACGACTTGGAAACATAAACGTCGTTTCTCTTAATCCCCTCTTCCCGTTCATCAAGCTTAACTGAAATCAGAGCATAGCCTATCTGCACATTTCCGGTTCCAATCCCCCCCCCCCTACCTTGGCCGAATCCGGCCCGGCTGCCAAATAACGAAGTAGGGCGGATACACTCGGCGCTGTCCAACTTGCATCCCATTCGGTCTTATCGATTCTTATCAGCGATTCAGTTTCAGTCGAATCTCACCACTCGTTTGGATTTGAAGACGTCAATAGCTATATTCCCCTTCCTTCACTCCCCCAAAAAGGCTTGGATCTAGGAACGGAAGTTTCCTGGGGAATGTTGTGTTGGGTTCTTAAGTCAATTAAATCGGGTCACTAACATGCCTGCAAACTTCGTTGTCTTAATTCATCTGTAACTATTCTAACTCGCGAGTACCGGGATTCCGGGAACCCCCATCCAACTCCCCCACAGAGTCCGGAAACCATCTGGCTCCGTCGATTTTCTATCTAGGCCTAATGCTTGTTCTCTCCACTAAGTTCCGTCCCAATCCCTGAGTTTTCCGGCCCCCCATCCCCCACAGGCATCGGATCCGACCCGGACTTGACACAGAACATCCGAGGCGATAGCTCTTCCCACCTATCCATCCACTCCCCCCACGATGGTCGGATCGGTGAAATGATTGTCCTAGCACATCAGGAAGTATACTGAACTTGCGGGATCGCTAGAAATCGTCCCCCCCCCCAACTCCCCCACAATACCCGGATCCGGTCCGGTTATTTCAATGACGTATCTAGGACTTGGACTTGTTCTTCCCACTAAGTTTCATCCCGATCACTCCATTATAAGCGTTTCTCAAGATTTCCGGTTCCCCCCTCCGTCTCCCCCCCCCCTAAGATGATAGGATCGGGGAATTCGTCAGCTTATATAGACGTGCCCGAACTAGCAACACCAGGACCGACAGACGGATAGAAGTTACGATCGCTATATGGCACTTGGCCGAAGGGCAAGTGCCAATAGCGGCAAAATATCACTTGCTTCGTCGAGCGAAATCAAGGACCAACACTGAAAATATGTGTTCCGATTGTCACGCATTCTCCGCAGTGTGCATATCACGACCTCTGTCTGACCAAGAATAAATATTTAGTATTTATTCTTGGTCTGACCCTTGTATATAAAGAAACCATTAGTCTTCTATCGCACATCCGTAGTCGACCAAACGGAACTTTTTTACCGGCGTTTCTCATATTCATTAAACAAAAATTATAACCGTCTAGTATGGGGGAAAGATTTGGGAAAGAATTTTTATTATGCCCCATTCACGACTACTAAAGGAGGCATACCTAGAATCATTGTGTGATGGAAGGAAGCAGTCGTGGGCACACCAGATTATGTTTATTTTAGATAATACAGGTTTAAGTAATTTGTGGAATGAAGGGGAAGGTCCAGGATGGGAGTTAGCAAGTGTGACGAGAGTGGTTAGACAGACACTCCAAGACCAGGAAATACAGACGTGGTTATGCGAGGTGAGTAAGTCAGAATCTCTGAAGTTGTACGCTGCGGCAAAAGAAACGTGAGGTGAGGAAATATATTTTAAGTAGGGTTAAGTAGGGAGGAGTTGGGTTTGTTAATAAGTATGAGGGCTGATGGTTTGCCGCTCGGTGCATGGGGAAAAAAGAGGAAAGATCGGGTCCTTACTACTTCTGTCCTATGTGTGAAGAAATGAACGAGGATATATGCCACCTTTTGTGTGACTGTAGAGAGTTACGGGCTAAGGGAGGAGATTTTCGGGGTGGGGGGAACTGATAAGAAATGGATTATTAAAACGATGGGAAGTAAAGATTTTAAAGAAATAAGAATTATTGGGAAGTTCCTCAGGTTAGCTTTTAAACACCGGAAAGATTTCTTCTGATGGGGAAATTCTGTTTTTAGTGCTAATAAAGTATTAAGTGTAAATTAAAAATATTAAGAGTGTGTTAGTGTGTATATGCGCATGTAAGATTGTTCACTTTTTGTTTCGTTTTGTTGCATGATGGCCGGATGGCTTTAATGTGCAAATAAATCATTCATTCATTTATACGGTAGAAAAACGAAAAAAAAGAAAGAAACAACACTACATTGTCAACCAAAATAGTTGAAATATTCCCTCAACAGCCCTTAAGGGCAACAGCCCTAAGGGTCTTAAATTTCAGACCCTTCAGCTGAGTTTCGACCAAATGAGGAGATGCTGGACTGGCAGATTCCAACGGAACCAGCCCACACACAAATGAATCACTGATCCCAAATCATGTAGCCTAAAGGTAAAAAATAAACTGCTCAAAGAATTGGCTAGTTAAGTGTTTAATTAGACGAGTCGTTTTGTTTACATGGATTATTGTTTAAGGCGTCGGATCTTGGTTGATTTCCAGTTTATTTCTTTTGCAGAAATATAACCAGCTAAGAATCAAAATTTTGGGTGACTGCTACTACTGTATCAGTGGAGCACCAGACGAACGTGACGACCATGCTGTCTTGTCAGTTCGAATGGGACTGTCTATGGTGAAGTCCATTAAGTAAGCAGCTTCCCTTGTTAACACTTTCTGTTTGGTATACAGTAAAATAACACTATATAGGGATTAGCGCCAATATCTATGCTTTCCATGCATCATAAACGTTACTTACTCGTACTGCCGCCCACTATTCTCGCGACATTTAAAGTGGGACAAACTTGCGGGCTTAGAAAATTCTAGTACTTTTAAGATTCAGTCTGCACACATCGAGTTACCAGGAGTGGTTGTATCTTTTTTGTGCTTTGTATGTGGAGTTATCGGAGCCATCGCTGGTGAACAACTGATTGAGTTTCAGTAGGGACGCTCTGCTAGTGTCGCTGTTACTTTTTCCGAGTCTTGGCGCTACACAGTAGTGTTATTTTGTCTGGTAGGGAGTAACGTCAAGACTTGAACAAATTGACAAACACTCGAATAGCAGCGAAACTAGCTATAGAGAACGTCCCTACTTGAACTCAATCAGTCGTTCACCAGCACTGGCTCTTCTAGGTCCATATTCTGAGCACAGCAAACAAATAAGATACAACCTACCCTGATACCTGACTTGTGAAGACCACATTTTAAAGTACCCCTCGCACTATGTACTCTTCAACTTATGGTATATTGAAATATTTGAATACTTTAAAACCATGCTGTGCTTTAAATATTCTTTGAACCCAAGCTGACTTTGAAACATTTATTCAAACAATGTTTACAACGGATACGTCAGCTATGATTCTTCGTCAGCGATATTTCGGCCCTTCTTGGCCTCTTAGGGTCCTCGTCAGGCTGTCAATCCTCTGGTTCAACTTTGGGGATAGGAATTACAGGATTACAGGTTTGTTTCCTATCCCCAAAGTTGAACCAGAGGATTGACAGCCTGACGATGACCCTTGCCAAGAAGGGCCGAAATATCGCTGACGAAGAATCATAGCTGACGTATCCGTTGTAAACATTGTTTGAATAAACATGCTGTGCTTTCAATAAATAATCCACGGTTTTGGCTGTTTTAAGCCTTTTCCCAGACCCGTTGACTTGTAGCGAAAACAGGGAAACAGTTTACATAACCGGTTTCTCTGATGTAAAATTTTTTCGCAGACAACCGTCGACAGCGTGATACACATTGAAGGTAGCAAAACACGGCAAGTGAGAAAATCAGCGTGGTTTTGTTAGAGGGGTTAGAATGTACCGTACGAAATTGGGGTCTCCTGGTTTAGAAATATATGGAGTGGTTATGGAAGTAAGTTGCATTAGTATTATAGGTAAGACAGGTCCTTTAAGGACCGTTCAAGCTTACGTTTAGGGCACAACATTTCTTAACTATCCGCGAACATCTGTGGCAAAACTTTTATCCCGCCAAGGCTTGCTATGGTATCAATTATTAGGAACGAGTTCTATTTTGTGTGTTAAAATTTATAGTTGACCGCCCACAGCAATGCGTTTCCAACAGGTGACTGTCGAAGAAGAAAGAGAGACACGTTTAAGGAGAGATATTTGTTATATAACTGTAACTGAATGAGCTCCTCGAATGGAAGTCAGTCATACTAAACTAGTCTACTAAAATTGTGTTTTGACAACTTCAAGCTTTTACCTTATCTGAAATAATAAGAGCAATCCTGGTAGTTTCAAAACTAAATCGAGGAATTATGTTAGTCCGACAGACACACAACAGCTATTATACTAGATTGTTTTTTTTTGTTCTTTTCTTAGGCAATTTGCTGAAGTAAAAATATTCATTCATTCATTCAAACCGGTCGTGCTGACCTAAAATCCCGCATGAAAATCATCAAAGGGTGTGTTTTCTTGGGATGCATTTGTCAGGCTGAAGGCTCCGTTTTGATGATCAGCGCATTCGTGGTCGCAACGTCGGCGACCGGCGTACAACTTGATTTTCAAGGTGAAGGCTGCAGAGGATAAAGCTTACAAGGCGAAGTATTTTTATTCATGGTACAACACGAGTCTGCGGGCGGATTCTCTCCCATACGGGGAAAGAAGAAAGTTTATAGGGAGAGTTAAGTCATGTTCTGGTCCTTACTTTTGTCCTATGTGTGGTTCACTAGGGGAGGTATTTTGCATCTGGCGGATGGATTTGTTCAGCTAAATGATTTGCACGCGTAAAGAGATTTTTGGGCATGAGAGGATGGAGGAAGACTATATGGTTAAGGGATGGGAAAGAAAATTTGTTGAGACCTTCGTCGGCTTGGGAGGTTCCTCATGCATGCTATGTATCTAAAGCGTTTTTTGGAGTAAGAGCTCCCTCCTTTTGCTGTAAATGTTGTGTTTTTGGGTGTTGTTTTGTGTTTATTTTGCTTTCCTGCCATGGCCCCACGGGCTTTTTGGGAGTAAATTCATTCATTCATAAGCTTGAACGGTCCTTTAGCTTTACTAGAATTGCCTAAGCCCGCAAGTTTGTTTCACTTTGAATGGCCCGAGCGTGGTGGGTGGCGCTATGAAGAAGGTCCGTTACCGATGCATAGAAACTGAAGACCATAGTTCTTGACGTAACTTCCTAGTGTTATTTTGCTCTTTTTCAGTAAAAGAGTTTTGTAGAAGCTATCACAGACATGGTCATGCAGTTGGAACTATCTCTTTGCCGGAGGTCAGGTCGCCTTGGCAATGTGGCTTGTGCAAACTGATTTTGGCAATCATGGATTAAGCCAATCATGGCTTTCCATTTTGACAGTTGTTTGCCAGCTGACCATAAGCATTTTTCAAGTAGGTGTAATAAGCTGAATAGCGCTATACACGACGTTTACGTCTTAATACACACGCCTGTTCAAATAGGAACCCAAAAGGTTCTTATCGAATGCAGCGTTTGATGTTGCCATGCTGATAAATTTTGTCGGGTTTCTAAATATCATAAAAAGTATTCTTGGTACTACTTGAAGTCACGAGTACAATTTGAAGCCCATTATATTGTAAAAAGCTATTAAGTCTGCGGATGGACAGGATTGGTCCTGGAACGAACAATAAGCAGTCGTAATAGAACAAAACGCGTTCTTTTGAAGAAAAGTTGTTTTTCCATTTCCAACAAAGTAGAACTTTAGTGCTTCCCGTGGCAACCCTGACCACGCTGCTACTTTCCTCGCCCCGCTGGTGGAACCAACCAAGCGATCTGATTGTCCTTTCAGAAGCGAGAATAGAACGCGAGTCTATTCTCCTTATTCACCTTATTTACAGCGCGCTCCAAGGAAAATAGGAATCTGTAATAAACCTTATGCGCCGCAATACACCTTGTAAAGCATTGTCCAAATAGGTGTAATAAGCTGATTAACGCTATACGCGATGTTTACGTCTTAATACACACGCCTGTTCAAATAGGAACCCGAGAGGTTCTGATCAATGCAGCGTTTGATGTTGCCATGCTGATAAATTTTTTCGAGTTTCTAAAGATGAGAAAAAATATTCTTAGTACTACTTGTACACCAGTACAATTTGACGCCCAATATATTGTAAAAAGCTATTAAATTTACGGATGGACAGCATTGATTCTCGAACTAGCATTAAACAGAACAAAACGTGTTATTTTGAAGAAAAGTTGTTTCTTTAGCTTCCAACAAAGTATAACTTTACTGCTTCCCGTGGCAACACTGACGGCGCTGCTCCTTTCCTCGGCCCGCTGGCAGAACCAACCAAGCAATCTGATTGGCTCGACATAAGGGAGAATAGAGCCGAGCTCTATTTTCCTTGTTCGCCTTATTACAGCGCGCCCCGTAGAAAAGAGGAATCTGTAATACGCCTTATACACCGTAATACACCTTACAACACCTATTTGGACAATGCTTAACGCCTATTTGAATAATGCAATAGATGCCACCCACAGCTGCCAGTACCATCAGGATCGAAAATAATTCAACGGTCACAAGTTAAACGGTTAAATTCTATTATCGAGAACTGGGCGTAGAACAAAATCCAACCGTCATTTAGCAGTCAGTTGGATCGTCAATCTCTCAGAGCAAAATAACACTAGAGTGTTAGTGTTATTTTGCACTGCAATCTATGCATGTCTGAGTTTTGAAGATACAGTCAAGATGAGCCTGTTGTTCAAGAATTGTAACAATCATGCAAGTCGCAGGTACGGAGCTGCTGGGCTGTTCTTGATTCTTAGCAAGGCTTAGGTATTTAGCTATGCGCAGATTGACAGCTGAAGAACCTGTCTATTTTCTACGCATACGAAATGTGTAGTTTAAAGCTAGGTTATTGCCAGACGGATAGATCTCTCATATAAAGGAAACCTTTACTTTCATTTGGGATCCCAAGAACACACTAAAAATATTTAAAAAAAATCTCGCCCGCGGCGCCTTTCTTGACATTCTTATCCAATAGAAAAGGCGCGTCACTTCGATCGGGCGTTAAACTCGGAATGTTGGTCCGAGTTTAACCGGACCAACATGTACCAGCAACCGGACACCAACTAGTACTCTTACTGGAAATATGTTGTCAGAATAAAAGTAAAATATAAAATTCGTACATTTGATTTTCTTCGGGAGTTATAATTGCGAAAGCCTTTTTGTTTTGAAGACTAACTTTATGGTATTTTTTATTTACCGAGTTTGAGCAGTAGCGGGAAATGGTATGTCACGGAGACACGTACTGAAGGTCTAATATGATATAGCATTAAAAAATAGGCTAATCTTAATTTAAAACTGTAAACTTTTGTCAATCTGTGAGCCTGATAGTTTCATCCTTGTTGTATCACCCTCAAAAGAAGGGAGACAACGGAACTTCCATTTTCCCGGTAGCAGGGGCAATAACCATTGGGTAAACCGCATGCTATACTACAACCATACGTCTTCTGCCCTTAGATACGTAAGAGAGTCTACGGGTTCTCCTGTTGATATGCGTGTTGGTATCCACACGGGTGCCGTCCTTGCTGGCGTCCTTGGGCAGCGGCAGTGGCAGTTTGACGTGTACAGTCGGGACGTGGAGCTGGCCAACAAAATGGAAAGTACAGGCTTACCGGGGTAAGTAGTCTACATGGGGGCGAAAAGATAGGGTACCGGACTACTAGGGTGTTGAGGCCCTCCCGTAATGGGTGTTCTCGGCAGTGCAAAGGCTATACTAACATTCAAATGCAGAGGGACTGAGGTGTAACATTTCGCCGGTCAAATTTGTGGGCTTGTTATGGTGGTGCCCTACAGTCATCGTCACAGGCTTATGGATCAAGACCAAACGTTTCGATGGGATCCCAAAAATTTAATATTTGATCCAGTCTAAAAGATTAAGGCCAATGGTCATCATCTGAGAAGACTAAGTTTAGATATTGATTCAGCATGTGTGTTTACCCTATATCCTACGTCGTATCTACTGTTTGAAACTGATCAAAACTTCCTACCTTATTTCTGCCAAATTTCTGGTTTCGGCCGGATTCCCGGAGAACTACTTGTCTGGCAAAAACTACAGCTCATACACAAATTCAGCATATCTTCTTACCCCTACACCGAACATCGAATCAACTTGAGATTAAAAATTCGGCTACTCTCAACAAATTTTTGCAACTATCTCACCCCTACATCGTACATCTAATCAAATTCGGATAAACTTTTACACTTTCCATATTTTCCGGTTTGGCCGGATTCCGGGTGAACTAGTAGTCCGGCGAGAACAAAATTTTCATATTCGGAATCAGCATGTCACCTTACACCTTACTCGAACCTCTAGTCAACTTCTGATTAAACCTTTACTTTTTAAAGATTTTCCGGTTTTGGCCGGATTCTGGTCGAATTATTTGTCCGGTAAAAAAAATAGTTTGCATATTCGGATTCAGCATGTCTTCTTACCCCTACATAGACTATCTAATTTGCTTTTAAAAGTATTGTTTTTCGCCCCTTTATTTGAAACCACTCCCCCAACCCCAAATGTAGGGACACAGAGCTCATATCTTCGGACCCAAACAGTCCTCGTGCCAAATTTGAATAAAATATCTCAACCGCTTCGAGAGTTATCGTGCTAACAGACAGACATACGGACGGGTAGACGGAGGATATAGTCTTTGCTACTTTTTGTTACGTGTGAGTTTGGAGAAAGTGTGAAAAAAAAAATTTCATCGTCGGACAAAGAGATAGAGCCCCAATCTCTCGTCTTAAGCGGTGCATTTGGTCAGCGCCAATCCCGTTTCACTTTTGGGAAGTCCCATAGTTTTTCGAACAGAACAAGTCCCAAGATCATTTTTTTTTTATAAGAATCAAATACGCTTTTATTGAAACCAAAATAAAATGTGATGGGCTTCTTCACTGGCGTTTCTTCCACCCCTTTCCTCCTAACCGCTTCTTTTCGCTTTCTTTTCTTTCGCAGCCTTTTGAGCCACAGTCTCCTTGACAAGTGTCGGAGGCTGCAGGGAATCTGTCTCAACAGAACCGGCCACAACTCCCAGTAAGGCCTGTTCGGGCTTGGTATATCCTACTTGCTCAGGTTTGACAGCTGTGCCTGCAACTTGCTCATAAACCTCTTCACAAGGTACTTCTTCGTTCTCATGAAGAGCGGAAATTATCTCGGGTTCTTTGTGACTCTCTACCATTTCTCCCGCCTCGGGCTCGATAGGCATCACCTGCTCTGCTACGTCTACGCTTACGGTGTTGTACGGCTTTGCAGCCTGTTCTGCCACTTCTTCACTTATTTGGCCGGGGTGTTCTTCCAAACAGTCCGGGGTATCTTGAGGATCGGAAACTATATTTGGCATCTCTTGCTGCGAGTCCCCGCCCTGTCCTATTTGCTCTTGAGACGAAACCAGTTCAGGCTTGGTATATCCTACTGCTGCAGATTGGGCTATCACGTCTTGGTTGCTCCCTTGTGGTACTTGTGCAGCCACCTCCACGACCTGTTCTGCTACTTCTACATTTATTTGGCTGGGGTGGTCTTCTAAACAGTCCGAATCTTGAGGATCGGAAACTATGGGCATCTCTTGCTGTGGAACAATCTGCTGAGGGCGCGGTGCGTACTGATGCACGGGAGCATACATGGGTATGACCATTGGCGGCGGTTTAATTGCCATTGCCATGAAGTACTCCATAACGTCATGAGCCGGTGTGTTATACGTAGAATGACCATAGTAACCGTGCTGCGGTGCTACTAGTTGCGCCATCTGCTTTGGAGGCAGGTCATCCGCAATAATAATCAGCGTCATTTTTTCCTCATCAAGGTTTGGTTCGGGAACCGGTAGCGGATGAGAGTAGATGGTTGCAACACCTAGAATCTAAGAAACGCTCTAAAGCTAAGTTCGAATCTCGATGGATGCTATGAAAATCGGCTTAGACCAGTTGCGTGTCTTTCCTTAGTACGTGATGTACATTTACTCCAAATGCTCCCATTCGAGCACAGCCGGTTACTCGCTGATAGCTTTTGACGCAAATCCTAACGTTATCGTTTTGCCCAATAGCCAGTAAATATCCGTTTAGAAGATATAAACTTAACAATTTCTTTTTCCAATTTTCATTTTTTGTCTTTGTTCGCATAACACATTTGTGACAGCCTAGCATCCTGTTTTATAATGTAACCTCGTCAGATCTGAGTAAGTAAGTAAGTAATTTATTTATTTATGACCCGCCATTTTGGAAAAGCGGAGTAATTGAAGAAAATAAACAAAACACATAAACACATAGGACAACCAAACCGACAACCAAAGGTGTCGATGGGATCCCAAAAATCTAAGATTTGATCCAGACAATTGGGTCTTGTCTTCGCCAGGCTAATCATCCGAGAAAACCAAGTTCAGATATCTTATCTATCGATCTATCCATACCTCGATAAGCCATATCTCTTTTGACGATACTGACCGAAACTTCATGCTTTACTTTTGCCGAGCGAACTACTAGTCCAGCAACAAAAGAAAATTCAGAAACGAATCCAGAATATCTCCTTATCCCTATAAAGAACATCTAACCAACTTCAAATAAAACTTTGACTTAAAAAGAATGCGGGTACAACCGGATTCCGGACTAATTATTTGTCCGTTTAAAACATGATAGTCATATACGGACACAGCGTCTCTTCTTACCCCTAAATCGATCATCTAATCAACTTCAGATAAAACTTTTCCTTTTAACATATTTTCCGGTTTTGGCCAGATTCCAGGGGAACTAGCTGTCGGGCGAGAAAATGGTTTTCACCATCGTGTTCAACATGTCTCCTTACCCCTAAATCAAACATTTAATCAACTTCAGTTGAAAGTTTTACTTTAACAAACTTTCCGGTTTTTGCCGGATTCCGGACGAACTACTTTCCGGTTTTTGCCGGATTCCGGACGAACTACTTGTCCGGCGAGAAAAAGATTTTCACATTAGCTGTTTACAAATATTTTGTTTGTCCCTTTATTTGAACCCCCACCCCCAAATATAGGGCTACAGGGCCCATCTACGAACTCAACCTTACTTTTGACCCAAAGAATCGTCACACCAAGTTTCATCAAAATATCTCATTCCCTTCGAGAGTTATCGTGCTCACAGACGGACGGAGAGACGGACAGACGGACAACTTTTGCGATGTCATAGGTATCCCTCCACATACGTTTTGGGATCCCAAAAATACACTTAATTAATCTGTTCGTTTTATTTAGCCGTGTGTCGGCAGGTCTCGGCAGGAGTCCTCGTAGGGAATGGGCTCAAGGAGTGTTTATCTGCCAAGCTCTTCGGGCTATGACTCCACAAATCTAAACTTGAGGTAGAATACGAAATGTACCTTTTCGTGGAAACCGATTTTTAGCCAAGCCGGGGTGAGAAGGCTTGCGAAGAAGTTCCGAAATATCCGCTGAATAGCAATTTTGGATCTGTAATGACTGAGCAAACAAGACCAAAGGTTTCGATAGGACGCCAAACATTTTAGATTTGATCCAGACAATTGGGTCTTGTCTTCGTCAGATCCGGTCGTCGCCAGACTCGTTGAACATTTTTACTATCACAAATTTAGAAACAGATTAAGGACAAATAGCTAATCATATGAGAAAATCAAGTTCAGATATGGATTCATCATGTGTATTTACCCCTTTAAGTCATATCTATTTTGACGAAACTGATCGAAACTTCCTGTCTTACTTCTGCCAAATTTCCTGAAAACTCGAAAACTAATTAAGCGTATCTCCTTACCCCTCTATCAAACATCTAATCAACTTCAAAGAAAACCAAGTTTTAACAATTTTTCCGGTTTCAGCCCGAATCCAGGCGAAATATTTGTCCGGGAAAAAAACGATTGTCATATACAGATTCAACATCTCTTCCTACCCCTTCATCGACTATCTCATAAGTTGTGTACAAATATTTTGTTTGCCCCTTAATTTGAACTCCCACCTCTAAATGTAGGGCTACAGAGCCCATCTACGAGCTCGAGCTTTTCCTTGACCCAAAGAATCATCAAACCAAGTTTCATCAAGATAGCTCATTCCCTTCGAGAGTTATCGTGCTCACATTTGGTTTTGTTTGGTTTTCACCAGGAGACCCCGTGTTGTGGGTCCTGGTTAGTCTACGTGGCTCCGACAAGGGAGTCCTAGACTTCTAAATTATATTGAAAAATTGTTTATGGTATTGGTCACGGTACAGGTCCCTTGTGTAAAGCGCCATCTATATTATTAATTTCCGTGACATGGGGATGTGAACTGGTTAGATGAATTTGCTTTCCGGCGGGATCACTGTTCCTATGCCCGGTTTGCCAGACTATTGTAGTGGTTTGCAAACTCTGTTCACAAGCCCCTCGGTAGCTCAGTGGTAGAGTGACTGCCTTGTAGGCAGAGGGTCCTGGGTTCAAATCCCGGCTGAGGAGCATTTTTGTCTATCAGTTCACTACTTATAAATATTATACAAAGAAAAAATTAACAAATTTGGCTTGCAACTGCATATCAGAAACTACAACTGAAAAAAAAAAAAAAAAAAAAAAAAAACTGAAGTTCATTTTAACTTTTGCTTCAAACGAGAGTATGGGGAGATCCCCCTCTCTCATAGCTAAGAAGAACGAAAATGCAAAAGAAACAATAAAAGGTAAGAAATAGAGTGCTTACAGATAATAAAAGCCACTTCATGTTTCTTGTGAACGAAAGTAGACGTTTCAAAGTTAACTAAGTATTCGTCGTCCTAATAGGTCCAAAACATGCCATCAATAAAGCTAGCATATGCACGCAGCAATAACTTTGCAGTAGAATCAGCATATACTTCTGGCTATAAAAGGAAATATTATGGCCAGCTGTGATCGTATCCTTGAGTCAGTCAGTTTTTCCTTGAAGAACCAAGACTTGGATCTATGGTTTTCAGCTCTTGAAAATAGAAAAATATTTTAAATTTTAAATCCATTCAAAGAATGTCTGGGGTATTAATGGAAAATGTACAAAATGATAGTAAGTCATTAAGTCGTGAATACCTCGATGAATACATTCTATTCGTTGGATGGAGACTGGGATCAGGCAAACTCGACTTGCCCTGACGGAGACGGAGCCATGTGGTGGCATTATGTGTTGCTAACTTCACTGTTGTCTGAGACCCCAGACTTGGGTATCTGAGATTTCATGGGTATTGACTTGACCGAATCTTCTTGCCGTAGAGCAACCGTAGAATGTATAGTGTGATAGACGGCCTTCATCGTGTCTCCGTAAAGCCCAACCTCTCGATCCCTCGTACCCCTCAATAAATGACCAAGCGTGCCTTCACCTAATTCCCTGTCATCCCGTTTTCAGAAAACTGATTTATCGAGCCAAGGATTGGAATACCGTTGAAATTGCCTTTCTTCTAAACTGAAATGTCGCCGACATTTCCTTGCGATTCTTGGGATCCCAAAACGTAAGTGGAGGGATACATTATGACATCGCAAAAGTTGTCTGTCTGTCCGTCCGTCTGTGAGCACGATAACTCCCGAAGGGAATAAGATATTTTTCTGAAACTTGGTTTGAGGATTCTCTTGGTCAAGTTTAAGGTCAAGTTCATAGATTGGCTCTGGAGTCCTAGATTTAGGGGTGGGGGTTCAAATTAAGGGGCAAACAAAATATTTTTAAACAGCTAATATGATAGTCGATTATGGGGTAAGAAGACATGCTGAACACGACGATGAAAATCATTTTCTCGCCGGACAAGTAGTTCGTCCGGAATCCGGCAAAAAACGGAAAGTTTGTTAAAAGTAAGTTTTATTTGATGTTGATTAGATTAGTTCGACTTAGTGGTAAGAAGAGATGGTGAACACTTATCTGAAAATTGTTTTCTACCCGGACAAGTACTTGTCCGAAATCCAATTTTTAAAAGTCAAAAGTATTATTTATAGTTGATTATAGATTTCCGCTTTAGGGGTTAGAAGAGATGCTGAGTCCGTATATGACGATCGTTTTTACGCGGACATATAGTTCGCCCGGAATCCGGCTGGAACCGGAAAATTTTGTTATAAGTTAAATATTTATTTTAAGTTGATTGGATGTTCGTATTGGGGAAAGAAGATACGCTGAATTAGCTTCTAACCTTTCTTTTTTCGCCGGACAAGTAGTTCCGGAATTCGGCCGAAACCGGGATATTGGCAGAAGTAAGGCTGGAAGTTGCGTCAAAGTAGATATGACAAAATATATATGGGTAAACTCAACGAAAGTACTTTCTCAAGACGCTTGGCAGGGGGTGGAGCCCCCCCCCCCATAGTAACGCCCCTGGCCAGATGTAAAGTGCAACTATCCGAGATAACGATTTTGACCAAGAATAATAAGTTGTTATCACAAATGGAGACGTTTTGAAAGATAACTTACAATCGACAATTAATGAAATTAAAATTAAGGAAATAATCCTCAGAAGTCAGCACTGTTTGAACTTCCCGCCTTTTCTGACCGCTTCATCACTTTTGCTCTACAAGTAACACTTAATACTGCAAGGGGCAATACGCGAAGCTCCACCCAGGCTCCACTTCGTAAATAAGATCGCAAACAAAAACGATCCAGCAGGCTGACATCGAGGTGATGCGAGTCCTCAATTCTTCCCTTATTTATTCTTGGATGGAAGAATTACAGGTAGGGAAGAGCGGACGTGGGACCAGTCGCTTCAGCTATGCACAGTTTCCTTTTAAAATATATAGTGTAATCCGCCTTTCCGTGAGGTCGTAACTGTTAGTAGTAGGCTAGTTCGTGCATAACCGGTGTTTTTTATGTTTTTTGTTTTGTTTACCAATGAGCTCCTTCGAGGAAACAAGCTGAGGCTGACCTGGCTCGAAAAGATTCAAAACAAGAAGAATGCAAATATCAGGATATAACCCGGGATCCAGACCGCGATATCGTTCAAAAGACGGGGGGGGGGGGGGGGGCCTACTAGCTGCAGAATGTCCGCACCGATGTATGCCACCGACTTTTTAGCCTATAAGATTTATAGATTTTTATGTAAAGATCTATAGATTAAGCCTATAAAGGCCAAGTTTAATAAAAATTATTTTCCGAACAGGCCCGCGTAAGCTAAATCGAACAAACTAGACATATTTCGAATCCTATTTTATTGTCTATGGAAAGGTACGGTGTTGTTGTTTTTTACACATTTTTCTTCGAACGTCTTCAAAAAAAAGGGAAAATTATTTAACATTTAAAACTGAATTGTCATTTTTCTCGGAAAAACTTCCTGCCAGCTACACATTTTTATTATTACATTAGAAAGATGAGCTCCTTACCAATCGTTTGAGCTATTAAAACTTCAAAAACATTTTGTTTTAAGAATTTCTGGAGTTTTTTAAAGCAGGGCATCCACATTTTCATCAATGAGTGAGGGTAGAAATTTTAAACAAAATATACTCGTTTGACCTTTGGGCTTAGTTTTTGACGTTGAATTCAGTTATGAGATTAGTTCTTCCCTTATCGTATGTATAGGTCATGTAGGCTATATATAATCTATAGGCTGAATAGCCACGTAATGACTTTTTTTTGTGGGGAGGGGGGGGGGGGGGGACACAAGTTTTGAAGAATCTTTCCGGACCTAATTTTTTAGCCGATAACGAAGATTGACAGTAGATAAGACGTAAGCATCTGTGTAGGTAACCGACAGTTTGGCATATAAGACAACTTAGACCTATAAAGACCAGCTCAATGAAACTATTTCTCCATGCATGATGAAACAAGGGAAACAAACCAGACTTGACAAATTTATACTCTGAATCATTTGTTTGTGCCAACATCGAATATCCATATCGAATGCCCACATGTATATATAGCCTCATTGATGGAAACTTGGATGCTCTGCTTTAAAAAAAAAATCCGGAAATTCTTAAAACTAAATATTTTTAAGTTTAGTAACTTAAACGATTGGAAAGGAGCTTATCTTTCAAACAGAATAATACGAATATGCAGTTTCCTCAATGTTTTTCCGAGAAAATACCAGTTTAATAAAAAAAGTAAAATTATTTTTACTATTTTTGTTTCGAAGACGTTTCTACGGAAAATGTATAAGATGATGACATAAAAAACATACGATTCAATAGACCATCAAAAGAAGATTCAAAATATGTATAGTTTTTTTTTTTTAGCTTATGCAGAATTGTCTTTATACAGTTGGTCTTTATTCTCGTTTGCTTTAGTTCTTTGTGCTTTTTGTTTTGTGAAGGGCTTGTTTTGTTTATTTTTTTCATACTCCGCTTTGATTTTTTTAGCGGGTCAATTTTATTATTATAGGCCGAATTTGCCTTTATAGGCTAAAAAGTCGGTGATGTACTTCAGTGCGTAGCGGTGCGGTACGATTTTCGTGCTCAGGACAAGCAGTTGGTGTAGAAAAGTTCGCCAAACCTTCTGCAGCTGTACCTTTACCTTTCATTTTGTTACCTTGAGCCTTTTATCTCTTACTCCCATGCTCCGGTCTTAAATTAATACGCTTTGAAAGAAAGCCGGGTCTGACATAAACCATGAACCCTCCAAAAACATATTATCGTATTTTGGTTATTCGTTCATTTAGTTTTATATGGGTACGCTTCGGATGGGTAGCCTACGTTTTGCCACGGGGAAGTTTTGTCATTGGGACGTTTTGCCATGGGGACGTTTCGCTGAGGACGTTTCGCCAGGAGAGGTTTTGCCGACAACCCGTTACCAATACATTGAGCACACGAAGTTTACGATTAACAGAATGTTTAAGTGCTACAGCTCCACCGTATAGCCGGAATACGTGTTAGTACATGTATGAAATTATCAAACCAGATATCCGCTGATCACAACCAGTATAAGACTTGTTTTCAGTGGAGTGTTTATTTATGAACATTCCACTGTTGTGGCCGAGGTAGTCGATGTTTGGTTTACGGTTTTCTGTTTTCATCATTTTTTTCTGGAGAACTCGTGAACCATCAGGGGCAATCCGGCCCAATTTTTCGCAGTGACTAATGCTTCCACCTTGACTACAGCTGCCAATAAGATGATATAATTCCTTGTATCTTTAGAGCTTAGAGTTGGGTAGACACTTTTGTATTTTCACCACTCCCACTCTCCCCACTTACGGGTAACTGGGTCCAGATTGCCCAAGAGTAAAGGTCGTGACCCGTGACAGGTATGGATAGGTATCAAGTTGAAACTTGTCACGCTAGTGAACATTAGGGTATCTTTATGCCTTTTATCCAAGCCCCCAGATCCACTTGGTTCAGGTCCAGATTGCCCAGTGATTATTGTCCTCAATAAATAAAGACAGGATGATGAACTTCTTTGTGATTTTAGATCATAGATCATAGATCATAAATACTTTTGGAGTTGAACCAGCCCCATTCCCTTCATCGGCAACCTGGCTAGATTTACAATGAATTAAGTTTGTGATCCGCGACTGGTATCAAATTCAAGTCTGGTACACTTTTAGATATATCGATCTAGATGTGCGTTTAGATGGGTCTAGACCCTCGCCCTCCAGCCCCCATCCTCCCGTTTACAGGCAACTGGACCCATGTTGCCCATGGGTCAATTTTGTGATAGGTGACTAGTATCAAGTTCGAATTTGGTACACTTGTGAATATATCAATCTAGGTGTGCATCTTGATGGGTCTTGACCCCTCTCCTCCACGTTCCAGATATGTATCAAACTTTTTACTTTTACACTCCATGTTTGAGCGCTTGCGCACTTGTTCAGCAATGGTTTGCAGAGAAGGCTTTTAAGTTTTCACGTAGTAAACGCTGAACTCGGTAGAAAAAAAACAACAGACAGACCAATCGCTTCAAGTTTTGCTGTTTTAAATTGCTTTACAACTGTTAACAAGACCTAGAAGCTCATATGGCACTTGTAAGTTGTGTCAGAGGATGAAAGTGGGAATTCGTCGATTCGTTGGTCTATCGTAATCCTTTGTAAGCAAAACCCTTGGAGCACGAATTAGCACGAGCTCTCTTCATAAAATGTATCGTTTGATCAAAAGGATTTTTTTGCTATTTGCGGCGATGAATGCGCAGCTTAAAAGGGCTAGGAATTTATGCAATTCCCTTGAGGCACAGACCAGCATGGGCCCTTTGAGAAAAAAATGAAAATGTATCTTTTGGTCAAATTACTTCTTTCACTTTGCGGTTAGGATGCGCACTTTAAGGGCGCTAGGAATTCATTTTTAAGAGAAGCCCATAGCCGTAGCCAGTCCGGTTTGTCGCTGATGTACCTTGGGCTTGTGCTTGTTGTTCCCACCAAGTTTAATCCCAGTCGCTCTATTCTACGCTTGTCACAAGATTTCCGGTCCCCCCCCCCCCACCCCCCAATTCATCGGATCCGGTCCGAACTTGAAATGAAACATCGGAGACACGACGTCTTTCCAAATATCAAGTTTCAGTAAGCTCCGATTACCTGTTCGAAAGTTACACACACCCCAAGATTCCGGATTCCCCCTCTCTCCACTCCCCCCACGATGGTCGGAAGGGGTAACTGACAATTTCCAAGTAAATCTTGTTGATTCCCTGATATACCTGCCAAGTCTCACCTTCCAAGCCCACCTGGAAGTACAAACTGGAAGTACCCGGAATTCCGGATCAGCTTAATTCCGCGACTCCCCCCACAACAACCAAATCCGGTCCAGCTCTGTCATGTTGTACCTAGTGCTAGTGCTTGTTCTTCCCACCAAATTGCACCCCGAACGCTCCACTCCAAGCGCGTCACAAGATTTCCGGTTATCCAGTCCGACTTCCCTGGATCTGGGTCTGCATCGGATTACGATCTGGATCTGGATCGATCGGATCTGGATCGATCGGATCTGGATCGATCCCGGGATCGAATTCATCGGATCTGGTCCGGACTTGAAACGGGACATCTGAGACACTAGTTGTTTCCGAAGATCAACTTTCATTAAGATTCGGTCACCAGTTATAAAGTTAAGCATGCCAGTAAATTTCGGATCTCGCCTTCTCCCCCCCCCCCATCACGATGGTCGGGCAAGTGACTATTTCAAGTTAATCTGGTCGAGTCCCTGAATGCCTGCTAAGTTTCATCGCCCTAGCACATCTGGAAGTACCCTAACTCGCAATCGTGGGATCGACTGACCGTCGGAATTGCGATCGGTATATGGCATGTGGCCGAAGGGCAAGTGCCATAAGGAGTCGAAAACGGAAGGAACGTTTTCAGCTTCAGAAATGAATGACATGTCGACGTGATCAAGTTAAAATCCAGTACTAATTTGACTAGTTGCAACATAAATTGAACAGTTGAAAAGGCTGGGACTATATCTTAATCGGATATTTTCAGAAAGTAGGGCATGGATTTACCGCGGTCGTAGGATTGACCAACTAAAATCCATTTACCGATGCAGCATACCGGCCACGCTTGACATGAGTAATTGGAGGATCCACACCAGATTAAGAAATCGCTAGAAATGAACTGAGGGAATCAAGCGCTGCGGCCACATCAACACTAAACGTGCGTAGGATCGATTTCACTAACGTAGAACCCGCTTCATCAGCCTATGACGTGATGCGCAACCCTGATGTTAGGCCTTATGTTAGGTCTTATGGTGGGGCCATAAACAGTTCATGGTGTTTTTTATTTGTATGAATAAACTGAAACTAAACTAAACTAAACTGACGGGCCCAGAATCTGAACTGCTTGTCGCTCCGCATTGACCACGGACGAATTAGGTGTAGCAAAATTTGTTGTCAAACACCTTTATAATAAATTGAAAGACTGTTATCAAAACCAAATTATTCAATAAAATTGCCCTTCCTCCCAAGTTTGATAAGGAAAGATCAAAGGGAAAATGTTACTTGTAATCTCTGTTGCACCCCTTTCCTGATCTCTTGTCAGTGTTTTAAAGGGGACCGCGATCCGGGATGTTGAATGGAGCCAGTGCTCCAGGAGTTATAATGAGACTGTTTAGGTCAAGATCAAGTTCAGGTTCAGGTTCGGATCAAGAGCGGTTGTACCTCACTGTTCGTTAGCGGAGGTGGGGCTTCGAAAGCTAAGTATGGTAAAATTGTCTTTTTAGCAGTATGGTAAGATATGCTGATTCCCGGAAAAATTCGGGCCTTTTCGGGACCAAACAAAAATTATCCAATGGTGCTGATTTTTTTTTATGCAGGCGTGTTCATGTGTCGGACAAGACTCTGAAGTACTTGGATGGCCACTTTGAGGTCGAGCGAGCCCACGGCGAACTTAGGGAAGAAGTTCTTAGGAATGCTGGCCTTAAGACCTATTTCATACTGAAGGAGGTCGAGCAAGTTAAAGTAAGTTTTTATTTCCTTCCAGCGAGATGCAGAGCGTATTTTTGTATTGGTCACTACCATTATCCACGATTTCTGAGAACATGTAGGTTTGCGAGCATAGTTTGTGTTTGCTGCCTGGTGGATCTCTGAAGCGCGACAGACGGAAAACCTAAACTATTCGTTTTATCTCGCTGCAACAAGCGCCATCGCCAGCTCCTAGTTTCTGTTTTTTTGTTTTTTTTTAATTACGAGCTCCCCGCCACACGACATCCAACCCGATGTCTCGTGTTTATGGCACTTGCCCTTTGGCCAAGTGCCATATAGTGATCGCAGTTTCTGTCCGTCCGTCGGTCTGGTGGTCAGTCGGTCGGTCCGGGTTTTGCTAGTTTGGGCACTTCCACATAATCTAGGACTATGAAACTTGGCAGACGTATGAGGGACCCCAAAAGATTCAGCTAGGAATAGTCATTTCCCCGGTTTGAGCATCGTGGGGAGAGTGGAGGGAGGGGGGGTCCGGAATATCGAGGTGTATATAGCTTTGGAACAGGTTATCGGATCTTAATGAAACTTGACATTTGGAAAGACCATGTGTCTCAGACGATCCACTTAAAATCCGAACCGGATCCGGTGACTTTGAGGGGGGGGGAGCCGAAAATCTTGGGAAACGCTTGGAGTGGAGGGATCGGGATGAAACTTGGCGGGAAGAACAAGCACAAGTCCTAGATATTTCATTGACATAACCGGACTGGATTCGGGGACTGTGGGGGCAGTTGGGGGGGGGGTCTGGTGATCCAGCGAGTTTGGTAGTTCCTGATGTAATAGGATGATGAAACGAATCTGGGGAATCCGAGTAGACCGACTTGAGGATAGTCGTTGCACGATGGGAACATTGCGGGGGGAGTCGAGGGATGGGGAATCCGGAATCTAGTGGCATTTATAACTTTTTAACGGGCGGTCGGATTTGAATGAAACTTGGCAAGTGGAAAGAGTTCCATGTCAAGTCCGGACTGGATCCAATACTTGGGGGGGGGGGGGAGTTGGAAGGGGGCAGCGGGATTCCTGTGAAACGCTTAGTGTCTAGGGATCGGGATGGAATTTGCTGGGAAGAACAAGCATAAGCTTTATGTACCTTCTTGACAGAACCAGATCCTATCGGGGTTCTTTGGCGGAGTTGGAGGGGTTTTCCCGGAATTCTGGTGATCGCGAGATACGTTAATTCCAGATATATGTGCTAAGGACGATAAAACTTGGCAGGCATATTACTGACCCGACCAAATAGGCTTAAGGACCCGACACACAGCCCTAGGAAGACTTCCGTTCCCGGATCCGACCATTGTTCGAGGTAGTTGAGGGAGAGGGAATCCGGAAATTTCTGAGTTCCGTAGGTTGCGAAAAAATGGCCCGATTCAAGTGAAACTTTAGGGGTGATAAGAACTGATGATCTAGATATGCAAAGCATGTGTACGAACCCATGCGGCTGTGGTTGGGGAGTTGGCGGGGGGGGGGGGGGGCGCATAAACTTTGTGAAATGAACAACAACCAAACGGGTGTGCAGAATTTGCAGATATACTCCGATTCGAGTTAAACTAGATTTCGGAAAAAGGAGATGTTAGAGATGCGAAGTTTATGTGTCCGGGTCGTATTCGGCCACAGTGGGTGGAGTTGGAGGGGGATACCCGGAAATGTTGTGGCTCGCATAGGGGTTAACGAGTGTAGTGATTTGAATGAAACTTGTAAAGCAGAGAGATCGTATGCCTTGAATGACATAATATGTTAGGGTCTGTAACGGATCCAAGCACGGTAGGGAGGGGTATCGGAATTCCCGGGAAAATGCTCAAATTTACTTTGTCGTTTCGCACACCACCTACTCGTAACAAGTGCCATATGAGCCCGTAGTTCTTGTTATGTTTTTGGGATCCCAAAACGTAAGTGGAGGGATGCCTATGACATCGCAAAAGCAGTCCCAAAGGGAATGAGATATTTTTATGAAACTTGGTGGGAGGATTTTTTGGAGCAAGGGAAAGGTCTAATTCGTAGATGGGCTCTGCTGCTCTACATTTAGGGGTGGGGGAGGGGGTCAAATTAAGGGACCAACAACATATTTTTAAACAGCTAATGAGATAGTCGATTAAGGGGTAAGAAGACGTTTTGAACAGTATAGTTATACCGGAAAGTTTGTTAAAAGTAAAAGCTTTATTTGAAGTAGATTAGATTTTCGATTTAGGGGTGAGAAGAGACACTGAATCCATATATGACAATCTTTTTTTTTTACCCGGACACGTAGTTCGCCGGGAATCCGGCTGAAATCAGAAACTTTTGTTGAGGCTGATTATATGTTTGATTTTGAGGTAAGAAGACATGTTGAACACGAATATGAAAACCATTTTCTCCCTGGACAAGTAGTTCACTCGGAATCCGGCCAAAATCGGAAAATTTGTTGAAAGCGAAAGTTGTATTTCTAGTTGATTAGATATTCGGTTTTAGAGGTAAGAAGAGTACTGAATCCATATATAACAATCATTTTTTACCCGGACATATAGTAGGCCCGGAAACCGGCTGAAACCGAGAATTCTGTTATAAGTTAAATTTTATATGCAGTTGATTAGATGCTGGATATAGGGGTAAGAAGATAGGCTGACTTGGTTTTTGAGCTTTATTTTTTCGCCGGGCAAGTAATTCCGAAATTCCGCCGAAACCGGAAAATTGGCAGAAGTAAGGCAGGGAGTTCCGATAGGTTACGTCAAAATAGATATGACTTAAATGGGTAAACAAGCATGCTGAATCCATATCTGAACATGTTTTTCTCATATCTACCATTTTTTGTACTGGCTTGTGAAAATATACAAAAACGTTTTTTTTTAAGTTTCGAAGGTGTTTCAACTGGAGAGCAAAAGCAAAAAAAAACTGTGAACGGAAAATGAGAGTTGGGCTGATCACTTATTATTGAGAAGAAAAATAACGGAATAATATCAGGTTTCAGTTTCGCTTTAATAAGTATGTGAGCTAATCGAGGAATCCAGCCCGAGAACCGGCTGAACCGACAAATAAAACTCACAAGAGAAGAAAAAAGAAGAAGTTGGTAATAGGAGTTGTAAACGTCGGACTGAGCCTTCTAGCTTTCAGCTAACATTAAATGGGTTATAGCGTTTGGATATTCGTCATATCCCAGCAGAAATCCTTAGCTGGAGTGTCAGCTCGAAAAGCAACAACGAATTGTTAACCCAGGTTATGCTTTTAGTGGTGACGAACCTGAACGCGTTTTCTTTACCAATTTAGTCGATCAGATGTCCTGTCAGAAAATTTTTGCTTTTCCAGGGTGCCTATGACCGGGTATATGTTTCACATTGTTTCAGTCTGTTCTGCCGTCTGTCTTTCCGCCTTAAGCACTATGTAGCTTTTGAAAAGATTGGTGTACTTCACAAATTTGGCATCATGGTCAACTGGGCCAGAATGCAGGTCGCGTCATTCAGCTCTATATTTAGGGTTGGGTAAGAAGTTAAAAAGCTAGGCGCGAAAGTTTGCTATGTTTAAGTTGACTAGTGTCGACATTGCAGTACGAAAATGTGCTGAATCCACACCTGAATGTCGCTCTTTGTTGCTTTATTTCTGCCGGTATACTGTCAGCTTGAGCTGATCAAACAGTTAAGGCTGTACCTGAACCTCAATGTTACCCTTGTTTCAAACGTATATCTAAGCTTCTCGATTTCCTCGATTTTTTATGTCATTCGAAACCCGTGTCTCTCGTTTTTATAGACTGAGACCTCGAGTGACTAGAAGTTTCAGATCTTGTTTCTTAGCCGTATCCGAAGCTTATTGCCATCCAAAACAGATGCGCTAGGACGAGTGTTTCCAAGTAACAGAATCTGCGTTTCTTTTCACTTAATCTGTCATTGCTTGGAAACGAATTGGAAACGAACCGTATCATTGATGTGGAAGCTATCACGAGTTCGGTATAGAAAACCGGGCGGACTGATCTCCAGTTTCGTACCCCCGTTTCATTGTGGAAAATCGTGACAGTTTTTGTTTCCCTCTTCCGTGTGTCTCATGTCTTTTGACTCTATTTCAGCGTATACCATCGGTACAATATTTCTTGCTAGCGAGATGCTTCAGAGGTCATCAAGGGGGGCCTTACAGGTCTGGCTAGCGAGGGTCCCGGCTGAGGAGCATTTTGTCTTTCAGATCCCCAATTATACCTGTCAAACCGTTTCCCAAGTGCACTTACTTGATTGTCATTCTGCCACTGAGACCTTTGAAGAAAACAAAATTATGTTTCTTGTCTTTTTTTGTGAGTGAAGACACGTTTGTTTTTCGTCCCCATTTGTTTGCCATTTGTCAATTGCTTCCGTTTCCATCCGTTTGAGAGGTATTTTTTATTTTTCGGCCCACAGTACCTCCTATCCCCTTCCCAATCAATGGAAACGTGAGAAAATTGGCTAAAATACTAGGTTTACTAACGAAGAACGGTAACGAAGACTGGGTTTCAACTGCAGCGGATGATGATTAGTCACCTCTGGGAAATATAGTTTATTTGTTTATTCATTTATTTCCCTCAGAACTGAGGAGTACAAAATAATGTATAAAACAGAACTGTGCCTAAACAATCTGGTCCATTTAATGACACACAAATATTAAAAAAATACACACGATTTCGACAACTGTTGTCTATTTGATGTGCCTGCATCCGGATCTATCGTTGTTTTCAAACCACTTATCCCGAAAACATCGCCAGTACGTGGCAATGGTTTGGCAGTTTAATGATATTCTAAAAAGCAGCTCACTGGGATTTAGACGTAAAGAAAGGCGTGGTTAGCTTCCGCCTCTTTCTAAATGAGACAAGAGACTCGACAAGAGATGGCAGACCTACTGCAAATCACCATCTGTTTGCAGACCTGTGTACTTCCGGTTTATGATTAGCTTTTAGACAAGAGATGCACTGGCAGACCCTCTGTCGACGCTACAACGAATTGCATTTTTCAAATAGGTGTAATACAGATTCGTCGTTTCCTCGGGGCGTGTTGTAACAAGCTGGGAAGGAGAATAGACTCTGGTTCTGCTTCGTCTTCTACAGAGCCAATCAAAGCGCTTCGTTGGGCTCCGCCAGCGGGCCGAGGAAAGAACAGCGTATCCAGGCTTGCCAGGGGAATCACAAAAGTCCTACTTAGTTGAGTAGTTGAGTTGAAGTAACAACTTTTCTTTGAAAGAACATGTTTTGTCCTGTTACGACTGCATGCTTATCAAGGGCCACAGCTAGTCCATCCGTCGTTAACTTGGAAGTTTTTCTTCCAATATTGTGGTAGTCAGATTATACTCGTGTACTAAGAACATTTTTTCTGATCTTTAGAAACCCTAAAAATCGTATGAGTGTGGCAACACCGGACGTCGCATTAATAAGAACGTTTACTTTCAGTTTGAACAAGGGAGTGCATTAAGACGTAAACATCACGTATAGCGCTATGCAGCTTGTTACACCTATTTGAACAATATTTTAGCAGACCGATGCACTTTCTGTGCAAAGCTGCAGCAGCGACCGACACGTCGGCCGGCCCACAAACTATACATCGACACACAGGCTGCGAGAGACCCTGGCACTACATGCTGACGACATGTAGATGTATACAATACTAAAACGCCAAAGATAGTGAAACGGGAATGGAAGCACTGACGGTAGTGAAGTAATTATGTGTCATACAACATCATTGTGTCACATGTGAACCAAATACAGATTTGGAAATGTAAAGTAAATGATTTAGTCGTGGACCTACACGCGGATGGTGTTGATGACACGCGCGATTCGAATAAATTAAGTGAAAACCAGCGGTCGTCGGTGACTACTTTGTTTTTACCAACGGACAATCATGTTTGAGGAAAGTTCCTCCTTTAATTGTACTTGATTTGGATGAAAGTATCTGCAAGGCCGAAGCAATTACTTAAACCAGAGCAACCGGGCACCTGCACAGAATGCAATAAAGTTCATCCTCGTCTTCCTTCCAAACTTTCATAAAGACTAGGTACCACTCGTCGTGGTTGAATGAGGATGTCATGGTAACAATGCTGAAGCTCTAAAGAGCTCCTACAGAGGCTGCAGCAACCATTTTCGTAAGAGGCAGGGGTGACTAGAGGGTGCTGGAAACTGTCCTGCCAGCTCGCTTCTAACGTCCGATACCAGAAGTAACCAGAAATATTGAATATTGAGTTATTCATATAAAATGGTGTATTTCAGAAATGGAACTTCATTTTCAGTCACTTCCTTATTCAAATTATTTTTCAAACTGGGATTTCAGAGATTTCCCCCAAACAAACAAATCTGTCAAAATGTAGAATCAATAGGAGAAGCATTCTCATTAGTTCCATTCCAGCAATCTTTGTATTCTTGCAATCCCAAGCATCATATTGACAACAAATGTTTCGTGTTGACGAGTGTGAATTGTTTACATTCCATAAAGAAATTCTGTTCTTTTCCATTACTATTCGTTATTAGAAGCAAATTAACGAATAACTATAATAAAAGGGGAACTTGAGTATATTGAACACTCGCGGCACTGATATACTTAATTGGCGGTATAAAACAGGTAGTTCCGGAGCCTATAGTAACATCTCGTACGCCTAGTAGAGACCAATTTCGTTTTAACAGCCGAGCGCAGAAACCCCTTACAATTGGATAACGGTAGTGGCAACCTCGGTTGTTGTCCACGGCTATGAATTGGTATGGTCCGTTAATTCTTACTGCTAGTTTTAAACTGGAATTATCCAATGAGCTGTCTGCTGCTGGTTATTATCGTATTGTTACTTTAAGCTGGAATGATCCCATTAGCTGTCAACTGATGGTTGTGAGACGATACACAGATAGAAGATATACTACTATTTACTACGATAACATCGATAACTGCAGTTTGCTGGTGGACCAAGGCAGTATTGGACTCAAAATATGGGGCTAGAGTACTCATTATCCATAGATAAGTGATACTACCGTAGAGCAGTATTTCAACCTTTGAAAGAACAAAGGTTGCCTTCCTCGGCAAATTCGGCAACCATTCCTCGGCAAAATTCGCGGACTTGCGGATGTACTTCAGCCCCTGTGCCGGCCGAACTCTAGGAAGCACCTCTGTTTGCACCTCTACAACGGTTTTAGAAACCCAAAAATACCAATAAAAATACGAGCACATATCAGAACAAATTTGTGGGTAGTCTAACCCTATCTAAGGGTAGGACGACCACGCCGATCTTCTTATTCCTGCTCAGTCTTGTTCTGTGCCATTTTAGTTGTTCCTCTTTGTCTTACGAAATAAGGTCTCGGATCGGGGGGGGGGGGATTCAGAATCCATTTCTTCTTTCCTCGGATCTCTTTTAATGTCCACCATTGTGATTTTGTCACGTACAAAGGATCGTCGGAGACTTTCCCTTGATGAGTCGTGCTGGGAAATGCCTGATTAATGCCAAGCTCTTCATAAGGAGTGCATTAACCGGCAACGACCTAAATTGAAATTAAAAATGAGTACGGCACAAATGGAGGAAATAACTTCTGATCTTTTAATTTTCTCATTAAATTTGTTTCGTATGTAAACGTATTTGTCTCCAAAACTGTTGGAGTCGATTCATTTTTGGGATCCCATAACGTAAGTGGAGGGATACCTATGACATCGCAAAAGTTGTCCGTCCGTCCGTCTGTAAGCACGATAACTCTCGAAGGGAATGAAATATTTTGATGAAACTTGGTATGAGGATTGTTTGGGTCAAGGGTAAGGTCGAGTTCGTAGATGGGCTCTGTAGCCCTATATTTGGCGGTGGGGGAGGGGGTTCCGTTTAAGGGACAAACAAAATATTTTTAAACAGCCATTGTGATAGTATATGGGGTAAGAAGACATGCTGAGCACGATGGTGACAACCATTTTCTAGCCGGACAAGTAGTTCGTCCGGAATCCGGCAAAAACCGGAAAGTTTGTTAAAAGTAAAAGTTTCATTTGAAGTTGATTAAATGTTTGATTTAGGGGTAAGAAGACATGCTCAGCACGATGGTGAAAACCATTTTCTCGCTGGACGAGTAGTTCGTCCGGAATCCGGCAAAAACCGGAAAGTTGGTTAAAAGTAAAAGTTTCATTTGAGGTTGATTAAATGTTTGATTTAAGGGTAAGAAGACATGCTGAGCATGATGGTGAAAATCATTTTGTCGCCGGACAAGCAGTTCGTCCGGAATCCGACCAAAACCGGAAAGTTGTTTAAAAGTTTGATTTGTGGGTAAGAAGACATGCTGAACCCGATGGTGAAAACCATTTTCTCGCCGGACAACTAGTTCGCCTGTAATCCGGCCAAAACCGGAAATATGTTAAAAGTAAAAGCTTTATCTGAAGTTGATTAAATGATATATTTAGGGGTAAGAAGAGACGCTGAGGCTGTATATAATGATCATTTTTTACCCGGACATATAATTAGTCCGGAATCCGGTTGTTATACCCGCATTTTTGTTTAGTCAAAATTTTATTTAAAGTTGAAGAGATTTCTTTGTAGGGATAAGGAGATACGCCGGCTTCGTTTCTGAATTTTTCTTTTTTTTGCTGGACTAGTAGTTCGCTCAGAACTTTGGCGAAACCGCAAATTTGGCAGTAGTAAAGCAGGAAGTTTCGGTCAGTATCGTCAAAATAGATATGGCTTATAGAGGTATAGATAGGTAGATAGAATATCTGAATTCTGTTTTCTCTGATGATTAGCCTGGCGAAGACAAGACCGAATTGTCTGGATTAAATCTTAGATTTTTGGGATCCCATCGACACCTTTGGTCTTTTTTAAAATGAACATTGAACAAAAGTAGAAGTCTCACTGACGCATATGAAATCCTGATTTAAAGTTGAAAATACAGTGAGCTACATAGCCCCCTTTTCTTATACCTTGGTCTGTGTCCCGACATCGACATTTCTCAATTCGGACCTCTGCGGACATTCAGCTCAAGTGAAAATTAGCTGTCATCCGTCTTTAACGCCTGTGATACTGATCGAGAGCTTTATTCATTTGACGAAGGAGAGCTACTGAGAAAGTACGATAATATCGATAGAACATGTTTCGTCAGTGTACATTTAAACATGTCAAGACCAATTTCAAACATCAAATCGAAAATATCGTATTTTGGAAAAATACCACGACCCTTACAAATTCTAAGTGTGTGTGTGGAGGGGTTTGCAATGATTTGATTTTAGAAGAAGCCATCAAGGAAGGATTTTTGGGATCTCAAAACGTAAGTGGAGGGATACCTATGACATCGCAAAAAGTTTCTGTCCGTCCGTTTGTGAGCACAATAACTCTCGAAGGGAATGAGATATTTTGATTAAACTTGGTGTGAGGATTCTTTGGGTCAAGGAAAAGGTCGAGTTCGTAGATGGGCTATGTAGACCTCCGTTTAGGGGTGGGGGAGGGGGTTCAAATTAGGGGCAAACAAAATATTTTTCAACAGCTAATGAGATAGTCGATTAGGAGCTAAGAAGACAAGCTTAACAGGATTATGAAAACCATTTTCCTGCCGGACAGGTAGTTCTCCCGTAATCCGGCTAATACCGCAAAGTTTGTTAAAAGTAAAAGTTTTATTTGATGTTGATTAGATGTTCGATTTAGGATAAGAAAACATATTGAACACTTATGTGTAAATCATCTTCTACCCGTGCAGCCCAGAATCTGGACAAAACCGGAAAATTTGTTAAAAGCAAAACTTTTATTTGTAGTTGATATCCGATTAAGGAATCAGACGAGATGCTGAATCCGTATATGACAATCATTTCTTATCCGGACATATAGTTCGCCCGGAATCTGGCTGTTGTTTTATGTTACTTTGTTAATAGTGTTAATAAGTTAATAGTGTTATATTCTTAAATTTGTTATAAGTTAAAAAATTGGATTTGATTAGAAGTTTTTCCGGATTTTTTTTGTATTCTGAGTCAAAAAGATTTAAAATGCATCAGGACTTTTTTATTTGAAATATTATAAATTTCTCTTGTACCTTCCTCGACGTTACAGGCATTCCCGTATAACTACAACTTTTTTGATCTCTGACCATTGTGCAAAGTTATCTGCAATCGCCCAGGACCTTCACCTTTCTACTCGTGGCCATTTCTCCGCATTCCACCTAGGAAGAAGATTTTTTAGTCCCGATTAGTCCCTTTTTCTTTTTTTTGATGTCTATTTTCTTATCTAGTGCAGTTACTACATTATTGAAAGCTCAGTGTATTTTTCTCCTTTTCTTTGACTGTACTGCACTATTTTCCTCTTCTTGTAAGTGCGTAAATAACATTCATCATCATTAGATATTCGATATAGGGGTAAGGAGATACGCTAAATTCGTTTTTGAGCTTTATTTTTTCGCCGGACAAGTAGTTCCGGAAGTTGGCCGAAAGCGAAAAATTGGCAGAAGTAAGGCAGGAAGGTTCAGTCGATTTCGTCAAAATAGATATGAGTTATGCTCACATGCTGAATCCATATCTGAACTTGGTTTTCTTAGATGATTAGCTATTTGGCCTTAATCAGTTTCTAAATGTTATAGTAAACATATTAAAAATAAAAGATCTAGCGAACACAAGACCCAACTGTCTGGCTCAAATATTGTTTTTTGGGATCCCGTTGAAACCTTTGTCTTATTTATTCAGAGTCACTGGGACATTGGTCGACGAACTACACTGTAAAAAAAAATCTTGCATTATTTGCTACTGGGATTAGTCTTATCTTTACTGAGATAAGATTAACCCTATTTCGGATTAATCTTATACCAACAAAGATAAGATTAATCCCAGTAGCAAATACTGCATCCTTATTCGGAGAAACTTTTTACCGAGTAAACTTGGACAAAGACTAGGGTTTAAATTTTGTTGGTATGCAGTTTGATTTTAAAAGAAGAGGGGTAGGCTAATTGACTGGTTTTGATCAGTTCCCCAGTTTAATGCGCAAGAAGGCCTAGCGTATTCTAGAAAGAAGTTTCCTCCCCTCGAAACGTATTTTCACTAGAAAATTCGGCTGTCAAGTCCAATGGAACATAAATAATAATAGAAAACCAATCATCCCGATGTTACATTTTATTTTTCTCTGATACGCGAGCGAAGATGAAAACAAAACCACAAACATATCCTGCTACAAACAAAACAAGACCAAAGGTTTCGATGGGATCCCAAAAATATAATGATGATGATGATGATGATCTATTTATTACCCATTTGTATGACAAAAAATTCGTCCTTAATGGAGTATGAAAAGAAGAAAAAAGGAAAGAAAAAACAAAACAACAACTGTAATTGATCGACATCAGCTCAATACACAAAACACACAAAGACTGATTACAACATAGCAAGATACAAACTGTGGCTATTGTCCAAACCCGCCGCAAAACGATCACGCCAGTCTTTTATCTGCTGATTTGGATTTGCAGTACCGTATTTTCTCGCAACGTGTGTATTTCTGATCCAGAATGGCAATTTCAATAACAAGACCAAAAGTTTCGATGGGATCCCAACAATTCAATATCTAATCCAGACAACTGGGTCTTGTCTTAGCCAGATCTAGTCATCGCCAGACTCCTTGAACATTTTTACAATTAAAATTCAGAAGCAGATCAAGGCCAAATAGCTAATAATCTGAGAAAACCAAGTTCAGATATGGATTCAGCATGTGTGTTTACCCCTATTAGTCACACCTGTTTTGACGAAAACTTCCTGCCACTTCTGCCAATATCCCGGTTTCGGCCGAAATCCAGAACTACTTGTCCGGCGAAAAAAGCAAGCTGAAAAACGAACTCGGGGTATCTTCTTTCCCCAATATTGAACATCTAATCAACTTCAAATAAAAATTTAACTTATAACAAATTTTCCGACTCCAGCCGGATTCCGGTCAAACTATATGTCCGGGTAAAATATGATTGTCACACACGGATTGAGCATCTCTTCTCACCCCTAAATCGCTTATCTAATCAACTAGAAATAAAACTTTAACTTCCAACAATTTTCCGGTTTTGGCCGGATTCCGGGCGAACTACATGTCCTGGTAGGAATTGTTTTCACATCATGTCTTCCTGCCCTAGATCGAACATCTAATCAACTCGAAATAAAACTTTAAATTTTAACAAACTTTCCGGTTTCGGCCGGATTCCGGGCGAACTACTTGCCCGTCGAGAAAATGGTTTTGACCATCGTCTTCAGCATGTTTTCCTACCCCTAAATCGAACATCTAATCAACTTCAAATAAAACTTTTACTTCGAACATCTAATCTCGATCGAACATCTAATCAACTCGAAATAAAACTTTAAATTTTAACAAACTTTCCGGCGGATTCCGGGCGAACTACTTGTCCGATGACAAAATGGTTTTCACCATCGTGCTCAGCATGTCTTCTTACCCATAATCGACTATCACATTAGCTGTTGCTAAATATTTTGTTTGCCCCTTTATTTGAACCCCTCCCCCACCCCTAAATGTAGGGCTACAAAGCCCATCTACAAACTCGAGTGGTCCGACGACCCAACAAGTCCTCACACCAAGTTTCATCAAAATATCTCATTACCTTCGAGAGTTATCGTGCTTACAGACGGACGGACGGACAGACGGACAACTTTTGCGATTTGCCCTCCACTTACGTTTTCGAATCCCAAAAACTTAACGTACTTAAAATAAATGGAAGAGATGCGTTTCTTATCAGTCGCTGTAAATATGGGAAAAAAGGGGGATTGTGCTAGAAGATGGGGTTTTACAAATATCGAATAGAGGCGGGCTAGGATGTGGCGGTTATATTTCAATTTGCACGGTACAAGTACTCCATAGGCTTTGCGTGTTCGAAGCGAAAAATGGCTAATAAGTCCATCTCGGGTGGACTTCATATCTCTACCAGTAGGAAGTCCAAGATACGTGAGAGACATCATGAGAGACATCAATAATATTTGATCCAGACTTAGTCTTGTAGATCAGTGGTTCCCAAACTTTTCCATACCGCGTACCCCTAATCAAGGTTCAAAAAGGTTCTTGAGAATCATTGTTCTACTAAAAAAAAAATTCTGAGACCACAGCGTGAAAAAGACGACATATATTGTCATAAAAGTGTACACATATATATAAAACAATCAGGCATTTGAGGGTGCTAAGTCGCTGAAATTTTTTCAGATTTTGGCTCGATGTCACTAACGTCAATAGCAAGATATTTCTCTGTTTGTTTTTCATCAAACACATAGTCGGAAACAAGACTTCTTAAATTTAGGTAGATCCGAATGGCAACAGAATGGCGTTTCCACTTGGTTCTTTGTACTCTCCCTGCACCTCCAAACAAACTAGGCAACAGTAAAATTTGGAAATTTGAGTTCTAAGGTACAATTAGTTGCAAGTTCATTAAGATTTTCTGTAAGCTTGTCACGAAAATGTCACGTTCCACTACATGGATATTGTATACAGTCCCGTTGTCTATCTTTGGTCGTGGTTGGTGAGAAATATTAAGCAAGTTCTCCCAGCTTTGTCATTAGTGTAACCTATCTGCTATATTAGCATACACTGATTATCACACTTGCTACGTTTGTTCTCTTTACATGACGTTTTATGTGCCCAATTATTGTTTCCGAGGAGCTTTTTCGTCGGGAGACGGGTTTTATGCAAATTCTGACAAAATTTTTATCGAAGGAAAGGGACATGGAAAGAGGCTAAAAGCAGCTGAAGCCGCATGTTATTTTCTGTAAGCATAGCTTAGTTGTAAAGTGGTCAACTATTTCAGAGCATAAGAGCTGAAACACTATGTTGTGCGAGGTTTTCTGTAAGGTTGTCAATTTCATCATAGTTCGCAAACTGATCAGTTCAGAAAGACACTTTCGCTGGTTCTCCGAATTGAACATTCTTCAGCCAAATTCAGAGATTTTGAGACCTTCGCGTATCCCTTAAGAGGGTCTCGCGTACCCCCAGATGGGAATCACTGTTGTAGATATCCGGTTTTTACCAGACTCTTCGAGCTTTTTACTACTAAGATTTAGAAACAACCAAATTGCTAATTGTTTGAAAAAACTAAGTTCAGATATGTACTTCACATGTGTGTATTTACACCTATGTCATATCTAGTTAGACGAAATTGATCGAAACTTCCTGCCTTACTTCTGCCTCCGACTTGGGCCGGATTCCGGGCAAACTGCTTGTCCGGCAAAAACTAAAGCTCAAAAATGAATTCAGCGTATCTTCTCACCCCTATGTCGAGCATCTAATCAACTTCAAAAAAAGCTGTACATTTTCAGGCTTTGGCCAGATTACGGGGAACTATTTGTCCAACGAGAAAATAATTTTCATGTATGGACTCAGCATGCCTATTACCACTACATCGAACCTCCAATCAACTTCAGATAAAACTTTTAGTTTTAAAAAATTTCAGAAATGATTCCGAAAAGGTTTTGGCCGGATTCTGGGTGAACTCTTTTGTCTGACGAGAAAATGGTTTTCATATACATGTTCATGATGTCTTCCTACCCCCAAATCGACTATCTCATTAGATGTTAAAAAATATTAGATGTTCGCCCTTTAACTTGAACCCCCTCCCCCACCCCTAAATGTAGGGCTACAGATCCCATCTAAAAACTCGACCTGTCCCTTGACCCCAAGAATCTTCACACCAAGTTTCATCAAAATAGCTCATTCCCTTCGAGAGTTATCGTGCTCACAGACAGACGGACGAACAGACGGTCACACGGACAACTCCAATGAAGTCATAGGTATCCCCGCATTTACGTCTTGGGATCCCAAAAACATGATAAGTCGTGATTAAAATAAAAATAAAATAAATGATAAATAAATTCAATAAAATATATCGGCTTCATAGGGGATTTGGCAAAAATACCTAGCTATCCTCGTACGTGGGCAACTTCGAGTTTTGCTGCGAAACTTGTTTGCTTAAATCTTTGCGTTGGACGTCGTTTTAACATTATTGCAGCAACAAAGGCGAGGCGTGGTGGCCTGATAGGCCAAGACAGACATGAAGAGCCAAGTTGGGTTTCTTCTGCGTCAAGCCAGATCCCTAAATTCGATGGAGATAATATATACCAGATAAAAATCCCCCCGTATTAGTTTGGCATGCATAAAATTACGCACAATGAAAATATTAAAGCCGTTCAAAGGCTAAAATGGGACAAACCTGAAAGAAGGTCACCCAAGTTTATTTCTGCCCCTCCTCATGGCGTAGCCTTCTCGGATCTCAGTGAAACTTATGGTTTTCTTTTACAGGAAAGTCGACCTCCGCCACAGAGTCAACCCTTGCTTCGCAGAAGTGGCGATTCAAACGCTGAAGAAAACTGTTCGGATCTAATTGCTTCATCAAGGGTGAATCCGCTAACGACTGCCGCCCTGTGGGGAGCTCATTACTCGGGAAAATCCTCATTCAATCTTGTCTGTGACGGGAAGGAGTACAAACGATTGCTGCTACAACAGCTCTCCACGAGAGATGCTAATAGGTATTTCCAACGCCTCTTCGGGGCTTCGAGTCCCTTTCGAAGTCGGTGGCCAATTAAGACCAATGACCACGGGAAAGAGATTGTTTGCTTTACTGGTATTGGCCCAAATACCCACAATATTTTCAAGTGTCCACAATTGTTTTCGACTACATATCCTTAGTAGAGCGATCTTCTTCCCCTATTATGTAGCTTCTCTGTGACCAGAGCCATAACTAGGTACTGCAGTGAGCTTTGTGTTGTCTGAGGTAAACACGTTGTATGTGTATCATTACGTAATATTAAGTAGACCTATAAACAATTAGTCGGGGAGTGAGGTACGGATCTTAAAGGACACCCCGCACTACATAGTATCTGCCAAAACGTTCTGAGATAGATGACTACTTTAAAACTTAGCTACGCTCACAGAAAATTAGACACAGATGCGGCTGTTTTTAGCCGCTTTTTGCATCTCTTGCCTTTGACGAAATGTTGCAAAATTTGCTTAAAAGCACAGAAAACTTGACTACCCAACTTTCGGCCATCAAACCGACCAGGGGGGCTTAGATAAAGATACAGGAACTTATTGTCGACAGGACGACTTCTTTGTTATCTCGACACTAAGGAGGGGCCTTAGTGTTCCCAAAGCTAGCTGGCACGCCCTTGTCCCTTATGCACTGTAATTATTAACTTATGCACTGTAAAAGTTCGCCTTTGGCCGTGTTTCTGCATAGTATCGGGACAGTAGTCAAGAGGTCTTGCGTTCGATTCCTACTACCGGCACATAAACCTTTTGCTTTTTTTCTACTAACTCAAAAGTCGAATTCTCGGAAACTGCAATGATCGTAACGAGAATTTTTCTTACTCTCAATATTGACTCAGGGTACATTCTTGATATGTCAGCTAGCTCCCCGAGTCAAGTTTTCTGTTCCTTTAACCGGTTTGCTGCATGACCAATATTACCGATTACCATCACCGTCAACAAACTTCCTTTTCCACGACGTACCGTCACCTACGTCGACGCAATATAACTGATCGCAGTATCTGTAAACATTAGGACAACAGGGCCCAACCAGCGCCCGACGTTATCCATTGCTTCCTGGCCGAATATTGAAAATTAAGTGTCTTTTTCTGTGTGTTTAGGTGTTTTATTTATTTTCTTTCGTTTACCACTTTTTCAAAATGGCGGGTTATAAATAAATTACTTACGTACTTATTAGAAGGCAAGAAAATCTTGAAACCGTAGGGTGATAAAACACAGCCTTGCCGGACGCCTTGCTTCTCTGAGATTTGAACCTATCATAGCAAGGAGCTTCGGGGGAAGAGAAAATCACTTTAGTACCATTTTCCACTTTCATACTTGATCAGATTGCGATGGCATCCGTCGGTTTCAAAACCTTATTTCGTCCAGAGTAAACTCGATAACCGTGTTTCCTCCATTGAAGAGGTCTAGAACTCACTTACGGTAATTCTTTACTGACTGAACCGTTTATAGAAAAATTCCCCCTCCTGGCCCCGTCGGAAGAAAAATACAAAGGCGATTTCATTTCCCAATATCCGAGTAGCCTGGAACAAAAATGTGCAGACATCAAGGGACTCCACAATCCCTGGTGAACCTGGCCAAATGTACCTCGACGTTACAAGATTTGTGGCACCTGCAATGAGTGGAAGACTTCTATGACCAAAATTAATCTCGCTAATGTCCCATCGTCTAAACTCTCCCGATCCCTTGGCGTGGCCTCATAAAAAATACAATGAATATTTTTTAATATGTTCCCGATTATATTTTGTGACATAGATAGTTTCCTAGTATCGACTAGATTTCTTGCTATTTTGTTCAAAAACTACTAAACCGTCCTATCCAAGCAGCTGTAGAAATGACATCCCGAAGATCTTTGTCGGGATGAGCTTAATGGATCTCCGGTAAAGAACGTCTCAGGAAAAATTGAGAAACAGAGAGCGGTCTTTGTTTATAAGTGCTGCAATAGTTTGTTATATCCAACTCTTCAGGATCAGTTATTCACCTTTAAATACCCGTAAAGATTTATTTCCTGCAAGACAAACATCGGCATATATTTGTCTTTGTTTACCTTTCGTTTTCTGCTTATATTTTGCTGATGTATTTTGCAGTTTTTCCCATTTCCTTTCTTCTTCTAATATTTTAGATTTGTTTAAATAAGGATTATGAATGGAAAGTAAGACAAAAGGATCACCTGTTGTCGTGGGACTATATTCTCTATGATTATTTACAACACGAGTGAACTACTTACGTAACTCCGGTAGCTTACTTAGCCTATCCTTTTAAAGGCATTATCTTAAAGGTTCTTCCTACTTCAAAGTTGATATTATTCAATTCAATTCAATTTCTTTTATTTAACGGTTTTTGAAAACCATAAAAAACAGAACAAAAATAAAACACTCGAAACAAACAGTACACTAAACTAAATCAATCAGGTCGAACGGGCTCCAGGTGGAACCTGGGTCACACGCAGAGACCGCTCCCATTCCAGCCACACAGGCAGAGACAACCTCAAAAGCGGGGCAGATGCAGCCCGCACAAGTGGATTAGACGACGTGAGAATCCTGTTCTGCAAAGAAAAAATGTTTCTCCTCCTTAGTTCAGGAAAAGAAGGAAGTCCCGCCACCCCAAACATACCAGAAGCACTGCAATGTCTAGGCAGACGATGCAGCCACCTGAAAGCATTGTTATAGAGAACCCGAAAAGACCTGTCAGTTTCCCCAGAGATGCTGGTCACAAGGGCCAGGCAGTAAATTGGAGTTAGAAAATAACAACGAGAAAATGACACATCTGAGCCGAATGCCAGGTAGACTATGATAAGATAAGATAAGATAAGATTTTATTTGCGCTAAGAGCCAAAAGCCATGGCAAATGCATATAGAACAAAAAAGCAACACCACACACAACAAATATTCCTATATAAATAACTCCTATAGGCATCTATCCTATATGAAAATATCTACCTACCGAGAGTGAGGTTTATATTTTTAAATGGCGTCGAGATTGTCATTCAATATCAACCGAGATGGAGGAAAGTTAGCTGTTCCATTTTTTTTTCGGAGAGAAAGGTTTACTCTGCGGTAATCTCTCATTCATCTCACTGTTGTTAGAACACCTTTTTCGATGTCAGTTTCTATCTTTCAGTACTTTTGTCGAACATAAAGGAACATTTTAATATCAGCCTCTAAAAAGTCATTTGAAGATTGTCATAATATACTACCTCTGGGACATAGATATGCGTTGCCGAGTGGAGAAAAAAAATTGTGTCCTTATTAGCCCTGAAACCGCCGGCCATGGAAAGGCCAAACTGCCTAGTGGCCCGATTCGCTGACAAAATTGAGTGTCAACCCCTCAATAACCACTTTAGGAGGACTTGCTCCGAGATTGAATTTTCGGATAGAAAATCCCAAGTCTCCGAATTCAGTGAATCAGTAATGTTTATTTTTAGGGACCTGAGCGAGAAGTCTTACTGTGCGAGTTTGAAATTCAAGGATGTCAAACAGGAAGCGGACTTCGTTCAACAGAGAGAAATCTTTTCCACGATGACAGTTGTCGTCTGCCCCCTAACGGTTGCTACATTGTTTGTTGCGGAAATGATCAAGTTCTCATATGAGTGAGTTCACATCCTCATACTTGGTTTAAAGGACGACCCAGACAGCGTTCGTAAAGCGCTCAGACGAATATTTGAACTTGTTAATCTTACAAAAGGCTAGTGTGGCAATTAATTCTTGAAGAAAACCTTTCTAATTATTTGACCGTACTATTATCATAAATAAACCATTTCATCACATTTTTCAGTTTCCTCGTTCCCCATTTCAGATTTATTTTATATTATTTTTGTTTTATCTGTTCGAACCTTACGAAAAAGGTTAACTAAAGCTGAACGTCTTGCCTATTTCGGTAAAGTACTTTACGCGGGTTTACGGAACTACCTTACGAAATTTCTGAAAGACTTTACGCCCTTTACGAACGTCGTCTTAGCCGTCCTTAAACAGTGTGTACTGCATTGCAATCGCTTTTATCTTCCATTTGTACTCTGCCTCAAATAACGGAGCAAAGCTCGATAGGAGAATGCGTGCTGAGCGTCCCGCAGAATCTTTGCATACAATTTTGGCAAACTACAAATGAAACGCTGCAAACTCACGGCTGTGTAAATCCCTTCATGTGATATTTCTTGCAGATCACGCTATAGACTTTGTTGCCTCAAGACTCTTCGCGCAAACCAACGTACACTGTAAAAAGTTTCTCCGTATAAAGATTAAAGTTAATCTTAATTAATGTTAATTTTATCTGCTTAGAGATAAGAATAATCTGAGTAGCAAATACTGCAGTTAACTTTAATCTTTATACGGAAAAACTTTTGACAGTGGATAATCACGAATACAAAGATTTCCCCCTAGCCCTGTACGGAAACCAAGACCAGCATAGAGCTCTTTAATCGAACCCGGATTCTAATCCTAGATAACTGATTCATCAGAGAAACAGCAAATTTATCTACTATCTTAGGTTACAAAATGCCAATCCAGAGGCGTCATTTCGCTCAAACCTAAGGGGGGGGGGGGGGCGGTGGCGGCGTCCTGGGCCCCCTTCGTGCACCGAGATGCACGGGCGGTTTAAAGTGCTTGGTCGGGGTAGTGGGTTGAATGCCGCAAGATTGACTTGTCGGAAATTCAGCAAGGCTGAAGAGTACCACGGTTTAGGAACAATAGACAAGAGACGTACTGCACCACCGGAAAACTAAACGAATTTTAAGAAACCAGTTTGTGAGAGGTAAAGCTGTCATGCCTAATAACATGGACTCGCTGTAGAGCGAAGCCACCGCAGCATCTTCTAACGACTGTGTAGCAACAAAATACCACTGAGCGGCGCAGGCGAAATTTCTTTCGAATCAATATGTTTTCTAACAAAATTTTACTACTTTTCGAACAAATTTTAGGTTTAAAAATGGACCAACTCAAAGTAAACAGAGCGTGCAACAAAAGGCGTCACAGGCGAATTTTTTTTGAATTCCGTATGATCAGAATACCTTTTATCACAAATGAAAGCAAAAGCCACCGATCATAGGTCAGCTCATAGTGTTTGGTCACGACACATTTCAGACCTTGTGAGCGGTGTGAGACATTTAACTGAAATACCGAACCTTTCTAAATAAAATGAGCATCCAAAATAAAACTGAAACAGAGTAGCCTTTGCTGTAACCCACGTTGGTCAGCTCATAGTGTTTGGTCACGACACATTTCAGACCTTGTGAGCGGTGTGAGACATTTAACTGAAATACCGAACCTTTCTAAATAAAATGAGCATCCAAAATAAAACTGAAACAGAGTAGCCTTTGCTGTAACCCACGTTAAAGACAGATTTTAAAAATTTCTTGCTTTTCTACAAAATAAGAAAACTGGGGTTAAGTAGAAAAGGAAAACTTCTGAGTTTTGGCACATAAACTAACCCAGGCTCAAACGTGCCTCGAAGACATTCGATCCTCGGACCAGTGGGTCACTTGTCTCGGATTAAAATGGGTTCAGTTGTAATGAGTGACCTTGGTCAACTGATATGGCGCAAATAGATGTCACAATTCCGATCAGAAACTGATGTTTTCGGGATATTTTTCTGTTTTTCATGAGTAGCTCTGAGCCCCCTTAGAAGGCCAGGGAGGGCAACTGCCCCTCCCCAAATGACGCCTCTGTGGCAATCCGACGATCTCACTCCGTTGCAAGATTCGCGAACCGATGATCCAAGAACGAATCCGGATTGTCCGATTGTTAGATAAAACGATTTTTCTTAATCTGGATTGTCTAAGAAGACCGATTTTTTTTATGTCTTCCTTTTTGTGAATGTGCAGGGATCTATCTAGCCATTGCTTTCGTTCCTCTGCTTCTTTTCTCTATTCCAAAGGACCTTGCATTTTCGTTACCATGGTATCAATTTCTTTATATTCTGTTTAGAAGTCAGGTGTGAAAGGATTTAAACTGAAATTCTTTCTTAAGAAAAAAGCGGTACGTTGAATCCAACTTTGCCTTGGTTACGCCATTGATATAGCACAGAGGTACCATAGAGCTTTGATTAAACTTATCAAATGGAATTCTTTAGAAAACAGTAATTAAGGTACAGCTGGTCAGATGACGAATTTAAAGCTGATCAAGCGGACAATTGAACGAAGTCCCGAATGGAAACGTTAAAAAAAGCTTAGAATTATCAATGGTGAAGGAAAGTTACCGTACGTGTATGTTTCAACTAAGTTCCAGCTCAGTACACTGTAAAACAAATCTTGCAGTATTTGCTACTGGGATTAATCTTGTCTTTATTGAGATAAGATTACCCCAAATCCGGATTAATCTTATCCCAGTAGAGATAAGGTTAATCCCAGTAGCAAATACTGCATCCTTAGTCGGAGAAACTTTTTACAGTATACTTTACAGGAAAGAAGAACCTCTCCTGCATGCGTTTTGTACAAGAACCCTTTCAGTCCCTGAAATACGTACTATTCTTCAGCCCTACTTCTTGGGCAAGAATGTTGAAAGTCCCAAAGTTAACTCAATTGCCATACCCTAAGTAACATTTTTTTCTCTTTTGGTGCTAGTGCTGTGTTTCCAACTTTCGTTTATGAAACATTTTCGAAGATCTAGACTACATACAAGCTAGTATTTAGACTAGCGAGTATTTTTAAATGGAAGATGAAGTCGAATCCAGCGCCCTCGCTGTGAAAGTTCCTTGATGAATAAATTCTACCAAGAACAAATAATCCAAAATAACCTCCGTCTTTGGTCCCATGCTGGATGTACTTTGTGAGGTTTGAGTTTATACCCGTCTACTTCCCTCTTCGCCGCTGCGCATACCAGATGAAAAACTGGAGGATGCCTGCAGCGGTGGAGAACCCGGTCTGCAGTGACTTAGACGTGACATCACATTGGTGGACAACCAATCAGCTGTCAAAGACGCAGAATGAGGGCAGATTTACAGTTCAGCAGAAGTTGCACGAGGGCAGGAGCTACATGAGGGCAGAAGTTACAGTTCAAAGCGACTTCTGTGTTCCAGTATAGATGGTGCAGTCCTTGCCGATACATTTGCTATTAACCTAATCATTATACAGTTAACTGTAAAAATGAAATATTTTTATGTTGCAGCATATTATCTAGTGTCCTGATTAGACTTCAACGACCTCTTTTAAATCACAGACAGTAAAGTAGCACTTCAGTTTGCTCTAGTCATCCAGCGTTAAGTTGCCAATCATCGAAATAAAATACTCGACTGCGGTAATGTTGAAACCGACTAACAGACCTTTTTCTTTCATAACCTTCATGTCATTTCCAGTCTAGTCGCCCTTCGCTGCAAAAGATTATGTTGCAGTCCTTAGCGTATTTCCTTTATTTTTTAGGAGCTTGCTTGTTTACTGCGTCTCTTTTGGACTTTTCGTTGTCTCTCTCGTCGTTACTTCTCTGACAGTTGCAGAAACTTACCCTCAGGTAAGTTGCCTTATCCTTTGCTTTCCAGGTTGGAACTTTGGTGGGAGCGTGTGAGGTCATTTCTTATGCAGACATAAGGGGATACAGGCTTCTGCTTGGTCTGATTGACGGTCTGTATAAAAACGTTGGAGTCTGTCGTTAAAGTTTGACTGAAGAGTCAGCTAATTTTTATGTTTTGGATTTGAGCAGAATTGATTATTTTACTCTGCTAAGTTTTTTTTTCTTCCTCTTGCAATATATAGTAGTGACGTTCAAAATGTATGGGGGAACTCGGGTTGGCTCGGACACGCGGTTGGTCTGGACACCCGCAAAACAAATATGCAAAGTTGTTGCTAAAACCTGAAAAAAATACAGGATCTGCCTTCTAGTGACCAAATTTTTGTACCAAGGCTTCGTAGTCCTTCCTCATGGTTTTCTCGAGGTCAAAGTTTTTGATTGTGGTCAGTGGCGAAACTAGGGGGAGGGGGCGTGGGGGGCAGCTGCACCCCAACGAAAGACCCTGTCGGTAAATCGGCAGTGTTTGTCGGTGGGAAGCACCGACAAACGCTTTTATCATTCCGTTTCTGATACCGATAAAAGCTCTGTCGGTAAACAGGATTCTTCCTGTTGGAGAGTAGGCAGCGTTTGTCTGTTGGCACGCTTTAGCATTCCGTTTAATACCGACAAAAGCTCTGTCGGTAAGCCAGGAAACTTCTTGCTGGGAAATTGGCAGCGTTTCTCGGTGCGGAGACGGTGCTCGGATTCGGTTTTCGGTACCGATAAGAACTCTGACTAACAGTTTCCTCATTTCGTTTCTCATACCGACGATAGCTCTGTCGGTAAATCATGAAACTTATCGTAGGGAAATCGGCAACGTCTGTCGGTGCACGGATTCCGTTTTCAGTACCGAAAAGAGCTCTGATAAAACAGTTTCCACATACCGTTTCTGATACCCACAGAGCTCTGTCGGTAATCAGGAAGCTTCTTGTCTGAAAATCAGAATAATCTGTCTGGGCGGAGCTGATACCGACAAAAGCCTTGTCGGGAAATTAAGCCGATGATCGGATTTTTCGATACGATGACTGGGTAAAGTGTCGGTAAAATGGGAATTCTCTTCTTCGGTCTGTTTACATCCGCAATGGATATAAATCTTGTCGGTAAATTCAGTAATTGTGAACTGTTCGTCAGTGATAAGACTTTATGATGTGGTGACTGGAATATTCTCGTCGGTAAGTCCGAGAATGCACTAATCAAACACTTCTTCGTTACTTTCTGTTCCGTGACGGTAAACCAACCACACTGGCAACCTGCTTGCTTTAACTGATCTTGAGTGATATCTCTGCTCCCACCCGTAAACTGTCATTTTGGGTTATTTGGCTGTACATCAATCCGGGAAATGGTCTACTTTACCCTGGGACATATGAGTTACAAATTCCCGTCAGTGATACCCCCACCAGCTCGGCCCACCGAGGTTGGATCAGTCCAGGGTATCTGAATAACACAACTAGGACACATGGACGCAGTATCGCCAAGTTTGTCTCAATCGCTTAACCCATTTGGTCGCTAAGCGTTTAAGAAAATGTGCAGGACCCACCTCTAATCCCCCCACAGCACTACCATAATAGCAAGAAGAGGTTCGGAAACATAAATGGCACATTTCGGCATCTGCGTCTACCATCTATACAATATTTCCGAGACCTCCTTGGACGCGGATAACTGAACACCTAGGGCAAGTCATCAAGTTTCCAGAAAACTAGATTGTCCGTTCACATATCTTATCTTCACCTGTACTATTGGTCCAACGCATCCATACCAAATTTTAACAAAATATCTAAGCGAGAGGTATCATGGTAAAAGACGGACAGACAAACTTTATGAACCCATATGTGCTAACGTTTTGGAGCCCAAAAAGTAGCTTAGTTTACAGGCGAAAAAGACAGCCGCGTAAATCTTCAAGCAGTGAAGTAATCTGTTGCAGTGCCTTATCACTTCTTTTCTGGTTTGCAAGATTATTGACTGCATATTATGTTCCTTGCTCCATGTGATATCAATGGTGCCAGGAAGGGAAAGGCGAATTCATTAGCTTTCATCAGAAAACCATCTGAATTGATACCTATGTTACAAATTATTATTGCAACGGTTGTAAGATGTGTTCGCGTGGAACGTGCGCCGTTGCCACGCAGTGGCAATTGCGCTTTTTGTCGGTAAATCATTAAATCATGTCGGTAAGATCTAGGCTTGCCCCCCCCCCCCCCCCTCCCACGAAAAGGGGCTAGTTTCACCACTGCTTGTGGTAGGTTGGACCGACGATACTTCGGAACTGGAAGACAATTATATGGTAATATATAGCTTAGTATGTCTGAGGTGGTCTATATATCCTGTTTCGTATTTTCGAAATGGATCACTTGGATTTCCTGTGGTGCGCCATTTTGTTATTTCAGTCAGGGATTAGTTGATTCGGACAGTTTTTGCTTACTGGTACTCCAGAAAAACGTGGAAATGAATTAGCAAAATAAAAAAAGGTACGGTCAGAATCATTCCATTATGTTTGGTATCTAATTAATTATCAAAATCCACAAAGATACACCTAAAGAGAGACGGCCTATAATAAATATAACTAGAGCCTGACTCAGACTTCTAGTCCTTGAATCTCTCTCGCGCTCTACTTACTCATAGTCTCAAACTCCATCTTATCTTATCGCTTGTGTCTTTTGACCAGAACTGCATCTTCAGGAGTAAGTGATGGGTAACTAAACTGTCGCAATATCAGCCCTATTGGATTAAAGTTGTTTCAGTTTTTTTACAACTGATATTTGAAGACACTGAATTATTTTGATTCACCTAAGGGATATTGTGTTTCTTCATGTTTATATATTCTGATTAAAAAGTCGCGAGAGAAAAGAGAACAAACGGACTCACGTTTAAGCCTTCATGAAGAAATCTTTGATATGCAAATATTGAAAGGTTTAAATAGCTTGCAGACAGTTTAACAAAAATGGAATTAGATTCAGGTGTATAACTTTGCATGAGATTTTGGAGCTGCGCGGGTGGGGTCAGAAAAAGCAAGTTTACAGGTGAGACCGGAAGTGAGAGGATCATTGTTCATTCCCAAATGTCAAGGTTGGGATGTAACCCCCTCCCCAATTAACACCAAAAAGCGAAGTTTCAAGTTAGCTCTTAGAAGTTCCAAGACTATTCTAATTGCTGATCGAGATCGCGGATTGGAGGGGAGCGGATTTAATGCCTCTAGATATTCTTGTAAGCTTTTGAGAGCTAGCTGTGTAGTCGGTGGGATAGGTATGGTGGGAAACATTTGTATGATGTTTTATTGGTCCGACTGAGCTAGGGGAAAGAGAGAAAAGAAAGTAAGCTATCCAACGCATGGCCTGTCCTATCTCTTATTTTTAAGATAAAGAGTTTATTTTTACTCCCTCACTGTATGACTGTGGAGAAGGCATTAAACTCTGTCTATGTTCCTCAGACTCGTCTGTGGAGAAGTAGCTATGAACTGGTGTGTTTTGATATCCGAGCGTTAGGCTCTATTCCAACGAAATCCATGTTCAAAATTTGTTTACGACCCGGTTCCAAATATCTCCGCTAGGCAGAACGGAATTCGCCTCAAAGCAAAGGATTCTCTATTAGGTTATTTGACCACTGGGTTGAATTTTTTTTTCCAATATTCTTTTTTTTATTTATATAGATATTCGGCGAAGTTCTTGCTACAGTCAGCCGATTGGCGAATGCAAATCTCTGGGGAAGGAAAGCACTGTCGAGCTTGTCTGTTGTCGTCGTCCTTGCCATGTACTGCGTATCTACCGTAAGCTTACCACTTTTTATTTACTCATCCAATTGTTACCGCCTTCAGTGCAGGCTGCAAGTGCCATATTAAGCTCAAACATTTTAACCATAATACTATAATTACTAAAAAACAAAACATGACACCTCCCAATACTCCATATCATGTTCGAGAAACTTCAAGAACTGACTAAGGTCACCCAAGTTGATATTTTTAAGATTAGTAAATCCTCCTCATCCATCGTTTCTCGCCCAAAAATCTCCCGTCTGGAGGCCAAGCTAACGAGCTGTATCCCTGCCGGCCTCCAGGGGTCGATTTATATTGTTATGAAGTTTTTTAAATTAAAGAACCTGAATCTGAAGCCTTTCTCACCGCAACAAGCCACCTAATGAAAAATACCCTCTCCGTGCAAACCGCCCATAGGGCAAAAGTAAGGACCAGAACGTAACTTACTTTTCTCCATATACCGTCTTCTTTCCTCGAATAGAGTGAGTCCGACCCGCAAACTTACATTCCCTTCAGATCAGCTCTGAGCTCTTCTCACGTTTCTCGCCATCTACACTGCAAAAAAAAAATCTTGCTGTATTTACTACTGGGATTAATATTGTCTCTACTGAGATAATCTTATCTCTAATCCATATTAATCTTATCTCAGTAGAGATAAGATAGATGGATTCATTAATTGCTAAGCAACCCGAGGACCATGGAAACAAAAAATCACAAAAAAAGTATCACATACTATAAGAAAACGCACAAAACAAAATAACAACACATAAGATAGACAAAATTCCTCCTTAATTTTCTCTTCTCTAATAACCATTTTCAAAATTTCTTTGTTATTTCCCTAATACAAAAATCTACTGCTATGTTCCATCGCTGTCCTCAGGAATCGCTCCAATCTCGTAATCGTAGTAAAACGTTCATTCCTAACCTAAGATTAATCCCAGTAGTACTGCAGTTAACTTTAATCCTTACTCGGAGAAACATATACAGTGTAGATAAGTCCACAGAAAAGTCTTCTTTACAGGTTCTCGCAAACGGAGTAAAACACAAGTGGAACAACTAGCTCGACCTGAAGATGATAACCGCAATGACCGGAGTTCAAATACCTCAGCTCAGCTAGTTAATAACAAATGAATAACATACCAATACTTCCTATGGGCAATTTTTGGGTGCTGAGGGGTCGACAAAATTTGCAATTTTGGCAGCGTCGAATGTTTGCCTTAATTTTACATAGCAATTGATAACTGAAAGAGATTACAAATTCATTTAAAATCCTCGTTATTTGTTTATTTTTAGTGTCTTTGCTGGTGATGCTAGCAAGTATACTTGCTAGGATTTTAGTAACAAACGGTATAAATCGTATTATGAACTGTGCAGTTTTTATATGCCCCTGGCGTGTCATTCTAATGACTCTACTGCTATTACGACTACACTCTTTACCGCCGTAGCGTAACATTTGAAGACATCGTGAGGGCTGCTCAGTTTTCCAGAAGGTGATACATTCTTCATCTTACAGGTAGAAGATTCCATCAACGTTCTTCAACAGTTGAACTTTTCGCTCAACGAAACTGCCTTGATCTCCACTGAAAATCGTCTAGAGACAGCACGCCCGGGCTCCGTTCTTTTAATTATTTGTACCGGCCTGATGCCCAGTTTCCATCATTTCGTTAAAGGAATTTTCGTCCTGATCATTTTGGCAGTCGAGCTTTTTCTGAGTGTCCTCCTGTCAACAAATTCTGATCGGTAAGTTCCGAAAAAAAGGAGGGGCTAGAAGCTCATATGATACTTGCAAGTTGCGTCAGAGGATGAAAGTGGGAATTATTCAATTCGTAGATTTTATAGCAATCCTTTGTAAGCAAAAAACCTTGAGGCACGAATGATCACGAGCTCTTGGTGATCATAAAATGCATCGTTTTTTGCACTTGACGGTTATAATGTGTACTTTAGGGAGGTCGGATCGGGGAACCGTCTATTTCCAAGCTAATCTGGTCGGGTTACTCATGCGCATGCCAAATTCCGTCGTTTAACTCCGGATCACAGGATTTTAATCACAGGATTGTAATTTTCGTTACAGGTTTGATTCCTATGAGATCTGCAAGCACTATTCGCTCATGGCCATCGCAGTGCTGATTTTGTTCATACTAGCGCGTCAGGTAAGGAGCTTTTCTTTCGATTTTCTTTTGTTGATCGAAGGAGTTGTTTGCATGCTTACCTCAGATATTAATCATTCCTGGAATCTATAGGCCGGGGAGGTCAGGGAGGTCATGGTGTCCTCACTCTTCAATGACGAACCATTTGTAAGGCCAGAATGGGGCGGAACCTTTCGTTTCTATTTTGCCCAATATGCTTGGCTTTTTTGTTATCTGCCTCGCCAGACAGAGCTGCTACGTAAATTGCTACCTCGGATTCACTGAAAGCCTTCAGTGACCCTTCTTTTCTGCACCTTCGATGCAAAAATAAAAAAATCAGTCTTAAAATTTATTTAACGACATCCGGATGCTGTTAGTTTACAGTCTCATGGAAGCAATTACGTCAGCTGAAATCCCCAGCACCATAACAAATCTTATTCACGGATATCTGAAGTAAAAATCATATTCTTTTATCGATCGGCCAACAGAAACAACAACCCTTTTCCTGTTGACTTTTAAAATTGCACAAGATTCTTGTAGGTGTTTACTAGACATGAGGAAAGGTTGAAAACCCGAGTTCAGTCTAGTAAAATCTATCTATTAACTCTTTTGAAACCCGGTATGATTAGTTTTTTCTGTGTTGATATTTACCTTTGCAGAGAAGAACAGGGATCGAGCCGAGCTCTGGTCATTCGTAAATTTATAACCATACTTTCCCATTTCAGCTAGAGCGAACAGCCCGTGTCCTCTTTTTGTGGCAGGCGGAAGCGGTTGACGAACGTGAACAGGCAGCAGATTTGCGCCGCAGAAATCAGGCACTCTTGTGCAACCTGCTGCCACCACACGTGGCGGCGCATTTCCTCGTGAGTTTGAATTCTTTATTATTGGAGCTTAGAAACGAATGCACTTTAAAGTTTAAACTAATACCCATAATATCAGTTGAAGGCTTTCATGATAGAACTCTGTAAACCCTCTTTAAGAACTCCGTAAAACAAAATATACCTTTCAGTCTGAGAAATGTTTGTCCGACTGCGTCGATGGAGCCAAAAAGATTGCAGCTGGTGTTTCTATCCACCGTCCGTCATTGGCAGCAAAGTAGGCTATCATCAGTGCAATAAAATATTGAAAAAAACATAAAACAATAGAATACCCACTAGACCTTGCTCAGCCGCCGAAACTGTTGCAGTCTCTTCGCGTGCCAGAGATAGTGCTGAAAAGTAAGAGGAAGCTGCTTGCATTGTAATGATGGTAAAGTCTTGGAAATCAACGATTTCGGTAACGCTTGGGAGAATGAATGAATTTATTACGTGATTTAGCCTTACGGCTTTCACAACTAACAAAGAAACAAAACAAAACATCTAAAATAAACTACAAATCACATAATTTGTATAGCCAACTAATAAAAAAAAACAAAAAAACCTAAATAATACACACTGTGAATTCCATTATCAAACACAGAACAAGACCAAAGGTTTCGATGGGATCCCAAAAATTCAATATCTGATCCAGACAACTGGGTCTTGTCTTAGCCAGATCCAGTCTTCGCCAGACTCCTTGAACATTTTTACAATTAAAATTCAGAAACAGATTAAGGCCAAATAGCTAATCACCTGAGAAAACCAAGTTCGGATTTGGATTCAGCATGTGTGTTTGCCCCTATAAGTCATATCTGTTTTGACGAAAACTTCCTGCCACTTCTGCCAATTTCCCGGTTCCGGCCGAACTCCAGAACTACTTGTCCGGCGAAAAAAGAAAGCTCAAACACGAAATCAGGGTATCTTCTTTCCCCAGTAATGAACATCTAATCAACTTCAAATAGAAATTTAGCTTATAACAAATTTTCCGATTCCAGCCGGATTCCGGTCGAACTATATGTCCGGGTAAAATACGATTGTCATACAGGGACTCAGCATCTCTTCTTACCCCTAAATCGCTTATCTAATCAACTAGAAATAAAACTTTGACTTCCAACAGTTTTCCGGTTTTGGCCGGATTCCGGACGAACTACATGTCCGGGTAGAAACTTGTTTTCACATAAGTGTTCAGCATGTCTTCTTGTCCTAAATCGAACATCTAATCAACTCCAAATAAAACTTTTAATTTTGACAAACTTTCCGGTTTGGGCCGGATTCCGGTCGAAATACTTGTCCGTCGAGAAAATAGTTTTCACCATCGTCTTCAGCATGTCTTCCTACCTCTAAATCGAACATTTAATCAACTTCAAATAAAACTTTTACTTTCAACAAACTTTCCGGTTTGGGCCGGATTCCGGGCGAAATACTTGTCCGTCGAGAAAATAGTTTTCACCATCGTCTTCAGCATGTCTTCCTACCCCCAAATCGAACATCTAATCAATTTCAAATGAAACTTTTACTTTCAACAAACTTTCCGGTTTGGGCCGGATTCCGGGCGAAATACTTGTCCGTCGAGAAAATAATTTTCACCATCGTCTTCAGCATGTCTTCCTATCCCTAAATCGAACGTCTAATCAACTTCAAATAAAACTTTTACTTTCAACAAACTTTCCGGTTTTGGCCGGATTCCGGGCGAACTACTTGTCCGATGACAAAATGGTTTTCACCATCGTGTTCAGCATGTCTTCTTACCCCATAATCGACTATCACATTAGCTGTTTCAAAACATTTTGTTTGTCCCTTAATTTGAATCCCCTCCCCCACCCCTAAACGTAGAGCTACAAAGCCCATCTACGAACTTGACTGGTCCGACGACCCAACGAACCCTCACACCAAGTTTCATCAAAATATATCATTCCCTTCGAGAGTTATCGTGCTTACAGACGGACGGACAGACGGACGGACGGACGGACGGACGGACGGACGGACGGACAGACGGACAACTTTTGCGATGTCATAGGTATCCCTCCACTTACGTTTTGGGATCCCAAAAACCAAATCAAGATGAAATGGAAAAGGAACATTGATCCTATTAAGGTGAAATAATAAATCTAAGCGTTCCCGAACAAAAGTAGGGCACTAAAAAAAAGATGGTAGCATGTTTCGTTTTCATCACAAAGGCACAACTCCGTATCAATTCCCACAAGAAGAATTCTCAAGAAGAGAATTCACTAGAAGTCACAGGAGTTTAGGGCATAGTAAAACTGTGGTGGCTTGCTCCGCACCCCATTGCCCGGCTGGAAGAACCTCAGTGGAGGCCAAAACAAAATGTGTCTGATCACCCTAAGGAACTCGGGCCCATCAGAGGTTTCTACTTGTCTACTGTCAAGGGATCCCAGCCTGGGATCCCTTCTAGCTTCAGCTCTTGATACCCTTCACGGGAGACAGATATTCACGGCACGATATGCTCCATCAAGGGCTATCACCGAGTAGAGCTACATATTATCTTGTCCTGACCTGAACTAAGTAAGTAATGACCTAGTAATAGTGACAGAGCAATGAAAGTCTACGATCAGCTTGAAACTCGACATTATAGGTGGCCCAGCGAAAGTCTCCGACCCCTTCTCGAACCCCAGAGACCACGCTTCTTTCCCCAGAAGCCCCACGGCTCACTGAAGCAATGGAACTCTACAGCCAGAGCTACTCAGAAGTGGGAGTGCTTTTTGCCTCCATGCCTAACTTTTCAGGTAGGTTGCTAATCGATTATTGCGTCGTGATCAGTCTTGCGTTTAAGGGATATTAAACTGCTGTTTATTTTTCAGTAGTCTAAGATACCATTGAAATCGTTGTTGAACTTCAACGGTGGGGATCTCTTGTCCAGTTTTTGATCTGTGTGAGGTTAAGGTAAACGGGAATCGAGACGTGAATTGGAAACGGGGATCTTGAAACCAAGCCACCTCGAACAGGGCGGGTCATGGCAGAAGCAAAAACACGTCAGAAGTCGGTAGGGGGATGACTAACATCCTACGAGTAGATTCAGTCATTGCGGAAGCACTGTGTTCGCATCGTACTTGCGACGTTTTTGTTTTGTTCTTTAACGTAGGGATTCTTGCAGTGTTGTAAATAACAGAATGCAGGAAGCAGGCTATTTGGCCTGCAGACAAATACAAATACTCTAGTATTTAACCGGTTTTATTTTGTACTACGGGGCAAATTGGTTCAAAATGCGTAAACCAGTAACTAAAACAAAACAAAAAAAGAAATCGAAAAACGAATATCGAACACAGTCTTGCAAAAAATTTATTGAATTCAGTTATTGAGTTGATTGATTCAATAACTGAGTTCAGTTATATTTCAGGAACGCTGGCAAACACATTTTGAGGGCTGAAAACGCGCGAACTGATAACTGAAATACCAAGATTTGAGAAATTATGCTCTCATTAATGGGTTTTCGGGAAACAATAGATTTAGTGCAGAATTTAAATTCAAGGTCATAGCCTGCGTATATCAGCTGAGGTCCGTGCTGTCTAGATCGAATGTCTCTTCGTAGACCCCTCTCCAACTCCCCCGACGCATGTGCTAACCTTGTCGGTCAACTTCCGTGTAGATATCTTTACCCTAAGTGTACAACGATATTTCAGTTGTTGGCCTACGCATTTCGACCCTTTTGTCCTGTCAAAACCTGCGTCTTTAACTTGGTTCAGAGCCGATGAAATTGGTTTCACTCGTTCTTTACAGTTCGTAAGTTTCCTACTCCTAACTAAAAGTTTGTGTCATAGGCACGTCGTATACAGGGGGCCCTTTTGTCCCCTGGAATTTTGTTTCTGAACGTGGTAATAGGCTTGTCGCGGATAAACGGTACAAGGAAAAAAGAAAATGGAAGTCTCATTGTTTGGCCTTTTGGCAAAAAAAAGTTTGGTTGTCTTGATTAAGATGGTTTCATCCTGTTTGTTTTCATCTCCCATGGATGTCAAATAGCTTCGATTTTCCTACTTTTCTAAGAGCATACTAAAATATCCATTCAACAGAAGCTCGTGGGACAGACTAGTTAGTAACAGAAGCTCCACATAAGGTTGCTAATATATGACAGCCCTGTGGGTGTTCGACCTAATTTTGCAGAGGAGGGGGGGGGGGGGGGATGACTAACTTATGTCATCTAGACAGCTAATGACGGATCTGGAAAAATGAGAAAGAGTACTCATACCGAAGTTTTTACCTTAAATCGTACTTCCAGCGCGATAAGGTTGTGTGACCCTCTTGTAGAGTCTCTCGCTGGTTGGCGGCTTGATTGTCGGACCATTGTTGTCACATCGGCTCAGTGGAATCCCAGTGTAGCCGGCATTCAGCATTTCGCTAGTCCTCGTTTTTAAAATCCACTCGTTTTTAAAATCCTTTTTAAAATCCACCCAGGGTCAATTGAAGCAAATCCAGGGCTATTCATTAGTTCATAAGGAAGAAAGGATAGGCTCCTAGATCTTCTAAAGATTCACCTTCAGTGGTCGTGTTCCGGTCAGAGAGCGTTTTCTTTTTTATACGGGAAAGTGAGCGGAGGGGACTCGAAGAAGGTAACTTTCCTACTTAAACACTGATTTGTTCCCAAAGACCCCAAGTATTGGATTCGGCTTGAATCTGCAAAGTACCGAAATGGCAATGTGCCATGAAGCCAAAGGTCATTCATCGTACCTTAAAGGACCCGTCTTATCTAGATGACTGCTCCACTTTCCGAGATTTACTTCCTTCCATATGTCACGTTTAGTCACCCTTATGGCATTGCTCTGTTTTTGGGATCCCAAAACGTAAGTGGAGGGATACCTATGACATCGCAAAAGTTGTCCGTCTGTCCGTCCGTCCGTCCGTCCGTCTGTCCGTCCGTCCGTCTGTAAGCACGATAACTCTCGAAGGGAATGAGACATTTTGATGAAACTTGGTGTGAGGGTTCGTTGAGTCGTCGGACCAGTTAAATTCGTAGATGGGCTTTGTAGCTCTACATTTAGGGGTGGGGGAGGGGATTCAAATTAAGGGACAAACAAAATATTTTGAAACAGCTAATGTGATAGTCTATTATGGGGTAAGAAGACATACTGAGCACGATGGTGAAAACCATTTTGTCATCGGACAAGTAGTTTGCCCGGAATCCGGCCAAAACCGGAAAGTTTGTTGAAAGTAAAAGTTTTATTTGAAGTTGATTAGATGTTCGATTTAGGGGTAGGAATACATGCTGAAGACGATGGTGAAAATTATTTTCTCGACGGACAAGCATTTCGCCCGGAATCCGGCCCAAACCGGAAAGTTTGTTGAAAGTAAAAGTTTTATTTGAAATTGATTAGATGTTCGATTTAGGGGTAGGAAGACATTCTGAAGACGATGGTGAAAACTATTTTCTCGACGGACAAGTATTTCGCCCGGAATCCGGCCCAAACCGGAAAGTTTGTTGAAAGTAAAAGTTTTATTTGAAGTTGATTAAGTGTTCGATTTAGAGGTAGGAAGACATGCTGAAGACGATGGTGAAAACTATTTTCTCGACGGACAAGTATTTCGACCGGAATCCGGCCCAAACCGGAAAGTTTGTCAAAATTAAAAGTTTTATTTGGAGTTGATTAGATGTTCGATTTAGGGCAAGAAGACATGCTGAACACTTATGTGAAAACAAGTTTCTACCCGGACATGTAGATCGTCCAGAATCCGGCCAAAACCGGAAAACTGTTGGAAGTCAAAGTTTTATTTCTAGTTCATTAGATAAGCGATTTAGGGGTAAGAAGAGATACTGAGTCGCTGTATGACAATCGTACTTTACCCGGACATATAGTCGACCGGAATCCTGCTGGAATCGGAAAATTTGTTATAAGCTAAATTTCTATTTGAGGTTGATTAGATGTTCATTACTGGGGAAAGAAGATACCCTGATTTCGTCTTTGAGCTTTCTTTTTTCGCCGGACAAGTAGTTCTGGAGTTCGGCCGGAACCGGGAAATTGGCAGAAGTGGCAGGAAGTTTTCGTCAAAACAGATATGACTTATAGGGGTAAAGACACATGCTGAATCCAAATCTGAACTTGGTTTTCTCAGGTGATTAGCTATTTGGCCTTAATCAGTTTCTGAATTTTAATTGTAAAAATGTTCAAGGAGTCTGGCGAAGACTGGATCTGGCTAAGACAAGACCCAGTTGTCTGGATCAGATATTGAATTTTTGGGATCCCATCGAAACCTTTGGTCTTGTTCTATTTGCTGTATATTATGGTCTTTTTCGATTTCCCCGCTTACTCCTTCTGAGGAGCTTCATGTGTGTTACCCGGAATTCGGCAAAATCCGGAAATTTTTAAGAAGTAAAAGTTTACTGTAAAGTCAGTTAAAGCTTTGATAGGGCTATAAGAAAACAGGCTGAATCCATGTCTGAACTTCGTTTCTCACCGGAAACAGATATTTATATGAGTGTGGCCAAAAATATGGTAAGAATTAAATCAGAAGTCTGAGCTGGTGGACTCGGATTCTTGAGACGCCGTTTTCAAGGACTCGGACTCGTCTCAGACTCGTCTTTCACGGAGCTGTCCGTCCGTCAAAGCTCTGGACTCGGACTTTTTCCGCCTTTTTCAATGACTCGGACTTGTGTCGGACGAAGTAGCACTGTCAGAAGTAAATGGAGGCAGCTTATAATTTGAACTGAAACCACTTTCAGAATCTAAGAAGACGCCATTTATTTTCTTCAAACTGATCTACTCGATCTGGGCGAGTGCAAGGTAAGCTGACTCCTCAGCTGGCCCTCGTTCCACTCACTGTTATCACGTATTCTGGGGCCTTTGATATTGCGGAAATCTTTTTTAATTAGCTAGACTGTACGATCACGGTATCAGTTCTGAAGTAGGTTGCAGACAAACCCAGTTGATTCACGACTGGTAACACAAAACCAATATCAAGCCTTGAACCTTGCAATGCAGTAGACTTGAAACAAAAGCTTGTGAGTGGGCGAACCGTGGACATTGCCAGGAGTGGTGATTATAGCAGAGGTCAGATTACTTTAGCTAACAACATAATTGTCCCAAAATACATTTTAAATACAGCATCATCGTTTGTCGAAGATTAGGACTTGTAGTTTTGTTTCTTTGCTTTGATCCGATATGAGCTGCTCGTTTTAGAGTAACAATGAAAGTATTATCTTGCTTTGGGACAGGTATGACCCGACAAAACACGCAACAAAGGTATATGCTCCAAAACCGTACCCCACATGATAATTCATATTTGTTAAGTCATGATTATTCATGCTGTACCTTTCCCTTTATATCATACAGTCAAACAGTGAAAGAACAACCTGCGATGGGTTTTTGCGATCCCAAAACGTAAGTGGAGGGATACCTATATGACATCGCAAAAGTTGTCCGTCCGTCCGTCTGTCCTTCCGTCTGTCTGTAAGCACGATAACTCTCCAAGGGAATGAGATATTTTGATGAAACATGGTGTGGGGATTCTTTGGGTCAAGAGTAAGGTCGAGTTCGTAGATGGGCTTTGTAGCCCTATATTTAGGGGTGGGAGAGGGGGTTTAAATTAAGGGGCAAACAAAGTATGTTTAAACAGCTAATGAGACAGTCGATTATGGGGTAAGAAAACGATGTGGAAAACCATTTTCTCGCCGAACAAGTAGTTCGCCCGGAATCCGGCCAAAACTGGAAAGTTTTTTAAAAGTAAAAGTTTTATTTGAAGTTGATTGGATGTTCGATTTAGGGGTAAGAAGACATGCTAAGCACGATGGTACGAAAACTATTTTTTCTCCGGACAAGTAGTTAGCCGGAATCCGGCCAAAACCGAAAAATTGTTAAAAGTATTTGTAGTTGATTAGATATCCGATTTAGGGGTAAGAAGAGATGCTGAATCCATGTATGACAATCATTTTTTACCCGGACATATAGTTCGCCCGGAATCCGGCTGGTTATGGCAATGTTTATAAGTTAAATTTTAATTTGAAGTTAATTAGATGTTCGATATGGAAAGAAGATACGCTGAGTTCGTTTTTTAGCTTTCCTTTTTTTTTGCCGGACAGGTAGTTCCGGAATTCGGCCGAAACCGGGAAATTGGCAGAAGTAATGCAGGAAGTTTTTGACAAAACAGATATGACTTGTAGCGTTAACACAAACATGCTGAATCCATATCTGAACTTGGTTTTCTCAGATGATTAGCTTTTTGGCCTTAATCTGTTTCTGAATTTTAATAGTTAAAACGTTCAAGAAGTCTGGCGAAGACTGGATCTGGCGAAGAAAGACCCAGTTGTCTGGATCAAATAGTGCATTTTTGGGATCCCATCGGAACCTTTGGTCTTGTTTTTCGTGAAATGCCACAAAAAAAGGAACTAGTTTTGTATTTTTTGTAATCTGCATTTCGTTGCCGTCTCAGGTATGTCCTGATTTGGCTTTTTCAGTAGTAGCGGCCCACTTACTCTATCTAGGCCCTACCGCTTCCAGCTAGCCAAAACTCTCCGTCTTCCGCCCAGTTACTACGTTCGCCTCCTTCAGAAAAGCGTCGCATGGTGGCACTGCAACATACAACGCCGGGTGACTTCTTGAAAACCAAGCTTGACGTGTCGATCAGGTTCACCGGAGCTGTCTGTTGACAACGGAGAATGTCTAGCTCTCTGTTTTCTAACCACTTTTTTTACGTAGAGTTCTACTCGGAGGATTCGATCAACAACCAGGGCTTGGAGTGTTTGAGGTTCTTAAACGAAGTTATATCGGATTTTGATGCGGTAAGCTCGACAGTCTTTTATAGTTCAAAGGCTTTTAATGTGATTACAGTTTAGGTCTGTGTCGGCGGAGGAGCGAGTGGAGCAGGGATTGGGAACTGGCATGAATATAGCTCCATTCAGATTTTAAAACTTCTGATTTGATTAGTTAGCTTGACATGTTGCTTCAGCTGTATTTTTTTTTTAGTAAGTGTGCCTGGAAAAATCAGTAATGTTCAAATCTGGAAATTCGGCTGAGATATTTTATTATTTTTTGCCAGTGAAAACGTCCATATAAACTGTAAAAACAAATCTTGCAGTATTTGCTACTGGAACCAATGTTGCCTCTAAAAAGATAATCTTATCTCTAATTCGGATTAATCTTATCTCAATAGAGATAAGGTTGATTCCAGTAGCAAATACTGCAGTTAACTTTAATCCTTACTCGAAGAAACTTTTTACAGTGTACCCGCAGGTATGGCCAGTCTGTATCTCAGTTATGTAAACAGTTTCTACAGTATCAAGCTCTATAAGCTAGACTACCATAGAGTGCTAAAACCCCATGCAATAATTTGGACTTACAGTAGCCTACAGTTGTTTACTTGTGTTAGTATGGTCTTTTGACAGCTTGATTGTCGGGAAACTTGTTTTGTGAACGTGTCTCGTTTAATGAGTGTAGCCATAGTTGGGAGGGCTTCCCAAATTGCATGTCATACACCTCTCTAGTTCGGTACTACAGTATTGAAATTAGAGTAGGAGCTTTTTAGAGGGGCATGTTTCATCTGGTTACTTTGTGTCAACGCATTCTTGAGCTATGTCACTTCTGTAACCGCCGTGAAATTGGATGGAGCTATTCCTTTAAGAAATCGCATCAGTTTTTGGAGTCCATGCTCCTTTGCTTTTTCGCAATATGAACTCTGTTTTTGAGCGGCTAATTGAAGTCGATTGGAGCATACTGAAATTCAAAAGTCGGATAAAGTAATCGATCTTCTGTGATGCCTCGTGTTATTCGTGTATGAACCTCACAAATATCCGGCCTTTCCAAACTTCAAGAGATTAAGATCCGGATTTTGCCCATTTCCCTTCGAAATTCCTGGAAGTATTTACTCGTTGCCCCGATATTGTTATTAGAAGAAGACAGACACAGTCTTAGACTGATCAAGTACAATTTTGTTTGAATGGACCCAATTTCCCCCTCGGACGTTTCCCAGTGCCGGGTAGGGATATATAGTTCTGGTTCTAATATGCCAGGTTAGCACTTGACGATCCGCGTGTTCGTTGAGTCTAAGGGGTCGGTGTTTTTTTTATATAGTGAGGGAAAGGGGGAGGGCATTGTCCGTGAATAAGTCGAGTGTTTGTTTTTTGCCCAGTAGCTAACCATCCTTTGCTCGGCTGAGCCAACGTCGAAGTAGGTTTATGGAGTGAAGTGCATTGAAGTGTGACCAGGGGTTCAGTCGCTTAACATAATAGACGGTGGCAAGCTCGGATACGCAAATGACTAGAACTGAAATGATCCCTGAGCTTCGAGCGAACAAAATATTTGAGGAACCAAGAAATTGAAATTATTCAGATCCACCTGGAGAGGGGTAGTTGAACTTGTGATATACCCCACATCCCCTTGGAGTGATTGGATGCATGTCTGTAGCCGCTATCTTTATACGCCACTTTTCCTCCCTTTTCTACCAACGTTTAAGGAATGGAAGTCTGGATTCCGGGGACGGCAGTCTGGAAATATAATATCGTATATGTTAGGAATGTTATACCCGGTGGGGACGGAAATGCGACGGAAAATTATTTGTTATATTAAAATTAATTATTATATTTATTATTGTATTGTGGAGAACAAAGCAAATTTTCTAAAGTTCACCACTGGAGTTCAATTACCGAGTTGAAGTGGAGGATATGCTAATCTCAGTTCCGTACTTGTTGAGCGGATTGTCAACGAAGACTCTTGTTAACAGAATAGAATATCTGCTGCGAAACAGCATCAAAGTATATGCGAAATGACCAAAAAACGGTGGATGCACCACCAAAGAGACAACGGAGGGTAACCTTTCGGAGGGAGGTCTTTGGCAGGGATCTTCCTTACGTGATAAAGAGATATGTCTACCAAAACATTTGTGTGGGTAGTAAGGGGCACGGGCTTTATTTTGACTCAAGAGCAATCGCACATCGGTGCATGATTTCCGTTTAGGGCTTTGAAAGAAACCTGAGGTTTTCTTTGGAAATAAGTAGAAGGAAGATCTGTCAGCTTGTAGTAGCTCATTTTCAGTCATGTATGGTGTTTAAGAACAAAGGCAGACGCTTGGATAGTTTTGGGTCACTTCTTCCTTGTTTGGCCTCAAGTTCAAGTTCAATAGGTTTATTAACAAATAACAAGATAAATCACACATAATCAATACAATCAGTCCATTCCTGGACTCCGAACCACAATCTTTACATTTTAACATAAGACGCAGAGTGGTCACTGCTACTACTCTAAGACACAACCTTACCTCTAAAAAAAAACAAAAAAACTAACCAATTACCTTCCTGCACCTCACCCCAGGGGAAACCACCCCATCATAAGAGAAAAAAAAAAAAAACCTTTTTTACATTACATTTACATTTACATTTTATTATTTTTATTTATTCTTAAGCTTTCTTAAGCCTTCTCCGGGTGTTTGTCAGTTGTCAGACCCATGCGTAGAATGATCGATAGTGTATTACGATATTTGTGTAATTTTTCTCTTGCTTTGAATGATGCTCATTGCTTGTTAATTCCCTCCAGTTACTTCCAACCAGAGGCCGAATTATTGTGCTAGATCAGTTTCCTTTTTCGTTTATTTTATATTTCCTAGCTATTTTCTTTCCAGTAATGAACATAATGTTTTCCCCTCTGTCAGATTTTACAACTTACCCAATTCCAGAGGTCTTCATGCCATTCCAGGGAGACTTTGACCCTTTCGCGTAAGGAATATACAAAATAGTAGCGCGCAGAAATTTTGGTAAGCTCGGAGACAATCTGACGAAAACGGTTTGGGAATCGAAAGACTGAAAACGCAACTTAGATCATTGTAAAATTTGTAACACTGTTCTCAGGAATTTTCGCGTTTAAATGGACAGCAGTTCTTTAACTGGGGAGACAACTACGATTGATGGTGTGTCATTTGTCGTTGCCAGCACCTGCAATTTGTTCCATGACTGCCAACAATTACAGAGAAGCCTCGTGGGAGCTCCTTTCTAATTCTTCCTTACTGGGCGTCGTTCATCTCGTTGTCTTGCTCATTTCCAACGGACAGTTTGTGACTTATTTGTTTCCTAATGCGCCATCCTCTTAATCAGTCTGGAACGGTACAATTACAGCACTGATTGTTTCTGGGACAATTTATTGGTCCTCGTACCCTCAAAGACCATTGTTGAAGGATATGCGGATGCTAGGTCGAGTGAAACAGCGTGGTACTAGAGTATTCCACCTTAGAGATGATATACAGTTGATGAGCAAAACAGAATGCTGGGTTGGCGGCAGCAAACGCCAGTGGAGATCTTTAAGACTATTTTAAGGGTCTCCAAGGTTATCAGTGCCTCACACTCACAGCAGTATGTGCTAGTAATACTTAGGCTGTTGTGGTCAAGGGAAGTGAGGGGTTGCCCAATCGCGGTTTTATTGTTCATCCAGTACCTTTGTGTCGCGGTGCCTGACCGATGCCGTCACCGGTCTCCACGTGTTAGGATATTAAAATCAGCATCTTTAAAAACGGGAAGTGCCTAATTTATCGTCGGCATCGATATTTTCTGATCAAAAAGCTTAATTCGTATCTGGTTCCTTAAAATAATTAAATCCTCAAAATAAAGCTTGGGGTTAAAAATAAATGCTTAGGGATCGTTCCCACCGCCTAGTAAGAGCTATATTAGTCGTTTCGAAAACAATGCTAAAACTGTTTCAACCGAGTAACAATATTGTCACCTTGCTCACCAGGCTTTCACCAGCATCTTCGTGAATATCCGCCTACTGTTCTCACCCTCGCATACATGGGGTGATAGTACACGACACTGAAATCAACCTTGCTCCCTGGACTCCAAGGACCCACTCAGCCTCCTTCCTTTGTACCTATCATTCTCGAGCATGGTATAAGTGGTGCAGGCAGAAAATCTGAAGGGAATTATGGATATGAAGACGTTAAGATAGCATGTAAACAGTCTTTGAGTAAAACATCGTGGAATGGAATTCAATGAACACTGGATGTGTGAGAACTATGTGTTTGCTTGACCGACTATATACCTTTAACACAGAAATGAGAATACCAAAATAGTTTGGTCATAAAATTAACTATCGCTGTTCCAACCTTTGTGGTACCCGCGGACAAATCTGTAGTTGCTCATCACAGGCGACTGACGAACACACGATAGGGTGCTTAATTTCATACGCAGTAAACGGTAAGAATCCTGACAAGCCCGATGCGAAAATACAACCAAAGGTCTCGTTGTAATAACGGAGAAAATGTGTTTACGATTTCTTTATCTTTTTGTGCTGTACTTTCTTCGCACTTTCTTCGTTCTGTACTTTCTGGCGTTTCTTTCAGTCAGACTACACACATAGCACGGTCAGACGGAGCACTGACAGAGCGTGGTCAGACAGTAAACGTTATGGACGGTCGGCTAGACCACAGCTCTCAAAGGTCTCTTTCCGCTTCGTCACACTAGGCGGGGGGGGGGGGGGGGGGCTATAATGGTCGTCCTGTAGGATTCGTGTCTCTCTTGCTAATTAATGACAGGGGTTGAAACCAGGCTAATGAAACCGCGCATTCCCGAAAAAAGCAGGCGATTGATAAGGGTGACATGACAGGGATGGGGTCAGGCACGCGGGACCGACGTCTTCACAAACACTTTTCGTAAACGAAGCCGCAAAATAGTAATTATAGAATCAAAAATTTATAATTATTCGGGTCTATGGTGGTTCAGGATGCCTCAATACAAAATAAATGGTTAATTGGAATGCGGAGGCTTTTCAAATATGAATTTTGATACCAGTTTAGAAACTTAAGGGCTTGTCAGGTCTGAGCGTGCCTTGGCAGAGGATATCTGCAAAATTTTCAGAATCGGAGTAGACTCTGTCTGCTTTTGGGAATGAAAGACGGGGAGCGAATTCGCCCGAATTTTAAATTCCAGAAGCATGAACAGAAAACTAGAATCAGGGTGTTGTAAACAGTAGAGCAGTGACCCCACTGCGATATTTTAGCTGGTCTACATCCATCGTTTCTGTATTTCAAGTTATTTTCCTGGCGTTGCAATTTTTTTCTTCTCGTAGCCGAATCGTAATGAAGCGGTTTTCGACCTGACGATTGTTAGGCGTGGCCAACATTGCTCCCAGTGTGAATTTAGCTTGAGCAGGCCAGATAACTGAAAAATCTCGGAGAACTTACCGGCAAAAACGAAAATTTGACCAGATTCTGGACAAATCACTGGGCCGGTTTTAGCTTACTCCTAATATGAGCTCTTCCATGATGACTGGTTCAAGTTCTGTGAAATAAGACAAAGACGACTGCTTAACTCGCTTCTGTTATCATCATCGTTATCGTTGGTAAGGACAAAAACAAAACAAGTCTCCTGATTTTTCTCGGCATCTGAGATCGTGTGTCTCCATCTTTCGCCGGCAGTAATGAACGTCTTTTCTAGCTTCTGGACCTTCCGCGATTCAGACGGGATATCACGAAGATTAAGACAATCGGATCAAGCTACATGGCTTCAAGCGGACTAGACTTGACAGGAGTCGCCAAGGTAACTCAACTGATGCGGATTGTCTCGGGAAAAGGAATTCGGTGTTATCTGCAGCTGATTGGTTTGATGATGTCAAGTTTTAATAGTTGCGTTTTTGCAGATACCATGGTCTCTATTACCATGGAAACTGGATCTGCAATTCGTGGTTTTTGCAGTTACCGTGGTACCTGATACTACGGTTGGCCTGCAAAAACTACAATTGCCGAAATTGCGCCTTTCGATGTCGTCCCAAAAGAAAAACTGATGTCCAGTCAAACCACGAAGTTCCAAACTTCTTTCCCACCAATTTGACAAAAATCGTAGGATCTGTTGTTGGTAATGATTAAAGTGAGATGACTTTTTAGATACCACGATCAATTAATTACCACGGTCGGACCGTAGTATCTGAATATCAGATACCACGATCACTGGTCAGATACCATGATAACTGCAGAAACGCCTTTTGATCGTGGTATCAGATACCACCGTAACTGGAAAAACGATTTTAGACCATGGTATCAGATACCATGGTATCTGCAAAAACGCAAATATTGTTTGTGATTGGTCATGCGAATGATGTGTCACTCGATCTAAAGGCGTTTTCCGAGATTTGTTTGTGTCTCGAAAAGAGTTACGTTTCCGCGGTCGTTTGTGATTTTTTATTTTGTGGCTTGAATATTGCTGGAAATTCAAATTTAGCAGTATTCCAAATAATAAAATCAACTACTTTATCAAGTACATACACATAAGAATAAGGATCCTTTTTGTACAGAATGCGAGCCCCTACGTAACCCTGAAGCTATATTTATTGAGGTTTACCGAATTATTACAAAAATTTATTCAGACATTGGAAATTACAAAAAAATTGACGACACGACTCTTTCGGAGACTTTCAACTTCTGGGTCGACTGTGTGGCAAAAACTGTTTTTCCGCGACAAAAACTCAGAACTGTGTGGCCCACAATTAGTGGGCACAATTAGGGCTTTACGAATCCAGGATCCTGACAGTTTGCCTGCTTGTCGATTCTTCTGCTCGATATCTATTCTATCTGTATTGTAGCTCAAAGAAAGCTTTTCGCTAGAGTTCTCTTCCATGCCCTTGCAGCACAGGAAGTATGTTATCCACACGTCACGCGTCGTGCTCAGTTATGGCACTCTGAGAAACTTATGGATAAGCAGTCGAGAGCAAGAAAGGGCAGACTTACCTATAGACAGCCAAGCCAAGAATAAGTTTGAGTTGGCAAGAAGCAGAGATGAGTTGTTCGAGTTTTTGGAATTCGGGCATGGTCGAGGGCATGGTTAGAAGAGCTTAGAAATATTTCCTCCCACCCTCCAAAAAATGATGTGTTTTTAATTATTCGTGATGTTATCGATCGTGCCGTCTCCGAGTAATGCCTTGGACAGAAGATCGTGGTCTGGCAACTGGGGACTTGAAGTCCTGGCTGGATCTTCCGCATCCCCGTACTTTCCATACGTTTTTTTTGTTGTTCAACTTGACGAGGAGAGTGCATGCGGCCGTGAAATCCTGATTGTGTGTTCGAACTAAACATTCTTTTTCTAGTCCGATGATTCGTTGGAAGTTCGGTGGAGCCACCTAGCGACTCTAGTCGACTTCGGTTTTGAAATGCAACAGGCGCTCCAGGGGATCAATGAGCAGAGCTTCAATAATTTCATCCTAAGAATGGGTAGGTTTGAAAATCACAGACCTGGCAACCTTGCGCATGGGCGTTAAATCCGACCAACTTTAAAATTTCTAACAAACACCTTGGTCGGACATCTCAATCCACTGGACTGGAAACATCCCAGAAAAAAAGACGGACATGGAAGCCGTTATAGAACCACGGCAGAAATCCATGTCGTGGATGATAGTGACCCAGGCACTCAGCACAAAAATGTAGTTCAAACAACAGCCGTAGAAGTGTTCCTAACTATACAAAAACAATGCGACATGATTTCCCTGATCATTTACAAGGGCCTTCGTCTAGCATGATTATTTCACGTTCTTCTCCCAGCTTATGAGTTACCTCGATTTCGGTTAAGAGGCGCGCAGCCACGACACAAAGTACATAATTCTCTTGCTTCAGACAAATAGAACACTTAAAGGTGTGGCCTAACAATCAATCAATCAAGTTTAATCCAAATAGCTAAAAGCTAGAAAAGGAATAAAACCGAAGACAAAAAAGAGCAAATGAATTCATCTGACAAACAAATGTGCCCTTCAGTGCTACATCAGGCAACGGACAAAAGTGAACAAACCAAGGAGAAGATCGCTTCGTCGACGACAGGTAGTCCTAGAACTATTACTATTCCGTGTCGTGCTCCCGCTTTTATCGGAGAGTCGTGACCGGGTGCCGACCAGACCTACACACAAACTACGCGCATGCGTATGAGCATTTACAATTAGATTAATTTTTTCCTAAAAATGATAAATGTTGCATTGGTGCATGAGTGTACCAGTAACCATTAAAGGACTCGTTTTACCTATAATAATAACGCAACCTACTTCCATAATCACTCCATATATTTCGAAACCCGGAGACTCCAATTTCGTGCGGTACATTCTAACCCTCTAACAGAACCACGTTGATTTTCTCACTTGCCGTGGTGTTTTGCTACCTTCGATGTGTATCACACTGTCGACGGTTGCCTGCGAGCAGTTTTCCATCAGAAAATCCGGTTATGTAAATTGTTTCCCTGTTTTTGCTATAAGTCAATGGGTCTCGAAAATGGCTTAAACAGCCAAAACCGTGGGTTATTTGTTGAAAACACAGCCTAGTTTTAAAGTATCCAAATATTCTAGAATACTGCAAGTTGAAGAGTAAATAGTGCGAAGGGTCCTTTTGAGTGTATTAGGATCAGTATCGACATTCGATACTAATACACTCATGAACCAAAACAATTTATGACCCGCCATTTTGAAAAAACGGAGTACATGAAGAAAATAAAGAAAATAAACAAAACACATAAACACACAGAAAAAGACACTTAATTTTCAATCTTCGGTCAGGAAGCAGTGGACGACGTCGTGCGCTGGTTGGGCCCTGTTCTCCATAATTTTTTAAAGCGATGAGGAAACATCCAAAAGGGTAACACTTGCATCTTGAATTTCTCCGTCAATCTATGGTTATGACGTAGTTTCGACAAGTGGAGCAGGTGCTTTGCATATTTAAAATAACATGATCTCATCTTCTTAACCTCCTTCTTTCGCAGAACATGAGTGACGCCAGAACGAAATTAGTATAGAAGGAGCGCAGAAGGTGCTGTACAATTTTCCCAAAGCTTTACGATAGGCGCTACGGATGGATTTCTGTACTTCTTGAACAACTGAAGAGCAAAATTTTGACAATGAAGATTTGAATGTTATGCCGAACCACCGGAGAGAGTCGGTTGATTTGATGATGAAGATATATATAGAAGCTTTGAATGCATTCGTACCATTTGACGAAGGGTTGAAATGCAGGTACTCACATTTTGACAGGTTAACTTCAAGGCCAATTTTGAGAAGTCCCGACGACAGCTTACTTACATTTTTTTTTAGTGTGGATTTGCTACGACTTACTAAGAGCAAGTCGTCCGCGTAGGCTATTTAGCTGAAGGCATAATCTTTATAGAAGTAAGCAGGATGCAAAGAATCGAGACAAGAAGACATGGCCGATTTGAAGATGTAAGGAGATAAGACTGGCGAACACCAGTTCGGACAGGAATAATCTCTGACAAGCTACCTTGCCATTTGAACCTTACTGAAGAATGACCATACCAAAATTTTAACAGATAAACAACAGACAGATTCACGCCAGAAGTAAAATTTGATCATCTTGGCACTACAAGGAGTTGGAAACAGCATAGTAGCCGCATGGCTACATAGTCGGAACACGTTCTCAATAATCATGAAAATTCTGAACATGTGTACAAATTTTAGGAATAAATCATGGACCAATCACGGCTGGCGTCATAGGAGCAAGCAAGCCACACTACGATATTTGGGGAAATACTGTCAACGTCGCTTCCAGAATGGAAAGCACAGGGAAATCCGGCTGCATTCAGGTTAGTGTGTAAACAGTATCTAACCAAATTTCCATGTCGCAAGAAACACAATGGATCTTCCCGGCAACGAACCCTTCATGCAACCATAGACGCTACCGACAGGAAAGCTAAGTACCCAAAGAACGCTGTTTTCGCGAGGCGACGCTTACAAATTTTGATAAGTAGTTGGAAATGCGGATTTTCAGCAGCTATTTTGTACCCTCATTAGTTTCTTTTACAAAAGCCACATTGCTTTTTCGCCGCCATTCCGCTACCAAGCATTTCGTTCTACTTCCCGGGACTACCCCTCACACTGCCATAAGTTTCGCATCATATTACATAAAGATGCGCGGTTTCAACTGACGACGAAATGTAATCTGTTGTGATTTTGAAAACGTTATGCATTAAATGTTAGACTAACAAGCAGGCGCGTCCCGAGGGGGGGGGGAAGGGCGGTGCCCCCCCCCCCCCACCCGGCGAAAAATTCGGTCAGAACGGGCATCGCGACGAAGCCGTGATGCCCTTTTCAGAAAATCGTTTGTCCCCGCATTTCCAAATTGGGTGACTTAACGAGTTCATTGGTTCCCCCTTTTTTTCTTTTTTGAATTTGCTAATTCATCCAACTTTTTTTCACTCCGCATCGACTTCACCGCATTCGGTCCGTCCCTTCGTAAATTTGGTGATTTGACCTGTTTATTTGGTCTCATTCGTTAGCGAATTCAGTAATTTATCTATTCTATCGACTTCGATCAGTCCATTTCATTCAAATGATCAATTCATCATTAATCAGATTCATTTGGTTCTGATCGTGACCGAATTCTATAATTCATCTAACGTTTGTTCGATTACATGACAACTTGCCACACCGACAACTGGGAACCGACAAGTCGCCACACAGACATGTCGCCACACCAACGACTCGCCACACCGACGACTCGCCACACCGACGACTCGACTCGCCACACCGACGACTCGCCACACCGACGACTCGACTCGCCACACCGACGACTCGCCACACCGACAACTCGCCACACCAATACGTTGCCACAGCGTCATTTCGCCACAGGGACGAATCGCTACAGGGACGAATCGCTACAGGGACGATCCGCCACAGAGACGACTTGCCACACGACCAACTCGCCACAAAAATATTGTTTTAGGTGAAACAAGAAAAAAGCTATTCCAAAAATATGATAGACATTTAGTTTCAGTTGAGCCAAGGGAATGCCGGTCCTCTAAATAATTAACCCTTTCAGTTTTTAATCCGCAATAATAATCCTATGTCGCATTTAAATATAAACACATAGCGGGCAGGAATTCAGTGTGGTATTAAGATGTTCCGAGACGCACCGATCTAGTAGCTGAGCATCTTCCACGAACCACAACAGCATAGAAGGTTGGCGTCTCAGCTTTAACCAGCTGATAGGATCAAGCCACCCAAGTCTCCGGCATTGCCTGAAATAGTTCAAGATCGAAGAAAATTTCCGAAAGGGCGATGTGGACCGGATCGAGGCAGGTTGTTTTCCTCCTCGGCAAGAGAAACAGTACTTGAAGACCTACCAGAGAATCGAAAGAATTGTCAGTAGGTATAACCGTAGCAGTGCTCTTGATTTATTGAGAGGCATTGCCCATAATTATCCGCTACATTAAAAATTTTGTTTGAATAAATAGTAATTGAATAAAGTACTTTTTATTACAAATGTGGCGAGATGTCGCACTGTGGCAAGATGTCTGTGTGTCGGCTTGTCGCTGTGGCAAGATGTCGGTGTGGCAAGCTATCTGTGTGGCAAGTTGTCGCTGTGGCAAGATGTCACTGTGGCGAGATGTCGTTGTGGCGAGTAGTCGGTTCCCAGCTGTCGCTGTGGCGAGATGTCCCGACACGCTTTTGTTCAGTCCGCACCGATTTCGCCGCATTCGGTCCATCCCTGCGTAAATTCGGGGATTTAACCTATTTATTTGGTCTCATTCTTCACCTAATTCGGTAATTCGGTCGGTCCATTTCGTTAAATTCGGTGAGATTTATTTAGTTCTGATTCGTTACTGAATACGGTTTCTATTACTAGACTTGCCAAATTTGGTTGTTTTAGGTGGTTCTAACAAGAGTTTTATTCCGTTACATTCGGTTTTTATACCGCTCTCGATCTGTTTCTTATAAATATTCTTTGAGCCCAAGCTGACTTTGAAATTTTTTTTCAAACAATCCTAAGTATCCTCTCGGGCCAAGCGGACTTCAAATCATATATTGATGGAGCTAAACCGACATATATAATAACGCATTTATAAAGGGGGAAGAAGATCGCCGACAAAGCATAAAGGCTTCCAAACTGTGAGCAATATCATGGGCCCTTGATATTGTTAATATCATGCCCTAGGGCAGTGGTTCCCAACCTTTTTCGTACCGCGTACCCCTAATCAAGGTTCCAGCCTGACGAGGACCCTTGCCAAGAAGGGCCGAAATATCGCTGATGAAAAATCATAGCTGACGTATCCGTTGTAAACATTGTTTGAAAAAACTGTTTCTTATTTTTTTAAATAGTTTTTCGGTATAATACGAATTCATTATTTGCTTCAACCCAGTTAGCTGGTTGCTGTTCATTTTTTTTACTTCTTAGAATTGCAGTATTTCAGGAACAAGCACGTCTCTTGACATGAAAACTAGCCTAATTTTGTTTGCTCTAAACTCCGAACAATTGTACTTTACTTGGGATCGCAAAAGGCACTTTTATCATTTCGCAGTCTTCACTAGTTAGACAAAGGGTGTGTCATTTAATTGGCGCTCGAGGCTTGGAATTTTAGGAGGCTTAAACCATGTTAAAAGCTAGAATTTGCATGGAAAGTTGTTAAATATTGCTAGAAAAAAAGGTGGATCCTGAAAACCATCCTATCCGGTTTTCAGAAGCTGGAGGTACAAGAAGGACGTTTGCTTTGTGGACTACTTACATGTGTTTTAGCTTTTGCTACTGTGTCAATTTTTCATCAAACCTAACACTAATGTTATTTTCTCCAATTTAGGTTACCGAAGAAACCTACCATATTCTGCAGAACTTCGGATTTGTATTTGAACAGCGAGGACTAGTCTCGGTAAAGGGGAAAGGCCAACTGATGACGTACTATCTGGTCGAAAGAGGATGACACAGTTTAAATATCACATTTGACAGTATTATTTTTTATACTTGCCGGTTTCTTATCAATACAAAATTCTTGTCGCGGCCCACATTTCCAGACGGAGAATGTCAATCTCGCCACAAGGTCAAACTCGATATTCAACTGTCCGAGTAGTAATCGTGAAGACCCGTTATATCTACAGGATGCCTTGCTATTTTCGCCTCCCCCGTGTATGGTCGTGGACGACTCAAGTAAAACCTCTCCTTGACCACGCGGGATTATCTATGCATGGAATGAGGGCTTAGGCCCGACACAAAATCAGGGAGACATTTTAAGGAAGAATAAAAAGATAATTGAAGATCAAGAAATCCAAGATTGGCAGATTAGATTCCAAACTTCAGAAACTCGCAAGTTGTATGCTGAAATAAAAGATGTGTTTGGTTTTGAATATTATCTTAAGCTATGCCTAGATCCTGCGACATTAAAAACTTGGTTCCAGCTCCGATCTAACAGGCTGCCGATCCTCAGTAAAAATACCAAAACTTAATTTGGAATTCGATTCCTTGTGAAATCCAAATTGCGGTAAAGTTAAGTTTAGTTTAAATTTTAAGTTTAGCTCAGTTCAAGGACCGACGAAAAAAACATTTCTTGACAGATTGATAAAGTTTTACTCCATTAGCTTAGTTGATTAGTTGATTTTGGTACGACGGCATGGTTTACCACATATTGTTTGTTGTTGCTGTTTGTACTAATTCTTTGTTTTCTTCCTTCAGTTCTTTCTGTTCTTCCTCTTTCTGTTTTCTTCTCTTTTCAGAAAAAGTATGTAAAAATTAATGTAAAGTGTATTTGTTTTTACTGCCCCCACAGGCCCATTCGGGCTTTCCTGCAGTCAGAAGTATCAGCTACATGTATAAGGATGTTAAGAGTGTTACAAAAGATGTGTTCGTCAAAAGGACGAATCCAGGATTCGTCCTTTTGGCCGGATTCGAATCTTCTGCTTGTCATGCTGGATTCGGATTCGGACTCGGATTACAAACATTCAGTTGTACGAATCCACTCAAATTCTTCGACTTCATCCTTCCAGTTTCCGTTTTCCCAATGTTTACACGCTGTGCCTACGCAATCCAACTTTTTGGTCTCCACCTCCAACGATCCTCAGTAATCTATCACGTTTTCTGATACCCTAGATATTACCTTAGATATCAGTGCTTTTTATCACGTCTGATTTTTAAACCATAACCTATGTACGGTAGATGATTTGTTTTTTGTTAAGGTCCGGAATCGAATCCGGATTCGAATCCTCAGCATGAAATGGTGCAGATTCGGAATCGGATTCGTACCTAACCCTGGATTCGGACTCGAATCCTTTCATGATCGGATTCGCCCATCTCTGAGTTTAGCATATGTCAAAGTTGGTTTGTATAATAAACAGTATTAAGCTAAAAACAAGAGCTGTAAGCTCATATGGCACTTCCAAGAGTCAGATATGGAAGTGATGGGCAAAAGTATTTTTTTCACTTTTCGGTTAAGATGCGCCAAACTTGCAAGGCGGGGTCAGAGGATGGAAGTAATGGTCAAAAGTTTTTGTTTTCACTTTTCGGTTAAGATGTGCACTTAAAGGGTGCTAAAATTAATTTCTAAGCAAAACCCTTGAGGCAAAAAGGATCATGTGCTCATGAAAAAGTAAAATTTGCCTTAAAAGTATTTTTTGCACTTTGCGGTTAAGATGAGTTCTTTAAGGGACGGTCGGATCAGAGAAGTGACGATGTCTAACCCAATGATGTCAAGTTTCTAATGCTCCAGCAAATCTTCCTAGCACATCTGGAAGTACCTTAACTCGAAAGTACCTTAACTCACGACCAGCGGAACTCCGGACACCCCCATACAGCCCTCCCCCCCCCCCCCGCGGTACCCGAATCCGCTCCGATTCTGTCACTGATGCACCTACGACTTGTGACGGTACTTACCACCAAGTTTCATCCTGGTCGCTCCAATCTATGCGTATCACAAGATTTACGGTTCTCCCCTCCAGCCCTCGCCCACCAGTTCATCGGATCCGATCGTGAATTAAAACGGGACATATGAGACATGGGGTCTTTGAAGATATCAAGTTTCATTAAGATCTGAAAACCCGTTCGAAAGTTGTGCATGCCACTAATTTCCGGATTCCGTCGTCTTCCCCTCCCCCCACGATGGTCGAATCGGGCACTTGACTGTTTCCAAGTTAATCTGGTCGGGACCCTGATATGCCTGCCAAGTCTTATCGTCCTAGCCCACCTGGAAGTACATTAACGACGGATTGCCGGAATTCCGCAACCCCCCACGCAACTCCCCCACAGTGTCCGAATCCGGTCCAGTTCTGTCAGTTCTTCCCACCAAGTTTCATCCCGATCGCTCCACTCTAAGAGTTTCACACGATTTCTGGTTTCCCCCTTCGACTCCCCCCCCCCCCAGATTCATCAGATCCGGTCCTGACTTGAAATGAGACATCTGAGACACGAGGTCTTTTCAGATATCAAGTTTCATTAAGATCCGATCAACCGTTCGGAAGTTACGCATGCCCCTATTTTCCGGATTCCACCACATCCCCCTCCCCCCACGATGGTCGGATCGGGCAAGTGACTATTTCCAAGCTAGTTTGGTCGAGTCTCTAATATGCCTGCCAAGTTTCATCGTCCTGGCACTTCTGGAAGTACCCTAACTCGAGAAGAGTGGACCGACAGACAATGATCGGTATATGGCACTTGAGCGCAGCTGCCAGTGCCATAAAAACAAGAGCTGGAAGCTCATATGGCACTTGCAAGGCTGGGTCAGATGAAAGTGACGGTCAAAAGTATTTTTTCCCTTTTCCGTTAAGATGCGCCAAACTTGCTAGGCTGGGTCAGAGGATGGAAGTGATGGTCAAAACTTTTTGCTTTTTTTTACTTTTCGTTTGAGATGCGCAGTTTGAGGTTGCTAAAAATTAATTTCTAAGCAAAACCCTTGAGGCAAAAATGATCATGTGCTCATGCCGATCGTGAAAAGTAAATTTTGCTTAAAAGTATTTTTTAACTTAGCGGTTAAGATAAGTTCTTTAAGGGATGGTTGGATCGGAGAGTGACGAAGTCTAACCCAATGATGTCAAGTTTTTAATGCTCCAGCATAGTTTTATCGTCTTAGTACATCTGGAAGTACCTTAACTCGCGATCACCCAAATCCCGGACACCCCCTACAGCTCCCCCCCCCCTCTCGGCACCTGAATCTGTTCCGATTCTGTAACTGATACACCTAGGACTTGTGCCTGTACTTCCCACCAAGTTTCATCCTAATCGCTCCACTCTATGCGTGTCAAAAGATGTCCGGTTCTCCCCTCCGACCCCTCCCCCCAGTTTGTCTGATCCGGTCCGGACTTGAAGTGGACATGCTGAGACATGAGGTCTTTCAATATATCAAGTTTCGTTACGATCCGATAACCCATTCGAAAGTTATGCATGCTACTAATTTCCGGATTCTGCCGTCTCCCCCTCCCCCCACGATAGTCAGATGGGGCAAGTGACTGTTTCCAAATTAATCTGGTCGAGTCACTGAGATGCCTACCAAGTTTTATCGTCCTAACCCACCTGGAAGTACATTAACTACGGGTCGCCGGAATTCTGGAACCCCCTCCACCTCCCCCCATAGTTTCCGAATCCTGTCAGTGATGTATCTAGAGCGTGTGCTTGTTCTTCGCACCAAGTTTCGTCCCAATTGCTCCACTCTTTGATTCTCGCACGATTTCCGGTTCTCCCCTCCACCCCCCCCATTCGTCGGATCCGGTCCGGACTTGAAATGAGACATCTGAGACACGAGATCTTTCCGGATACCAAGTTTCATTAAGATCCGATCATCCGTTCGAAAGTTATGCATGTCCCTATTTTCCGGATTCCGCCACCTCCCCCTCCCCCCACGATGGTCGGATAGGGCAAGGGACTATATCCAAGTTAGTTATAGCCAAGTTAGTTAGCGAATACCATTCGTCTTGAAAATTTGGCTGATTGTCAGGAAAGATTGATACAAAAACAAATTGCTGAAAGAAAGCAATAACACCAAACGCTTAGCTGTACTTTTCTACTTTGTATTCATATACCAGCTATGGTACTTCCATATTGCGCCATTAGATGACCCCATGGTCGTACCGGAATCTGGTTTGAACTGGTGACTTTGATGGGGGTGATATGGTTTGATATGATACTTACTACTCTAGAAGTTCACGGGCCATGGCAATACAAACAAAAAAGAAACAAAATGATGAACTTGTCTCTAACAACCACTCGAAACTATACAAAATTATCTCTATGAATCATCGACAGCTTGAGGAATCTACCCACTCTTCAGAATTTGCTTCACCCATTCCTTATCACACTCATTAACTCCAAATATTTCTTCTCAGATTATTCAGTTCCCTACATTCACACCTTGGCACACTCATTCGTATCTCCACAAATCGGGCAGAAGCAATGATCGAAGGGCCATACAGAAGTTGCAAATGCTAGCACGCGCTTATGCGAATCCGAAAAGTCTGACATCTTTTGGTAATATTTTTAAAATCCTGAGTTATAAAAGATTAAAGGGAGCTGAACTTTTAAAGAGGCCAATGGTCGAATTTTTTATTGTTGTACCGCTGCGACGGCTACTTCAGAGGATCACAACAAAGCCTACAGATACAGTCCCATAACATTAACTAGAATTCGAAGAGCGATAGTCCAGGCTTCCATGTCAAAGTCGGTGATCTCCTCTTTCATCTCTTCGGCCATAAATTCTAGGAACACGACGGCGAATTTCTGAAATGAAGAAAAAATGATGCCATGTGCCTGGACGAATCCGACCACAGTATTTGAGACTCTTCTGTCAGTGCAATCTGTTGAACTTGTATTCCCAGAACGTTCCCGAAACGACACTGCACATGCCGACACATGCGACTCCAGAAATTGAGTATATATTAATTATATAAATAACATATGAAATATGAAATTTGTTGTGTACGTGGGTTAGCAGACGGTGGCTTTGTCTGATACAAAGCTGATAGGGATAGTGATTAATTATCCCAGGTTTGTACACGGATTTAAAGGCAGGGAAGCTCAGAAGATATTTGTTTGATCGTCTGACACGCATAGGGTTTTCGCAAGGGGATTTTTATAGGGTTTTCACAAGTAATTTTCTTAACAGATATATTTTTCTTCTTTAGAAAGGTGTTAATTATTTTCGAGTTTCTGAACTGGCCGTTTAGAGCCTTTGGCATTTTGGCAGTTCCGGGATTTGTCTGTTGATTTTTATTAGTTATTATAAATATATAAATCAAACAATCAAAAGTCCCTGATTTACAGTTTTGTTTCGAAGACATCTTGTCTGTCCCGTTAGATTAAGTGATCTCTTAGCTACAGCTGACTCCAGATCATTGCTGGTGCTGCTAAACGGACCGGTACACAGTTTGTTTAGCCTCATACAACACTCTTTCAACAATTACGTTCTATGTGAGTCCTCTTCAGAAAATCAAACTTTATCACACGATCCATGTCGTATGACGAAAAGTGTAAAAGCTCAGGAGGGTGAACCATCGGTTTCAAGGCTGACCTGGAAACTGTCCTTCTTGATATTCATTCCGTGATGATTGGTACCGAGTTCTTCCAACTCATCGTCTGCCTTTCTACGATTGTCCTTCAGAGTCGCATCGATAATCTTGTCCAAGCTTTCGACGACTTTTTCAACCTGTTGGTCGTCCCAACCATGCATTCGTTCAAAGCATACCTGTTCCGACGGGTATCTTCTGAACAACCTGCAAAATCAAATCTTCCACTACCTAGGTTTCAAGAGTTGCCAGAAATCTGGTTCTTTCGGAGACAAGCAAGACAACCTGAGTCTTTTCGCAATCAATCAACCATGGCGAAGTTTTCTGTCTTAGAGCCAACTTTCAGATTAAAGAAATAAAGGAACAGCTTCTATCATCATCCAGCCGCCTTCTTGCCCGCTGCGCCAGCTAATTCAGTAAATTTATTGTTTCGTGTTTCTTATTTCTTATTTTGCGTTTATTTATCCTCTTTTATTGTTTTATACATAGTGCAAATCTGCAAATGCCGTTCTGTATTTCTTGTCAAGCGTTTATTTTTAATTTTTTCAGTCATTCATTCAGATCAAAACTAGATAATCGTAACATCAAAAAGGAGGGCTCAAGGGTCATTATAATCCCCTAGGGGAGACAGGGGTAAAATAGATTTTTGAAAAATATAGAGTTACACCACCTTATATGTAGTTCTGTTCAAAGCCAGAAGATGTCCGGAAACCTTCCCGCTGCCTGCACCATCGGTCGATACTACTAGCCGGACGGCAAGCAAAGACGGTATGTTGTCCCAGATGAGCCGTCTATTTCCCCTCCCTTCCTGTCGTCCGTGCGTCGGTCCGAGAGAAACTCTAGCAATCTTTTTTGACCGTATCCTGCCAATTTTCGTCAACCGAATTCTTACACAGTTTCATTCCAGCATTTATTTCAGGTCATGTCTTAGAAACTGTATTAGTTAATTGTTGTCGTTTCTATGTTTTTCGTAAATATTTAACTGACCTCTTCTAGCTTTTAGGTATTTGGTAAATTTGGTTGACTGAACCAGTTCTGTGACATTTTGCTAATCTCCTTTTATGGCACTTGCCCTTCGACCAAATGCCATATAGCGATCGTAATTTCTGCGCCCATCGGCCGGTCTGTCGGTCGGTCCGGGTTTTACTAGTTCGGGCAGTTCCACATAAGCTAGGAAGATGAAACATGACAGGCGTGTCAGGGACCTGAAGCGATTAAGTTAGAAATAGTTGGGGGGACTGGAGGAGGGAGAATCCGGAATCTTAAGGTATTTATAACTTCTGAACGGGTGATCTAATCTCAGTGAAACTTGTTATTTCGAAGGACTTCGTGCCTCATATGACGCACTTACAATCCAGACCGGATCCTGTGACTTTGGGGGTAGCTGGAGGGGGAGCCAAAAATCTTGGGAAACGTTTAGAGTGGAGGGTTCGGGATAAACACTTAGTGGCAAAAGGTAGCACAAGTCGATAAGTCATTGTCATAACCAAGCCAGATTCAGGCACTACGGGGGAAGTTTGGGGGGGGGGGCGAAATTCCCGTGATCCTGTGAGTTCGGTACTTCCTGATGTACTAGGACGATAAAACTGGGCTGGCGTATCAGGGACTCAAAAACTGACTTGATAATTGATTTGAATGTGAAGTTGGCAAGCGTTCTGCCTCTGATGTTCTGTGTCAAGTCGGGATCAGATCCGATACTTGTGGGGGAGAGTTGAAGAGGGCACAGGAATTTTCGTGAAACGCTTAGCGTCGAGGACTCGGGATGGAATTAGTAGGGAAGAACAAGAATAAGCCATACGTTCATGACAGAACCAGAGCATATCAGGGTTCTTTGGGGGGGGGAGGGGGTTTCCCATATATCTGGTGATCACAGTTAGGATACTTCCAGATGTGTCAAGGACGATGAAACTTTGGCAGGCGTATTAGTGAAACGACCAAATAGAATTAAGGGCCTGATATTATGCACAACACTATATATGCCCTGGAGTTAAGGGAAGTGGAATCAGGAAATTACTGACTTTGGTTGCGAACGGGTGGTCCGATTCGAGTGAAAGATTTTCGTTGATAAGAACTAATGACCTAGATATGCAAAATATGTCTCCGAACTACATGTGGCAATGGTTGGAGGAGCCGGTGGGGTGGGGGGGGGGTCGAAACTTTCTGACATGCACAAGAACCAGACGAATGGTCCGAACGGGACGCCAGTTGGACAGTACCGATTTTATGCGGCCTAATTTGTTATTTGGGGTCCGGTTCGGATCCGGCCACGGTAGGAGGACGATGAAGCGGAAATCCGAAATTTGCAGTTATGCCCCGATTCGAGTCAAACTTGAAGGACGAGAAGAGGAGATGTCAGAGAGTTGAAGGGGGAGTTCTGGAAATTGTGTGGCCCGCATGGAGGTGTAACGACTGGAATGATTTGAATTAAAACTTCGAAAGTAAAGAGAGGATATGTCCTACATGACATATTTTAGTATTTTAGGGTTTAGACCGGATCCTGCGCACGGCTGGGGGGGGGGGGGGGGGGCTGAGTTTCCCGAAAATGCTTAGACTCGAGTGAAACTTGATAGCCGGTAAGAGAAGATGCTTTAGAAGATCTGGTTTATGTGTCTGAACCGGATTCGGCCGCGGTAGGGGGAGTTTGAGGGGGAGGAGTAGCGGAAATAGTGTGGCACTCCTAGGGATCAAACTAGTGGGATGAAATATTTGCCCTAGATGATCCGAGGCGAGACCCGAAATGTGTGAAACTAGATATCCTAGTTCTAGGTTCGATCCTAGGTGTTGAAATGAAGGAAGTATTTTGTGACGTTCTCATCTGCTTTCTAGCATCACCTACTCGCAACAAGTGCCATATGAGCTCGTAGCTCTTCTTGTATTTACGCGGCGCTCTCATGATTTACAAACCACAGTCATATCGTAGGCTATGGATATTCATGGTCAACTTTGAGGAAGGTTTTAAGGGTTTTCTTTGAATTCTCTGGACAACTTCTGCTCTCGGGAATACTCGACGGGATGTTAAATTGCTTCGTCATGTATTATGGAAGTTACTATCACTTTTACATGCATATTACTACTATTACTATACTTTGTCAGACATCAGAACAGATTGACACGGAAGAACTGGGAGGCGAAACAGAAATCTAATAGAATCGTCTCTAAATCGTGGAATTAATCAGACAGTTACTCTCTCCTTTTCTACCTATGAATGTTTTGGATATTTAGTTTGTCTCTCAAATCGTTACTCTTGTTACACCCCAACAACTTTATATCGGAGCCTCGGGTTTTCGAAAGTCCGTTTCTTTCTGGCAGTTATTCAGCGTCGGGCATTCACGGACTGGAATTCTCGCCAGGATCTTCGACAACATTATAAAACCGTTACGGGAATTGTTGAGATTCCACATAATGGAATGGTGAAAGAGCAGGGAGCCGTCCGAAATATCCCTAATCAAAAGTTTCCCTGGCTAAACATCCCCGTGGCGAAACGTCCCCATGACAAAACGTCCCCGTGGCTAAATTTCCACATCCGAGAAGTCCCCATGTAAAACATCTCTCGGCTAAATTGACCAAGAACAAAAATGTGATAGTATTTTGGAGGAAATTTCATGATTTACATCAGACCCGGCATTCTTTCAAGGATTTAAGACCGAAGCATTGGAATAAGAGTTCAAATTCGCCTAGGTGTACAATTTGAATATTATCCCGAGCAATATAAGGTTCAGTAATAAGATCTTGAACTTCCGATACCATTTTTATCCACCATAGCGGCACTATGCTGATTTTTGTATTCTCCTTATTTGACTCTTTTGAGCCAGGTCAAGCTTCGCCACGGGGACCTTTTGCCGCGGGGACGTTTTGCCACGGGTACTTTTCGTACGTAAGCCTCATGGACAACCTGATGATCTACCGCGTCTTTTCCAAGAGTGTCCGGACTGCCTCCGTGAAAACTAGGCTGCAGTTCCATTGGTTGACATGCGTCAAGGATCATCTCCCAGTAGAAGACCTTGCGAGCCCCCCCCCCCCCTCCCTTCCAGGCGTGAATGCTAACACGACACTGGGTTCGAATTTGCGCCTTCTAATAATTACGTCGAAAAGGCAAGTTGACTTACCTGACAAAAAAACGCCTGAACGATCCTTCACGACTTTTCAACTCATCCCACACATACCTCAACGATTCCTTTTGAAATGGTGACATGAACGTGGTATGCGAGGGGATAACAAGGCTACGATTGCTAAAAAGCTCGTCCGCCTGGCTTATAACATCACGATCTAATTCTTCAAAAGCTGACGCAACCGCTCCAGCCTCCACAACTGGTAAAGGTGACCTACTTTCCCCAGTAGCTACTTTGCTAGTTTCCATACTGTGACACTGGTGAACTGGATGTATTTTCCTCGATCCCTGGCACTGTACTAGGGGCGTCCTTTTTTGAGCGGAAGTTGCGTTATGGTCGGCAGGTAGGGTGGTTTCACATTTGACGGACGGTATTTCGTTGAACAGCAATAAACACTCCATATTGTACTAAGTTAGCATTTGTAAGTGTTGACATTTTTTCAAGGAAATCCACGCGTAAGATCTCTGACTGCCATCTTTTGCAGGAAAAGGAGTTAAGGTTTTCCCTGTTTTGGAAAGTCACTTCTCTAATCAGGTGCATCTGAATAATCACTCATATCTTAGCACCGAATACATCATTAAGCGGTGTGTGACATCGCATGGGGATTGGTGATCTTATCCAGAAATAGTCAATACAAGTGGATTACGGAAGCTTGCATCAATGGAAGATGATTAAGTCTGCACTTTCCTCATGGATAATGTCCACTTCCCGGTAGTCGCAAGTTAAAAGACGTCGCCATGCAAGTGCATTTCTTGACACTAAATAACGATATTCATGAAAAATTACATGTACTTGAAAGAAGCATTCTTTCCTCTTAATATGTTTTGATCAGCTTGCCTGCCGCAGCGGTTTTCACCAGTTATTCCTCTTAGGGCATAGAAAACAGGACAAAGTTGCAAAATGCCGTGCATATAACATATTTAGTGATACACATTTTACCTACCATTGGCTTCTAAGATCAAGCTTCTTATGCGCTTATTTTGCTTCTTATCTTACACAGTAAAGACAGCGCCAATTCTCAGCGACCTCTGGTAAGTTCAGCGTGGTCTACGCGGTCTAAGATTTGCTAGAAGACAACACTTCAGCACAATATGTTTCGTGAAAGTTGCACACAGCCGGTTTCGACCGTAGGTGTGCTTCAGGAAAACTAGAGGGAACTGCACCGAACTCCCAGAAGCACACAGCAAACACCCGCAGCCAATTCTTTGATACCGTCAAGTGTGTCGTGAACTTCGACTTTGGCGAGAAGCTACTGCCGTCAAATACTGGTTTCAGCAGTGGAGACCTTCAGCCTAAACTAACGAGCTGCCTAGGGTCCCAACCCCGTATGGGTCAGGGTACGAACTGGTAAATGTAAATCTACAATGCGTAAATAAGTCTAATAGGTAAATTGTTTATTTCATTTCTAAGTCCGCTTGTCTATTTCTAAGAGTCAAAGTACGTTGAATAAATAAACTAAAGCTTGTATTTTGCTTAGTTACCAAAAACGGGTTCCGAGTCTGTTAGCTCCCTGCAAGCCAATGGGAGTCAGCGAAATACGATGTCCAACAGTGAAGTGCGCGATAAGGAAAATCTACACGACCTGTCTTTTGGTAATTTTTTTAAAATCCTCAGCTATAAAAGACCAAGGGTAGCTGTATTTTGATGATTGAGTTCATCGCTGTGACAGATACGGCAGAAGACACCACTACGAAGCCTACAGATACAGTCCCATTACATTTACTAGGATTCGAAGGGCGATAGTCCACGCTTCCATGTCAAAGTCGTTGATGTCTTCTTTCATCTCCTCAGCCATGAATTCGAGGAACACGACGGAGAATCTCTGAAAAAAAAAAAACAAGATACAAAACTACTTCAGGATCAACGGTGTCTGATGATAGAGATGAGAAAATCCCCGTGCAGGATCTAATCTCTCGCTAATGAGATGGATAACGGCCCACATCATTCGCCGACATTCTGGTTGTCTCTTCTTCAAATCCTTTTTCTTGCATTTTAACGTCCTCTAAGACTACTTGCAGGGTCGTTACTAGACTGCTTTAAAGAAGAAATCTACCGTTTTTTTTCAGAAAAATCGGCTGTTAGTAAGAAAAATGGTGGCGCTTCCACCGACTCATTGTTGTACCGACTGGCCAAAAAAATTGGGTGTGTTCTTTCCCATACTGTTGAATCATCCCAGCGTAACCGAGACTCCAACACCGGCTTCTGGGAGAATAACTAACTCGTCTAGCAGCTTTGCAACGGCAGTGTGCACTGGCAAGAAGAAATTCTCCATGTCGGTCAGCCAAGTCTTCAGGGCTTATTTTGGCAGCCTGCTTCTTTTAAATAAATCTTCTCATTGTTTTTAGTTTTTAGTTTACTTGTAAATTTTGAAACCCTTGCGCCACTTGCCTAGGGAGAAACTTCTCAAAACAATTGTCTCTGGCACATAAACTCCTGGAGGCAGACACCAGCCTGTTACAGCTAGAACAAAACACCCGAACTCGTGGTCGCTCTGAGAAGGCCATGGCAGATAGTGTGGGGGCATTCAACACTATAAAAAGTTTATCCGTGTAAAGATTAAGGTTAACTGCAGTATATGCTACTCGGATTCATCTTGTCTGTATTTAGTATTAATCTGATCTGCGTAGAGATAAGGATAATCCGAGTAGCAAATACTGTAGTTAACTTTAATCTTTATACGGACAAACTTTTTACAGTGAAGTCATCGGTAAAACATTTTGTGGGTCATAAATATACTTACTTACTTACTTGAAAAACGCTACCTAGTCTAGCTTTATACGGTTCTGACCTTCATACATTTTTATAGCACTTGCCCTTCGGCCATCGCAGCGATCGCGATGTCTGTCCGTCCGTCGGTCTGTCTGTCCCGGTTTTGCTAGTTCGAGCACTTCCAGAAAAGCTAGGACGATGAAAGTTGGCGGGCATGTCAGGGACCGGACCAGATTAAATTATAAATAGTCACTTCCCCGATCTGACCATCTGGGGGGAGTGGAGGGAGGGGGGACCAGGACAAATTTGGAAAAGTCAAGTATTTTTAACTTACGAACGGGTGGTCGGATCTTAATGAAACTTGATACATGGAACAACCTTGTGTCTCAAATCTCCCATTTTAAATCCAGACCGGATCCGGTGACGTTGGGGGGAGTTGGAGGGGGGAAACCGGAAATCTTGGAAAACGCTTTAGTGGAGATATCAGGATGAAGCTTGGTGGAAAGAACAAGCACAAGTCCTAGATACGTGATTGACATAACCGGACCGGATCCACTCACTTTGGGGGGGGGGGGGAGGGTTCGAGTTTCTAGTGATCCCGCGAATTCGGTGCTTCCTGATGTGCTAGGACGATGAAAATTGGCTAGCATGTCAGGGTCCCGAACAGATTGACTGAGAATAGTCGTTTCCCCATTCGACCATCTGGGGGGGGGGGTGGCTGGAGGGAGGGGGAATCCGAACAAATTAGGTATTTCTAACTTTAGAACGGGTGATCGGATCTCAGTGAAACTTGATATATAGAAAGACCTCGTATCTCAGATATCCCCGTTTAAATCCGGACCGAATCCGGTGGCATTGGGGGGGGGGTCAGAGAGGGGAACCAGAAAACTTGGGAAACGCTTGTGGAAAGATCGGGATGAAACTTGGTGGAAAGAACAAGCACAAGCCCTAGATACGTGATTGACATAACCGGACCGGATCCGTTCACTGTGGGGGAGTTGGGTTGGGGGGGGGGGTCCGAATTCCTAGTGATCCCGCGAATTCGGTACTTCCTGGTGTGCTAGGACGATGAAACTTAGCAGGCGTGTAAGGGACCCGAACAGGTTGACTTGAGAATAGTCGTTTCCCCGATCCAACCATCCGGGGGAGGAGGGAGGGGGAAATCAGGAAGTGAGGTATTATTAAATTGCAAATGGGTGATCGAATCTTAACGAAACTTGATACATAGGAAGATTCGTGTCTCAGACGCCCCATTTTAAGTCCGGACCGGATCCGGTGACGTTGGGGGGAGTTGGAGGGGGAAACAGGAAATCTTGGAAAACGCTTTAGTGGAAATATCAGGATGAAGCTTGGTGGAAAGAACAAGCACAAGTCCTAGATACGTGAGTGACATAACCGGACCGGATCCACTCACTTTGGGGGGAGGGGGAGGGTTCGAGTTTCTAGTGATCCCACGAATTCGGTGCTTCCTGATGTGCTAGGACGATGAAAATTGGCAGGTATGTCAGGGTCCCAAACAGATTGACTTGAGAATAGTCGTTTCCCTATTCGACCATCTGGGGGGGGTGGGTGGCTGGAGGGAGTGGGAATCCGAACAAATTAGGTATTTCTAACTTGAGAACGGGTGATTGGATCTCAGTGAAACTTGATATATAGAAAGACTTCGTATCTCAGATATCCCCGTTTAAATCCGGACCGAATCCGGTGACATTGGGGGAGGGGAGTCAGAGAGCGGAACCAGAAAACTTGGGAAACGCTTGTGGAAAGATCTGGATGAAACTTGGTGGAAAGAACAAGCACAAGCCCTAGATACGTGATTGACATAACCGGACCAGATCCGTTCAGTGTGGGGGAGTTTGGGGGGGGGGGGGGGGGGTCCGAATTCCTAGTGATCCCGCAAATCCGGTACTTCCTGATGTGCTAGGACGATGAAGCTTGGCAGGCTTGTCAGGTACCCGAATAGATTGACTTGAGAATGTCTTTTACCCGATCCGACCATCGTGGGAGAGCCTAGGGATGGGGAATCAGGAATCTAGTGGTAAGCTCAGCTATTGAACGGGTTATCGGATTTAAATGAAACTTGATGTTCAGAAAGACCTCGTGCCTCAGATATCCCATTGTAAATACAAAACGGATTCGGTGACATTGGGAGGAGTTTGAGGAGGGAACCGGAAATCTTTGGAAACGCTTAGAGTGGAGGGATCGGGATGAAACTTGGTGGGAAGAACAAGCACAAGTTCTAGATACGTCATTGATATAATAGTACGGAATTCGGGCACTATGGGGGAGTTGGGGGGGGGGTCCGGATTTCTAATGATCGTGCGACTTCGGTACTTCCTGATGTGTTAGGACGATGAAACTTGGTAGGCGTGTTTCCCCGGTCCGACCATCGTGGGAGGAGTGGAGGGATTGAGGATACGCAATTTAGTGGCACGTGCAGTCTTTGAATGGGAGATTAGTTTTGAATGAAACTTGGCAAGTGGAAAGAGCTATCGTCTCAGATGTTCCATGTCAGGTCCGGGTAGGAGTGGAGTAGGGGGGGAATCCTGAATCCTGAGGTACTAATAACTTTCCAACGGGTGATCGGATCTTAATGAAACTTGATGTTTGGAAAGACGCCGAGTCTCAGACGACCCAGTTCAATTCCGGATTGGATCCGGTCACTTTAGCAGGAGCCAGAGGGGGGAACCGGAAGTCTTGGGAAACGCTTAGAGTGGAGGGATCGGGATGAAACTTGGAGGGAAGAACAAGTGCAAGTCCTAGATACATTGTTGACATAATCGGACCAGGTTCAGACACTGTGAGGGAATTGGGAGGGGGGGGGGGGTGGATTAATTCTGGCGATCCCACAAGTTCGGATGTTCCTGATTTTCTAGGACGATAAGACTTGGAAGACATATCAGGGACCCGAACAGACTGACTTGAGAATAGTCGTTTCCCCGATCAGACCATCGTATATGGGGGTTGCGGAAAGGTTTGACATGCACAAAAACCAAACGGATAGACAAAATAGGACGCAAATTCGACACTGTCGAGATTATGCGAACTTGATTTCTTATTTGGTGTCCAGACAGGATCCGGCCAAGGTGGGGGGGGGGGGGGGGTAGGGGGAGCGGGACTCGGATATTTGCAGATAGGCTCTGCTCCGATTCCAGTCAAACTTGATGGACGTGCCCAAAGTCAGTCAGAGATGCGACAATTATGTTTCCTAGTCGTATTCAGCCACGGTGGGCGGAGTTTGAAGGAGATTCCCCGGAAATGTTGTGGCTGGCATCAGGGTCAAACAAGTGGAGTGGTCCGAATGAAACTTGAAAGGTACAAATATCATATGCCTTAGATGACATATTTTAAGGTCCGAACCGGATCCGACCACGGGGGAGGGGAGGGGGAGATTTACCGGAAGTTCCCCAGAAAATGCTAAGATTCGAGTGAAAGATAGGTGGTAAGAGAAAATGCTTCAGACGATCCAGCTAGGAGCCCGGACAAGATTCCATCGCGGTGTATCGGGGGTTTGAAGGGGGTACCAGAAATCTTGGGCACGTCTAGGGACATAGCGAGTGGATTTCTTGGGTTGAAACTTGGAAGGTTGGCGATGGCTTAAACGTGGCTTAAACGAAAAAATTTACATGAGTGAAACTAGATATCCCAATTCTAGGTCCGAACTGCCTTTTTGGATGGCGGGGTGTTTTGTGAAGTTCTCTTCTACTTTGTAGTACCACCTACTTTTAAGAAGTGCTATAAGAGCTCGTAGCTCTAGTTAAATTTTTCTTATATTTCTCATTATTTCTACACTTCACTGAATGCTTAAACGGAACAGTTTGATGCAGAAATGACGTCGCGCGAAAGGAGGGGGTACAAACCAGTAGTACAATTTCCACATTTTCCAGTTGCGGGATCCCATACCGCAACTGGAAACTGAGCTCTTGTTCCGCTATCAGTTCAGAGGGGTGATTATAAACCTCAGTAGTGGCTTTCGACGACTTCGGGACCAATCGCAAGGTGTAACTTGGTCTCGAATGTATAGATCACAATTTTAATGACCATGTAATGAAGGTATTTTATTGGAACCTTCCTAGGAATCCATGATTATATTTCGGAATCATTTTGCCTGTCTATCTGAAGTAAGCCCCCAAACGAGCTGGTCAGCTAATTTCTCTTCGACGAGTTTCGACAAGACGACGATTTGTCTCGACGAATCGCAAGGTTAGATTTGTATGTGTGACATGAATAGGATCCCAGTCAGTAGCCAAGAAGTCGAAATAACATCGAACAAGAGATTCAGGTGACTATAAGTAAGGAACACTGAACATGAGTTCGGACCCATCCGACATCGCGACAAAAAGCAAACTTTATAATGGTTGGTGTCCACGTCATAAACTGCAGAGTTGTGCGTAGAATCGGAGGGGACTGAATCCCTGAATAACAACAAACTGGAAGGCCTACCTGAAAGTTATCCTTCTTGACATCATATTCACGATGATGGGTACCGAGTCCTTCCAACTCTTCGTCTGCCTTGCCGCGATTGTCGTTCAGTGTCGCGTCAATAATCTTCTCCAGGCTTTTAACGACTTTCTCAATCTGATGATCGTCAAAACCATGCATTCGTTCGAAGCATTCCTGTTCCGACGGAAATCTTCTGAACAATCTGAAACGGTAAAGTCTTGACTGCTCACATTTACATATTTGTGCAGACACCGTATAGACTTGTCCAAATTTTCAATGAAAACTATGATAGCTCATGTTTGTTGGTGAAGGGATTTCTTCTCCGCCTGAAATCCACTTTTTTTCGGTTCTCTCATTTGAGTCACAATCCTCGCGTAGAACAATCATCTGCTGTGATCCTGTCAGGACCGCAGATGGCTCTGCCTCTGCCTCTGTGGCGAACTTGGGGTAAGTACTGTATTGTGGGTTCGAACCATCTTGATCGAGCAAGTGTTCCTTTACAGTCTCGTGATTTCCACTCAGATTTTGCTTTTCTTCTTGTTACTGTTGTATTTAGTTTGTTTGTAATGTAGCGGCCCCCGTCTGCTATCGTCTTGGAATAGTTACAGAAATACTAGAGTTTAACTGAAAATACAACTTATTTTTATATCCTTAATTCCAGTATATTGAATTATTTTTACTCTTCCAAGGGATTTTTATTTTTTCATCTTGGGCTCCACAAGTGACGTTCAGAATATGCGCTGCTTGCACGACAAGTCAAAATTCATCCAGAAACTGGGAGATGATCAAGGCGAGAGATCGAGGGCGACTGAGGACTGAAAGTAAAACATTTTGAGCGTAGAGGTACAACGAAGTGGAGGTACAAGTCCGTAAGGATAAATTCATTTGATAAAAAGCGATTATTCGGAAACAGCGAAGAAACGCACTTTTTTAGCCTTCAAGCCTAAGTGAATTGATGATGGATAAGTTTTCATAACAGACAACAGAGGGATGCGCGGTTTCAACGGACAATGGTAACAGACAACATTTCGGATGTTGTCTGTTGTGTTTGAAAATGTTCTGCATAACAAGCGTTGCCATTAGGAAGAGCAAAAAAATCGCAAAAAAGCATCTGCTGAATTTTGCGAAATCATGATGACAAACAAAAAAGCTAGTATATATTTTTTGGGCGGTTTTTTGGCTTATCCTGGCAATGCTTGTTATGCTCTATAACGTTTTTCAACACAACAGATAATATTTCAAGTGTTGGCACTGTCTGTTGAAACCGTGTATCCTTCTGTTCTCTGTTATGAAACGTCTGACAGTGTAGACTGTAGTATATCAGCACTTTCGGTTAAAACTTTAACAAATATTCAAATTCTCGATACTGTAGGACTTTGGATGCGAGTATGCACCCCCCCCCCCCTACTCCTGGTAATAGACAAGTAAACTGACCTACCTGAGGAAAAAACGCCTGAACGCTCCCTCTCGACTCTTCAACTCGTCCCACACGTACCTCAGCGATTCTTTCTGAAATGGCGACATGAACGTGGTATGCGAGGGGATGACAAGGGCGCGATTACTAAAGAGCTCATCCGCTTGGCTTATAACAGCGGGGTCAAATTCTTCAAACGCTGCCGCAACCCCTTCAGCCTCCACTTCGGGTTCTGGTAATGGCGCCCTACTTTCTCCAATTGTTGCTTTAGTTTCCATTCTGAAGTCGGTGTTCAACCCGTCTTAACTGGATGTCTTTTCTTCCGTCTCTAGCACTAAACTAAGGTCGTATTTTTTGAATTCATGCGAAGTTTCGTTAGATTCAGCAGGGGATAGAGTTCACACCGAAGGTAGTTTTGACAACAACAAAAATAAGACATTGCACCACTTAGCACTTGTGTGTTGAAACTGTTTTTCGGAGGATATCGTCGGTTAAATCTTTGATTAACACCTTGAGCAGGAAAAGGGGTTCCGGTTTCGTGAACTTGCTTCTGTTATAACAGCACAAGCGCAGGTACAGGGGTTCCGGTTTTGTAAAGCTACTCCTGTTATCAGGCACATCGCAATAACTGAACATAAACACAGATGGATACGTGGTTCAAGCCATGAATACCCATGTGCCGATATTTTAGACGAATAGACGATCGGTTTTCTGCACTTCCATCATGAAGTTGTAAAAACCCCAACTTTTCCTTACGGAATAATTGGTGATGGCTAATACCCTGGCAGGAATTCTAGTCAAGGACCTTTTACTTAGAAATGAATTCCTAGCACCCTTCTAGTGTGAATCTTCACCACACGGTGAAAAACACTTTGGACCAAACGATATATTTTCATGTTCACCAAGTGCACAGGATCATTCGTGGCTCAAGGGTTTTACTTGCAACTGAATTCCTAATTCCCTTGAAGGACCCATCTTGCTTATTCCCAGGGTTGGTCACCAAAAGTAACTTCGTACACACTGGAAAGTAACCCAAAAGTATCTCAAAGTAACCCAATGTAACCAAATGTAACCCAATGCACTGTAACTCAATGTAACCCAAAGTAACCCTGAGTAACCCAAAGTATCCTGAAGTAACTCGAACACCCTGGTTCTTGGTGACCAAACCCTGGGCTTATTCTGCCTTTTATAATATAACTAGCTATGGAATTATAAACTTCTAACATTCCCACCGCTTTCTCCATGGTTTCTTCTGTTTTGTACCTACGGATTTTTTAGCGCTTTCTCGGCCGTGTCGAGTTTTGCCGGTTACAAAACGCAAAGCTTGCCAGACTCTTGAACGTCCGCTGGCAGCTCTTTCACATACAAGGATATGAGAATCTTCTGGTTTTGACTTCTTTTATTTGCTAAGTTTTCCTATTTTTTTACAACGGTGCGTTCAGTTTTCCAATGTTCTGCGCCCAGCCGCCGCGTCGGAGAGCAGGAAGGCTGGATAGAATCCACAAGCGCTAACAAGAAAATCGCTAAATCTAGACGGAAAGTAATAGTATTTTCGAAAAAGGTTTTTCTCATCCCTTTTATAGTGAAAAGATCACTTCTAGTAAGAGTTGTGCTTTCAGGTGTGCGTCTTAACTGCGCAATTCAAAAATATTTGTGTGCCATTCAGAGCGGACAGTTTTTGTAAGGTCACATGTCTAGATGTTCAGTTACATCCAGATATGACTAGGTCACTGTGTTGGCAATTAGAGTGGGATTCTTGGAAATTTTCTAACACACTCGACGGATAGGTGATTCTAGACATGACTCCGCATGTGCTGATATTTTATTGTCTAGGCGATTTAAGTGGATCAATGCAGCGAATAGAGGATAAGGGCTGGGCAGTTTTCATGCCAGGATTTTAGGCACCATCAATGATTCCACTAGGAAAAATTGCTTTTCCAAGTTCATTATGGAGATGCAGAAAACCTGGTCGGGAAAACCTGATCTTCAGTGCGCAGGAAATGGGATTTTCAGATCAGGTAGGACGTCAAGAGAACTATTAATTATTAATGGAAGTCTTACCTAACAGGGTACACTGGGGACCCGTCTTTTCGGCCACCCGTCATAATGCCCCAAAATACCTCACATCCCCCAACTTTTTCCGACAGTTCACCTCGCCGTCACAAGACCCAAAATATACGTCGATTCGCCCACCTGTGGATTCTTCCAGCCGCTGATTAGCCCACCTGCTGATTCATCCACCCGTCGTTTCTACTACTCGTCGATTCGTCTACCGTCGATTCGCCCAACCTCGGTTTCCTGAAGAGTCGATTCACTTCTAAAATCTGTCGATTCTCCCACCCGTCACACGACCCCAAAAAAACGTCACAACCCCAATTTTTACGGCAGCTCCCTTATCCTAGATTCACATTGCTGCTTGGTATGCGACACGATTTTTTCTTTGACGCTCCGACGTGCGACAGAATCGAATGAACGTTCCCACCACCACGCGAACGCAAAAGGAAAACGAAGTTTTTCGTCGAGATTATTCTGCAAAGGACAAAGAAGCCCTTGAGGAAACGATCTCTGAAGATGCTGGGAGATTACCCATCTGAATACCCACCCACTTATTAGGAAATTTTCAGTTAAACCCTATATTTCATCTTGCTCAAAACAGGTTAACAAAAGTCTATTCAGAAGATGTTTTGCATTCAGTCAAATTTTATAGTTTTACAGTGGATTACAGTCAGACAAGGTAAAGCAATTTTTAGTCTTGAAAATTAACTGATCTTTTTTTTTCTTTTCTTCCCTCAAAAATCGCATGCGTTATGTTGGATCAGTTGAAAATTTCAAAGCATCCGACACTGCGACAAAACGCAAAGTTCTGCTAGTTTGCTGTCGCATGATTTGTGTCGTATGTCGTATGACGCGGAATTCTGCGCGAAATCGCAGCACTGTGAACCAGGGGTTACCCGTCATAAAACCTGAAAAATCCATCACAACCTTCACTTTTTACGACAACTCGCTTACCCGTCAAAAGGTGCCAAATTCTCAAAATCAACCTCTGAGCTAGCGCGGCCTTTTTCATTGAACGCGGTTTCAATCAAGAAGGTTACGATACCGTCCCATGTAAATAAGGGTGAAAACTAGTCAATATAGCTTGAGCCAGATTTATCAGAAGCATAACGTTAGACGTCGGTGCTGGTATCGAAAGAAGAAATAATGAGGAAGAATACAAGATTAATATATCAGAAAAAGATACTTTTTTAGGTACAAGTGTAACGAAGAGGTTGGCTACATATTGTGATTATGTGGTCTGGCAAAAAAAATTACGATGCCACAAGATCAATCAAGTTCCCACGGATGTCTTACCCAAGCTTCCCCTGTAAAAACTTATAATATTCAGTTCATACCCAACATTTGCAAGACCATAACAGATAATATCCCAAAGTGTTTTATAGTGAAGTGTTCCATATACCAATCACTTTTCCGTCGGTCAGTCAGTCCGGTGTTTGCGAGTTAGGGTATTTCCAGATGTGCTATGACGATGAAACTTGGTAGGCATATTAGGGACACAGTGAAACTATCTTGGAAATAGTCACATTCCTGATCCGACCATCGTGGGCGGGACGGAAGGGATCCGGAATTTAGTGACATATCGGACGGTCCGAACGGATGATCGGATCTCAATGAAATTTGATATTTAGAAAGACCTCGTGTCACCGATGTTCCGTTTCAAGTGCGAACCGGATCGGATGAACGCGGGGGAGTCGGAGGGGGGAAGCGGAAATCAATTGACAAACTTGGAGTGGAGGGATAGGGATGAAACTTGGTGGGAGGAACAAGCACAAGACCTAGGTACATCCTTAGCAGAACTGCAACGGATTCGGGCACTGCGGGCCGGAGTTGGAGAGGAGTTCCGTTGATACGGAGTTAAGATACTTTCAGGTGGGCTAGTACGATGAAACTTGGCAGGTATTTCACTGACCGAACCACATTAACTTGAAAATAGTCAGATCCACCATCCGACCATCGTGGGGGGGGAGTGGAGGGAGGGGAAATACTGAATCCTGAAGAATACACAATTTTTGTTTAATGAAACTTGATATTTGAAAAGACCCAATGTCTCAGATGTCCCAAATCAAGTCAGGATTGGATCCGATGAATGCGTGGGGGGGGGGAGATAACCTGAAATCACGACATTGATTGGGATGTACCTTGGTGGGAAGAATAAGCCATAGATATATCAGTGACACAACCGGGCCGGATTCGGAACCGGGGGGAATTGGAGGGGGGGGGGGGTCGGAAATTCCGGTAATCGGGGTGGAGGTATTTTCAGATGTGCTAGGACGATGTAACTTGGCTGTAACAATGCAGACTTGACAGGACTTGCTTAGAAACTGACACTTCCCAGATCGGACCGTCCCTGAAAGTACTGATCTTAACCGGAAAGTATATAAATACTTTAAAGCACAATTTACATTTCCTTGATCACCATGAGCCCGTTATTGTTTTGCCTATAGGGTTGTGTTTACAAAATTTCTAGCTCCCCCAAAGTATATCATCTTGGCTACCTTTCACGAGACAAGTTTTCACGAGACAAGTCTATCACGAGACACAAATTTCTAGACAAATCTTCGCGAGACAAGTCAGTCCTTTGGCAATTTTTCACAAGACAAATTACCAGGAGACAAATTATCACGAGGCAAATCTTGCTCAACACAAACTTCCGTGAGAAAAATCCGGATAAACCCTTCCTACAAATTTCAGCGATTGAATTTTGTTTCATCTATACACAGACACAAAACTAAACTAAAACACAAAGTAGGCAATTAACATGTAAACATATCAAATGCCGGAGAACCATGACGAACTCACGCGGAGCCAGGATCCAGTTTAAGATCCTTTCCAATCCGTCCTCTCCGCCATGCCACATGGGCTCCCCCATTATACTGGTCGAACTGTCAATTTTTCTCTTCGCTAACTCCCGAACTTTTGTCGTTGGCAATCGCTGCGGAGATGTGGTAAGCGGGCGTAAGCCGTGGAAGTTAGAGTAAACTTGCCATTACATTCTTTCCCTCGTACTGGACAGCCTTTGTCAGAGCATCTGTAATAGCTTCTTTCTGAAGATGTTGAAAGCAGAACGGACTTTTAGCCACTAGTATGGACTGCAGTCCCTCCTCTTGCAGTTTTACCATTTCGAACTGGATTTGGGTTGACATTCTGTTTCCAAAATCAAAACTGACTACTATCCGAAACGACACACTCGTGATTTCAATGGGCCCAAAAATCAACACGACCTTTTGGACACTTTCATAATCAGTGTTGCCCCTCGACCGGCACGACGCTTCGCGATGCCGACTTCGTCAAAAAGCGGCATTTCCGCGGCATCTTTCAACCAGTTGCGGTAAAATTCGGGACACGTCCAAAATTCTCAAAAGACCCGATTAAAACTTTATGCGGTGAACAGAGGCGGTACTAGACAAAATATTTGGTGGGCGAGGCAAGGTATTTACTGACTGGCTGGTCATTTTTACAGAAACCAACTTTTTCTTATTACTAACCGACTGTTTTAACGAAAAATCCAACTGTTTTTAACAAAAAACTTACGAAAAACCGACTGTTTTTACGGAAAATAGGGGCGATTCGCGCCGAATCGGTTATTTTTGATCGACTGGCCGACAACATTCGGGGGGGGGGTCGCCCCTCCCCCCACAAATGTGACGCTCCTGGTTGTGAAAACGAGTAGTGCGAGAAAACGCGTACTGTCTACCCCATTGACGGTACCTGTTTTTTTTTTTTTTAGTCTATGCTTCAAACTTCAGCATTTACCGGATAAGGTTAGAATAAAGCTATATCCTTTTGAAAACGGATATGGTTTGGATGGCTCTGGACTTTCGCTAAGGAGTGGTTATCTTCTGATGACCCCACCTGAGCCATACTACTCCTCCGAACGTCGTAGGCCGACACACCATACCCACCAATATGTTATTATTTCTGATTACCAGTTGCAAATTAGAATTCAAGCAGCATATCTATATTTTCTGAAAATATTTAGCTCTATACCATCCCACAATAGGCTAGATGATAACCCAAAGTATTTTCGTACTGACCACCCCGTAGGAAAAAAAACGGCCTGGAATCCAGACAAAGCCTGGAATCCGGGCATTTTGCCTGGAGATCCAGGCATTTTGCCCGGATTTCCAGGCTGCAGCACGGAATTAAAACACTTACCTGGATTTCCGGACAAGTTTCCTCTGGAAATCCAGGTAATGATGTTTCTTTCCTGGAATTCCAGGGCAGTATTCCGGAATTCCTGACATTTTGTTGAGATTCCAGACAGACCCGAATTTACGTTTGGTAAGAGCCTGGAATTCTGGACAGTTGGTTGAAATTCCAGACAAACCTGGATTTCTACGCCGCCTCTTCTGGAATTCCAGGGTACAGTCATATGTTCGAACTGACCTACTTGAAATTCCAGATAGTCCTGGATTTTGCGCTTCCTCGTCTGTAAATCTAGGGAATACATGCAGAAAGTCTGGTTTGACGACAAGTAAGCCTGGATTTCAGTATTAGTTGGTAGATGTTCCTTCAGCCCGAGCTGACTGCGAATCATATTTGACGGTGCAAAACGGATAAGTCAGCTACATTTCATAAGTCAGCTACATTTCTACATAAAAAATGTAGCTGATTTATCCGTTTTGCACCGTCAAATAGTATTGGTTGGATTTTAAAGTGTAGCGGAAAAAATTACACTGTTCAAAGATTCCGACATTTTCGTGAAGAAAATACCCTCATCAGCATTTTCAAAAACGTCTGAGGAAAATCATCCGAAGAAATTGTTTGCCGAACAACATTTTTATTAAAATGTCTCGCTTTCAATACCTTTTTATGAAAAAGTTCAGGTCTGAACAAAAATTCTGTCCAGCGCGAGAGCACAGAAGGGGTACCCCTTCCGCACATTTGTACCACCCCATTATATCCACTCAGAAGGTACCATTTATAATTTCACTTGTGGATTAAAGCTACTGCATTACACCGATGTCTGGAGAAAAACCATATCCCCCATCAGAGGCGTCACGACTGAGGGGACGCCCCCCCCCCCAACATTTTCGGCCAGTCGGTAAAAAATGAGTGATTTTGAGTGAATGAGTGATTTTTCTGAAAATCAGTATGTTTTTCGTCAAAACAGTCAGTTTTTTCCGAAAATCAGTCGATTATTTTCAAAACTGTCGATTTTTTCTTGAAAAAGTCGTTTTTCTGCCAAAACAGTCGGTAAAAATTACCAACCAGTCGGTAAATGCCTTGTCTCACCCAAACATTTTGGCTAGTAACGCCTCTGTTCCCCATAGCCCATAGCAGCTATGAGCTATGCCCTTCTTGGTTTCAGATGTCCTACATCCAAATCCAAGGTTAACTTGTGGTTTTAGGCACAAGTTAAGAGGCCATGAGCATTGAGCCTTCCCCCTCCACCCCCCTACGAGTTAAACACAACCGTATATAGCAGAAAAGCCGCCTACCACCTACGATAGGTCAGGTCCTTTTGGTTTTCCCACGTGGAGCATATATAATTATCTAATAAACTCTTTCTGACCTGATGATGTAAATGTAGCTTCAATCAAGAAAGCATGTCACAGAAGACAAGGCAGTCCCTTATTGTTCACTACAAAACAAAAACTATCTAGTGGAAATGGACTATCTGGACTGACTGACAGATGTCATTCGAAGAGACATCTAAGTGGCAACACTGTTCATAACGTCCACGGTTCAAAATACCCATGATCAAAACGCCGACGACTCAAACTGCCCATGAATCAAGTCGAACACAAGAAATCGAAATCGTCCGAAATGCCGGCGGCCCAAAATGCCGACAGTTCAAAGTGGTCCCAGGGTAGGATAATATCATAATATCATCCTAGTTCCGAATGCCGACATTGAAACTGTCCGCAGGGGAGGCCAAAATCTTCCTTGGACAAAGGACGACGAGATTAGAAGGGACAGGAAAGAAACAATTCGAATCAGACCTGCTCCAGATTGGTTCGGTGCTGGAGCCGATTTCAGACTAGGAGCGGAAGGACGGTACGAAAAGATCAACAACTTAAAGGTATTAAAGGACCTGTCTTACCTATAATACTAATGCAATCTACTTCCACAGTCACTCCATATATTTCTAAACCCGGAGACATCAATTTCGTACGGTACATTCTAACCCTGCAACAAAGCCACGCTGATTTTCTCACTTGCCGTGTTCTGCTACCTTTGATGTGTATCACGCTGTCGACGGATCTATGTGAAAAGTTTCTCCATCAGAAAAACCGGTTATGTAAATTGTTTCCCTGTTTTTCTCTACAAGTCAATGGGTCTCGGAAAAGGCTTAAAACAGCCAAAACCGTGGGTTATTTGTTGAAAGCACAGCATAGATTTAAAGTATTCAAATAATTTAAAATACTGTAAGTTGAAGAGTAAATAGTGGGGAGAGGTCGTTTAAAGAAATGTTCCAAGTGGCTCAAGAAAGCACAGCGCTTTTGCGGCACCTAATCACGAGGCAATACAATTGCTTGTTTTAAATATTTTACCAGTATTATATTATAACTGAGATTAGACAAGTTCAAAATTCATAGTGATCCTGATACTCGGTCTATCTTCCTATTGCTCAATCTCGCCTAATTACGGACTGAAAAGCTCAAATAATCCAATCTTGGGCATTTTGGGTATTGGGCATTTTGGGTATTGGGCATTTTGAGTCGTGGGCATTTTGGTCCGTGGGCATTTTGGTCCGTGGGCATTTTGAACTGTCGGCATTTTTAGTGGGCATTATGATGGTGGGCATTTTAAGCATTAGCCATTTCGAACTGGGCATCGAACACAAATGAAACTTGACAATTTGAAAGAGCTCGGGACGCGGATGTCCACAATTTTGATATCTTTTGTATTATATTAAATTAATAATAATCGAAGGATTGTACACCCTGTGTTGATTATTGTGCTGTAGGCAAACACTGCTTTACGTGGATTCTCATGAACCTTTGACGTTGTAAGCTCATTTGCAGGGGAAGTTCGGGGAAGACATCTGTGAGAAATGCTTAGACTCTAATTGAGATAGTAATCTCAAAACGTACCCTACCGCTCTCGATACATGTTGTACCTTAAAACGGTAGCTCCTTCGTCTGACATTTTACTGTTGCATACATCTTCTCTATTTCCTCTTTCATTATCAGAATCGAGGTTACGCTTTCATTATCAGAATCGAGGTCTTACTATATGCTGCAATATTTATATATCTAAATGCATAATAAAAATTCCTTCATTTATTCTTAACGAAATGTACAAAAAAAAGTAAAAGAGAAAAGATATATTACTTTCGAGCAGCTAACATACTGTTTACCTCCCACATGACGTTTCGCATGTAATCGATTACTTCTTTCAGGTGTTGGTTCTTGACAATTACTTGCTAAAAAAAAAAAAAAAAAAAATTACGACTTCGACACAGAGATGGGCGAATCCGAATCATTCGGATTCGAATCCAGGATTCGTCCTTTTCGCCGGATTCAAATCTTCTGCTTGTCAGGCTGGATTTGGGTTCGGACTCGGATTCCATACCCTCAATCGTACGAATCCACTCAAATTCTTAGACTTCATCCTTCCAGTTTCCGTTTTCCCAATTTGTACACATTGTGCCTATCACTCAAAAAAAAATTCGAAGGGAAAACCGTTCAGGAACATAAAAATGTCCGCACCAGGTGTTACATCACTTCTTCCTTTCAGTGTACGGAAAGTTTCTGAAAAAGCGTGTCAAAGCACTTTGGTCAGTGACGGAAAATTTCCGAATACACTTTCCGTTCACGAACAGAAGTTTCCCGTTTTAAGAATTTTGGAAAAATTAGTATAAACGGAAAGTTTCTGCGCCCAAGCGTGAACTTTCTGCTGCTTAACATAATATTCCTGTCCCGCTGCAGCAGTATTCTGTTGAGGAACTTAAGTTTCTCGCACAGAAACGGAAATTTTACTCTACAGGCACGGAAAATTGACGTACTAAGCGGACAGATTTCTGTTCACGGGCGGAAGATTCTTGTACCCAAGCATAAGAGTTCGGTAGCAGAACAGAATATTCCCTTCCCGGTGGTGTAAAATTTACTGTACAAGGACGGAAAAGTTCATTTCAGGAACAGAAAAATGTCGGTAACAGCCGTTACGGTTACAGTACTTTTTCCGTTCCTGAACGGAAAATTATCAGAAACTTTTCCGCTCCAGCAGAATCCGACTTAAGAATCCGGGTGCTTGAAACTCATTCATCTGAAGAAGTAATATCGACCCTTGCCTAGAAGGGCCGAAATATCGCTGATGAAGCACCGTAGCTGACGTATCCGTTGTATATATTATTTGATTATATGTTTCAAAGTCAGTTGGGCTCAAGGAATATTTATTAATGTGCTAAATATGGGCGGCAGTCTTATTTTTCTTTCCGAACGGAACAATCCTGTACAGTAGCGTAATTCGCTTAAAGCTCAACGAAAAACTTCACACTTCTTGAAAGAAAAAAAAAATCAGTATACCAGCCATACAAATAAATACAAATTGTTCGAAGTGCTGAAGTTTCCTGGTGAAGGACGTAAATTTCCTTAAGCTTAACGGAAAACTGCCCGTTCTTGCTAAAAAGAAAATTTCCGTATCCCAGCATACAAATAGATATAAATTGTTCAGGTATACTGACGCAAATTTTCTGGAGCTCAATAGAAAACTTCTGGTTTCTTGCTAAAAAGAAAAGTTCTGTAAATAAAAAAATAAATATAAATTGTTCAGGTACTGAAGTTTCCCGTTGCTGAACGTAAAGTTTCTGGAGCTCAACGGAAAATTGTTCTTTCTTGCTAAAAAGAAAAATTCCGTATCCCAGCATAAAAATAAATAAAAATTGTTCACATGCTGAAGTTTCCTGTTGCTGAACGTAAATTTTCTGGAGCTCAACGGAAAATTTCCGTCTTGCTAAAAAGAAAAATTCCGTACCCAGCATAAAAATAAATATAAATTGTTCACGTGCTGAAGTTTCCTGTTGCTGAACGTAAATTTTCTGGAGCTAAAGAGAAAATTTCCGTCTTGCTAAAAAGAAAAGTTCCGTATCCCAGCATAAAAATATGTCTAAAACTGTTCAGGGACTGAAGAACGGCGCGGGGAGAACCCAAATCTTATTTTTCTTTCAAAACGGAATAATCCTGTACAGTAGCGTAAATTTTCTGAACCTCAAGAGAAAAATTGCCGTATCTTGTTAAACTGAAAATTTCTGTGTACCAGCGTAAATATGTATGAATTCCGTTTATCGCGAAATCGAAAATTTTCCGTACATCAGCGTGAAAATCTGACCGCTCGCGTACGTAGATTGATAAGCTGTGATCTTTACAAAAAGTTACTTCCTTGTGCTCCCCGTGACTTTTTGACAAGCGGAACGGTGAGAGTGACTGAAAAGTAACTATTTAGTAACTTTCGGGCCGAGCTGGAACGAACCCTATATAGGTCAATGCAAAGGAGTGTTGATCATTGTTCTAAAAAATGCCATTTCCTTCGAATAACCGTTGAGATATATGGGAAGGGATTCCGATTTTTTCACAAATAAGCTATTGTGAAAGAATTCTGTTAATAATGTTTCTCAAAACGAAACTGTGAAAACAATTTAAAACATAAATCATCACCGTCGGTTTTAATTACGAGCCGTAGTCGCATTTTGGTCTGATATTCTTATTCTACCTTCTCAGATCTGCTTAGCTTAATACAGAAAGTGAGGCTTATCTTCACACCGTCTTTCCGTTTCGCAGAAATGAACGGGTTGCGCCATTACGCAAGTACAATGGAACAGGACTTTAATGTGGAATTTCCTTTAATCGACTGAAGTAATAAGTAAGTAATTTATTTAGAACCCGCCATTTTGTAAAAGCGAAGTAATTGAAAGAAAATAAATAAAACACATACAAATACAGAAAAATACACTAATTTTCAATCTTCGGCAAGGAAGCAGTATGGTTTGGCTCTGGTGTCAATGATTTTTATAGTGACGAAGAAGCACTTGCATCTTGAATTTTGAACTTATCCGTCAATGTATGGTTAGACTTGGACACTGTTCCTGTTTTCTGTTTCTGTGTTTTTCCTCCTGTTTTACTGTTTACTGTTTTCTGTTTCAGGGACCCAAAAATAAACAAAACAGCTGTTTTCAAGCCAGCTATTTTTTTCTCACCTGTTCTGTTCCGTTTTGGTGTGTCCTATTTAGCTCTGTTCCTGTTTTTATTTACCTGTTTAAACAGCCAAATCTGTTTTAGCGGGCAATCCACCTGATCAGTATAATAAATCTTTCAACTCAATTAGGATTGTCAATCATTTCGAAATGATGCGCCACAGCGCCCACTCACGTTTTGTGCATTCGGTCAAATTTTCACCGAAGGCGAAAAATTCGGTGAAAACGGGCATCGCGACGAAGGCGTGATGCCCTTTTCATAAAATCGTTTGTCCCCGCATTTCGACATTGGGTGATTAAACGTGTTTATTGTGTTCCCATTTCTTTATTGAATTTGCTAATTCATCCAACTTTTGTTCACTCCGCATCGATTTCACAACATTCGGTATGTCCCTTCGTCAATTCGGTGATTTAACCTGTGTATTTAGTCTCATTTGTTAGCGAATTCGGTAATTCACCGGACTTTTCTCTATTCCGTATCTGTTCTATTGTTAAAAATAAAAAATTTGGTCAGTCCATTTCATAATTCGGTCATTAATCATATTCATTTGGTTCTAATTCGTGATCGCCGCATTCGGTCCGTCCCTGCGTAAATTCGGTGATTTACCTGTTTATTTGGTCTCATTCTCTACCGAATTCGGTAATTCAGTCAGTCCATTTCATAATTGAATTCGGTGAGATTCATTTGGTTCTGATTCGCTACCGAATACGGTAATTCACCGATTTTTCTTTAGTCCGTTTCTGTTACTAGAATTGCCGAATTCGGTTGTTTTAGGTGGTTCTAACAAGAGTGTTCTTCCAGTATGAAATTTGGTTGCGATACCGCTCTCGATCTGTTCCTTATTTTTTTTTTAGTTTTTCGGTATACTACGAATTCATTATTTGCTTCAACCCAGTTACTGAGTTCGGTAATTTAAGTGGCATTTATTTAGCTCACGTTCTTTACCATTTACGGTAGCTTCATCTGGTTGCTGTTCATTTTTTTTACTTCTTAGGATTGCAGTACTTCAGAAATAAGTCTCTTGACGTGAAAACTAGCCTGCTTTTATTTGCTGCAAATTCCGAACAAATGTACTTTGCATCCAATTTACCCTAGATCGCCCCTTTCGTTGCCAGCAACACTGGGCTGAATAGACAATCTTAGGATCGCAGGAAGGCAGTTTTATCATCAGTGTTTCCACAAATTTTTGCCTGCAGCGCATTTCGCAGTCTTCACTACTCGGACAAAGGTTGTCTCATTTAGTTCGCGTTTGAGGCTTGGAAATTTGGGGGCTTGAACTATGTTAAAAGCTAGGAATTTGCATGGGAAGTAGTTAAATATTGCCAGAAAAAAAGGCGGATTCAAAAAATTTCGCCTGCGGTGCATTAATTAAACATGGGCACAGCCGTTAGCGACGTTGTCGCTATGCAGCAACACCGTTTTTTGCGATTATTTCAAGTCCTGTTGGCAAAACTGGAAAGGTCTTCCGAAGATAAAAGGCTAGTGACGGCGTATCCATGAAAAAAATAAAGAGAAGCGGAAAAGCGTGAAAACGCGCCACTTTTTCTCTTCAGACTTGTTTGTATATACTCTGTAACTTTTACGTTGTAGCTTCATGAAGGCAACTCGCCTTGTTTTTCCATTTTTTGTTAATAGATTCAGTAAAAATCAGGTACCGATTCGGTTAATTTTACCAGGTGCGTCACCCCCCCCCCCCCCATGAAGAAAAGCTCGGGACGAAAGATAAATGTAGGGTGAGTGCTCGAAAGACACCTTTGAATAATGATAATACGCATTCCAAATTTCACCTTAGTACCAATCGTTTGGACACGTAATTGACTCTGGGCAATCCGTGCCCAGTCATTATTGGCTCAGAATTGGCAAAACGGTGGTCAGCCTTTAAAGGAAACATTAATCACTGGGAACATTGGGACCAATTGCCCTTGGACAGAGGGTAGGGGGGGGGGACTCACCGAAAGGTGCAACTAGACCCCAAGGCCCACAACAAGTTTGAACTTAATATCTGTCATGGTTCACGAGATAAGGATGACAAAAAAAAAAAAAACCGGAAAACCGGCTATGGCGGCCGCAAGAGTGGATTGTCCTGACAGGATTTTTGGCACAGCATCAGTTCTATATGGAGCAGTTGAGATTTTTCCAACTTGATGATGAAACGAACCTCCATTTCACAGATCTTCGCAGAATAATAGAGTCACGCTCAGCCGAGAAATCCGCGCATTTTCTCAAATCTGTGCTGTTTTTAGCCTAGTACGACCAAGCTCAAAAGAAACCACCGAGGAAAAGCTATTCGATGCTCCGACTGAACAACGGATCCCTCGCGACCCACCCCTCACACAAGAAATGACCATCATCCCTAACCACTGTCACGATGTGAAGCTTGCTTAAATTTTAGTTTGTATGATCCATATACTTTACTTTCCAAATGGAAAGGTATGCGAAAATTTGTTGTTAAGACAAATGAAACTTCCATGGCTCATTTTCCATCAGGGGAAAGTGTAATTGATTGGTATACGCACCGGGAATTCTGGATCAAGCTATTTTTTGTCCTATGAAATGAACTCAAATAAAGGCAGACATCTGTGCGGTGCAAAGAAGAACTATTTAAGATACTTCTTGGTACAGGGCAAACTATAGGTGAACTCTACTAGAAAAAATAATAAAAATAGAGGAAATCAAATATTAAAAAACAAGAGCTACGAGCTCATATGGCACTTGTTACGAGTAGGCGGTACAAGAAAGTAGATGAGAACGTCACAAAATACACCCGCCATCCAAAAATTTAGTTTCACTCACTTAGCAGTCCCGGCATCGTCTCGATTATCTGTAGCAAATGCACATGACTGTTCAAACTTCCAAGTTTCAGCCCAATAAATCCACTCGTTTGATCCCTAGACGTGCTACACGATTTCCGGTACTCCCTCTATCTCCCCCTAGCCGAATCTGGTTCGGACTAAAAAATGGACCATCTAAAGCATCTTATTTTATATCATCTATCAAGTTTCAATTGAATCTGACCATTTTTTGAAAATTCCGCCCCCCCCCCCCCTCCCACCAACGTTGTCGGATCCGGTTCGGGCCCAAAATATGTCATCTAGGGTATGTGCTCTCTCTACGTCCCATGTTTCATTTAAATTGATGCACTCGTTTGACCCCTATGCGAGTCTCAAAATGTCCGACAATCTGCCTTCAACTCCCCCTACTGTGGCGAACAGGACTTGAAAACATAAACGTCGTATCTCTTAATTCCCTTTTCTTGTCCATCAAGTTTTACTGAAACTGGAAGGATAGCCTATCTGCACGTTTCCAGTCTTGGCCGAATCCGGCCCGGACGCCAAATAACAAATCTAGGCCACATAAACTCGGCACTGTCGAACTCATTCGGTCCATCTGTTTGTTTTTTTTCGCATAAAAGTCCCCCCCCCCCCCCCCAGTTCCCCCAACCGTGGTCGCAAATAGTTCGAACGCATGTTTTACATGTCGTGGCCATCGATTCTTATCACCCATTAAGTTTCACTCGAATCAGACCACTCGTTCGCAATTTGCAAAAGTCAATTTCCATATTTATCTTCCCTTGCTCCCCCAAAAATGCTCGGGTCTAGGAAGGGAAGTTTCCGGGGGTATGTTGTGTCAGGTTCTTAAGGGTCGGGTCGGTAATATACCTGCAAATTTTCGTAGTCTTAGTACATCCGGAGCTATTCTAACTCGCGACTACTGGAATTCCAGGAAACCCCCTCCAAGTCCCCCCACAGAGCCCCGAAACCACCTGGCTCCGTCAATTTCGTATCTAGGCCTAATACTTGTTCTCTCCATTAAGTTCCGTCCCAATCCCTCTGCTTTTAGCGTTTCTTGAGTTTTCCGGCAGCCCCCCCCCCCCCCCATCCCCCACAGGTATCGGACCCGACCCGGACATGACACTGAACATCTGAGGCGATAGCTCTTTCCGCCAGACAAGTTTCATTCAAGTCCGATCACCCGTTCAAAAGTTATGCACGCCACTAGATTCCGGACTCCCATCCACTCCCACCACGATGGTCGGACCGGGGAAACGGCTTTTCTTAAGTCAATCTGTTCAGATCTGTGATATATCTGCCAAGTTTCATCGCCCTAGCACATCAGGAAGTATGCCGAACTCGTGGGATCGCTAGAAATCCGGACCCCCACTCCAACTCCCCCACAGTGCCAAGATCCGGTCCGGCTATGTCAATGACGTATCTAGGACTTGTGCTTGTTCTTCCCACCAAGTTTCATCCCGATCCCTCCATTCTAAGCGTTTCTCAAGATTTCCGGTTCCCTCCTCCAACTCCCCCCAGTGTCATCGGATCCCATCCGGATTTACAGCGGGACGTCTGAGACAGGAGGTCATCCTAAATATCAACTTTCATCAAGATCCGATCACTCGTTCGCAAGTTAAAAATACCTCAAATTTTGGCTCACCCCCCCCCCCCACTTCCCCCCAGATGGTCGGATCGGGGAAGTGACTATTTCCTATTTAATCTGGTCGGATCCCTGACATGCCTGCCAATTTTCATCGTCTCAGCACATCAGGAAGCACCGAACTCGCAGGATCACTAGAAATTCGGACTCCCCCCCCCCAACTCCACCAAAGTGAGCGGATCCGTTCCGGTTATATCAGTCACGTATCTAGGACTTGTGTTTGTACTTTCCACCAAGTTTCATCCGGATCTCTCCACTCTAAGTGTTTTTCAAGATTTCTGGTTTCCTCCTCCAGCTCCCCCCAAAGTCACCGGATCCGGTCTGGATTTAAAATGGAGCTTCTGAGACACGAGGTCCTTCCATATATCAAGTTTCATTAAGATCCGATCTCCTGTTCGTAAGCTACAAATATCTCATTTTTCCTAATTTTTCCAGATTCCCCCTCCCTCCACTCCCATCCAGATCGTCGGATCGGGTAAGGGACTATTTCTAATTTAATCTGGTCCAGTCCCTGATATGCCTGCCAAGTTTTATCGTCCTAGCTTATCTGGAAGTGCCCGAACTAGCAAAACCGGGACCGACAGACCGACTGACGGATATAAATTACAATCTCTATATGGCACTTGGCCGAAGGGCAAGTGCCATAAAAACCTGTTTTAAATAGCCGTTTCTGTTTTTTTCGCCTGTTTAACAGCTGTTTCTGTTTTCGAAGTCATCATTCCTGTTAAAACAGAAGTTTTCAAGTTTCCTGTTTTCTTTCTGTTTCTGTTCTTTTGTCTCCTGTTTCTGCCTGTTCCTGTTTGAATGGCAAAACAGAACAGTGCCCATGCCTAGTTATGACACAATTTCGACAAGTGGAGCAGATGCTTTGCATATTTAAAATAACACGATCTTATCTTTTAAATCTCCTTCTTTCGCAGAACCTGAGTGACACCAGAGCGAAATAGTATAGAAGGAGCGCAGAAGGTGCTATTGATATTTTTAAATGGGCTTCGAGCTTGTTATTCCGATATTGGCAGAGATCATTCGGCTTACTTAGAACGCTGCAACTACTGGCCTACTGAAGATTGAATCCAATGGAGGCATTTAAATTAATCAACGGTTGGAAGTGAGTACGCGCTCAAGCTTAAAGTTCAATGGGCACATCAAACTACCTCAATCCCACTCCGTAACAACCTAGGAACAATGCTTACCCCCTAGATCAGCAGCTTTTTCAACAGTTTCCTCTCTGTGATACTTCAAAGCGTAAGTTTATGGGCCAGTACATGCTGAGTTACTAGCTTGCACAAAGATAAAAGTGATGTTTCCTATAATACTTAGTAGATCTTTATTTTATGCATAAATCAGCTTGTATAATTCAGATTTGAATAGGTTATTTGTTTTTGAATGATTTTTGTAGCTATGTTATTTTTTATAAGCTTATTGTATATTCTGGTACATTTTATAAGGCAAGCTAACCAAGCTTCACAACACTATTCCACAAAAAAAAACTTTTAACAGGCCCTTTAAGCCATGGCACTTCTGATAAAACACTAGAAAAATCAGGTAAACTGCATCTGCGGCTTGACTTTGGTGACATCTCAAACATATCCTTTTCTATCAAGCATTGCTGGGAGTTTTTGAACTTCCTGCCACGATATCCCAGCTCGTAAGATTCGTATCGCCGAAATGCGAGAGAGGTAAAGTCAAGGGATAACAAGAAAACGGCCGATTTTCGTAGCGCCTTCTAAAGGAAGTCGGAAATGTTTCTTTGTGAAGCATTTAATACAAAGTAAAGCATTAGAAGTGTCCATTGTGCTTCAAGAAATCACGTTGAATCAAGTACAAGCGGGGTTATCGAAACTTAGTTGTTTGACAATGGAACAGCCTTGCCGACAACACTGTAATTGCTGAATCGATCAACAGCTTCGAGAGTATAGCACATAAGATTTTCAACTCTGTTCAATTCGATGATTCCCGATTGCGTCGTGATATGTAAATGTGAAAGACTTTTAATGTTGCAATAACTATAGTTATCAACTAGGAAGAAATTGTCTGCGGTTACAATCTTCGACCGTTCAGAACCAAGCCCCAGTCCATAACCCAATGATACCTAAGACGGATTGGGATTATAAGCAGCACCGTCACTTACCCAAGAACAAATAAGGACAGACCAGACATAACTGAAATCATGCTGACTGCAATTTGTCCTGTTTTTGGTTTACCGGGGGTGGAGCCTAGCCGCTGCCAGTCCCAACCACAGAGTTGATTTTGTTGGACTTCGAATTGCCGTCACTTTTATCATCATGGGAAGAATTGAAGATAGATTTCGGCTTTTTTTGTGACGAATGTCGGTTTTTATTTGCTACAGAGACCACTAGTGTTAGACGTCGCGTGCTTGTTTCAACAAAGCTCTACCCACGTTGGTTCCAAATGGGGAAAAATTGCGCTCAGCATGCTGACGTAAGTTGCAAGTTTCTAATTATCTCCTTATTATTCTCCTGATTCTCTCACGAAATCATGGAGTTAAAGATCCGATTGAGGCTGCTTTAGAGTGTCGTGCTCGATTTCTGAAATACCCCGACCCTCTAAATAGCCTCTATCCAGCAATTAAGCCATATTTAAGAAATAGTGTATTATTAAAAAAAAAATTGTCTCTCTTGCTTGAATTATGTAGTGCCAATTTAAAATTGTATGTTGTGTGTTGTTCATTTTTCCTTTTTGTTTATTTTTCTTTTCTTATACTCCATCAGTGAGATTTTTAGATGGGTAATAAACATATTCATTCATTAATTCTTGATTTAGCTAGGGGTGACGTGCAAGGGCGCTTCCCATCTTAGATTATCAACAAGTACAGTTTGAGACTTGTCTAGCACAAAACGTTTCAAAGCAGCCTGTTTCCCCTCCCTCCACCCCCGAAAGCTGAAATGATTGGCCTGAATTTAGAAGGAGATTTGGCTTACATCTAGAAGTTCTCGCCGTTCTTCACTGGCAGTCCGGAAAGAGTCGGAATCTCTGTAAACTACGAAGTCGTTTTCAGTTCCTTTCATGGGCACGAGTGACTAAAAGAAAATTTCTCTGTTAATACCAGCTAGAATTAGACAGACCCTCGTAGACGGGGACGCCAAAAGGATCCGGGATTCCGGAAATCACAATGAGACTTCCGCGGCTGACTCTTTGAGCGTGTTCCATCCTACTTACCATAGTTACTACGCATGACGTCACGAATTCTGGCTTTTTGCCGTCAAGGCTGGTACGATTTTTCTATTTTCCAGCAGGATCTCACGCCACGGGCGAATCCGACCAATCACGTTACAGAGATGCGTAGTTACTGCGCTTACTACGCTCCCGAGCATGGTAAGCAAATAGTAACATTAGTTACTAGTCCGACAAGGTTGGAAGGTCAGCGTAGTAACTTTTCGTGAGGATGGAACGGAAATAGTAACTAATAGTAAGTATTGTTGGAAGGGTGGAACACGCTCTTTGTGTTCCTGCTAAAGAAATAAAGAATCATCTGAACAAAATTTTTACCCACTGAAATTTTTGACAACTGTCCCTAGCCCCCTTGTGGTCACTGTTGCATGAAAAGCCAATACGTTCTGTCTCTGAGAGCCTTTTCTTCAGTGTAGCGATGCACATACCCCTCACCATAAGGTCATTTTCTCCCGCTACCTGGCACCGCACCGAAGGATGGCTTTATCTGTTATACTGAGAATTTGTTTCGTGTTGTTGTTAGTTAATGCGGATTGCCTTTGGGAGGTTAAGTTTGTTCCCATTTTATCTGGTTTTGAAGATACTGAACATGGGGGATGTGAATACTCAGTCCAGGATCCTTCCTTGGACTGGGATCACTTTTCCTCGGTTCTTGTTATCTTTTAGTTTTGTTTTTATTGTTTGTTTCGCTGGACGTGTCAACGAGTGGTGTTGGGGGACCGGGTACTGACGGGGGAATACGCATATTTCCATTTGTATGAATGGCATTTAGTGAAGTATAAATGCTGTATTTATTTGCAGAAGTCTTTCCATCCCGTGCATTACGAATTTGTCTTCTCAGCTGGGCTCTGGACATTTTGTTATTTAGTTTGTAATTAAAAAGAACCTGAACCTGAACCTGGTAGAAAAAAAAACTGTTGCAAATTTAAGCAATACAAAGAGACAAATTCATTGGATTTCATCAAGCGTGTTCCACCCTACTTACCTTAGTTACTACTCATGACATCACGAATTCTGGCTTTCTGGCATCATGGCTGGAACGCATTTATCTATTTTCAGCAAAATAGTGTGCCACGTACTGATTCAGCCGATCACGTCACAGATATTCGTAGTTACCACGCTCGCGACGCTCCCGAGCGTGGAAAGCAAATAGTTACTATTAGTTACTATTTCAAGAATGTTGGAACCGTTAACGTAGTAAATTCTCACGAGGCTGGAACGAAAATAGTAACTAGTAGTTACCATTAATAGAAGGGTGGAACAAGCTCATCATGAGGCTCTTCTATTACCGCCCTAAAACTTGAACGATTAAATCAATATAAGAGGTATATTAAGTTGACATTATATTAATGTTCTTTGACAAAGAGACAATTCAGTCAGATTGACGAAGGTCATTGCAAGATGCAAAATAGGTTGGTAATAGCTCATCATACTATGGAAGATCTGATGAGGACGATCACGGAAAATCATGTGCCCATTGTCGATATCACATGAGAGCCCAGAATATATGGCAAAAAAAAATTCCAGCTGGATGGGGCAGTAGAAATGGCAAGTAAATCCAGTAAATCCAAAAGCACTGACTCGCATGTTGTTTCTTATTTATACATAAGAACCTGAATCTCGTTATGCTATGATTGTTTCGAAATATAACAATCTCTCTCTCTCCCTGATGGCGGTGCACAGCATCCCTGGAAATTCACAAGGACAAAAACCTTATAGAACTGAGCTCGTAAGACCGGCCACCAAGCACTGACTCACACGATATATATAACTGTATCATGGGTTGCGTATTAGTGACGTGAGATTGTTGAGCAAAGCGAAGAAATTTCTGCGAAGACGCACGGCATATACAATAAAATCAAGGAAATTATCTGGACTTTAAATATTTCGTGAGGTTATGACAACAAGCCAAAGCTAACTATAAGAACCCATCTGATTTACCGGTTTAGGCTATCAAACATGACTCGCAGTCAGCTCTGCCAGACGGAATACTTATTGCCCCAAACTGCAAACAGGCAGCTATTTCTGACGGACTCACTTACCTCTGAATGTGAGCCCCTCGTATGTGATAGCCTATAGTTTTGAACCTATTATTATAGTGCTAACATACCTCTGGGCTCCTGTCCTCGATATCTGGAGCAACTTCGTTCATCTTATCATGGATCAACCTCAGTCTCTTGAAGAGAAGTCGAATATTCTTTAGTTGTTCTTGAATTTTCATTTTCTTTTCCGTATTTGTTGCTACTGCACCAAAGTTATTAGGAGGCTGAAAGGGAAGATAAGATTGTCAAAAGGAACCCTTTTCACTGGATATGTAACTGAAGTTTTTCAGAAATTAGGCATGTAACTTGAATGATTAGACCTATATGAAGATTCTACAGAAAGTAAGGACTTTGATGATCGTGATGCGAAGCACAACCCTCGCAAGCACACACCGAATGATTGCAGGTTCGTTTCCTTCCCCGACGTTGACCCTGAATATTAACAGTCTGAAGAGGACCCTTGCCAAAACTAGGCCGAAATACCGCTGCTGAAGCATCGTAGCTGACATATCCGTTATATGCATTATCTGAATATATGATTGAAAAGGTTGAAGTTCAACTGGCTGCAAAGTCAATTTAGTCCCTACCTCCAATATTCTGTGTTTTTTGTTTCAACGCTGAAGGATAACCATGTGATTACATTCAGTTCAGAAAAAAATTCTTCTTGGATTGGAACGTACCATTTTGAAAACCTGGATAGGTTGACAGACTCGGCATTTAACCGTTAGTGAAGAAACAAAACCTAATTGTTGCTCTCGCAACGCTTTAGTCGGCAAAGCCGAACAAAAGTTGCTGCAATACTTCACGTTGCCTGGACAAGACACACTGTAAAAGTTTCTCCGAATAAGGATGCAGTATTTGCTACTGGGATTAATCTTATCTCTATCTGGATAAAATTAATCCGAATTAGGGATAATCTTATCTCAATAAAGACAAGACCAATCCCAGTAGTAAATACTGCAAGATTGTTTTTACAGTGTAGGTCTAGTTCATTCCGTCTGATTCTATTCGTGATCAGAAACAGATTCGCGCTCGATCTTTTACGACTATTTTCCAAACAGTCTAGTGAAATATTTTCCAACCCTTTTTGTCAATTAACGTTTGTCAAATAAAGAAACTTGATCTAAACTGACCTGGACTGTCCTCAGCATTTGGAACAGCTCCTGTGACCTTGAAACAAGATCCTGTACAATATCCTGTCCCATCCTACACAGAGAAGCCACATTTAACGCAACTTCTTTGGGGACTGGTTGAGGTTGCTGGATCTGGATAGCCATTGGTTGATGCTGAACTGTTTGAAAGCCGGACATGGGGGACGACTGACTGGCCGACATTGGCTGATTTGAAGGTGTTCCAGGTTGCTGAAGTGGAGATGGCATGGGCTGTGAGGAAGCAGATGGAGGGCCCCCTTGCTGGCTGTACATTGCAGAAAGCCTGCAAAGAATAATGATCTCTCACCATCCAATGGTAGCGTATGTTAGGATTTTATTCAAGTAATGGTGGGGGAGGGGGGGTCAGTACTAAAAACACTGGGCATACCAGTCAACCACAAACCCCTGATTTTTGGATACCCTAAGCTAAACGTTGGATATGTCTAGCGTTTGGCATACCCTATGCCTAACGCTGGATACACTATGCCAGGTGCTGGATACTGTAACCCAGTAAAATATTGATGATTTAGGTGAAGCTAAAAAATCAACCAATCAGAACTCCTTTAAACTGAGGTAGGTCAGGGTTAGGTTAGCAACAAGTATCCAGCGTTTGGCATAGGGTATCCAGCATTAGGCATAGGCTATGCCAAATGATAGATATACCCAGCGTTTGGCATAGGGTATCCAAATATCAGGGATTTGTGGTAGACTGGGGCATACCCTACAAGGTAGCGTTCTAAATGGTAAAAACTGGTCACGGTAAAATTGGGTATTTTCCGGTATTTTGTAACTTGGACAGAGATTAGGAAGTATGGACAAAGTTTAGCCAAAATGTCCTTTAGAATAGGCTACCTTTCATGAGGCTAGTATACTGAAGGCATGGGACGCATTGCTTATAAGAGTAACTGGTGCAATAAGCCTAACCCACAGAATAAATAAGTAACTTACAGATCCTGTTCCAGGAACAATATCACGGTACCGTCTACTCCAGTTTGGACAGCTTTCTCGACTACTTTCCGGTGATAAGCTGAGAAGAGTTCAAAAACAGGTTAGCCTTGTTCCTTCATTATCTAGAAAGTCGCCGGGAGAGCCTCGAAACAAACAAAGAATTTGAAGATATATTCGAAGTCTTTCGTGAATTTAAAGATGTCTTACCACTAGTAGGGGTCTAGGGTCCACTAGGCAAAGGTTCTGCCCTCTTGAAGGCTTTCTCATATTTTATAAGATTCGAGCTGTCGATAAGGTGAATTGTTTTCGAATTGTTACAAAACTTACGTTAGACCTGCAACGCATGCCTCGCTGACTGCAGAGCAGGCTGATAAAGTCGAGACAATTCAGAAGCGAGCATGCAAGATAATCATTGGAACGTCATACACGGACTACGAGTCCAGCCTTTCAAAATTGGACCTAGGGCCTGTTTCGGCGCCAACCAATGCACTTCGGTTCAGAGTAACCAGTGTTTTCGCGACTTTCGGTTCTGATGAACCGGTGTTTTTGCGTCGACCAGAATTTGGTTCGGAGATCGGTTCCGATCTTCGGTCAGGAAATTTTGGAACGGTTATCGTTACCGTTCACGATTCTTGGTTCTGATTCAGCTTCACCGTCATCAACTAGAAAATAAAAACAAAGGCGGAACAGCAAATAGAAAAATGTTCTAAAGTTAAAATAAGAACTTACATAGTCCAAAATATAAATTGAATATTTTATTGATTCTTAATTTGAATTTTATATTTAATTTGAATTTTGAATTTGAATTTTTAGTTTTAATTTTTAACTTTTAATTTTAATTTTTAAGTTTAATTTTATTTTTAATTTTTAGTTTCAATTTTAATTTTAATTTTGATTTACAATTTTCAGTTTTTAATTTGTAATAATAATAAAAAATAATGGTAAAAAGTAAAAAAATAAATAAAAATAAAACTGAAAATTCAAAACTGAAAATTGTAATTAAAAATGAAAATTAAAATAAAAATAAAAATTAAAATTAAACTTAAAAATTAGAAGTAAATATTCCTTCAGCTCAAGCTGACTGCGAGTCTGATCGTAATTATCGTTTTTCCAACTTGAGTGGCTTTGACCCTGAACAGGACCCTTGCCAAGAAGGGCCGAAATATAGCTCTGATAAAATTCAGCTGACGTATCCGTTTCTCACTGTCAAATATGATCGCACTCAGCTTGAGCTGAAGGAATGTTTAATTTAAAATTTTAATTTTTAGTTTTAATTTTATTTTTTAATTACAATTTCCAGTTTTTAATTTTTTAGTTTTACCTTTAATTTTTCTTTTGCTATATGATTTTGTATTATCGTGACAGATACAGCCTAACACAAAACCCAGTCAGCTGCTGATATAGATCCAGTTGCAGCTACAAATTCTTCCTCCATCTTTATTATCAAATATCTTTCTTCATCACGTCATCGTCTTCAAATTTGAAACGTGTTTTCGCGTAGTTTCCAATGTTTTGGGAGAACCGATTTTCGGTTACGATAAAAAACTGTTTTCGCGACAACCGGTTACCGGTATCCGCTGAACATCGGTTGGCGCCGAAACACACCCCTAACGTCACTTAGCCAGCGCAGGTATCAGCTACGGATGAAATTTGGGATATCACTATTGTCTTCCGAGCACCACAGAGGAATTCTACCAGACTTCGAGAGCCCAATCGCAAGCAATAAACGAGATCTTTGAAAAAAATCGGACATCAGCTGCTAGAAATATCCCCAGCTGCCTCGTCAGAGAGATTTCTCAAGTCCTTTGTACCGCACTTTGTGAAACATTACAATTCGACTACTTGAATAGAATTTTATTTTTCAAAAGTAGCTGTCACAGCGTTACCGCCGAAGTTGACCTTTTTGTGATACAAAATGAAGAATGCATAACACTTTGTAACGAATGATCAACAAAAACACTAAAAGGGACTAACTTATCGGTTGTTGTACAACTCAACAAATACTGCAACAAAACTCCTTCTATATCTTTCATGAAGAGGGGCCACAGGGGTTAGTTTGGGGATTTTCTGTGGTTTCTCTCGCTGGGGTCTAATACGTATAGGAGAATAGGGGGGTGGGAGAATATTACGTAAACGGGGAACAGATAGCGTTTTAATACCGAAATCGATGCTAAGGCGGGTTCGTCTCTCTTCCAGGGCAGCCATTGACTTCTAATTGTATATAAATATAATGAGCTTGATTTGTAAGTGTATTGATTTGCAAGTGTACTATACCTTGTTCTTATATGGAAAATCCTATGTTATCACTTTTAAGAGATATTTGGATGTATATGATTGATTGATCGATGGTATGGACAGCATTCAACCTGGCTAAGACAATCCTTGTTAGCTCAGCGAAAGGGGAAAGACTGTTTGGCAACATTAAGTTGGCTAGGACCACCTTACGTTCAACAATGGCTGACCAGCGTCTGTTGTTAATCGCATATAAAACCAATCTAGTTGACGAATGTAAAATTGGATGTGTTGTTAACAAATGGAAAATGCCTAACACGCGAAGTTTAAATGTGTAGGGTGGGTTGAAGGTCGAGGACTTTTTACTTTTAACTGGCAATCTTAAAGTTTGACCAAATAGGGCCGAGATCGAACAGTCTAGTAAGGTATCACTTATTCACCTGAAAACCCAATAAAAATGCGTTACTTCGTTTCTCCGCTATCCAGGGATAATCAATTTCACAGAATGAACTTATTCTTTCGGATTTGTGGTATCTCTATGTGCTTGTCCCTCTATGCTTGAAACAAGACCAAAGGTTTCGATGGGACCCCAAAAATTTAATATTTAATCCAGACAATTTGGTCTTGTTTATATCCGGTCTTCGCCAGATTCCTTGAACATTTTTACTATTAAGATTTGCAACAGAAGAAGGTCAATGGCTAATCATCTGAGAAACCCAAGTTCAGATATGGATTCAGCATGTGTGTATTTACTCTGTGGCTATACTTCATATCTACTTTGACGAAATTGATCAAATCTTCCTGCCTTACTTCTGCAAAATCTCCGGTTTAGACCGGATTCGGGGTGAACTACTTGTCCGGCAAAGACTAAATCTAAAAAAAAATTCAGCGTACCACCTTACCCCTATATCGAACTGTAATCAACTTCAGATAAAACTTTAACTTTTAACAAATTCTCCGGTTTCAGCCGGAATCCAGGCAAACTATATATCCGGGTAGAAAATGGTTGTAAAAAGCGGATTCAGCCTGTCTTCTTATCCCTAAATTGAACATCCAATCAACTTCAGATAAAACTTTTACTCTTAACAAATTTTCCGGTTTCGGACAGATTCCGGGCGAAATATTTGTCAGACAAGAAAATGATTTTCAAATAAATGTTCAGCATGTCTTCTTAACCCTAGATCGAACATCCAATCAACGTTACATAAAACTTTTAACAAAATCTGGGTTTGGCCAGATTTCGGGTGAACTACTTGTCTGGAGAGAAAATGGTTTTCATATTGGAGTTCAGCCTGTCTTCTTACCTTTAAATCGACTATCTCCTTAGCTGTTGAAAAAAACATTTGTTCACCCCTTAATTTTAACCCCCTCCCCCACCCCTAAATCTTAAGCTGTAGAGCCCATCTACGATCTCGACCTCTCCCTTTACCCAAAGAGCCCTCACACCAAGTTTCATCAAAATATCTCATTCCCTTCGAGAGTTACTCGGATTACAGACGGATGGATAGATGGACAACATCACATCATAGGTATCCCTCCACTTACGTTTTGGGATCCCAAAAAGCCACTGTCGACTAATAAAATTTAAATATCAGATACATTGCAAGACTAGCCTATATGAAAAACATTTTCCTACAGAAGTAACTTTTCGATGTCGCATCTTTAGCCCTGAAAATGCAGGATTTGTTCAAATTCTCCGCGTCTGAATGGGAACACCACCATTCAGCTATTTTAAGATTGATCAGTATCTATATAAATGAAATGTATGTAGCTGAGCATACTCTACTACCAAAAGTTCGTAGCCAGTTAGTTGGCTACTCTTGGTGTGCCCTACACAAACAAGCTTAGTAGCAAACTAGTTGGCTACACTTTTCCCCCCAGAAACACTCTCAGTAGCCAAGTAGTTGGCTACACATGTCCCCCCAGAAACACTCTCAGTAGCCAACTAGTTGGCTCCACACGTCCCCCAGAAACACTCTCAGAAGCCAGTTAGTTGGCTACACATGCTCCCCAGAAACACACTCAGTAGCCAACTAGTTGGCTACACATGTCCCCCAAGAAACACTCTCAGTAGCCAACTAGTTGGCTCAACATATCCCCCAGAAACACTCTCAGTAGCCAGTTAGTTGGCTACATATGTCCCCCCAGAAACACTCTCAGTAGCCAGTTAGTTGGCTACACATGTCCCCCCAGAAACACTCTCAGTAGCCAGTTAGTTGGCTACACATGTCCCCCCAGAAACACTCTCAGTAGCCAGTTAGTTGGCTACACATGTCCCCATACTGTCCCCATACAAACTTTCTCAGAAGCCATGTACTTGGCCTCATCGGGATTCAACATCCTTATTGCTTGCAAGTGCAATTTAAGGTAATTTAAGGTATAAGGTGTTTCTGGGAAAATTCTTCTTCTTCTGTTAAGCATAGAAATTGGCTTATTAAAACGTCTGCCAGATAACGTTGATGAGCAGGAGGAAAGTTAAGGATTTTTATTTTGCTTTCCAGGATCTGACGACATACATACTAAAAAGACAAGAAAAAAAAATAGAGCTTGGAAGAGTACAGGGATTACACATATGAATATGTTTAGTTCTTACGTTCTGGTCACGAGAGCCCAGAAATTGACATTATTTTTGGGATGATCCCAAAACCTACGTGGAGGGATACCTATGAGATCACAAAAGTTGCCCATCTGTCCGTCCATCTGTGAGCACAATAACTCTCGAAGAGAATGAGATATTTTGATGAAACTTGGTGTGAGGGTTCTTTGGGTCAAGGGTAAGGTCGAGTTCGTAGATGGGCTCTGTAGCCCTAATTTAGGTGTGGGGTTCAAATTAAGGGGCAAACAAAATATTTATAAACAGCTAATGTGATGTGCATGTCTATACTAAGCTTGTTTGTATAGGGCACACCAAGAGTAGCCAACTAACAAGCTACAAACTTTTGGTAGTATAGTATGATCAGCTACAAACATTTCTTATATATATAAATGACTAAATTTTACTTTAGCTGAATAGTCAATATCCAACTGAATGAATTTTGGTTTGTCGTGCAAGCAGCTCACACACTGAACATTATTAGCCTACCAAAGCCCCAGGTGGAAAAATACAAAATCCCCCAGATGTGTCAAAGTGTTTCAATGGATCCAAATATCAGATATAAATAAGCTTTCTTTACAATTAAACTTTAACGAGCCTATTTTGTTGTTGTTTTTAACACCTAACTGAATTCAGAACACAACAGTATTCTAGAGTTTCTGCAGAGATGGTTAGTACAGAGAATTTCCACTAAAACCTAGAAAAGTTCCGGTAAAAATTAGAAAAATTCCAGTAAAATTCTGAAGTCCCCCTCCCCCCCCCCCTCCTATCAGGAAGGTGTTGGGATGCCACTGCCTGGCTTAAAGACTTTTGGACCACACATGTTTGATTAACAAATAGGGCTAGTAGCTAGCTAGTAGATACTCATATCACTCATATCTATTCAAACAATGTTTACAACGGGTAAGTCAGCTTACGATTCTTTGTCAGCGATATTTCGGCCCTTCTTGGCAAGGGTCCTTGTCAGGCTGTCAATCCTCTGGTTCAACTTCGGGGAAGGAAACAAACCTGTAATCTGATTACAAAGGAAACAAACCTGTAATCTGATTACAGGTTTGTTTCCTTCCCCGAAGTTGAACCAGAAGACTGACAGCCTGACGAGGACCCTTGCCAAGAAGCTGATTACAGGTTTGTTTCATTCCCAGAAGCTGAAACAGAGGATTGACAGCCTGACGCTGGCCTGACAATGACCCTTGCCAAGACGCAGCCAAGACCTGGCCAAGACGGGCCGAAATATCGCTGACGAAGAATCGTAGCTGATGTGTTTATTGTAAGAATTTTTTGAGTAAATGTTTCAAAGTCACCTTAGGCTCAAAGAATATTTATTACACCTGATTCAATATTAACACGTATGAAAATTTTAAACGACAACAGATTGACTAAGATAACAATCAAGCCTAGCTGCATAACAGAGAAGTAAACTGCACAAGTTCTCAACAGCCTAGGCTAATGCTGCACTTCATAGAAACTGGAACAGTCATCCAATTTATTCAAACAATGTTTGCAACGGATACGTCAGCTATGATTTTTCATCAGAGATATTTCGGCCCTTCTTGGCAAGGGTCCTCGTCAGGCTGTCAATCTTCTGGTTCAACTTCGGGGAAGGAAACAAACCTGATCTTCTGGTTCAACTTCGGGGAAGGAAACAAACCTGATTACAGTGGATTACAGGTTTGTTTCCTTCCCTGAAGTTGAACCAGAAGATTGACAGCCTGAAAAACCCGATTACAGGTTTGTTTCCTTCCCTGAAGTTCAACCAGAAGATTGACAGCCTGACGAGGACCCTTGCCAAGAAGGGCCGAAATATCACTGATGCAAAATCATAGCTGACGTATCCGTTGTAAACATTGTTTGAATAAATGTTTCAAAGTCAGCTTGGGCTCAAAGAATATTTAGTCATCCAATGAGATAAACTCAGGATAAACTAGTATACCTTGCTGAACTCAAATAAAACCAAAGGTGTCTGAGGATGTTTAAAACTTTTGCCAGTAGATCAAATCTTACGAAAAATTATTAGCTCTATTTGCATAAATTTATCAGCAGCAAATTCGAATTACAGTAGTGACCTGCTTTACATCACCATTCTCAAAGAAAATAATAGTTACGTTTTTGCTGATACCATGGTATCTGTTACCACGGTAAATGGATCTGCCATTAGTCGTTTTTTCAGTTATTGTGGTATATCATATACGGTGCTCTGCAAAAATGACTATTGGCATTGTCAAAATTGCACTTTTCCAAGTCATCCCAAAAGAAAAACAGATATCCAGTTACATCACTAAGTGCTAAACTCCTATCTCACCAATCTGACAGGATTTGATGAAAGTGAGATGACTTCTCAGATACCACAACCAGTTACCACGGTCAGACCGTAGTATCTGAATATCTGATCTGATACCACAATAACTGGCCAGATACAATACAATATAATACAATAATTTTAATCCAGCCAAACGACTATAGAAAAATAACACAAAAGGAACAGAAGGAAACAACAACAAGTTAAGCAAAGTACAACTATAGTCTAGCCGATATCATGAGGCTCAAACAACTTTTGCTATATTGCCAATGAAAGGCGTAAGAGAGGGGCAAATAATACTTCAACAAGCTCATTATCAGATACCAGGAGACGCCCACTCAAAGAACAACAAGCAGAAACGTGGAGCTGATCGAACATTGGCAACCGAAAATCAGTACACAGCTCAGTAGCACTAACATAATGAGGCAGCTTATGCAGGAAACGTAGGGTATCAATTGTACGCCACTTTAATTTCACATAAACCACATAGACAACCCGAAAATATTAGTGGAATAAGCCAGAAAAGAAAGTTCTTAACCTCAACTGACAGAACCCACGGATCAGGAGGTTACCTCTGAGGTACACTGACCTCAGAGCATGGCGAATGTGAGCATCATCAAGCAAGTGCTAACTAAAGATAAAGCCTAGGTAACAGAACTCCTTCAACAGGTTCCTCCGCACCACAGTTGCAGTTACCACAATAACTGCAAAAATGCCTTTTGACTGTGGTATCAGATATCACAATAACTGCAAAAAATGACTTTAGACCGTGGTATCAGATACCATGGTATCAGCAAAAATGCAACTAATATATATAACCAGGTCATAACCACAGCTACTAAGAAATACAGGCTGTAAAATCCAGAGCATATCTTAAGTGCTAGTTATTGAAGGAAGGATTTCAGTTTTAGTTTGAAAAGAATCAGCACTTCAGCAGGCCATCATTCCAGGTAAAGGAGGCAGTCTAGAACGCTAGTGCACTAACGATTTTGTCTGCCGACAGTCATCTCTCTGTCATGCTCCCCTCTGTAAAGGTCTTCGAGCACAAACTCTGCAATTTTTGCTCAGGATACTGTTATCTGCTCACATCTGTAAAACTAAAAGCATGCGAGGGCAAACACAGTAGACCACGCGTCACAATCCCCCTTGTTTCCTAACATTAATAACATTGCTCTATCTTTTACAGAGGGTAGTGACTTCTTCACTTATGGCATCACTGCAGATATGATGGAGACATTGTATCAATGGGATTGTTTTGAGCGTGGGTAATTCTGGAAAAATTAATGCGTTATATACTAATGAGTCATGTCAGAAAAGATAAGCAGGAGGTGATGAATGTGAAAGATGTAGTATGAAAAATGCAATCACAAAGTGCGATGTTTAATTATAACATAAAATTGATTAGTTGCCTTTGCATATGATCTGGCCCTTGGGAGATTCTTAGATGCTTACGTAAGATTGTTTCCTAATTTTAGTGTTGGGCGATATTTGGATTTTTCGATATATCAATATATCGATATTTTCACTTTCGATATTCGATAATCGATATATCGATATCGATATTTCTTTAGTCTGTTTCGCTATGGGATACGTCTCGTTTCGCCAAAATTTCCTAACGAAATTGTCGTTAAATAGCATCTTGCATCATCCCAAGCTCCAAATAAATTAGAACTGATTTACAAAAAACATTTTGCTCCATTTTCGGATATATAAATGTAGGTTATGTTGGATTATTTACAATAGTTATGAATGAAAGAATCGTTTTCGATATTGATATTTATGTTTCGATATTAGATATCGATATTTGGTCCGCTATATCGTTATCGATATCGAATATCGCCCAACACTACCTAATTTGTTACTAATTACAATTTATTTGGCAATAGTAAGCAAGAAGCAAAAAGGCCACAGAAGAGTGTAGTATAGCTGAAACGAGCCAATGCAGGAATACCAAACTTAAAACTCCTTTCAAAAATGAAAATACCCCAGTGTCACCTACTACGAGTTTATACTTCTTTCATCAGACCCACCCTGGAATACGCAGCACCCGTTTGGCATTTTTCATTATCGCAGGAACAAAGAGATAAACTAGAAAGAATACAGAAGCGGGCTCTTCTTATTATTCATAGTGGACCGAAGCTTCCCTACTCATATCTTTTAAAACATTTTAACCTAAAAACACTGCAGGAGCGCAAAAAGGAGCTAAGCACTGACTTCGGTTCAGCCATGGTATCTCATCCTCTCCACTCCCAAGTCCTCCCTCCCCCCTATCAAAATGTTAGAAGTCGACCAGAACGAGTGGTAAGTTCTAAGGTTCCCAAGCTCTGTCCCTTACCTACAAAACACGCTAGATATGCAAAAAGTTTTGTTCCCGAGTTCGTGAAATATTTTAACGAAGTTTGAATTTTTAAGAGTAATGACATTTTACACATATATTGTAGTTTTTTCTGTCTGTTTGACAATAATCGCAAATTTGGTTTATAACCACGATAGTCGATTTTTAAAATAAACTTTCTATCTATCTATCTAGTATTACTTGGATTTAGTAGATCATGAAACTAAGACTTAGTCGAAATGTTTATCCAAATACTTGGGTCCAGTTATTTGGCAATAGTAAGCAAGAAGTAAAAGGCCACAGAAGAGTGTAGTATTACTTGGATTTAGTAGATCATGAAACTAAGACTTAGTCAAAATTTTATCCAATACTTGGGTCCACAAGGCCGGGCGGACGCACTGGGTTGTCTGAATTGGCTCCTCTGAATTAAAGCTCGGAATTCGGAGATGAGTTCTATTTTTGCCTTGGATAGATACATTTCTGGAAGAAATAAAAGATGACATTGTGTCTAACTCGCGCTGGTAAGATCATAGTAAATATCATTAGTTGAAGGCAAGGTGGTCTTAACCAACTTAACTTTGCTAACTACAACAACTAAAACTAGAATTGGAATAGAATATTATTTCATGTGTTGGACTGTCTCTAGTATACTTACCGGTAATTGATGAGAAGTCCAATTCACTGTCGTAGTAGTCCAGCACAGGTCAAGCAGCCAAGAGGTAATATTTAGACCCACTTTTCTGATCAGTTATCAACCTTAGAGTTGGATGCTATTGAAGATTTCAAGCCTAGAGTTATATTTGTTTTGAGGGGGTGAAGACTGTGGGGCCTGAATTATTTATCCTTTGTGAGGAAGCAGTAATAGATAGAATGGAGAAGCAGGATTTTGAATGTCATTTTGGTACACCTTCTTCAGTTATTCCAGTTGATATCGCTCTGGAATTACAGTCTATGTTCAAGGGCAAGGCTATCTTTACAGTTTATTTTCTTTTCAAGGTTTGGAATGACTACCAGAAGTGTTTTCACTTGTATCACCAATGAACTCAGGAAGAAATCCTGCAGTTTAATTTCAAGGAGAAACATTACATCTCTAACGAAATGTCCATCCAGTTCGCAGTAAGTAAATACAATAGTTCTGTTGGGCAGAGTCAGAGAGGAAATTTGTCTGATCATGTCCAAGAAACTAGCCTATAGCCCAGGGGCGCAGCTAGGGTTTTGGGTTTGGAGGGGGGATATAAGGAATGTGCCACAAAATCTTCCAGTGTGCCGACAAATGAGGACACATAAGCTAAATTAAGAAAATAAAACTTCTCTGATTTAAAAAAGCGGTGTTTCTACTTCTTTAAATCTCAAGGTTTTCTCTTTTCGTTTCCAAAACAAAATAGGCTGATGTAACTCCATTTCTTTCTTAGCCTTTGTTTCTTCACTTTCCACGCATCAACAAGTGCCAATGACTCCAACTCAGCAGCTATGTCTTTTTCGGTGTAGAGGAGAATGAGTGAGTCAAGTCATCATCGCCCATGGTTGACCTCAATCGGCTTTTTACAATTTTCATTTTACTGAAGATCCGCTCACCTTCAGCTGAAGTCACGGGTACGGTTTTTACAAAAACGAAAGCTCTGTAGACAAGTGGAAGAGCACCCTCTTGCTCTTTGGCCATAGAGAAGAGCTGTCCGAAGTTTCGTTTATTAGTCTGAGTCTGCTTTAAAACTTCCTGGAAGATTTCTATTTTCGACTTCAGTGCTCCTGGTGGTATCGGTACTGTTTTGCATGGTACTTTGCTGCATGAGTGCTACGGTAGTCGTCATCAAACTAGTAAACAGTGACGGGCTTTGCAGCTTCTTTACACTCTTCACACACCTTCCCCATTTATCCGTAGAAATTAAGCTAGCGACACGAAACGGGTGTTGCCGTGTACACCAAGACTGACAACTGACTTCGCCCCAACACAAAAGTTTCTGCCGACGATCTTAAGGACTTCGGTTAATAAAAGTGCGAGACGTCGGCGCTTGGACTTTTGCTGACACTAGTGGTTTCTTGCTAGTAGAATATTTGTTCTTGCTAGTAGGGACCATCGGAGCAAGGCGTCGGCGCACAGCGTGCAGCCAGCACCGAGTTTCTGCCGACAATCTTAAAGACTTGGGTTAATAGAAGTGCAAGACGTCGGCCCTTGGACTTTTGCCGACACTAGTAGGGACCAGAAGTTTCCGCCGACGATCTTAAGGACTTCGGTTAATAGAAGTGCGAGACGTCCGCCCTTGGACTTTTGCCGACACTAGTAGGGACCATCGGAGCAATTGGAACTTGGGGGGGGGAGTCCTCCCCCTTAGCTGCGCCCCTGCTATAGCCTACCCTCTTGTCCAAGCCACAGCTCTTAACCTTTTATTGATGTTTCTGAAATTGTCTCCCTGACTGAATAAGCCTAAAAAGCTAAGGTCATTTTTTTAACTATCTCTTGTTGCGATTACGATCCTAGTCCTTCAGGGTGGAAGGATAAGGGGCGCACGCCTTGTGCGCCACCGAAGGCTCTGGAGGAACTAGGGTCCTGGGTCTTGTGTAAGCGTGGTATGAGACTTGACAGGTAAATTCATCAGTCGACCATTTCTACAAGACCAAAGGTTTTGATGGTACCCCAAAAGGGAACGTTTCTTGGACGTTTTGATCCAGACTCGGGTCTTAGTAGATTTCTACTCTTCGCGAGATGGCGTACTCTATATAGTGATATCCTAATCGACCCTTTAACAGGCTTTATTCGGTATGGTAATTCCTTTCGAGCCGGAAGATAATTAGGCAATAAGGTCCTTTCGTGAACTTCCGGTTTTCACCGGATTCCAGTCCTACTTCTCGTCCGAGGCGAAAACTCTTTTTACCAGCAATCCATCGTTCTAATCAGTTTTGTCCGACCACCATTAATGCCTAACTTTAACGGCTAATTAACGTAGAAGCTCTTTCACGAACTTGTACTGCACCAAATGCGTAGGGAGTAAAATTAAAAGGATGGCGTCTCTAGAGGTGTCACGAAGTCACGTGCGTCGCATCAGAAGTCGAAACCTCTTGTGGTGTTTGACTGTGGTGACACTCATCCCGTCACTGCAATTTAATGCAGTTTCCTACTTCCGGTTTATGATGGAGTAAGGCCGAGTGACTGATCTGCGAAGAAAACTAACAACATATGGGTTCTGCATTTACTCTTACCCCTACCAAGGGCGTCACAGCCGGGAGGGTGGACGCCCACTCCCCCAATGTTGTCGGTCAGTCAGTAAAAAACAACCGAGTTGGCGCGAAGTGCCGCGATTTTTCGTCAAAACAGTTGATTTTCTTCATAAAAAAAGTCAATTTTTCTGAAAAATCTGTCGTTTTTTCATCAAAACAATCGCTTTTTTCTGAAAATCAGTCGATTTTTTCTAAACTGTCGTTTTTTCTTGAAAACAGTCGTTTTTTCTTGAAAACAGTAGTTTTTTTTGCATAAGCAGTCGGTAAAAATTACCAGCCACTCGGTAAATTCCTAAGCCCCCCCCCCACCCCCAAACATTTTGGCTAGTAATGCCTCTGACCCTACCACGACATCAACACTCTAATCGGCTTCAAACTAAACCTTTACATTACACAAATTCGCAGGTTTTCCAGATTCCAGGCCAACTACTTGTCCGGCGAGAAAATAAAGCTCAAAATATGGATTCAGCCTGTCTCCTCACTTCAGAATGACTGTCTTCATTAGCCAAAACAGTATACTCTTCACGCCTTAATTTGGAACCCCGTCCCCACTTCTGAATGTAGAACTATGCAGCCTGTTACTAACCTTGACCTATAGATCTTAAGGATCCACAAAGCGAATTTGAGGTAACGTATGGGTAGACGGACGGACAACCTTTGCGAAGTCATACGTATTACGCTTTGTCCGAGGAAATATCTTACAAGGAACCGTTTACAACAATCTGGCCGCTTCCGATGCTAAACACGTGTGGGCACTCCTAGCAGTGTATAGGTGGTTTAAAGGCGCTTAAAGATTTTTGACGCCTACCTTTTCGGAAGGCTTGCCGAAGGCTGCGTGACAATCAATTACCTACTCGTATGTTGCAGATTTGTCGTCCGTAACCGCATAGATCCATGCTCGGTGAGTTGATAAAACATATTTTTAATTTGACTTGCAGATTAGAGGTCCTTGCAAGAAGCCGCACATTAATAAAGCCATGGAGCCAGTACAAGAGAACAATGTTTATTCAGACTCAGGACACTCCCAACCCAAACAGTCTGAAGTTTCTTCCCGGTATTAAGGTTAGACATTTGGTTTCCATTCTTCACTTGTAAAAAATGTGGAGGTTTTCTGCAGTTAGTAGTGTTTTATAGTAGTTCAACCGCAATTGCAAGGCGAACCTGGTGTAGTTCAACCTAATACAGTAGATTGGGGTAGCCATCTTGGCCGGCAGCTTAAATTTATATTTCATTCAGCTGATGGCGACTGCAAATAAGGGTTGACCAGCCACAGTTTGAATCTATGTTCAGATCGGTTGACTGCTTTATGTGAAGGAACCTGGGAAGGGTGAACTGGGGTATTCCGGACGCCTCTGACGAATTTCTTCTTTTTTTTTAAATCCGCTCAGCTGGGTTTGGCACTGATCTACAAAATTTTGATATCATGACCTAGCTGGCTTTCTCAGCTACCACTTCGGATATCGAAACATGGAGAGTTTGATACTCTAATGGGTGTAAGGACACTCCCGGGTGTCCGGATTTACCCCTTTCCGACGGGGTAAACCCGGACAACAAAAGAAAAAAGGTGAAGATAGTAGCAAAAAATCGAACATTCTTACGCCTAATAGAGAACATGGAAACTATTGCGCTGCAGAAGTTTGGTTGCATTATCTCACTGGGCCGCCAAGAAAATTCACTTTGCGCACATTTTTTTTACTACAGTAGGAATGTGTTATGCAATGATGGAGACATCATTTTTAGCAAACCTGGTCTGGAATCTAGTTTAATCATCCAGGACATTACCATGCACCAAATCATGTTCCTTAGATCCCATTAATCAATCAAAATCTGATTTGCAAGCCATTTGCGAAATATACGTTTTTATTGAAAATCAGTCGGGTATATGAAATAACTAGGCTAACCTTTATATGCTTGCAGAGGGCATTACTGTGGGTGGGTGCCCACTGGTCACTTATAGAATGATGCTTCGACCAAAGGTTGCGACCAGGTTGCGCGAAATAAAATCATTCATCCATTCAATCGTTAAATACTGACTCGGGTAATGCTTGAATAAATTTCTTGTCCCGTTTAGTCTCATTTCACCAATACAGCTGAACATATTCAGAAGCGTTACTACCCGAAACCTGGGGGGGGGGGGAGGTATTTACCGATTGGATGGTCATTTTTACGAACTGTTTTGCAGGAAAAACCGACTGATTTTCAGATAAAACCGATATGATTTTGAGAAACAACGACTATTCTTAAATAAAGGCGACTCTTCGCACCGACTCGGTATTTTACCGACTGGCGGACAACATCGAAGGCGAGGGGCGTACCCCCCCCCCCCCCCATATGTGACGTCCCTATCTATGTTACTCGCATTCACGAATTCGGCTAAAAGATCCATGACTGTTTCAATTTTCAATTCAATTTATTTCTTGCCAATATCATCATAAGATAGTTTGGACGCGTCACAAAGAAGACAATGGTACAAATCTCACGACATGCATAATTGAGATTAGGCAACAATCTTGACAATTATAAATAAATAAACTAAATCAAAATCAAAAATATATTTACAATTACTCAAATCTTATTGTGTTGCGAGAACAACACTTTGGTTTTGTCTTCGTTTTTTTTTTTTTTTTTTTTTTTTTTTTTTCCTATGACTCCGATTTCATTTTATTCCTGGTAACTGAGAAGGGTCTAACCTGTGCGGTTTTTACGGAATGTGTGAACCTTAGGCCGGATTGATGAATATGACATTACATTTTGGAAAGCTCCGTAGAACTCTTGCCTGGGGCCAATAAGGATGGTTTTTGCTTGTCCTCGAGCCAGAGCCTACGGTTTGCAAAGTGAAGTGGAGTTGTATAGCCTATGTCAGAGAGGACTATCTGGAGTTGTGTAGCGAACCTTTCGTTTCATCAAAAGATGTTTCTGCTTTCGAGTGGAAAGCTCCGTTCTAGCACGCAAGCAGGCAGGCACCAGTTTCAAATTGAAGATGGACTAAAATCTATAAGTGTTAAATATATGCGGCAGTTACCCGGCCCCACAGCCAACATATCTTCTTTGAGTGATAAATAGAAAAATCTACAGAGACAAAAAAGTGGCTTTTTCCCACGGGTCCGAAAGTGCTGCCATCTATTGTTTCTGTCCATGTCTGCGACGATTTCAGCTGAGTTTATAATATTTTTTTTTTGCACTTTGGTTTGTGGTAGAGTAACGGTATCAGATGTGCCTCTTAAACTTTAAAAGTTCTCTCATTGCTAAAGAAACTAGAGCTTATCCTTTGCTCCTTTCTAAGTCGTGACGTTAGAAAGTTGGCCTACGGCAAAAAAGTCAACTTTTGAACTAAGACAGGTAGAATTTTTTTTTCGACGGCAATCGATAGCAATTGATGAGCTGATCAAAGTATATGTCATCCATTTTTTGGTACAAAAATTCCTTCATGAGATACACCAGTTTGAAAATTTCAAAGGGGTTGACAACTTCATAGTAAGGTACATTGAAACGAAAAATAGGCGATACCAGTTATGATACATATAGGGGACTTTTAAGCAACAGTCGACGGTTAGCCCATAATCATCTTCGGTAATGAGGGGTTTGCAGCTTTTGCTAGTTGGTATACCTGTTATTTGTTTCCGGTGTATTCGATGGTAAGAACAATTTGGTTCCCAATGGTAAGATATGCAAGGGACTTGTAAGTAATAATCGGCTGTTATGCTACAATCATCTTCTGCGATGATGGGTTTGCAGCTTTTGCTAGCTGGTGTACCCATTATTTGTTTCCGGTTAACTTGATGTATATCACGGGAGAGGGACTTGTAAGTAGGAATCGGTTCACGAGGGGCTAGGAATTTTTGCAAATGGGTGCACATTGTATTCGATTTCTATAAATCTGACGGTAAGAAAGTTTGTGTCGATGGTCTATCAATGTAACCGAGGATTAACTGTTTACACAACGGATACAAACGAAAATGTAAAGCAATGAGGTAGTTTCATAATAATTAATAGTGTCATCTATGGTATTTTAATCCTGAAAAGTTACGGATAGCTTTCTATTACCAACTAGATTATATAAGATATTGTTCCAAGTTTTCATCCGTCACGATGTCTACGATTGAAAAGGATAAAGTACAACTGACTGCAAAGTTAATTTAGTCCCTTCTTCCTATATTATTTTGTTGTTGTTTTTACAACGCTGAAGAATACCTTTTGATCATATGATTAATTTTTTTAGAACATCCCGTTTAAAAAGCTTATGCTATAATCATCGTCAGCGATGAGGGGCTTGCAACTTTTGATAGCTGGTATATCCATTATTTGTTTCCGGTAAATTTGATGTCAATCACGGGAGACGGACTTGTAAGTAAGAATCGGTTCACGAGGGGCTAGAAATTTTTGAAAATTGGTGCACATTGTATTCGATTTCTGTAAATATGACAATAAGAAAGTTTGTATCGATGGTCTATCGCTATAACCTAGGATTAACTGTTTACGCAACGGGTACAAACGATACGGTAATGTAAAACAATAAGGTAATTTTGTAATAATTAATAGTGTCATCTATGGTATTTTAATCCTGAAAAGTTACGGATAGCTTTATAATATCAACTAGATTATATAAGATATTGTTCCAAGTTTTCATCCGTCACGATATCTACGATTGAAGAGGATAAAGTTCAACTTCGACGGCAATCGATAGCCGCTGATGAGCTGATCAAAGTATATGACATCCATTTTTTGGTAAAAAAAATTCCTTTATGAGATACACCAGTTTGAAAGTTTCAAGGGGTTGACAACTTCAGTAGTAAGGTACACACTGAAACCAAAAATAGGCGATACCAGTTGTGAGACATTTAGGGGACTTGTACGCGACAGGTGACTGTTAGCTCATATTCATCTTCGGCAATGAGGGGTTTGCAGCTCTCGCTAGTTGGCGTACCTGTCATTTGATGAACAATTTGGTTCCCAAATGTAAAACATACAAGGGACTTGTAAGTAATAATCGGCTGTTATGCTACACAAATCTTCAGCGATGAGGGGTTTGCAACTTTTGCTAGTCGGTGTACCCATTATTTTTATCCGGTGAACTTGATGTCTATCACGGGAAAGGGACTTGTCAGTAGAATCGGTGCACGAGGGGCTAGAAATTTGTGCAAATTGTTGCACATTGTAATCGATTTATATAAATCTGACGGTAAGAAAGTTTGTATCGTTGGTCTATCGCTGTAACCTAGGATTTACTGTTAACACAACGGGTACAAACGATACTGTAATGTAAAACAAGGTAGTTTCGTAATAATTAATAGTGTCATCTATGGTATTTTAATCCTAAAAAGTTACGGATAGCTTTATAATACCAACTAGATTATATAGGATATTATTCCAAGTTTTCATCCGTCACGATGTCTACGATTGAAAAGGATAAAGTTCAACTGACTGCAAAGTCAATTTAGTCCCTTTTTCCGATATGCTTTTGTTGTGGTTAGGTCAATCGATAGCCTTGAAGAGCTGATCAAAATATATGCCATCCATTTTTTTGAACAAAAATCCTTCATGAGATAAACCAGTTTGAAAGTTTCAAGGAGTTGACAACTTCAGGAGTAAGGTACACAGTGAAACCAAAAATAGGCGATACCAGTTGTGACACATGTAAGGGACTTGTAAGCAACAGTCGACTGTTAGCTCATAATCATCTTCGGCAACGAGGAGTTTGCAGCTTTTGCTAGTTGGTATACCTGTTATTTGTCTCAGGAGTATTCGATGGTAAGAACAATTTTGGTATTTTAATCCTGAAACGTTACGGATAGCCTTCTTCCGATATTGTTTTGTTGTTGGTTTTACAACGCTAAAGAACAGCTTTTGATTATGTGATTATTCTTTTTAGAACATACCGTTTTAAAAGCTTCGATAAGTTGACAATTTCAGCATTTAACCGACAGCGAAGAAACAAAACCAAAGTGTTGCTCTCGCAACACTTTAGCCGGCGAAGCCGGACAAAGGTCGCCGCAACACTTCACGTTGCCCGGGCAACGTAGGTCTAGTATTTACACTTTAATTCAATCAGCAGTCAATTTCTCTAAGCTTGTCTTTATTAAAATTCCGAAAGAAATAAGGCACAAACGACTTCTCATAGCGGCTTGTCCTGCAAGGAGGCGTTTGTAGCTGCTCCACTTCACTCAGCTTTGATTTCAGCCTTGTGTTTGGGCGACTTCTTGTCACTACTTTGTCCATGAAAACTGGCAGAATGCTTCGTTGTATCGGGGAAGCAAGACATTTCTTGCCAAAGTCCATCAGTAGGCAGTGCCTGCGGCTGGAAAGCGTTTGCAGTCTAAGCGTTTGCAATGGACGACGATTCCCACGTGCATGTTACCTTTAGAGCACTACAAAGTCTTTTTTTCATGTTCTCCGAAGTCAGAGTTTCTGGACCGACTGCTGTATTTATGCCACCTTCTTGTCCCTTAAAATGGACTTATTGCTCCCTTTAGACTATTCGTGCTCTATTAAGTCCTCTTTCCACAAACTGGTGCCTAAAGTTTGGTTCACAGATACAAATAAATGACAGAAAATACAAATAATGAATAGAAAAATAATATTGTACTGTCCGGAATCACTCATCCTTGTCCGGAGTTACCGTCTTGATTTTGTCCGGAATTACCCCAAAGGGTTTTAAAAAAAAAGGGTTAATTCTGGACAGTTATTTTTCCCTTTATATATCAGGTGAAAACTATGCACAGAAATTCCCAAAGATTCCCTACTCATTCTTATACTACCCAACTTATTCGTTTCTTAGATCCAACAAACCCTTCAGAACTTAAAGCACAAAAAGTGAACATAACACGAAGTTTTTAAGCGATATATTTCCTGCCAGGTCCACTAAATGACTGGGTGGATTTCCCCAAACGAGGGCGGCGACTGAGCGGTTTGTAAATCGAAGAAGGCCATAGATAGCACTATATTTAACCTTTTTCTTTTAATGTTTTCGAACGAGTGGTTACTGAGATATGCGCGATGTCCGGAATTACCCCACCTCCGGAATTACCACGGATCACCCTAAGCTATTTATTAAGGAATGGATTGTAGGACAAGACTTTCCAGCTTACTTGTTTATATTCTGTCACATTTTACTGCTTTAACAAAGACATTCCTTACTTTTTCACGTCTGTCAGTCGAAGCCGTCTACGCTGTGACATTCCACCTTGGAGCTTGCGCTCACGATAGGCTTAACGACTCCGCGAGCGCATTTTTGTACATCTATTATAATTCGAACTATCTCTATGCTCTGAATGTACTGTTGTTTAAGTAATTTCTTTAAAAAAAAAAAAAAAATCTAACCTACGGCCCAAACACTAACCCATCAGCTGGCCGAAGCCAAAACCATGGAGTATGAAAAAGAACACAAATAAATGAATGGGTAAACAGAGTAAACTGAGGTACACAGAAATAACAAATTCCAAACAAACTTGAGTCATATCAGCTGGAAGACGTAATTTCAGGGGGCTCCGCATTGGCAGGGGCGTCCTGAGGGGTGGGGACCTCCCCCCAACTCCCCCACAGGGCGTGAATCCGGCCCAGTTCTGTCAGTGATGTACCTTGGGCTTGTGCTTGTTCTTCCCACCAAGTTTCAGCCCGATCGCTCCACTCTAGGCGTGACTCAAGATTTCCTCCCCCCACCTTCATCGGATTCGGTCGGGACTTGAAATGGGACATCTGAGACAAGAGGTCTTTCTAGATATCAAGTTTCATTCAGATTCAGGTTCATTTAATTTTGCAAACAAATAATTCTACATCACTTCATGGCGAGAGCAATCTCGATGGCCAGAAGATATCATTAACAGATACAACTTAAACATGGTCACACTCAACTGTATACAATATAACAGCCACCAACCGGTCCCAAGAAAGGGGAACCTAGCAAGTAACCTCCTCGGTAAAAGAAAACAAATCCGATTAATCTTCATAAGTTGGTGTTGGGTTGGGGGTCTGTTTTAGAAAGGATTAATTAGGTAGTGATGAAGGGTAGAGAGGGATTTGCGGGTGTACCCAGTTTAAGCCCCGACCGTGAACGGAGAGTCCGGCATAATTTACTAGGCCGGACCCATAGAGAGCGGACGGGGTATAACTCTTCTTCAGTCGTTGGTTGATGAGAGTTGGGAGTCAAAGAGAAGGAAGTGAAAGTCGAAGTAAAAAAAAAGAGAGGAAAGTAAAGAAGGAAAATTTGTTTGTTGGATTTAAATCCATGTTTGTCTCTGATCACGGTAACTCTTTATTAAGATCGCATGCCACATTCCGGATTCCGCCTCCTTCTCCTCTCCCCACGATGGTCGGATCGGGCAAGGGACTATTTCCGAGTTAATCTGGTCGGGTCCCTGATGTGCCTGTCAAGTTTCATAGTCCTAGCACATTTGGAAGTACCCTAACTGGCAATGGGGGGACCGACCGACAGACCGACGGAAAAGCGATCGGTATGTGGCACTTGGCCGAAATGCAGTTGCCATAAAACCAGAGGGGTTGGTTCAGTTGATCTAGGAAAAGTGGCGGACCAACCGAACTACGCGAATCCTTTATATTGCAAACCAAGGGAAGTATAAAGGAAACTTCTGATCCTCTCTTCTGAGGACAAAGGCTCTCTTTCCCGAGATTTCGGCAATCTAATAGATAATGAAAGCTTGTAAGGAAAGTATGAATTCATGCATGCTTGGCTTTCAACGGTCTTCTGCTTAACAATTAGCTATTTTAATGCGAAAACTTAAGCGCAATAGGTCAGGGGCTCGAGCGAATCTTTAGAAGAAGAAGATTAAAGATTTCGATGGGATCCCAAAGGGAAATATTTATGGACTTCTTCTTCCAGACTATCGGGTCTTCTAGGCTTCTTTTGTTTACCAGATCCCGGAGGCATGTTATTGATCCGTAAACAACCATTTAACCAGATCGATCAGTAATTCCATGTCTTTAACTTCCGGACTGACCCATATTACGCGGGATATCAGTGCTAGTCGAAAACTCATAGAATAGTCTGACCCAATATGTTCTTTATCTGTATACACCACCCTTTATGTTCTATAGGAGGATTTTGCTGTTTTCTAAATTCCCGGTTTACATCAGAACGCGATCGCACCGTTTACCATTTACCCGGTTACGAAGCAGACAGTGATTTAGTCTTCTTATCCCTATTCCGACACGAATAGCTGGACATTGGCATGTTATAGAACTGACTAATTTCTCATTTCGCCGAAATCCGGCATATCCGGCCGACCTCGTGACAACGTAGGAAAGCGAAGCAGGAAGATCGATTAGTTATGTATTCTTAAAACTCATTAGACTGAAACACCCGAGAAAGACATGAGACGGTGACTACCGATTTCAGGTTTCCACCGGATTCCGTTGCTAGTATCAACCAAGCAGGAAAATAAAGCAGATAGATCGAGTCAACGTGTCAGCTCCCCTTCACCATCGATACCAAACCACTCAATTAAGCAAGAATAAGTACTTCCAAAGTTACGGGATTGGCCGGCTGCCGACCGAATATTGGTTCGGCAGAAAAAGCGAGTTAATATACTGATCCAGCGTGTTTTCTTGTCCCTATTTGGACACTGTATACCACTTAATCAAGCAAGAATAAGTATGTTACTATCAAATTACGGGATTTGCCGGATTCCGACCGAATATTCGTCCGGCAGAAAAAGCGAGGTTAATATACTGATCCAGCGTGTTTTCTTGTCCCTATTTCGACACTCCAACCGATTTTAGACAAAATGTTTACACAAAGAAATTTTTCTCCCCCCTAACTATGGCCACGAAGCCCCCCGTATCCAGGAATTTATTTCGGCTGGGGTTCCAACAACATGACCGAGATCACTCGAGGTTTACTGGTGCCGAGGGGTTGCTCACTCCCAAAAACGATGTACACCAAGTGGCGCGTGCCGCGGTGCCGAGCCGGTGCCGCGGTGCCGTGTCGGTGCCGTGCCGAGCCGGTGCCCGGTGCCGTGCCGGTGCCGTGCCGGTGCCGTGCCGGTGCCGTGCCGGTGCCGTGCCGGTGCCGTGCCGGTGCCGTGCCGGTGCCGAGCCGGTGCCGAGCCGGTGCCGTGCCGGTGCCAAGCCGGTGCCGAGGTTTTTTTTACTTCAAATTACAGTATTGTGATAAAGCACGATTTCTGATGTACATGTAAACAAATTTCATCAGATATTGGCCGAGAATGAAGTCGGCAATGTGTGTTGAATACAAGAGCTAGCAGCTCATATGGTACTTGCAAGGCTGGGTCAGAGGATGAAATTTAGGAATTTGTAAATTCTTGGGTTTCTTGTGTTTAATTATAAGCCATACCCTTGAAATAAGAATGATTGTGGGCCCTTGGAAATCAAGAGAATGATCTGGTGAAAAGTATTTTATTTTTGCACTTTAAGGGCACTAGAAATTCATGTGAAAGCAAAACCCTTTAGGCAAAAGTGACTATGGGCTCATGGGGATCACGTAGTTGTATATTTTGCTCAAACTAATGCAACCTATAATACTAATGCAACCTACTTCCGTAATCATTACATATATTTCTAAACCCGGAGACCCACGTTTCGTGCGGTACATTCTAACCCCTCTAACAAAACCTCGCTGATTTTCTCACTTGCCGTGTTTTGCTACCTTCGATGTGTATCACGCTGTCGACGGTTCGAGACGGTTGCGCGACGGTTGTCTGCGATAATTTTTTCCATCAGGAAAATCGGTTATGCAAATTGTTTCCCTGTTTCGCTAGAAGTCAACGGGTCTCGGAAAAGGCTTAAAACAGCCAAAACAGTTAGTTATTTATTGAAAGCACAGCATAGTTAAAGTATTCAAATACTTTAAAATACTGTAAGTTGAAGAGTGATTAGTGCGAGGGATCCTTTAAGGGAGCTGGAAATTCATTTTGAAGCAAAACCCTTGTTTCACAAATAATCATGGGCTCATGGGGATCATGAAAATATATGTTTTGCTCCAAAGTATTTTCTGTACTTTGTGGTTATGATGAGTACTTTAAGGAATGTGGTTGGCTCTATAAAAGAATTTATGAACCAATCTTTTCCTTCCTTGACTACCTACTTAGGCTAACTGGTACATATATTTAGCCACAGCAAGTGCATGAAAATGGCAAAGTTCGAAGCACGAACGTTCAAATAAGCATACCTCTATTGCACTCCCAGAGTGTCTGATGGGGAAATTGACTTTTTCCAAGTTAAATATGCCTGCCAAGTATCATTCTTAGCACACTCTACAAATATAAAAAAAAGATTGGTCGCCACTGAATTACCTTCACCAGAAGCAAAGTATACTGAAGCTGACTCAAGTTTTGGGCGATATTCGATACCGATAACGATATATCCATGTATCGGACAAAATATCGATATCGAAAGTAAATATCGATATCGATAACGATATTTGTTCATTCGTAAAGATTGCAATTAATCCAACATAACCCACACTTATATATACGAAATTGGAGCAATGTGTATTCCGCAATTCCTTTCTTATTTATCCGGAGTTCGAGATGATCCAGTATGCGATATATCGGATATCGATCGATCGATATATCGCACCAAATATCGATATCGAAACGTAAATATCGATATCGAAAATGATATTTGTTCATCGTAATTATTGTAAATAATCCGAACTAACCTACACTTATATATCCGAGATTGGACAATATGTTTTCCCTAATTCATTTCTCATTTATTCTGAGTTTGAAATGATCCAAGATGCTATTTAATGAAAATTTGGTTCTTAGATTTTGGCGAAACGAAGCATGGTAAGCAAATATCAATATCGATTATCGAATATCGAAAGTGAAAATATCGATATATCGATTGTTGAATATCGAAAAAGGAAATATCGATATATCGATTATCTAATATCGAAAGTGAAAATATCGATATATCGAAAAATCCAAGTATCGCCAAGCACCAGTACCAAACCATGGTTGACCACTTTGCGCATTTGGTCAACAGCATCTCCTCATATCTAGTTCAGCTTCTTCTTCGGTTGCATGTTTTCAATAATTCTTTCATTCAAGTACCTTCGTTATTGGGCGCCAGATACCAGATACCAGATGGCGAAGAGTAATCTGCAGAAAATTTGTCCGTGGCCGGAAAAATTGTCGCCGGTGCCGTGCGGTGCCGTGCTGTGCCGTGCCGTGCTGTGCCGTGCCGTGCCGTGCCGGTGCCGTGCGGTGCCGTGCGGTGCCGTGCGGTGCCGTGCGGTGCCGTGCGGTGCCGAGCTGGTGCCGCGGTGTTGCGCCGTTGCCGTGCCGGTGCCGTGCCGGTGCCGTGCCGGTGCCGCGGTGCCGTGCCGGTGCCGCGGTGCCGTGTCGGTGCCGTGTCGAGGTGTACACCGGTGGCGGAGAGTGAGCAACCCCTCGACTGGTGCATGACGTCACTGTACGATACAGTTTTCATCCGTACGGAAAAGTTGAAGAAGAAAATAAATAGGCTGATACGATCAAGTGAACGACAGTTCGCGACGCTGCTGCTGATTGAGATCGCATAAACTATAGTAGTTTATTGATAATTTGGTTAGCATTATTTGAAGAAAGTTATGCGTTTGGTTATTTTTTTTTCTTATATCTTCGTTAGTATTATTTATTTTTTCAGTTGCGAAGCTTGGTGGTATTTTTTCATTATTCCCGAGTTTTCAGATTTAGCAATGCTCGCGCTAGTGTTGTGTGTCTTCCATTTCTTTCCCTCCTTGTAGGCATAAAAATCAATATTGTGTTTCTTTTTTAACATGCGGCAAATCAGTGGGGTTTGTCGACATCCTTTTGTGTCGTTAAATCCATTGCGACCTTTTACGTCTTTCGTCTGATTATCAAGTTTTGTTTCCCTATTTTACACCGTTCGTAGTTTTCTGTTAGGCTACAATCTGGTTAAAGTTTAACTGAAAAGCAAACTTATTTTTGTGTCATTTGACTGAATACACTGAATTATTTGGATTCTGTAAATGATTTTTTTCTAGTTTCCACTATCTGCTCTAGTTATGACGTTCAGAATATCTGCGGCCGTCCCCACAGCATAAATTCTACTATGACGTCGGAAATTTTAATCTCAACACAAACACTGCTTTTCAGTGGACAGTGGTGAAATTGGTGAAGACTGCTTAGTGCCTGAACAAAAAAAAACATAAATCTTTCTCGTAAGGCATACAACAAAAATACAAGCGGATAGAAGTAGCACAAATCACGCGGAAATTCCACTATTTGAAAATCGATTATTCGTGAATAGCGGAACAACCAAGTAACGCATTTTCAGCGGGTCTTCAAGCGAATTTAAGTGAATAAATGATGGGCAACTAGATTCTCCTATCCGAGCCCTTTTCGGTTAAGCTTTAAAGAGATTTTATACTGCGGAGCTCATTAGTTTTCGTCTTTTTTTTTTACAGGTTGAGCCGGTTAGGCGGTTTAGATATTCTGCCTGTTCAACCCCCTAACCCCCCCCCCCTGGATACGGCCTTGACTTTGACCCACTGAATCCTCATACCAAGTCTGAGTCTGAACAACATGTCTTAACCTTTTCAGGAGTTATCATTGTTAACAGGCGGACAAACTTTACGAAGTCAGAGGTATCCCGTCCTGATGTTTCGGATCCCAAAAAGCCGCTGCGGTCGCTGATGTTTGGTATGACTGCTGTTTCTCGGAAGTGTCTTATTAGAATGTTAGCCTTTGCTGTATTACATGATATTTTTTTACTAGATAGTTGACGAGGGCACACACAACTTTCCAAACTTGACTTCAGCCCAAGGATCTCCTCTGGCCAAGCTTCTCTTTCGGATAGAAGGCGTGAAGAGTGTGTTCTTCGCTCCAGATTTCATCACGATTACAAAGGTATACAGCAGTACACCCTGTCAGTATTATAACATCAGCTGGTGTCTAGTACCTCATTACTATTCTACAAATTTGATTCCACTTAAAGGCACAGAAAACTTGACTACACAACTTAAGGCCATGAAACCGACCTGGGAGGCTTAGATAAAGATACAGGGACTTATTGTCGACAGGCCCCCCCTTCTTTGTTATCTCGAACCCCTTCCTTAGTGTTCCCAAAGCTAGCTGGCAGGCCCTTGCCTGCACTGTAATTATGCACTTATGCACTGTAAAAGTTCACCTTTGGCCGTGTTTCGGCCATAGTATCGGGGTAGTCGTGCGTTCGATTCCTACTCCCGACACACAAACCTTTTGCTTTTTTTTCTACTAACTCAAAAGCCGAATTCTCGTAAACTGCCCGGAAACTGCAATGGTCGTAACGAGAGTTTTTCTTACTCTCAATATCGACTCAGGGTACATTCTTGGTATGTCAGCTAGCTCGAGTCAAGTTTTCTGTTCCTTTAACCTTTTGCTTAGACCCGAAATGCTACTTCCGCAGAATTTAACCGCAGGCATTAGAAGACTGCCAGTTTTGATTTCCCAGTTGGGTAATACCTCAAGCGAGAATAGGTTGTTCCTCTCCCGGTATTGAACGTGTCCGAAAGCATTTTAGTGCTGTAAATGCTGCATTTAATGCTGCATATTTATTTATTTTTGTCTGAAAGCTGTTACCTTTATTTCTTCTCTGACACTTCTAGAATACCGAAATTTAAGTTGGGAACAAGAAGAAAAAAAAAGAATTATCTATATAAAGGACGACTCAGACTTCGTAAAGTTCTTCGCAAAACATACTCTGTAAATTTTGTCGCCGCTCAGACGGGAATTCGACCTAGATAACATTACGAAAATTTTGTGTGGCAATTTGTTCTAGAAAGAAAAAAATTCTAGGAAGATACTAGGAGAATCGCCGTGCTCCTCAGTTTCTTCTTGAAAATTCAGCATAAAATCTAGCATCTTTGCTGAATTTTTCGATGAATTCTATGCTGAATTAATGCTGCATTAACTGAGCGAAAATTTAAGCTCGAAAGCAATTCAGTATTTTCGTTCGTTTCGGAGCTTTCGGACACGTTCATTATAATAGCCTATACCTGCGTTTTTGCAGATACCATGGTATCTGATACCTCGGTCTAAAGTCGTTTTTGCAGTTGTCGTCGTATCTGATACCATGGTCAAAAGGCGTGTGTGTAGTTATCGTGGCGTGGTATCTGGCCAGTGTTATCGTGGTATCTGATATTCACAGTCACAGTCCGACCGTGGTAACTGCTCGTGGTATCTGAAAAAGTCATCTCACTTTCATCATTTTTTTTTCAAATTGGTGTGAAAGAAGTTTTGCACTTAGTGGTGTGACTGAATATCAGTTTTTCTTTTGGAATGACCCCGAAAAGTGCACTTCGGCAATTGTCGTTTTTGCAGAGCAACCGTATATCAGATACCACGCTGACTACAAAAACGATTAATTGCGGATCCAGTTACCGTGGTAACAGATACCATGGTATCTTCAAAAGCGCAACTTATGTTTTCATCTTTTCAGTCATATCTAGCTAATGGTGGGTTTACACCCTGCGTAAAATCCGAGCGTATTTCGGAGCGTATTTTACGCACGTTTTGAGCTTAAAAGATTTCTAGCAATAGGGACGTATTTAGATACAAAACGGACCGATTTCTCAAATACCTGCGTATTGCTAGAAATGTTTTCAAGGTCAAAACGTGCATAAAATACGCTCGGATTTCAAATACGCTAGGATTTTACGCAGTGTGTAAATGGACCATAAAATGGCACGTCCCGCCTTTTCAGGTCGGTACTTTGAGTCAGCGAGAAAGATTGGAACATAAAGTTTCTTCTATTAGCTATATGATACAGGGGGCGCCAAAGGGTCTCAAAACCGATTTTAAGGAAAGCAAGTTATCGGTTAGCAAGTTAGGGTCACAGGGTGTACATTGTACATCAGTGTAACATAGGACATCGTACAAAATTTGAAACCTCGAGGATAAGGAAGATTTGTGCGATCGGGGAAAGGATGTGTCTATAAGATGCATTGAAGTTTGTTTAAAAAATAAAAATCGTGAAAAGTGCTGGTGAAAATTCATCTGGAGACAAGAAAATGAAAAATCGGAAGAGTGACTCACAGCCGAGCTCACAGCTAGAACAGCTGTCGGAATTTTACGGCCTTATTGTTTTTTTTAATATAGTTTTTGAAGCCACAATCGAGGTGCAGTAAACTTGCTGGCCAAGATATGATTGCGGTACATATCTAGTCTAATTAAATTCTAATTAATCGGTGGATTTTATCGCTGTAGGCCATATCTAAATGGCGTAAGCCTGCTCATATTAGGGTAATGTTTTGGGGGTGGTTCCCGAAATCACCACGATCTTATTACCTACTCTCACAATGTCCAAGCTCAGAGTGCCCATGATCAAAATGTCCACGATTCAGAATGCCCACGGCTCAAAATACCCACAATTGAAGTCGAAGACACTGGAATCGAAATCGTCCGAAAGCCGACAGTTTAAAATGCCCACAGGCGAGGCTAAAATGTCTTAGTTCAAAATGCCGAAGGTTCAGACTGTCCAGATGTGAGGCCAAAAATATCCTGGGATAAATGACAATGAGATTATAAGGGACAGGATTACCACGGAAAAGCTATTAATTTTATCTACTAAGAATTCGGCAGAGAGTAAACGTCTGCACTGGTTCACTTTGCATTTCGGTATCCCGAAACGTTAATGACATGGTATAGCTATGAATTTGTGAAGTCTGTAAGTAAAGAAATGCAACAATCTTGTAAAGAAGAAAACACTTGGATACGTTTACATATTTTGATCGGGCTTGATGTGTAAGGCCTTTTGGTCATAGCACAGATGTAGTTCGTTGCATACGTATGATATATATAAATACTGCGATATATATGTTTAGTACGGACCTGAAATAATTTAAACGTGGGCAGACTGAACCGTGGGCAATTTGAGCCCTGGGCATTGCATTTCGAGTCGTGGACATTTTGAACCGTGGGCATTATGAATCGTGAACATTTATATTGGGCATTCTGACTGTTAGCCATTTTCTTAACGGTGCGATGAAACTTCTCGCAGGCGACGGAGTTAGACATCCCTCGTATATGTTTTCATAAAAGATCGCGTAATATCTTCAACCTCTTCGTTTTTCGCGATACTGAACTATTTGTTTTTAGGGCGATGAGGATGCCGACTGGAGAACCATTAAGCCGGAAGTCTTTGCTACCATTATGGACTTTTTTGCCTCTGGTTTACCGGTGATAAAACAGGGATACACGGGAGAAACAGGTATATGCCCGTCTTTTCCTTATTTTTATGGCACTTGCCTTCCGGCCAAGTGCTATATACCGATCATTATTCCGTCGGTCGGTCGGACAGTCCGATCATCGTGAGTAGGGTACTTCCCAATGTGCTAGGACGATGAAACCCGACCAAACAACCTTGGAAATAGTCACTTGCCTGATTTGACGATCGTGGGGGGGGGGGGGGGGGGGGGGGTTAGCCGGAATTCGGAATTTAGTGACATGCATAACTTTCGAACGGTCGATCGGATCTTAATGAAACTTGATATTTGGAAAGACCCCATTCTTCAGGTGTCCCATTGTAAGTCTGGACTGGATCAGGGGGATATGGATGGGGGGAGAGTAGGAGGGGGGAACCGGAAACCGTGTGACACGCTTAGAGTGGAGCGATCGGGATGAAACTTGGTGGATGAAACTTGGTGTGAGAAACAAGGTACATACTAATGAGGGTACCTTTCGAAATTACAACAGATTACATAACAAGTGTTGTCTGTTGAAACTGCGCATCCTTGTGTTATCTGTTATGAAACTTCTCACAGTGTAAGGCTCCAATCCCTGACATGGGGAAGTGAACTGTTACAAACTTGCCTCGAAATAGACCACTGTTCCTGTAGCCCGTTACTAACTGGTGATTGAAGAAGTTTACAAACTGTGTTTACAAGTCCCTTGATAGCTCGTCTGGTTAGAGCGCCAACTCGTGAAGTCGAAGGTTTCGGGGTTCAAATCCCGCTTCAGGAGCATTCTCTTTTCAGTCAACTACTAAAATCATCTATCCCTGTTGTATGCGGATTATATCCGCTTCTGCGTTAATGCGAGTGCTATTAATGTGTGCGCGTTGGACTAAGCCACTGTTATGTGTTCTCCGAAGAGATGCTTGTTATTGAGTGAATGAATTTGTTAAAACAAAACACCTCAGACGGATTTACTGCTTGGAGGTTGACGAAAACACGTGTTCCAGTGTTGATTTCGTGTTCTTTTTTAGTTGACGAAGATGTGGATGGAGAAGACGAGGAAATTGTCATGCTTATAAAAGAGCTGTTGGATTCCCGGATTCGTCCAACTGTACAAGAAGACGGTGGGGACATCATATTCAAAGGGTTCAAAGGTACGAATTCCGCTTTTCTCTTCGTTTCGTAAGCATCAACTACATTAATTAATAAAGGCACTTATTTTCCGTCGGTCAGTCTGTCTGTCGATTGGATGGTCCGGTGATCGCGAGTTAGTGTACTTCCAGATGTGTAGGACGGTGAAACTTGGCAGGCATATCAGGGGCCCGACCAAACTGACTTGGAAATAGTCACTTCCGCAATTCGACCATCGGGGGGGGGGGGGTTGGAGGAAGGGGGAATCTGGAATATTGAGGCATGGGTAGTTTTCAAACGGGTGATCGGATCTGAATGAAACTAGATATGTGGGAAGAACATATGCCTCACATGTCCCACTTTACGTCCGGACCGGATCCGACGACTATGGGGGGAGTTGGAGGGGGTTACCGGAAATATCGTGACTGGCTTAGAATGGAGGGATCGGAATGAAACTTAATCTGAAGGACAAGCATAGATCCTAGATACACCGTTGACATAATCGGATCGGATCCGGGCACTGTGGGGGAGTTGGAGGGTGGGTCTCGGAATTTTGGTTATTATGGGCTAAGGCTCTTCCACATGTGCTAGGACGATGAAACTTGGCAGGCTTATCAGGGACCCGAACAGGTTGCCTTGAGAATAGTCATTTTCACGGTTCGACAATCGGAGGGATAAGAGGAGGGAGGGAAAATCCGGGATCTTGAGACAATCATAACTTTCGAATGGGCCATCGGACAAAAATGAAACTTGACAGTTGGAAAAAGCTCCAGATCCGATAACTCTGGGAGGTGGAGGGTGACCGGAAATCTCGGGACAGGCTTAGAGTAGAGGGATCGGGATGAAGCTTGGTGAGAAGAAGGATAAGTTATAAACACGTTTTGATAGAAATGGACTGGATTGGGGCACTCTGGAGGGGGGGGGAGTTAGAGGGGTTTCCCGGAATTCCGGTGATCGCTAATTAAGGTACTTAAAGAGCGTACTTGGACAATGAAATTCAGCAGGTGTATGTGTTGTCAGATGTTTGGACCAAGGAAGATGTTCCTAGCGATTTCCAGAAAATTGTAATCGTGAAACTATTCAAGAAAGGTAGCCGGCGCTGCGATAATTGGGGAGGTATAACTCTTCAGTCAGTTGGAAGCAAGATTCTTTGCACGATAATTTTAAATCATGTACAGAGATCTATGGACAAATTTTAAGAGACGGCCAGCATGGCTTCAGGCCTGGCCAACCATGCACCGATCTGATATTCGTGCCTAGCGTGATGATCGAAGGAGTCAGATGATGGCAAATTAGCTCATCATACTATTCGTCGACTTCTTCAAAGCAGTATTCATTCAGACTCTGACGAGTGAACTTGCACGCTTGCGATACGGATTATCTACTTCAACGATTGGATTGTGATGCTTGCGAACTTGGCTCCGCCCCTTGATATCTGAACTCTGGACTGTGATCTGTTACTAATTCCCGAGATGTCAGAAAACTTGGTGTGGAATGCCGTATTGAATTTTATATACAGGGCGTATAAAGCTGGGAACAGATCGGAGGAAATAGCGATAAAAGTTGCCGAGTTTTTCGAGAAAGATGCAATCTTGAAGGCGAAGGATGTGCTATGGTCTGCTGCAGGGGTGAAAACCCGTCCCTCCGAAAGGAAAGACTTCCAAGATAATATTCTGGACATAGTTAAAGGGTTTAGACTATGTGACGAAAAGCAGACCTCTCTCCCGAGATTCGTTATCTTTAAGCCCGATGAGGTTCCCATTGTATCAGGTGAGGTTACAGCCACATTGACTAGGAAAGTCAACGAGCTTTGCTCATCCTTTAATAGCTTTGTTGCCTCTGAACGTTGCAAAGTAACTGTCGCAGGCGCAAGCGGTTCTCTAGCTGGTCCCGCCCCAAGACCCACGTACGCTGTAATTCTAAAGCAACCTCCAAAAGGTCTCGAAGACCCTGAGCCTCTTAAAAGTTTCATTGATCAGGCTTGTGGTGGCTCAGTTGATAGCATTGTCGACCTCAGGCCACGGAAGAATGAGTGGCGAGTCTTGCTAGACGACAAACAAGCCGCTACTTCGCTCGCGCAAGCACTCCAGAGTTCCCATAGCTCAGTTGACGCCAGACTGAAAAGTCCATTTTTCTACGGCCTCATACGCTTCGTCCCGAAAGATGCGACCCCCGAACAGCTATGTTCTTTAATTAATGGCTGCGTCAAGGCTACACAATTCGGCGTTTCCCGTACCTTCAAATTACAGTTTGAAAGTTTGCACCAAGCTATGAACTCCCCAGTCACGTTCGGTTACGAGCGCCTGCGCATAACTGACTTCAAGTTTTTACCCAGCCGCTGCTACAATTGCCAACAGTACGGCCATATCGCGAATTCGTGCACAAATACGATTCAGTGCTCTCGATCGGCGGTGGGCACTCAAACTCAAAAGAATCCCCATGTCAAAATGCCTTGAGTTGTGCTTTATGTGATTCCCCGGATCACCCCTGTTACAGTATAAAGTGTCCCCATGCCCAAAAGCTTATTGCGAACCCCAATGCCCCAGTCGGAAATTAAGTTAGTGACATGGAACATAAATGGAGGGTTAGTGGAAAAAATACCCCTTATTGAAAGTCTCCTTTACTGCAATGACATTCTGTGCATTCAAGAGCACTTTCTAACGACGGAGGCGCTAGGACTTCTCCAAATCACCAAAGAAGTTAAAACTTTCGCAACTCCCGCTAAATCGGCTGGTCGTGGTAGACCCTCGGGTGGTGTAGCACTGCTTGTGAGCACTAAACTGAGTCCTGTGATGTTCAAACAGTCTGACTTCTCTACGGCTGTCCGATGTGGGGAAACTCTTGTACTGTCTGTGTATATGCCCACAGACTACCGCGACAGTATTTCTGAACGTAAATTCAGCTCTGCCTGCGCTAAGAATTGCTACTGTTCTAGCAAATGCCTCTAAGCAAGGACTGAAATGTGTCATAGCGGGCGATATGAACTGCAATTTATCGGACGCTACGAGCGCAAGGACCCAGATTTTTCGTGCGGCATATGAGAATTTTCGTGTGATTCCGAACGATACTGAGTTCACCTACATCCACAACTCTGGCTCAACATCCCAAATCGACTTCTTGCTCTGCTCACACGGGGTGACAGTGGTGGGACCGTCTCATGTTGACATGGGCTTTTGCTCTTCTGACCATTTTCCGGTATCGAACAATTTTACCGTAACTTGTAAACCTGCCCGGCAAGCCAAGAAGCGGAATAAGTGGGTTTCCAAGACCGCGTGGAAAAAAAAGGATAAAATGCTTTACACTCAAGTAGCCGACTCTATACTTGAGCAGACTAAAGTACCCTTTCAACTACTGCAGCAAAATTTAACGATTCCCGAAAGTGAAAAACAGTTGTTACTTAACATCTACTGTAGTCAAATAACGCACGCCCTGCGAACGGCCAAGTCGCAAAGCTCGTGTAGGTTCTGAGGTTCCAGGATGGACAGAGAATCCAGGTCTAAGCAGTTCCTGTAGGAGATCTAAGTTCTGGCTCCAGCTATGGTGGAAAGATTGTGACAAACCTAAACATGGCATCGTGAATGATATCCGCTTGTTCTCAAAGCGTCAGTTTTCCAAAGTGCTAAAAAAACACAAAGCGACTGTGATCGAAGAGCATTCAAAGTTGGCGAGTGGAAACATGGCCGCAGCATCGAAATTTGTAAAAAGTGGCACCAGAAATGACGCGGTGGAACATGTCTTTCCCAGTGAGGAAGAGTGGGTTGCTTACTTTAGTGACGAGTTTTCTCCCCCCGATTCTGTACTAGAAGACGGATACGAAAGCCAGCTTAATCATAGCCTGTTAATAGAGAGGTCCGAAATCGGGCATGTAGTTACGACCACTCAACTACACGAGGCTATCCGGAAGCTCAAGAAAAAGTATTCGCGTGGCGCCGATCAGCTGTGTGGGATACATTTATCATATGCTAGTGAAATTCTTACACAGCATCTTTCACTTTTGTACCAAATGATATTTAATAGTGGTCTTGTTCCGGACGAACGCTTTCTGCTCCGGGATAATTACGCCAGTCTGTAAGAAGGGAAAAGATCCTAGTTTGTGTGAATCGTACCGCCCTATCACCGTTTCTCCTGTTCTTTGCAAAGTTATGGAGGCTCTGGTGATGGAAGAAATTAAGAGTACTTGCACTACTCCTGATTTTCAATTCGGTTTTAAGAAAGGTCAAGGTCGCGAACACGTGCACAGTATCCTTGCAAATGTGCTACTAGAATTTGAAGGTTCGGATGAAAGCATCATAATCGCGAGTCACAATGTACTTCGCGCCTTTGATTCGGGTGTGCATCCTCAGCTTCTCCTGTCCGCACATAAGAGAGGCCTTGACTCTTCAATCATTGTTCCCTACCGTGCCATGTACCGTAAGCTCCATGTTAAAGTAAAATATCCTTCTAAGGAAGGACAGGTAGTTTCAGATAAAGTTATTCCTGTACGCAAGGGTATTAGACAAGGTGCCCTTTCGTCTCTCCCTTTGTACAACAATAGTGTAATTGAAGCACAAAAACAAGCGAAATTGAGCTTTATTTTCCGTGGGCTTGATGTGTCGCTTTTGAATTATGCAGATGACGTACCCAACCTGAGCCGTTCGATCTCCCGTATTGAAGAGAATTTTACTATACTTAGTCACTCGTATGTGGTCATAGGGCTCGCTTTTAACCCTAGTAAGAGTGATGTGATTGTTTTTAATGGTAGAAAGTGTGATATTTCTTCGACTAAGGTGAAGCCCTTCCGAATGTCTGACTTACCTCGGGTTGCCCATCGGTAAAGACCTACGATCTACACGTTCCGGCCTAACCGCGCATTTTTCTGCAAAAGTCAGAAAAGCATATGGTATGCTTGCGGCGTCGAAAGCGCGTTACAACAGACTGGTGCTAGCGCAGCTGTATAATGCTCTTGCATTACCGCATGCACTTGCACTAGCACCTTTCTGGAAACTTTTCCACACATCTGATGTTAGGACTATTAGAAGTACTTTTTTACAAATATGCTAAATTCCTGCTCGCGCTACCGCTGGGGTCTCGTAATCGACGAGTTACACGAAATCATGGGATTACAGATCCGATTGAGGCTGTACTAGAGCGTCGTGCTCGATTTCTCGAATCCCTCGAGAAATGGTGTATATATAATAGTGTATAGTGAATTTTTCTCTCTTTTTTTTTTTTTTTTTGAATTATGTATTGCCAAGTTAAAATTGTATCTTGTGTGTTGTTCATTGTTCTACTTTCTTTATTTCTCTTTTTTTTATACTCCATCAGTGACATTTTATGGAAAGATGGGTAATAAACATATTCATTCATTCATTCATTTTATTGTGTCCAGCGCGCCTCAATTTGCCCGACAAACTAGTTGCACGAATTGAAGCACTGTTCGAAGACCAAACGTGTGCTATTCAGACCGAGGAGGGCCCCACCGATTCGTTTGCCATTGGAGTCAGGTGTACGTGACGACACGGATGCATTCTCTCGCCTTTTCTGTTTATTTTCATCATAGACTGTGTGATGCGTTCATGACACTTCTGCGGTGGATTGGAGTTGAGTGACGGTGTTACGATGTTGACTTTGCTGATGATGTTGCCATGCTTTGCACACAAAAGAAGAAATACAACATGATGTAACTGAGCTTGCGGTGACAGTGGAAGGAATAGGACTAAGAATCAATGTGGAGAAAACTAAGTTGATGAACAGCTCTATCAACACACTACAGACGGTGGATGATACAATGGGATGGCAATGATACCGTCGAGCAAATGGACCACTTTAAATAGCTTGGGAGCATTCTCTGTGAAGTTGGTAGGACAGAGCTTGAAACCCGCACTCGGATATAGGCATTGCTGGATCCGCGTTCAGTAAACTCTCCAGGATTTTTCAACTACGCCTCTTCAACAGTAGTGATCTCCATATTACTTTATGGATCCAAAACTTGGAACCTAACCTTGGAATCTTGGGATTTGAGAATATCTGTCTCAGGCGTTCGTGCCTCATGTGTTTCGTGCCATAACTTAGCGACGCTTGGTGACAGATGTCCTAATAGAGAGAAGAGGGAGATACTGAGGTCACGTGGTGCGGATGGCTGAGGGCGGACTTCCCAACGACGCTTGGTGCTGGAAACGTTCTGGCTTTCCTGCAAAGGGTAGACAGTGCTCCACACTTGGCAGACACCTGGAGAAGGAAGCTAAGTCAGGTCGGACCACGATGAAGGAACTATGGAATTCTGCTCAAGATAGAGTTAAGTGGAGGTCAGAAGTTGTCGCCTTATGTGCCACCAGGCGCGGGCAGACCTATGTCTAAGTAAGTGAGCTTCAAAGAAAATGGATTGAGTGGACGTGAATTTAAGCTGATAGTGCTTCACAGAAGACATCAACCATTGGTCTTCATAGAACTGACTGATAAGCGGTTGGAATGTCCTTCCACCTGAAATTACAATGGTTGATTAGTTCTATGTTTTAAAATTGTATTTTTATGCTTTCTGTTATTAATTGAGGAGTAAAAATGTTGAGCACTACGTAGCGCTCTAGTAGCCGATATCCCTTAACCCTCCCGGTAAATCGACCAATATATTCCAGTATATCCCAGGGGCAAAACTGTTCAACTCATCAGATCCCTTTATTTCCTCCCTTTTGTGTTGTCGTCTTTTCCTATCCAAACACTGCAAGCACTTGGCAATCTTCTGCGACTACTTTTCACTTCTTTTCTTTTCACAGATGGGGTAGTAAAGCTGAAATTGCAAGGCTCTTGTACATCTTGTCCTTCGTCGGTTGTGACCTTAAAAAACGGAGTTCAGAACATGTTGCAGTTTTATATCCCTGAGGTAAGTACCCGTTAAAATGAAAGGTTGTCTTGATCCTCTCCGCCTATGGTTCTGTCGATCCTCACTGCAGAAGCTGAGTAACGTTTGTTTCTACTCCTCTTGCCAGTACCGCAGTAGGCAAAGAGCGTGTTCCATCCTACTTACTGTAGTTACTACGCATGACGTCACGAATTCTGGCTTTTTCGGTCAAGGCTTGAACAATTTTTCTATTTTTCAGCCGAATATCAGGCCACGGGCGAATCCGACCAATCACGTTACAGAGATCCGTAGTTACTACGCTTACTACGCTCCCGAGCGTGGTAAGCAAATAGTTACTATTTCGAGAAGGTTGGAATGGTCAGCGTAGTAACTTTTGGTGAGGTTGGAACGGAAATAGTAACTAATAGTTACTATTTGTTGAAGGGTGGAACACGCTCAAAGTAGTCACTCTCATATATGTGATGGGTCCCGTAACTTTTAGTGGCCCGCGACAATAGATCAAATTTGATCGTCAAAGAAACACTTACAGTCCAGCTTCCTTAGACTTTTTCGGTGCCAATGTAACATACAGTGATGTCATTACCATCTAGCGGGCAATTGCAACATGGTTCAGAGTTACCCCAATAGAGAAATTTTGGTTGTCTATAGGGGTCTTCATGCGGTTCAAAGCCGGTACTGTGAAAACCGTTTTTGCGAGAAGGGTCTTGAGTTGAGGAGTATTCTCGCAGTTCCCCGAGGGCTCCTGGGGGAATCTAGGGAAACGGCGATAGTAGGGAAACGGCGATAGAGGGGGTCATTCCACGCGGACGGAAAACAACGAGAACCCGGGGAATGTTTTCAAAGTGGATTTTGTCCGAAACAAAAATATTCAGGTGATATCTTGGTTTTGTTTATTCCGACGGTTTTTGCTTAATTTTATACTGTTATTACTTGCAAAACAAAAATCGTAACCACAGTGAAAAAAAATGCCATTTTGTCAAAATCAGTGTTAAACCATAACGAAATTCATTATTATTCTCAGAAATTCTTTTTTCAAAAAACAAGGTCACCAGCAAGTCCTAAAATCGATTCCCTACCGAATCTGAAAAGGAGCCCTCGAGCATGGAGATGGTAGTCGGTCCGTGCGAATCGCGAGAATACGGGGGGGGATGAGTCCCTTGGACAAGCAAAAACACAAGGACTCCTCAAAAAGAGTCCTCGGGGAACAGCGAGAATGCGCCTTTGGTACCCAGCACTGCGTTCCTTTCTTACACGGGTTCATTGGATATTGAGCTTATCAGGGAAACATATCCGTATTGAGTGAGGATAATGGATTTAACACTATTTTAACATCCTTTTCACGGTTGAAAATTAGCGTGACCGGGATCTGGGGCGTTATAGTTATAGCCGACAGCTGTTAAATTTGGAGAGAACAATGGAAAAACTAATATATATTTTTCGTGCAGGTTGTAAGTGTGGAGCAAACCGAAGACGCAGAAGATGAAATGGTGAAGTCAGAGTTCGAAAAGTTAGACGGTAACCTTCAGTCGGAAGAAGCGCCTAAAGTTTAGGCCGTTTTGTTGATCTGTAATTGACTTTGTTTTATTAAACGTTGTGTTAAGCGGACGTCCAGAGATCAGATGGTGAAGCAACGTCGAAGTAAAGTTATGTTTTCCTTAAATAGGGGACTTCGACCTAGATGCTAACTGACCGAGATTGGTTAAGTTTACTGATTCGTGGGCAACCTGTAGGCTTAGGGCAAGAACAAATAAGCACCAGAACCTCCGCCTCCCTATCTCTGCAATACGACCATGCAAAGTCGAATAGATTCCCTGTACCCGGCCCGATGCAAACGAACGACGGAAGGGTAGGAGCTCCGCTAACATCACAATTCGTTACCTCTACAAACAGCTATATCGCAGTAAAGCCGGGAGAAAAAAATTCGGATGCAAAAGCCGATTGGTTATCTACCATTGTGGCCACATGTGACGCGCTGCAGAGCGGTTCAGCACTCCTGCTACACTTTTTCTTCTGATATGCGCAGCGGCGAAGAGGGAAGTAGACGGTTACCAACTCATAGCTCAGCAAGTATCTCTAGCTCAGCTCATTTTTGTCGGGGTATTCATGATCGCTGCATGCGACAAAAGACGGAGGCCTGTTTCATAAATCTTTTGTCCCCACCTTTCGAAACTGGGTGGTTTAACATGTTTATTGGTTCCCATTCTTTATCGAATTTGGTAATTGATCCAACTATTGTTCAGTCCGCATTGATTTCACCGCATTCGCTCTGTCCCTTCGTAAATTGGTGATATAACATGTTTATTTGGTTCCATTCGTTACCGAATTCGGTAATTCACCGGACTATATTCTCAGGTCCATGTCAGTTCTCTCGCATTCGGTCAGTCCATTTCATAATTTGGTGAGAAAAAAAAATCGAAGGTTCTGTGGGCTTATTTGTTCTTGCTTTGGTAAATCGCCCAATACTTGCATTTCTTTAGAGTAGAACTGAACCCATACCTAGTTTGTCCTCAGCAAATTGACGTTTCACTACTCCCTGTATCCCGCCGCAGAGATGGTAACTGTCGGGTATGTGGTCACGTTCCATCGTCTCAGAGAAACAAGACCAAAGGTTTCGATGGGATCCCAAAAATCTAATATTTGATCCAGACAATTGTGAACGAACTACCATACTTGTCCAGAAAAAAAGGAAGTTCAGAAACGATTGATCTCCTTATTCATATAAAGAACATCTAATCAACTTTAAGTAGGACTTTAACTTATACAAAAAATCCGGATTCCGAACAAACTATATATCCCGGTAAGACAAAATTGTCATATACAGATTCAGCGTCTCTTCTTACCCTTAAATCTGTGATCTAATCAGCTTCAGAAAAAAATTTTGCTTTTGACAAATTTCCGGTTTCGGTCTGATTTCGGGCGAACAAGTTGTCCGGGCAGAAAATACTTTCACGTAAGTGTTCAGCATGTCTTTTACCCCGAAATCGTTCATCTGATCAACTTCAAATAAAACTTTTACTTTTAACAAACTTTCCGGTTTTGGGCCGGATTCCGGGCGAACTACTTGTTCGATGACAAAATAGTTTTCACCATCGTATTCAGCATGTCTTCTTACCCCATAATCGACTATCACATTATCTGTTTAAAAATATCTCATTTTTCTCTTTAATTTAACCCCCTACCCCAAAATCTAGGGCTACAGAGCTCATCTACGAACTCGACTTTACTCTTGACCCAAAGAATCCTCACACCAAGTTTCATCAAAATATCCCATTCCCTCTCAGAGTTATAGTGCGCACAGACGGACAACTTTTGCGACGTCATAGGTATCCCGCCACTTACGTTTTGGGATCCCAAAAACCTGTGCAGCACCACCACGAGCTCCTCTTACCCATTTTCTTTCAATCAAAGACAATATTTCGCGACGGGTGTTGGTGCGTAAGGATGGAGATTATAGGAGATACTGAATGTGCTTTCCCCGTTTTCGAAAGCGATTATATAAAAGAGAGACCACACTCATAAATTCTTGCTGTGTCGGAATAAATTCTTGCTCGACGCGAAATGCAGCTAGCCATAGCATGCTACCGATGGAAAAGTAGCTCGATCAGCTACTTTCTCATAACCTTAAATGTACGTAGGCTATTCCTGACCTTTATTTTTTCGCATCTCTGGAAGTTGAAAATGAGATCTTTTCCGAAATTGACAAGAAACAAATTGACAAACATCCCTATGAAGTATCAAGTTCATAACTAATTTAGTCGAAACTAGACCTACGTTGCCAGGGGTACAATGATGCAGTAGTCTTTGGTCGGCTTCGCCGACAAAAGCCTTTTAGTTTCTTCGTTACCGTTTATTAGGTTCCGGTATCTGCCAAGTCAGTTCGTTCTACAGCCTTGAAAGGCAGAAAGGGGTCCTTCGGAACTTGAAAGTCAATTAGATTTCTAAAGATTACCGTAGCTCTTTTGACTTTATGAACATGACCTCACACGAAAACCAATTTTGCGGCCAGTTGAACTGTATCCTCTTCAGTCGTGGACCTAACTTTTTGTTGTCACATATAAGTTATATAGAAGTAGTTTTCTCTTACTACACTGGTTTTACTTTTTATAGGCTACGTTAACTTTGTATGTAGTCCCACAACAATCAAGGGTTTAACCCCTTGAAACTTTCGATAGGGATGGAAAGGAAGTTTGACTGCGTAACTTGTGACTTCCTCTCTTCATTGGTAGACTGTAGAAGTCCATTCCACTTCACACATTAGTTGCGTTTTTGGTGATACCAAGGTATTTGATACCACGGTCTAAAGTCGTTTTTGCAGTTATCGTGGTATCTGATACCACGGTCAAAAGGCGTTTTTGCAGTTATCGTGGTGTCTGGCCAGTTATCGTGTATCAGATATTCAGATACTACGGTCGGACCGTGGTATCTGAGAAGCCATCTCACTTTCATCAAATTTTGTCAGATTGGTGAGAAAGAAGTTTAGCACTTAGTGATGTAACTGGATATCTGTTTTTCTTTTGGGGTGACTTCGAAAAGTGCAATTTCGGCAATAGTCGTTTTTGCAGAACACCGTATATTAGATACCACGATAACTGCAAAAATGACTAATTGCAGATCTAGTTACCGTGGTAACAGATACCATGGTATCAGCAAAAACGCAACTATTGTATCCTCTGGGTCGGAGACGGAACAAAAACCATTTTTTGGTGCCCAGGCAAGAGTAACCTGAAGCTCTCAAAATTCGATGTCATATTCATCAGTCCAGCCTTAGGTCCGGAATCTCTGTGCAAGCCATGCACGAATAAGTCAGTCTTTTAGATCCAAGCAGAGACTGGCGGCAGGACTTCGCGAGTATAGAACAAGACCTAAGGTTTCGATTGGATCCCAATTTGTCATTCAGACTAACAGATCTTAGGGATTTCCAGTCTAAATTAGATCCCGTAATGGGGTATCTAGATCCCGTAACAGTTTTAATGGCATTTTGCAATTCTTTTCTCTCACTATAACCTAGATTACGACGTAAACATCAGTGCCAGTCGAATGCTTTGAGACTTCGTGCAATAGAGAGATTGCAGCCTACCCAACGAAAATGGATAGGAGTAGAAAAAAAGTAATTTAACGTTGTGAAGTATAGAACTTTTGAGTTTGAGCCCGAATTATCCATGTTTTATAACTATTCTAAGCTCGTAAATAGCTGGAAACGATTCCTGTTTTTAATCCTAATTGTATAATCACAGCGTTATAGAAAAGTCTGGTCAGAGATGAGAGCTTGAAGGTTTCAAATTTTCACTACAACAACCAATCGTGCTTCCTATTGGTTGGTTGAATGACACGTCATACCGACCAGTACGATCTGAGACCTCGTTTTTGCGTTCGAACTTTGAAGCCTTCAAGCTCTTGCTTCCATGGAAACTCTTTCGCAAAAAAAGAATTATACGATTAAGGAATAGCCCAATTAACATTCCAGCCAGTCCCTGGCTCAGAATGATCATAAAACGCCGATAATTTAATTTCCAAGTTGAAAGTCCTATACTTCCCAGTTATGCTCCCGTGATGATGATCTATAGCAATACCCGTTTTCGTCGGGTAGGGTTCAATCTATCTATGGGGAAACGAAGCAGGGAGGTCGACATAACGCGATGCCTCCCGAATTGCCATAATTATCTTAATTTGCACGGTTATGTATTTACGGTTTTCACCAGATTTCTTCGGTAGTACCAAGCAAGCAGAAAAAGAAAGCAGATCGATCAGTTCAGCTTAGCAGGTTACCTTGCTATTGAAACTCTAAACCGCTAGATCAAGCATTAAAAGAACTACTAAAATTCCGGATTTTGCGGGTTTCCGGTCGAATGTCAATCCGGTAGGAAAATCAAGTAAAGTGTCCTGATCTAGCGAGTTAGTTTTCCTTTATTCGGAGCTCAAACAGATTCTAGACAAAACTTTTGCTTGATCAAGTATTCCGGTTTTGTCCGGATTCCGGACGAACTATACTTGTATATTGTCTGGGTGTGTTATCCGGGACAAAAGATAAACTTCAGACATGGATTCAGCTTACATCTTTACCCCTGCATCGAAAATCGACTTCAGCAAAACTTTTACTTCTGCCGAGTCGCCGGTTTTGGCCGGATTCCATGAGAATTACTTGTCAGGCAAGAAAATAAAGTTTAAAAGCATGACTCCTTGCCCTTACATCGAACCGCCAGTCAGTTTCAGATAAAACTTTTACTTTTAAAAGATTTTCTGGTTTCGACAGGATCCCGGGTGAAGTACTTTCCGGTCCCGGCATTTGAAACCCCTCTCCAACCGTTAAAATAGGGCTTCCTTAGAGCAGCTGGAGGATCCTCACATCAAGTTTGAACTAAATATCTCAACTACCTCGAGAGCTATCGTAAGCGACGAACGTTACGAAGTCATGGGAATGCCGTCACTAACGTTTTGGGATCCCAAAAAACAGGTCAAAACCTATCTCTCCGCAACACGATACTTTCGTGGGTAGCAAACTATCAAACGAAAAACTGTCATAGGAACATCAATAAAGTCCCAAATACGCCGGGCTAGGGGGGAGGGGGGGGTCTAGGAAATTGATCTTCGAGGTTTCTGTTTAGTTTAGCCAGAGTTCGGCCCTGGTTATCTGGTTATGACACTTATTTTTATATCCTTGAGCATAAAGTCTGTTGCGGTGTGTCCCGGCTTTGCTAGTTTGGGCACTTCCACATAAGCTCGGACGATAAAACATGGCAGGCGCATCAGGACCTCGACTTGGAAATTGTCACTTCCCCATTCGATCAACATTGGGGCAGTGGAGTGATGGCGAATTCGGAATCTAGTACACTTACAATTGCTATATGAGCTTTCAGCTCTTGTTTCTCTTGTCTTCAAAATTTGTATACTCTATGTCTGTCCTACGATCGACCTAACGCACAAAATTCAAAACAAAATGAAATAGAGGGAAATATTCACCAGAAAAATGTACATCAAGTCCATGGTTATAGACGGCTTCAAATCTTATGGCCAACGAACAGAAATTCATGGATTTGATCACGAGTTCAATGCCATCACAGGACTGAATGGCAGTGGCAAGTCAAATATTCTGGATGCCATTTGCTTCTTACTTGGTATAACAAACCTTAGTCAGGTTAGTCAGTGTTTTTATGAGCATGTTCCATCCGCTTACTGTAGTTACTATGCATGATAATGCAAATTCTGGCTTTTTGCTGTTAAGGCTTGAATGATTTTTCCATTTTCCAGCAGAATATCCCATGCTGATCCAGTGCTGATCCCATGGCCACGGGCGAATCCAACCAATCACGTTACAGATAACTGTAGTTACTATGCTTACTATGCTCCCAAGCGTGGTAAGCAAATAGGTACTACTAGTTACTATTTTGAGAAGGTTGGAACACTCAGCGTAGTAACTTTTGTTGAGGTTGGAATGGAAATAGTAACTAATACAGGAGTGTTGCATGAAGCTGCCCTTACTATGGCACCACCCACCCCCCAATTGGCCATGGTACATGATCCTGCCACCTTGGATCATGAAGCTGCCACCCCCAGAAAAATCATGCAAATTCCAAGAAAACAGCAAATTAAGTTATTTGCAAAAGGTCAAGGAACCTCTCTGACGAAACAGCTGGCCTTCAACTTCACCATGTAGCAAAATACTATTTTTAGCAAAGTGGGCGACTTCATGATCACTTGGGTGCCTATATTCTTTCGTGTTCTCCAGCTTAGCCTTGAACAATTACAAGTAAACTATGGTACCAGGAGAAAGTGAAGGTTCTAAGCTTCCTTTCAGGATACTCCACTGAATTTTATCTCAACCTTTACTCTTTTTCCCTAAGTCATTTCCCAAAAATAGGAGTTTAGGGTGACGGCTTCACGCAGCACTCCTGTAGTTACTATTTGTAGACATTTGTAGAAGGGTGGAACCAGGGTGGAACACGCTCTATATTGCTGCTGAAGAGAACAAATTAGATATTAAAATTATTTTTTTTACCTGTTTCACTCAACTAGGTCAGCCTCAAAAAGTGCCATCAGAACTAGTGCATGACGATTTTCTGTAACATTAAGATGAATTGCTGTGAATTTTTCTTACTTGTTTTTCAATTTTTAACTATCTAAAATGATCTAAAACAGCTTTGAAGAATATTTAACCACATTATTCAGGACTAAATTGTCTATAATAAGGCGAGCAGTAAGATGTCCTAACTAACTTATATTATCATTAATATTACATGTAAATTCAGGTATAAAAAAGTAACTGAACATGCTTAGAAATTTTATTGATACCAAGGACTCCCAATGCAAAAAATAGCAAAATTATTTCCCGCTGTGTGGGACACTCAGAATTTCGTACGCATCAAATTAATGCGCGATCGACAATTTGTTGAACATAAGTCGCCATGTTCCTATACAAATTAGTGTTTCTCTAATCAAGAATTCAGATACTTACCAGCAAGTTAGAGAGGTAAGATTGAACTCAAACCAAAGCAAAGTCCAGGAGAATCATATTCCAATGACTAAAGCCAAAGGCTAGGAATTTGATTTTTTTTTTGTTACTCTAACATAACCTAGCTTAGTTTTATTTGTCAGTTCCATTCATGTTGACCCAGCATAACTGAACTTAACTTAAGGTCTTAACTTATATTCAAATAATGCCAATACTGAAATAATCAGCCCTTCTTAGCAAGAGTTCTTGTCAGGTTGTCAACGTCGGGGAAGGAAACGAACCTGCAATAAATAACTGGAGCTTCTGCCAACTGTAAATATCTTATTCAGGCAAATTACTTTACCACTGCTGGGAAAAAGCTAGTCCTGAGATTTAATTTCCCTTGACCCTGTCAATCTTCAGGGTCAACGTTGGGGAAGGAAACAAACCTGCAATAAATAACTGAATTTTCTACCGACTATAATTATCTTATTATCTTATTCAGGCCAACAAACCTGTCCTGAGATTTAATTTTTTACACGGCCGCTGTTTTTTGCTGCAGGATTGTGGTGATGACAGGAAAAGCCTTTTCTGTATTTTGATCAACTTCGCTTAGCTTAAATATTATTCCATTATAACCTCATTCCACGTTTCTGGTAGGGAGTACTCGCCTGTATCTATTACTTTTATGTAGGCTCTCGCTGCCTGGAAAAATTAGCGCTGAGATTTAATTTTCGACACAACTGCTTTTTTTGCTGCCCGATTGGAGCTACAACAGGAAAGTTTTGTTTCTGCATTATTGACTTCGGTTTTGTTGTTAATAAGGGACTGAGGCTTGAATTTGTTCTGTGAATAACCCTGTTTAACGTTTCCAGTAGGAAGTACTCGCCTGTATCTTGGTTAATGCCTGCTCCATTTTTCTTTATCTCAACAGCTTCTCGGACAGTTTGATGTGCACATTGCAAGAATTTTGGTTTTTTCAAAATATACTAAATGGGATGTTTTCGAAAATATGTTCAGCAAGTGCAGATTTGAAAATATAGTAATGATGGTGTCTGTTGAGAGGGCATGGTCAATTGCTTGCTCATGGTCTGCAGTTCGTTTTCCGAAAGTTCTCTCTGTACTTTCTATGTAACGCTTTCTGCAGTCACAGGGTATTGAATAAATTCCACTATGGTGCTGATTTGGTACTTAGGCTATATCTTCTGCGGAGTTTAAGTAAGACAACAAAGTATTTTGGGTTCTGTGAAAGACTTGGATTTTGTATTTTTTCAAGCTTTTGGAAAATTTTTCTGTTGCTTCACGGACGTATGGAAGGTAAATGCGGGCATTTTTTTTCTCTGCATCACCATTACTAGCGGGATTTACAGTATTCTTGGGGCTGGATGCAGCTTCAGTCGTGTTCTGATGATCTGTTCAACCAGTTGAACGGGGTATTCGTTTCCAAACAGGACATGAATGTGGCAAAGTTCGTCACTTAGTAGAGCTTTGTCACAAATTTTGATAGCTAGGTCGATTAGTGAGATAACTACTACGCGTTTCACATATTCTGGCTGGTACGAATCGTACAGTAAGTATCGATCGTTGTGGGTGGGTTTCTGTAGACTGAGCAGACAAAACTTCCTTCACTGTTAGCAATCAGTACATCTAGCTATGACAGCTTCTGTGCATCATTTTCAAATTCAGTCGTGAATTGGATAGTCGGTTGGATTGAGTTTAAAGTGTCAACGAAACTCACAATGTCTGTTTTTTGGCCTTCCCGTACTGTGAAACTATCATCAACATAACGTTTGTAGAAACTTGGAACCATCTGCGCGATGCTAAAAGCAATTTCTTCGATTTTCCTCAACGTCAATTCAGCAAGTCCCTGCGAAACGGAACTTCCCATCGCTGTTCCTTCATGCTGCCAGTAAGAATGACCCAAGTAGATGAAATAGGTGGATTTTCAAACAAGCTTAAAAAAATCTAATATTTGGCTTAAAGTTAGGGGGGGGGGGGGTTGTCTGCCTGTCCGGGATAGTTATCTGGTCCTTCTTTTAGGGCATCCAGGGTGAAATCTTTAGAGACTGGTCAATAAAGATACAGTGTCAATGCTTGCTTTTTGCATCTCTTTGGTGACAGGGTATGTTCTTAACTCTTGGACAAGAGTTAAAATCAAAATCAAATTTATCTAATTTTTAGTTGGGGCTCGAACGTTCGCTACTATTGGGCGGAGGGGTCTACCTGCTTTGTGCACTATAACTATTCCATAGAAACGTGGATCTACCGTCCCAGTTACTTTTAGGAACCTTTTTTGCGATTTGGAAATAGAGAGACTTTCTACGAGGTTTCTTACCTTTTTATCAATGGATGGGGTTGAGTCACTTGGTATTGGGGTGTAGACGTCTTTGTCTGCTAGAAGGTTCCGAATTTTCGCGTCGTACTCATTCTGGTCAAGGACTACAGTGGCGTTACCTATGCCAGCTTTGGTGGTGATGAGAGATCCGTTTTTCCTTGGGCCCTTTAGGGCTTGCAATTCTTCTTTCGGGAGGTTCGGTTCTAGAGAAATGTTGATCGGGACTGTAGTAAGTGGGCTGCATCTACTCTTGCTTTTTCAAAATCGCCTACTTTTGCATCTTCGTTGAAGGATTCTACTGGTGGTTCACGGGCTGTGATGTTGAATTTACATCGGTGGGATAAAGCGTTAATTTGTGTTGGAGACACAGTTTTCGAGCTAAAATTTGGTACAGAAGGTCCAGGTAGGACTTTCGGACTGTAATTCTGGGCTTTATTGTAGTTTTTGTGTTGTAGTCGAGAGTATTTTTTCCGCAGCTTTTCGCGGTGTTCCCGATAGGAATTTTCAAATCTAGCAGAGATTACTTTTTCGATTTTTGGCTTTTCATTGAGAAACTGAGTCATTTGACAAAATATGACAGGCAGCTGTAAAAAGTTGATCTTAGACTAGAACTTACATTTTAGGCTACAAATCTTTTAGGTCCGAGCTACGAATCTTCAAGAATTAGTGTACAAGAATGGAACTGCTGGAATTACCAAGGCTTCTGTGTCTGTTACCTTTGACAACTCTGACAAACTGCAGAGTCCTCTTGGCTACGACCATTTCGATGAAATTACCATCACAAGACAGATTGTTGTTGGTGGTAAGAACAAGTACCTCATCAATGGAACCAATGCCCAGAATAACAAAGTCCAGGACTTGTTTCGATCAGTTCAGTTGAATGTTAACAATCCCCACTTCCTGATTATGCAAGGAAGAATTACAAAGGTAAGTGTTCAGAAGATGAAGGCCGTGAACTTGAGTGCTCGGATGGTCAGGAACTTAGATTAGTAACAAGTTCTCATTTTTTTGGTATTCTGCCTTTTGAAAAAATAATATAAAGTAGTGTGGTGATATTCGGGAGGACAGGGTGGTCTCTCTCCCCGAAATTCATTCATTCTTTTCCCACAAACTATAAAAAAAAGGAGAAATACCAGAGGTATTCTCCCAAAATCGCCCTCCCGAATACAGTACGGAATATACTCGAATGAGAAGATGGACACTTCAGCAAAAACATAATTACAAGCTACCTGACCTTTAGCTGACCATATTTTATTACAGGCGTGTATTTTTCATCCATGCCACAATACCTACCTGAAATTACCTTATACCGCAGTTCCAGCAAGTTAAGGTGGGCCGATCCTCCTTTAGAGTCTCCGCTGGGTTTTAGCTTGGTTGGCGGATCTTTTTGTTTCATCCGCTCACTGGCATAACTTCAGCATGTTTCCGTTCTTCGTCCATGGTCTTTTTGAAGCCATCCAGGGTAGAAACGTTGATCGTTTTTCCGAAAGCCTGTTCTAGAGTGGTGTTCGCACGTCCCAACCGGAGAAAAAATTGTGTCGCTCGACCCTCTTATAGCTAGTCAGTTGGAGCATTTTGGAATGGCCTCTCGTCGACCATGATTGGGAGCTCTAATCTAGGTATAATGTCGGAGGAGGTATAGGCTACTAAGAAGGTATTTCTTTTTGTAGGTGCTTAACATGAAACCTCCTGAAATTCTTGGTATGCTTGAGGAAGCTGCAGGAACTAAGATGTACGAAGTGAAGAAGCAGCAAGCAGAGAAAACTATTGAAAAAAAGGATGCAAAGCTGAGAGAAATTGATGAGGTGAGTTGGATACTTTAGATAGGAATTGAAGCAGTAGAGAACATTTGAGTCAAAACTGCTTTGGCTTTTGAGAAGATTGACCTCATTGTCAGAATAGATTAATTTCACTCATATTTTTAACTAATCCTCGTGTGCAAATGCTTGATTTTGGAGTAGCCTTGAGTTTTCAACATATCCTATGCCAAACATCAGTTAAAGTGTTCGAAACGGTAAGTGACCCAGCACAAGAAATATTCCAATAACAAATTTGGAAATAGCCATTTACTATCTTCAATTAGTAGGTCAGGGCATTGTTAGGCTGGCCAGGCGTTTGTCATACTGTAAGCGCCGTTTGGCACAGGCTGTGCTAAACGCTGGGCATGCCCTAAGTTGGCAAAGTCAGGCGTCTGTGGTAGATTGCAGTAGGCTGCAGATTGCGACTCCCGAAATCTTAAATTTACAGATTTAGGGAGACTGCTCTAACCATTGTGCACATATTTTTTTCTCATAAGGCTGTGTCTATGTAAAAGTAAAAAATTAGAGTTTTTGCCTTCATTTCTGGCACCCTACCAGGATGAGACGCTCTAAGAGTTTTAGAGTGTCTTACGGTAGTGTGTCGGAAAAGAAGGAAAACAGATAGATCTATGGTTAAGCTTTCAGCCTTCTACCGTAGCCTCGTTTTTGTTGCATGCTGCAGGTCCACTTCTCGGCCGATTCCGGACTGATTCTTTCTACATCCGTTTTTGCACTGCAGTGCTTCCTAGGAAGACTGCAGCGCTTCCTAGGAAGACTGCAGCGCTTCCTAGGAAGACTGCAGCGCTTCCTAGGAAGACTGCAGCGCTTCCTGAGAATCACGGACTTGCTCACCGACCAAGTCCGTGCTTCCCTGCAAGGTGTTGCAGTGCTGCCGCTTCAACCAAGAAGAAAGTGAATCCAAAAACGTATATTGTGCAAAAGCAAAGAAGTGCTGCAGCAGTGATGCGGCAGCGCTATTGCAACAAAAACGAGGCTCGTGAGTAGCCATGGGTCATTAAAGGTTAACTTCTGACATCGGGTTCGAATTCGGAAAATAACATCGAGAGGGCCATTGAAAATAACCTATCCGAGCCGAAGGCGAGGTCCATATCAGGTTCATATTTATAAAGTGCCGTCAATATTGTATGCTAACTGTCATAATTACTGTATAACTTCTGTATGAATTAGTGACTTCTGTATGAATTAGTGACTTCTGAAAAGTCATAGAACTTCTGAGAAGTAATAAGTGATACAAAGAAATCCCTCCCTTCTGCGCTGACAGTCGTGATCAGAGAAAAATAACACTAGGGAGTAACGCCAAGACTTGAAAGAAGTGACATACACTCGAAAAGCAGCGACACAAGCACCACTAGCAATAGTGAACGTCCATACTGAAACTCAATCAGTCGTGCACCAGCGCTGGCTCCGATAACTTCTTGTTCTGAACACAGCAAAAAAAAAGATACAACCTCTCCTGTTTCCTCGGTGTGTGCAGGCCGCGTATTAGCTTCACTAGAAATTTGTAAATCCGCAAGTTTGTCTCGCTTTAAATGCCACAAGTTTAGTGGGCGGCGCTATGAGTATGGCCCGTTTCCGAAGCAAGAAATCTCATGTCTTGACGCTACTCAGAAGTGTTATTTTGCTTCGGTCGTGATATAACTATATCGGTGACATAGGAAGTTATACATTCCGGTTCGAGAAAACCTGTTCGAGAAAAATTATCATTGAATATCCCGAAAACGGGACAGTGCTGAGACAACTGGGTAAGTTTTAAGGCAAAAATTTAAATCCTGAGATATCTTTAAATATTTGTGCTGCATTACCGAGGACATTGCTTATTTTCATTGAATTGTGAAATAATAAATGATTTGAAGGCTCTACCACGCTCCAGAGAATGTGGTATGTAAAAGTTACAGCGGGTTGGGACGACATTACTAGCTTCTACTAACTCTTGACAGGAGGTTGAAACACAGCGTAAGCTACAAATAGGGTACGCGAAGATTTTAGCAAATCGGGGCAAGTACAGAAGAACAGCTCTAGCAAAACCTTATGCTTCTTTTTGCGACCCGTCTGTGCTTTTCTCGGTTGGTCTGTTTGATATTTTTGATAAACGGGATCTATCCAGAATAAGGATAGATTATTTCCGTTACTGTAAGTTTCTTCTGTATCTGCCCCGGTCCCACAGTAATTCTAAGATTATTAAATCTTACGGAGCTACTGACATTTTGTCACGGCTGCAAGATTTGCATTCTGATTTCCGTCAGAAGTCTTGTCTACGTCTGTTGCCGCATCACCGACTGAATAGACTTTTTGGCTGATAGCTGATGCGTATTGTCTGTTTGTATGTTATTTTCTTGTTGTCTTTTGTTCTTTTCTTTTTATTTCAATTTTTCTCTTCTACTCCACACTCTTATGTTGTAAAACATTTTGTGGGTTATAAATACACTTACTTACTTACTTACACCTGAGACGATTGGCCAGGAAAGTTTTATTTTGACTGATTCCTTACGATTTCTCATGTGAAGATCGGACTGGGTTCAGATCGTATTATGAGAATAACTGGTGTGAGGGGCGAAAGCGTTGGTTACGGATATATAAGATTATAAAATACTGTAGACCCTCAGTTGTGCTTTAAGGTCGCATAAGTGAGAGTCGAGGTTCTTATGAACTGTTCTGGCAGTCCATACCAGGGACACATATGAAATTATTATTAAAGTAGCATATGTGATAAGAAACTAATCTGCTTCGAAATTTTAGGTTATCAAAGAAGACATCAGTCCTACAATCAACAAGTTGAAAGACGATCGCGCCCAGTACCTGACATTTCAGAAGGTGCAGAGGGAGCTGGAGCACTTTCAGAAGATATATGTTGCCCAGAAATTCGTTCTGCTGGAGGATATGCTCAAGAAAGCTAGTGACGAGTACCAGAAGCAAATCTCAGATATTCAAAACTTGCAGAAGAGTAAGTCAGAGCTTTCATTTTTAATAATAACAATAATGTAACTGCAGCAAAAAGGCTTTCGCCTGTATAAATTTCTCTAGACACTGTACACTAAATTGAATTTTTAGGCGGGTGACGATCGACACCTACTTTGAACTGATCAACGTTTTCGGCATTTACTACACTTTCATTTTGGGAGGAGGAGAGTTATATCTATCTATCTCACAATTATTTTTTTTTCGCTATAACAAAGTAGACAAAATTGTGAATGAATGAGTTTATTTCCCCGAACGGCCATACAAACAAAAATAAAGTAAAATAACAAAAATAAAGTAAAATAAAAAACAACATTCATAAATTCTGTCATAGTATACACCGAAAACAAGCTAATAAATCTCCGCTCCTATCCCCTCCCCCCCCCCCCATAAAAATCCTCCCGATGCTACATAGCCTGCTTTAGAAACTCCCGAATCAACGAAGGTCGCCGATGTTTTTCTTTCCCATATTTCTTACCAAATCCTCTTCGATCGTTTCTCTCCCAGATATCCCTTCTCAACCCTTGTAATTCCATGATGAATCACGACAGTAACTCCAACGAATCACGAAGGGAATGCTCTGGTAAGACCTTTAGGAGCGGACGTGACGCGTATTTATAACCTCCAAAATACGAACTTGGTCGTATAGTTGGTTAAGCTGGACAAATTTCTCTAGATTGTGAAGATGCTGGAGAAGAGATTGGTGTTTTTGAAGAGCAAATATCTGAACTCCAACAAAAGAAGGACGGAGATGGCGGTCAGGTATTGAGTGACTTGGAGGCCCAGCTCAAGGAATCAACCAAGGAGCAAACCAAGTTGGAAGGGACTGTAAAGTCCATCCAGTCCAACATTAAAGGTAGCCGATCTTTTCTCGATATTTTCTTTGTCAGTCCTTTCGTCCCCTGTCGTTTCGCCGTGTAGGTCAGCTCAGTGTTTCAGAAGTTACACAAGGTAACTCTTACGCTACAATTAACGTCTCAAATAATGTTTATGCTCCAGTATTCCAAATTATTTGGATGTTGTAAAACAAGGCTCTGTTTTTATCAAATTATCTAGGCTTCGGCTTTTTTACGCCTTTTCCCTAGTCCATCAACTTCTAGAAAAACCCGGCAAAATTCAGATAATCGATTTTACGCATCAGTATAGCATTAGTTGCCTTTTTGCAGGTACCATGGTATTTGATACCACGGTCTAAGGTCGTTTTTACAGTCACCGTGCATGGTATTTGATACCACGGTCAACAGGTGTTTTGCAGTTATCGTGGTTCAAATACCACGGTCCGACCGTCCGACCGTGGTAACTGATCGTGGTATTCGGAAAAGTCATCTCACTTTAATGATTACCAACAATAGAGACTAGAGGGGTATGATCCTCGCCGTTCCCCGAGGACTCCTCGGGGAATCGAAGGAACGGCGAGAACAGAGGGAGTCACTCCACGTGGACTCCGCCTAGAAAAGCAACGAGAACACGGGGAATGCTTATAAAATGGATTTTGTTAGAAAACGAAATATGCACTTTACGAAATTAGTCTGGATCCACTTTATTTTTAATTTTGCTTATTCTGATTCTTTTTAATTAATTTTACATAGCAACAACATCAGCAAAAATTGATTCCCCTCCGAATCTGAAAGGGAGTTCTTTTTAATGATAGTGATGATAATCGGAGCATTCCGCATCCATGGGGACTCGCGAGAATACGGGGAATGAGTCCCCGGGACAAACAAAAACGCGGGGACTCCTCAAGTGGAGTCCTCGGGGAACGGTGAGAATACGCCTTAGAATTTTGTCAAAATGGTGAAAAAGAAGTTTGGAACTTAGTGATGTAACTGGATATCAGTTTTTCTTTAGGGACAACTTCGAAAAGCGTAATTTTGGCAATTGCCGTTTTTGCAGAGCAACCATGTCATCAGTTACCACGGTAACTGCAAAAACGACTAATCGCAGATCCAGTTACCGTGGTAACAGATATCATGGTATCTGCAGAAACGTAACTATCGCACGCTAACACTCATCGGAGCGTAATGCACATGGAAGATAGTAAGTGTAGGCGAAGTCTCGCCAGCGGGCTCAGAATGTAACATATTAACGTATCCGGGCTTAAGAATTAATGAATGCAGTTACGGAAGTAGGTTGTTCAAGGTTCAAGGTTCAAGGTTCAAGGTTTAATTTACACTTCTGTATAAAATCAAAATAAATAGGGTCAAGCCGGGGACACAAGGTCGATTGACAAAAACCCGGTACAATATATAACAAACATATTTTACCTATAACTAATTACATAAATAAATGTTAATAATTCCATGACTCATCACCAGACGGGAACCCGCCCCACAAACCCACCGACACTCGGCAAGATCAACCCGAAATCCCAAAAAATAAAAAATACCCAATGCGCAAGCGAGGGTTACCGATGGCCGGCAACTAATATGGACCCCAACCAAAACATATCAACAACAAACAAATAAAAATTTACTTTAATTTTTTTTGTATCGATGATTCTTGAATTTATTTATAAGTATAGAATGAAGTTGCTTTTTTATATTTGGAAGAGATTTACTGATATCAATATATTGTAAACAAAGATGCCATGAACCCGTGATTGAAAAATATGGTGAGAACCGCGATCTCTCAGTGGTTAATTTAAGGTGCTGCATTTTCCATTTATGACGGGTTTCATAAGCATGGTCAGGTTGCTCAGGGAAAAAATTACTCGAACGAAAGTACGAAGGTAGTTCCGACCGGTCATATTTTACCTTAAATAAAAAAGAATGGAGAGTGAATAATTCTGAAACAGGCAAAATATTGGTTAACAAATATAGAGTTTCAGTTTTAGTTTTGTTAGGATAAGAAGAAGGGGACGGTAAATATTTTTGTAAAGTTCGAAGAGCCCGGTTTTGAAGAGTCTGTATCGGTTTCACATGATATTTGAATGTTGCCAAATAAATCAAAGGACAATACGTAAGATGGGAGTGTATCAAAGCAAAATAAATCAGGCGTAGAATTTCATACGGGAAAAAATGCTGAAACCTCCGCATTATACCAACTCCTTGTGCAACTTTAACCCGTGATCTATTACAATGTTCTTTATACGATAGATTTTCATCAATAATTATACCAAGATACCGGAGTGAAGTTACCCTTTGAATTTGAATATTTGTAGCCTGATCATTTATTGTCGAAACTTCTTTTGCTTTTTGTCCAATTCTACTATAAATGATAAATTTCGTTTTGGCGGCATTTAATGACAAACGATTAGCTTTTAACCATACAATCAATTGGGAAAACACGATTTGCAGCTTCTCTTTGACATCCTCTTCCGACTGTCCTGCAAGTGTTGATCCGGTATCATCGGCAAAAAGGACATTCAGACTGTTGTTTTCTGTCGCTGATGAAAGGTCATTTATGTATATTAGGAAGAGCAGTGGTCCCAGAATTGAACCCTGAGGGACACCAATATTTGACAATAAGCATGGATCCGAAACTGTCTTATTAATAGTTGTTACTTGGGATCGACCTGTTAGGTAAGATGCGATAAAATCGTGCGCTGGTCCTCGTATCCCACCATGGCTTAATTTATATAACAATATTTCGTGACAAATCGTGTCGAATGCCTTCTCAAGGTCCAAAAAGATACTCGCCGGAATCAATTTTTTATCAAGACATTCGTGAATAAATTGGATCATAGTCAGGATGGCATCTTGCGTACTAATTGTATTGGCGTTATTGACACGACGGGTCCTTTAAAGACACGTAACACCTAAAGGATAGTAGCTCAGTTTTCTGCAACATCAACAAATATTGTGTTATCTCATATCTTTGACACTGCGCATCCGTGTATAAATTTTATAAAATTTCTGACATTTTAATTCCATGGAGAATTTTTGCCTTCGATACCAAGGCCTAGGTGTCTACTGAGTCATTTATCCACAATTGCCGTTAATACTCTTGATGACTAACTCTCCTTGCCGATATAAAATCGCCGGGTATCTAGTGGAAGAGCTAGAAGCGGTATCACCTCGGGTATCACAGCTGCTCCCGAAGATCGCCGTGATTGTTTGACACAGGATTTGAGTTGTTTAATTTTAGTCGTTATTTGAGACGTTTTCTCGTTCTTCCTGAGGATCAGTGGCGTGTTTCGGACTTAGTCATATAGAGCGTGTTCCGTCCTACTCACCGTAGTTACTACGCATGACGTCACGAATTCTGGCTTTTCGCCATCAAGGCTGGAAGGATTTTTCTATTTTCCAGCAGGATCTTACGCCAGGGGCGAATCCGACCAATCACTTTACAGAGATGCGTAGTTACTACGGTCCCGAGCATGGTAAGCAAATAGTAACTATTAGCTACTATTCCGACAAGGTTGGAACGGTCAGCGTAGTAACTTTTCATGAGGATGGAACGGAAATGGTAACTATTAGTAACTATTGTTAGAAGGGTGGAACACGCTCATAGAGTATAGGTAGCATGACCTATCAGTAGAGAAGAATTTCCGTGTGACCTGCCATTTAAGAGCTGAGTATACAGACACATCACAAAATGCAAAGTGTAGGCGAGTACAGGCAAGGGGTGGGTTTTGTATTTTCATTTGTTCAATTTAGAATGCTGAGTCTTTATCCCATGAGAGAACCGCCTTGATTAATCCATTGCATGATAACTTTAATGACTTTGACCCTAGGAAGCATTTTCCACTCAAGTGAAATGTCGCAAACAACAGTCGATTTGTGTTATTAATACTGTTTGCTCTAGCCTTTAAAGTTCAACTGACAAGTCCGCTTATTTATATTTTTTTTCACAATCGGCTGTCCCAGTGATATTGAAAATATGAACGGCTTTCCGGCAAGAGCAGATTCACAGTCAGACTGCGCAATTTGGATCTCGTTGACGACGTGGGAAAAGACAGAGAATCAAGCATGTGCCCGGCTTCAAAATAATTTCACGAGTGTCCAGAACTAGCAGCCTATAAGCTACTCAAGTTTGTTTATTGACAGCGGACAGTGTAGTGGTGCTGTTGATCCTAATAATTTGGTTTACGTAGAGCCACCACAAGTTTGAAAGAATTATAATTACGGAGTAACGGAGTGATGGACAAACGCATTTTTGTCGGATTTTCTAGCCTTTTCAGGTGCATAACTGATTCTTAAAGCACAGCTCTTACTAGAAATGACCTTTCACGACAAAATGGCTAAGAAATATCGTTTTCAAAAATACCATTACTTTCTACGGAAAATTACCGATTTTCTTGTTAGTGCCTGCCCAATCTGTCGAGCCTTCCATTTCTCCGACGCTTCGGCTGGACGCAAAATATTTGTAAACTGACCTTGTTAAAATTTTTGAAAACCAAGTAAACAAAAGAATTCCATACACAATTTCTTCCAAAATTGAAAATAATGCTTTGAGTCTTCTTATATCCTTATTTGTGAAACAGACGTTGACGGACCTTGAAGCTTTTGTCGAAGTTTGCATTACGTGACTGTCAAAACTCGGCTAGTCTGAAAACGCGCTAAAAAGTCGTAGGTACAAAAATGAAACAATGGCGAAAGGCGGGGATTCCAGAATCTTGTAATCCCATAAGGGAGATAGGGATAATCGTCGGTGTCAAGCGTAAACCACGTATCTCCCTTTTTCAAAACTTTTCAGGAGGTAAAAAAAAACATAGTAACTTTTTCTCGTTAGTAGTACAGCCCGCTATGTTAATCCGAGATACGTAGTTTCCATCTTGGTTGTATCTCCCAAACTATGAGTGGAGGCAGTCGAGACACGTACCATTCGACTCAGAATTTTTCGGCGAGTAGAACTGTGTCAAAAAGTGGAAATCGCAAATTTGACCAGATACGTGGTTTCCGCTTGACACTGACGATATGAAAGGCAGAATAAGCAAGAGGGTTCCTTACTAGCATTTCGTATTTCAGCTCTATTCGGTGAACTTTTAACGCCTAGGAGAGTTTTACTTTTACGGAAATTACTCTTGCTTAATACTATCGCATGAAGTTTAGAGCACTTTGCAAGTAATATATAAGGCTCCGACATTGGAGTCCCAGACCTGCAATCGGGTTATTTGTCACGGTAAAAGTTCCTATATATAAGCTCCATCATCACGTAAATATGCAGTTTTGGTTATGTGGACCGCATACTTGCTCAAACTGGAGGGTCGACAAGTTCAGCTATCAGGGAATTTAAAAAAATAGTAAAGACTTCTAGAAAGGTTTTTCGAAAGCTGCGGAGCCGGTAACAAAGGCAGGCCGAATGTTAATTACGAAGGTCGTGCAAAAACAAACAGAAAATAATTATAAACATACAATATTATCACGAAAATACAATAGTTGCGTTTTTGCTGGTCTAAGTCGTTTATGCAGTCATCCGATACCACGGTCAAAAGCACTTTCTGCAGTTACCTGGCCAGTTGCCGTAGGATCTCATGTTCACATACCACGGTCTCTACCGTGGTAACTGACCATAATATCTGAATAAGTCATCTCACTTCCATCACCACCGACACAACAGCCTAGGTTTTTGTCAAATTTGTGGTGAAGATGTTTGGCAGTTCTGAAGTTTTGCAGTTCTGGTGTGAGTGAATTTTAATATTTCTTTTGAGGTAACTTCTATATATTTGCAAATATGGCAATGGTCGTTTTTGCAAAGCAATCGTAATATCAGGTACCATGATAATGGCAAAAACGACAAATTGCAGATCCTGTTACCGTGGTATCAGATACCGTGGTATCAGCAAAAGTGCAACTGATAGGTCCGCAGAAATATACTTGGACTAAATTTATTTATTTATTTATTTATGACCCGCTTTTTGCGTAACAGCGGAGTATGAATAAATGTAGTATGAATATGAATATGTAGCCCTGCTACCCATAGTATACAAACAAATGTCGACGGGTGAGATCGGCATTGGTTGTCCTGGATGTATCCAGTCAGCTATAGGAGGTGCTGCTCGGTAGGTTAGATTCTTTTATTTTTCTTCTATTCTAGATGAGGAGAAAAAAGTCGCACAACTCGAAAAAAGCAAGAAAGACGACCAGAAAGTGCTCAATGCTAAATTGAAAGAAGAGAGCGACTTCAAGTCCAACTTTGATTCCATGATGCGAGAAAACGCGGAGGCACAAGACGCCCTCCAGCAGGCGGAGCGGCGCCGCGACGCGATTAATCGCGGTTTATTCGTAACAGCAACCGGCGAAGACGCGACTTTAGCCGAACAGCTCATGAAGCAAAGCGAGGAGCTTAAGAAAACGCAGACGGAAGTACAGACAAGTGAAATGAGACTCAAAGACGCGCGAGAAAAATTGAAAAAGAAAGAGCCAGAGTTGAAACTGACAGAGAAAGAGTGGAAGCAGAATCAGGAACAGTACAACAAGCTGGATAACGACGTCAAAGCCATGAGCAACCAGCTAGGGGCGGATGTGGGGGATCAGTATCAAACCTTGGAACAGCGAAAAGGAGAACTAAACAGTGAACTAAGGACTTTACGTGAGAAAATTTCGAATATTGAGGATAGGTATTCAAACACGGTGTTCCAGTACAGAGACCCGGCGGCGAACTTTGACAGAAACCGTGTGAAAGGGATGTTTTGCAATTTATTCAGAGTCAAGGACCCAGCCTTTTACACGGCCATCGAGGTGGCGGCGGGTGGGCGGGTAAGTATTATCATTTTGAAAGTCCACGTTAGTATTGACTAAACTTTATCCGATTATCTACGGCCAGTGACGTTTTCATCACGTCATGAAAGAAATAGGAAGATTCGATTAAATTAATGTTGCAGAATATATGTTTGTATCCATAGCCTATGTATGAGCCGAGCGGCCAGCGAGGCGCCGGACGCGTTTACTATATAAACCGTTTTAGGGACAATAAGTTCTGACAGTAAATGGAAAATATAGACTTTAAAGTTTAGTAAACACCGTCGAAACACTCATATTGTCGATATCGAATAGGTGGCGCGTAAGAAACAGGTTCCTAGTGTGACTAGTAGTGTCTAGTGGAACTCCGCTTAACACGTGCGTGTGTATCTTTAAAATAACAAATATTCGAAAAGGTATGTAAACAAGTATAGGATATATTTCAGTAATCAATTACTCAGTATACAGACTCTTCGATCAGTTCGGGTCTTACGTTCGAAGGTCGTAGTTCGCCGGGGGCTTGCTGTGCGAAGAGTTTGTGCTTCAAACCTAGCTCCTGTTTACAGGGCTGGTGGACTTAGACTCTGGACTCGTCTCGAAACGCCTTTTCCAAGGGTTCGGACACGTCTTTCACTGAGCTGGCCGTCCGACAGAGTTCTGTGGACTCGGACTCTGGACTCGTCTCAAGACGCCTTTTTCAAAGACTCGGACCTTGATTTGCTGGACTCACAGCAGCTCTGCCTGTTTCCCACTGAAAGCTTTTTTTCTCTTTCCGAGACAGGAACTGTAGGTGAAAAGGTCCCACTTGGTTGCTTCAGTGGATCAAAATTAAAAGAAGTAACGCGCATATCCAGTCCTATTTTTGCAGTCAGATGCGGTTTTCTCTTTTACGTCGAAAATTTGGTCTAGTGTGAAATTTGGTCTAGTATTGTGTGAGCGCATGGGCACTGTTCCTGTTTTCTGTTTCTGTTTTTTTTCCTCCTGTTTTACTGTTTTCTGTTTCAAGTCCCCAGTTAAACAGAACAGCTATTTTGAAGCCAGCTGTTTTTTTTCTCACCTGTTCTGTTCCGTTTTGGTGTGTCCTGTTTTGCCCTGTTCCTGTTTTTATGGCACTTGCCTTCCGGCCAAGTGCCATATACCGATCACTTTTCCGTCGATCTGTCGGTCGGTCGGTCGGTCGGTTAGTCCGGTGTTTGCGAGTTAGGGTACTTCCAGATATGCTAGGACGATGAAACTTGGCAGGCTGATTAGGGACCCGAAAAAAACTAACTTGGAAATAGTCACTTGCCCGATCTGACCATCGTGGGGGGAGGGGGAGGTTGCAGAATCCAGAAAATAGGGGCATGCATAACTTTCGAATGGGTGATCGGATCTTAATGAAACTTGATACCTGGGAAGACCTCGCGTCTCAGATGTCTCATCTTAAGTCCGGACAGGATCCGGTGAATCTGAGGGGGAGTCGGAGGGGGAGCCGGAAATCGTGTGAAACTCTTGTAGTGGAGTGATCGGGACGAAACTTGGTGGGAAGAACTAGCACAAGCTCTAGATAAATATCTGACAGGTCTGGACCGGATTCGGACACTGTGGGGGGAGTTGGATGGGGGTTCCGGGATTCCGGCGACCCGTAGTTGATGTACTTCCAGGTGGGCTAGGAAGATAAAACTTGGCAGGCATATCAGAGACGCGACCAGATTAACTTAAAAACAGTCACTTGCCCGATCCTACCGTCGTGGGGGGAGGGGGAGACAGCGGAATCCGGAAATTAGTGGCATGCGTAACTTTCGATCGGGTTATCGGATCTTAATGAAACTTGACATCTTGAAAGAACTCATGTCTCAGATGTCCCGTTTCAAGTGCGGACCGGATCCGATGAACTGGGGAAAGTAGTTAACTTTATTGTTTAGACACTATTTTGCTGCTTAATTTGAATTTCACGCCAGTATCGAGCCACAAAATCGACAATCACCTCGCCAGTTGTTTGTCGAATTTGAGCCACAAAGCGAGCCACGAAAATCTTGTTGGTCGCGGAAACACAGTTGTGGGCCGCACAAAACACCGCGGAAACACTCTTTTCGAGCCACAAGCGACCCACAAACTGTTTGCGGGAGCACGGAAAAACATCTTAGAGCAATATTTCGGCCCTTCTGGCAAGCGTACTCGTCAGGCTCAAGCTGGAAAACGAACATATCTGAAAATTAATTGAATGACCATGTATTGTCCACCAAGCAGTGCAGCGAATCTGCTCCCCATCTTAAACCAAGTGCTTCGAGAGCGTGCTAATTATTTGCTAGGCGGTGCGAAAAAATATCGCCACTTGAGTTCAAATGGTGCGAAGCGAACAAATGTTCAGGCGTCGCCGTAGTATCCGTGCAAATTCAGATTTCCGCTTTGTAGGCTCAGCAAATGACGTCGGTACCCACGTAACGCGTTTTCTGGTTTGCATATGCAAGAAGAGTGCCAACCAGCTGAAATAATGTATTTTGATCCCGTTCTACTTATTAATGTCCGATTTTTCTTGCGTCAGCTATGAATGTCTAACGCAGCTTATCGAATATACCTAACACCTTACAACTTATTGTTATTCATTTGTGAAGAATATTCCGAAGGATTTTAATACCGGTTGTTTCTAGTTGTACAACGTTGTGGTGGAAGATGATGAGACGAGCAAGCTCCTGATTGAACGCGGCCAGCTTCGCAACAGAACCACGTTTATTCCTCTGAATAAGATTCAAGCTCAAAGAATGGAAGACAACCGAATACACTACGCAAAGAATAAGGTAGGCTACCATAATGCCACTCAGATATGTATACATACATATATTTATATAATTTTTTATTCTGGGAGGCATTTTTCAACGTTGTGACTATTTTTTGTGTATAGCTTGTTAAAATACTACGACAACCCCTACCCGTTTACCCCATTGTTGTTACGCGGCTCCGTGTTTAAAGGTGCCTTCAGATTGAAACGTAAAATCTTACGTTACGCTTCCGTAATCTCTTGTTACGTCGAACCTTTCACACCTCCAGTGGTCCCCTTTAGACTAACGTAAGAACAAAACTGAAGAATTCATTTTATTATCTAAAATTTTCATAGGTTTGGGCGAAAAATAAAAGACAAGGAATAGACGCCAGTGATGGTATTTCAACAATGAAGAGCTATCTACCTTTTTGAAAATAATTCAGAGTAATCCTGGGAAACGTGAAAGAAAGTCACAGGAGCCTAGATATTCCAGTGGAATTTAAAAGTAAACTGTCATACGAACTGGTTTCATTTGAACTGAAACCCTAATTCGTCTGCTGACTGTCCCCAGAGTCATTAGGATGCAGTTTCCTGAAGCGGTACCCTGACAAAGTGTGCTCCATTGCGAAATTCCGTGCAGAATAGTAGACTCTTTCAGTTGCTTTGCCAATTTGTGCTGTTTCTACTGTGACAAGGATGCTATTTATCCCATCATAAATCCAAGATCTCTCTTGGAACAAGACCAAAGGTTTCGATGGGATCCCAAAAATTCAATATCTGATCCAGACGACTGGGTCTTGTCTTAGCCAGATCCAGTCATCGCCTGACTCCTTGAACATTTTTACAATTAAAATTCAGAAACAGATTAAGGCCAAATAGCTAGTCATCTGAGAAAATCAAGTTCAGATATGGATTCAGCATGTGTGTTTACCCCTATAAGTCATATCTGTTTTGACGAAAACTTCCTGCTACTTCTGCCAATTTCCTGGTTTCGGCCGAAATCCAGAACTACTTGTCCAACGAAAAAAGAAAGCTCAAAAACGAACTCAGGGTATCTTCTTTCCCCAATAATGAACATATAATCAACTTCAATAAAAATTTAACTTATAACAAATTTTCCGGCTCCAGCCAGATTCCGGTCGAACTATATTTCCGGGTAAAATATGATTGTCAAACACGGATTCAGCATCTCTTCTTACCCTTAAATCGGTTATCTAATCAACTAGAAATAAAACTTAAGCCTCTAACAATTTTCCGGTTTTGGCCGGATTCGGGGGGGGGGGGGACTACATGTCCAGGTAGAATTTTTTTTCACACAAGTGTTCAGCATGTCTTCTTGCCCTAAATCGAACATCTAATAAACTCCAAATAAAACTTTTAATTTTAACAAACTGTACGGTTTGGGCCGGATTCCGGGCGAACTAATTGTCCGTCGAGAAAATAGTTTTCACCATCGTCCTCAGCATGCCTCGTACCCGTAAATCGAACATTTAATCAACTTCAGATAAAATTTTTACTTTGAACAAACTTTCCGGTTTTGGACAGATTCCGGGCGAACTACTTGTCCGATGGCAAAATGGTTTTCACCATCATGTTCAGCATGTCTTCTTACCTCATAATCGACTATCAAATTAGCTGTTTCAAAATATTTCATTTGCCCCTTAATTTGAACCCCCACCCCTAAATGTAGGGCTACAAAGCCCTTCTACGAACTTGACTGGTCCGACGACCCAACAAATCCTCACAACCAAGTTTCATCAAAATATCTCATTCCCTTCGAGAGTTATCGTGCTTACAGACGGACGGACGGACAGACTGACAACTTTTGCGATGTCATAGGTATCCCTCCACTTACGTTTTGGGATCCCAAAAACCGGCAATCAAATCAGGTAAATCCTTTTTATTTAATTTCTCCCTCATCGTCTTGCGTTGCCTTACGTTACGTTTCTTAAGTTGAACAAATTTTAACTCGTGATTTTTACGTCACGGAGGAAAACTTTTACGTTACTGAGAACTACGTAGACTTGTTACTTCGACGTAACGACCGTAAGTGTCTCAGTGTGAAGGGAGTACGTAAGAGAGTTTTTCAGTCTGAAGAGACCTTAAGGCTTTGAAATAGCAGCAAGTGTGGGTCATCCAATCCTATAGGATTGTTAGTCTGGATATCTCCCAAAGAGATCAGCAACAACCTTAAGTTAAGTTCTCAATGCTGAGATTCTTTTCCCACTGACCATATGTTCAGAGATTGTACATAATTTGTTTCTGACCTGGAAGTTCTGGCTGATTTCATCAGCTTTCAGTTCTTTCAAGTTCTTTTTATTGGCAAACTTATGTATACAAAACTAACATAGTACTAACATATACAACAAGCAAAATCTATTTATTAGCTCTATGGCCCGTTGGTTGGTAAAAAAACAATCTTTAAAACAAAATCAAATAATTCACCAGGTGTTCTCGCGAACACAACCGACCTCCACATCACCACGCAACAATATAACCATACAAAAATAAAATAAAAAATAAACATATTCATCGAGAGCCAGCACTAACATCTCATTTTATTAAACTCTTATAATAAACAACTATATTCAAACCTTATTACTTTTTTTTCAATAAAATCATTATCTGTCCAGAAAACGAATTATTCCATATTTTTTTTTAGAAATAACTGTGTTTGCCGAAGAAGGAGGGTACATAGAATGGACTATCCTGTTCTGATGGTCCTCACTTGGATGTAAGCGGAAAAACGAAATCTGGAAAGTTTATTGTTAGGGACTCACTTCTTGTGACTAGAAATCTGGGCAATGAGAGCCTACACTGTAAAAAAAAAAACTTGCAGTATTTGCTACTGGGATTAATCTTGTCTTTATTGAGATAAGATTATCCCTAATTCGGGTTAACTTTATCCCAATAGAGATATAGAAGATATATCCCAGTAGTAGATTAATCCCAGTAGCAAATACTGCATCCTTATTTCAAGAAACTTTTTACAGTGTACCTCTGATCAGATCTTTTTTCTTAGGCTTGTCCATTATCTACTTTTAAACCCTGATTCTAGACCCGTTAATCCGCACAGTGCTCTTCAAATAACCCTTGTACTTGGACCCCTGTTATTAGTTGCGTTGTTGCAGATACCAAGGTCTCTAGTTCCACGGTCTAAAGTCGTTTTTGAAGTTATCGTGGTACTTGGCCAGTTATCGTGGTATATGATATTTATATAGCACGGTCCGACCGTGTAACTGATCGTAGTATCTAAAAAAGTCATCTCACTTTGATCAATTTTTGTCAAGTTGGTGGGAAAAAAGTTTTCCACAGAATATCAGTTTTTCTTTTAGGATAAGTTCCGAAAAGAGCAATTTCGGTAATTGCAGTTTTTGCGGAGGAACCGTATATCAGATACCACGGTAAATAAAACAAGAGCTGGAAGCTCATATGGCACACGCAAGGCTGGGTCAGAGGATTAAAGTAGGAATTCGTCAATGCGTGGGTTTGTTGTGATCATTTGGAAGCAAAAACCCTTGAGATAAGAATGTCCATGGGTCCTTAGAAATCACGAGAATGCGTTGTTCGCAAAAACTGTTTTATTTGTGCATTTGGCCGTGATGATGCGCACTTTAAGGGCGCTAGAAATTTTAAGAAATTCAGTTGTAAGCCAAACCCTTGAGGCAAAAATGATAATGGGCCCTCGTGGATCATGAATATATATCGTATGATTGAAGTATTTTTTTGACTTTTAGGTTAAGAAACGCACTTTAAGGGTGCTAGAAATTAGTTTTTGAGCAGCACCCTTGAGTTAAAATGTATACTTTGCTTAAAGCACAATGGACACTTCTAATACTTTATTTTGTTTTAAATGCTTCACAAATAAACATTTCCGACTTCCTTTAGAAGGCGCTACGAAAATCGGCCGTTTTCTTGATATCGCTTGTCTTTACCTCTCTGGCATTTCGGCGATCCGAATCTTAGGAGCTGGGATATCGTGGCAGGAAATTCAAAAACTCCCAGCAATGCTTGATAGAAAAGGATATATTTAAGATGTCACCAATAAGTCGAGCCGCAGATGCAGTTTACCTGATTGTTCTAGTGTTTCATCAGAAGTTCCATGGCTTAAAGTGCCTATTAAAAGTTTTTTCTTTGTGAATAGTATTGTGAAGCTTGATTAACTTGCTTTATAAAATGTACCAGAATATGCAATAAGCTTATAAAAAATAATATAGCTACAGAAATCATTCGAAACAAAGAACCTATTCAAATCTGTATTATCCAAGCTGAGTTATGCATAAAATAAAGATCTACTAAGTGTTATAAGAAACATCACTTTTATCTTTGTCCAAGCTAGTAAATTGAGCATGTACTGGCCCAAAAAATAACGATTTGAAATATCACAGAGAGGAAACTGTTGAAAAAGCTGCTGAGCTAGGGGGTAAGCATTGTTCCTAGGTTGTTACAGAGTGGGATTGGGGTAGTTTGATGTGCCCATTGAACTTTAAAAGTATATTTGTACTTTTTGGTTAGAATTAGTACTTTAATGTTAGGGTTAGTACTTTGCCAATCTTGTCAAGTTTCTAATATTCAGGCCAAGTTCCATGGCCATAGCACATCTTGAAGTATTTTAATTCGCGATCACCGAAATTCCGGTGCCCCCTTCGACTCCCCCCACAAGTATCGGATCCGGCCCGTACTTGACGTGGAACATCGGAAACGACACTTCTTTCCACTTGTGAAGTTTCATTCAAATCGGATAGCCCGTTCAAAAGTGATGAATGACACTAGCTTCCGGACTCTCCATCCCTCCACTCCCCCCCCACAATGGTCTGATCATGTAAACGACTATTCTCAAGTCAGTTTGTTTGAGTCCTTGATACGCAGCCCAGTTTCATCGTCTTAGTACATCAGGAAGTGCCACACTCGCGGGATCACCAGAATCCCCCCCCCACCAACTCCCCTCACAGTACCCGAACCCGGTCCAGTTTTGTCACTGCTGGATCTAGTTCTTGTCCTTGTTCTTCCGACCAAGTTTCATCCCAATCGCTCCACTCTAAGCGTGTCACAAGATTTCCAGTTCCACCTCCACCCCCCCCTACACACATTCATCGGATCCGGTCCGGACTTGAAACGGGACATCCGAGACACGAGATCTTTCCAAATATCAAGTTCCGTTAAGATACGATAACCCGTTCCAATGTTATACATTCCTCAAGATTCCAGATTCCCACTCCCTCCACTCCCCCACTATGGTTGGGTCGGAGAACTGACTATTTCTAGGCCAATCATGTCAAGTCTTTAATTTTCAAGCCAAGTTTCCAAATCTAGTTCTCCGGTCCGGTTCTATCACTGACATATCTGGTTCTTGTGCTTTTCTTCCCGCCAAGTTTCATCCCAATCGCTCCACTCTAAGCGTGTCACAAGATTTCCAGTTCCCCTCCGACCCCCCCCCCCACACACACATATTCATCAGATCCGGTCCGGACTTTAAATGGGTCATCCGAGACCCGAGATCTGTCCAAATATCAAGTTTCGTGAAGATACGGTAACCCGTTCCAAGTTCCAATGTTATAAATTCCGCAAGATTCCGGATTCCCCCTCCCTCCACTCCCCCACGGTGGTCGGATAGGGAAGGTGACTATTGCCAGGTTATTCTGGTCGGATCCCTGACTTGCCTGCCAAGTTTCATTGTCCTAGCCCACCTGGAAGTAACTTAACTCTGTATCACCGGAATTCCGGAACCCCCTCCAACTCCCCCCACAGCGCACGAATCCGGTCCGTTTCTGTCAATGATGTACTTAGGGCTTGTGCTTGTTCCTCCCACCAAGTTTCATCCCGATCGCTCCACTCAAAGCGTGTCACATGATTTCCGGTTCCCCTCTCTGACTCCCTCCCACATTCATCGGATTCCGTCCGAACTTGAAATGGGACATCTGAGACATGTCGTCTTTCCAGATATCAAGTTTCATTAAGATCCGATCACCCGTTCGAAAGTTATGCGTGTCACCAAATTCCAGATTCCGGCTCCCCTCCCTCCCCCCACGATGGTCGGATCGAGCAAGTGACTATTTCCAAGTTAGTTTGGTCGGGTCCCTAACATGCCTGCCAAGTTTCATCGTCCTAGCGCATCTGGAAGTACCCTATCTCGCAAACACCGGACTGACCGACAGACCGACGGAAAAGTGATCGTTATATGGCACTTGGCCGGAAGGCAAGTGTCATAAAAACGAATAATTGCAAATCAAGTTACCGTGGTAACAGATACCATGGTACTATTATCTCTTTTATCTTTTCAGTTTGGTCATGATGACGTATTCCTCGCCATGGACCTGGTCGAATTCGATCCGTCCGTCCGTTCCGCTGTTGAGTATGTCTTTGGGAATACTTTGATCGCCACAACTGGGAAAATTGCCAAGGAGGTCTGCTACGACAGTCGAATCAGGAAGAGGTGTATTTCTCTTGAGGGAGATGACTTCAGTCCCAGTGGAACTCTCACTGGTGGTAAGTAAGAGTAGTTGCAAATTTTCGCCCTGCCTTCCAGCCGTCGTAGCAATGGAAGTAAACAAAAAAATAGCATTAAGAAGGAAGATTCAAATTCAAATTCAAATTATTTATTAAAACAAAAAAAATAATACACTTCCTGGAACAAACTGCATGTCCGCCTAAAAAGAAGGCCATGTGTTTTTTAGAACAAACGTAAAAATAAACATTATTGTTTGAATACGTTTACAAATACCAACTCTCAACTGTACCACTTGAAAATGACTCTTTTAGTTGTTTTTTAAGCTAACTTTTATTCCCGTGTATTACCTTAATTCGCATTTGGAAGCGAATAAGGTTCATGATGGATCTGCTATGCTCCGCTTCTGGTTGATTATTACTATGGTGTTCGAGTATTATGTAGTAATTGAGTTTGTTTATTTGTTCACTTATTTCCCTCAAAACTATCTACTAATCCTTTCATATAATATAGCAGTAAAGGGTTTTGCTTCTAAATAACTCTGAAAAATTGAAAATAATCATACTGAGAAGAAATAACAAGAGCTACGAGCTCATATGGCACTTGTACGAGTAGGCTGTACAAGAAAGTAGATGAGAACGTCACAAAATACACCCGCCATCCAAAAATGCGGTTCGGAAATAGAAATAGGATATTTAGTTTCACTCATTTCTGAGCAGTTCCGGCATCGTCTCGATTGTCTGTAGCAAATGCACATGACTGTTCAAACTTTCATCCCAATAAATCCATTTGTTTGATCCGTAGACGTGCTACACGATTTCTGGTACTCACTCTATTTCCACCTACCGTGGCCGAATCTGGTTCGGAATAAAAAGAAATCGACCACCTAAAGCATCTTCGTTTATACCATCTATCAAGTTTCACTCGAATCTGAGCATTTTTGGAAAGTTCCGGTACCCCCCCCCCCCCTCCCACCAACGTTGTCGGAGCCGGTTCGGGCCCAATCTCTTAATTCCCTGTTCCTGTCCATCAAGTTTGACTGAAATTGGAGCATAGCCTATCTGCAAGTTTCCAGTACCCCCCCTACCTTGGCCGAATCCGGCCCGGACGCCAAATAACAAATCTAGGCCGCATAAACTCGGCACTGTCGAATTGCATCTCATTCGGTCCATCCGTTTGGTTTTTGTGCATGTCAAAAGTCCCCCCCACCCCCAATTCCCCTAATCGTGGTCGTATATGGTTCGAACGCATGTTTTACATGTCGAGGCCATCGATTCGTATCACTCATGAAGTTTCACTCGAATCAGATCACTCGTTCGCAATTTATAGAAGTCAATTTCCATATTTCTCTTCTCTTGCTCCCCAAAAAATGCTCGGATCTAGGAACGGAAGTTTCCGGGGGTATGTTGTGTCAGGTTCTTAAGTCAAGATAATTCGGGTCGCTAATATGCCTGCAAAGTTTCGTTGTCGTTTTACATCTGGAACTATTCTAACTCACGACTACCGGAATTCCAGTAAACCCCCTCTAACTCCCCCCACAGAGCCCCGAAACCATCTGACTCCGTCAATTTCATCTAGGCCTAATGCTTGTTCCATCCATTAAGTTTCGTCCCAATCCCTCTGCTTTTAGAGTTTCTTGAGTTTTCCACCCCCCCATCCCCACAGGTATCGGACCCGACACGGACATGACACTGAACGTCCGAGGCGATAGCTCACCAGACAAGTTTCATTCAAATCCGATCACCCGTTCAAAAGTTATGCACGCCACTAGATTCCGGACTCTCCATCCACCCACTCCCCCCACGATGGTCGGGTCGGGGAAACGGCTGTTCTCAAGTCAATCTGTTCGGATCCCTGACATACCTGCCAAGTTTCATCGCCCTAGGACATCAGGAAGTATGCCGAACTCGCGGGATCGCTAGAAATCCGGACCCCCACCCCAACTCCCCCACAGTGCCCTGATCCGGTCCGTTATGTCAATGACGTGTCTAGGACCTGTGCTTGTTTTTCCCACCAAGTTTCATCCCGATCCCTCCACTTTAAGCGTTTCTCAAAATTTCCGGTTACCTCCTCCAACTCCCCCCAGTGTCATCGGATCCGGCCCGGATTTAAAGTGAGATGTCTGAGACACGAGGTCATCCTAAATATCAATTTTCATCAAGATCCGATCACCCGTTCGCAAGCTAAAAATACCTCAAATTTTGGCTTCACCCTCCCTCCACTCCCCCCCCCCCCAGATGGTCGAATCGGGGAATTGACTATTTCCTATTTAATCTGGTCGGGTCCCAGACATGCCTGTCAATTTCCATCGTCCAGGCACATCAGGAAGCACGGAACTCGCGGATCACTACAAATTCGGACTTCTCCCCCCCCCCACTCCCCCAAAGTGAGCGGATCCGTTCCGGTTATATCAGTCACGCATCTAGGACTTTTGCTTGTACTTTCCACCAAGTTTCATCCGGATCCCTCCACTCTAAGTGTTTTCCAAGATTTCCGGTTTCCCCCTCCAACTCCCCCCAGTGTCACCGGATCCGGTCTGGATTTAAAATGGAGGGTCTGAGACACGAAGTCCTTCCATATATCAAGTTTCATTAAGATCCGATCACCCGTTCGTAAGCTAAAAATATTTCATTTATCCTATTTGTCCGGATTCCCCCTCCCTCCACTCCCCTCCAGATGGTCGGATCGAGGAAGCGACACTTTCTAATTTAATCTGGTCCAGTTCCTGGTATGCCTGCCAAGTTTCATCGTCCTAGTTTATCTGGAAGTGCCAGAACTAGCAAAACCGGGACCGACAGACCGACAGACCGACTGACGGACAGTAATTACAATCGCTATATGGCACTTGAGTAAGCTCAAGTGCCATAAAAATCATTTCTTCTGTACCTATTCATAGGTTCAGCTTTAACCGTATCTTTGGCAAGGTTGTTACAAGGATCAACACTTATCGTATCAAGACTCCACTTGTACTAATTTTGTAATGAAATTAAAACCAGGAGTTTCCAGAAATGTGCTAAAGCCGCCAGCGTTGTCGCTGGGTTCATTTGCTGTTAGCTTTTCTACAGACCCAAACGCAGAATAATCCCACATGCTCTTCAAATTTTACATTTTGCCAAATCTGAACGACCCAAGCATAGGACTGAATGCGACGGAAAGAAAAATACACAAGGTTTGAACAACTCAATTAGATTTATAACGTCTTACATCATTAACTTTTGAAAGAATGTGTTAGGTTGTGTGTTTGGTGGGCTTCCGAAGCTTTTTGTAAAAGTTTGTCAACTTTTTCGTTAGAATTGAAACTGGATCTTTTACTTTAAAGTCGGAAACTAAATGGGAATCGTTGGAAGAAACTGGGAACTCAAGGAGAAATGAATGAACACATCATAACAACGAACCACACGATGCAATATAAAAATTTATTACCTAGTAGGCTACACTTAGTTTTTATGGCACTTGCCCTTCGGCCAAGTGCCATATAGCGATTGTAATTTCTGTCCGTCAGTCGGTCTGTCGGTCCCGGTTTTGCTAGTTCGGGCACTTCCAGATAAGCTATGACGATGAAACTTGGCAGGCATATCAGGGACTGGACCAGATTAAATAAGAAATAGTCGCTTCCCTGATCCGACCATCTGGAGGGGAGTGGAGGGAGGGGGAATCTGGAAAAATTAGGAAAACTTAAATATTTTTAGCTTACGAACGGGTAATCAGATCTTAATGAAACTTGATATATGTAAGGACATCATGTCTCAGACAATCCATTTTAAATCCAGACCGGATCCGGTGACATTGGGGGGAGTTGAAGGGGGAAACCGGAAATCTTGGAAAACACTTAGAGTGGAGGGATCCGGATGAAACTTGGTGGAAAGAACAAACAGAAGTCCTAGATACGTGACGGATATAACCGGAATGGATCCGCGCACTTTGGGGGAGTTTGGGGGGGGGGGGAGAAGTCCGAATTTCTAGTGATCCCGCGAGTTTGGTGCTTCCTGATGTGCTGGGACGCTGAAAATTGGCAGGTGTGTCAGGGACCCAACCAGATTAAATAGGAAATAGTCATTTCCCCGATCCGACCATCTGGGAGGGGGAGTGGAGGGAAGGGGAAGCCAAAATTTGACGTATTTTTATCTTGCGAACGAGTGATCGGATCTTGATGAAACTTGATATTTAGGATGACCTCGTGTCTCAGACGTCCCACTATAAATCCGGACCGGATCCGATAACACTGGGGGGAGTTAGAGGAGGGAACCGGAAATCTTGAGAAACGCTTAGAGTGGAGGGATCGGGATGAAACTTGGTGGGAAGAACAAGCACAAGTCCTAGATACGTCATTGATGTAAGCGGACCGGATCCGGGCACTCTGGGGGAGTTTGGGGGGGGGGGGTCCGGATTTCTAGCGATCCCGCGAGTTCGGCATACTTCCTGATGTGCTAGGGCGATGAAACTTGGCAGGTATGTCAGGGCCCTGAACAGGTTCACTTGAGAACAGCCGTTTCCCCGATCCGACCATCGTGGGGGGAGTGGATGGATGGGGAGTCCGGAATCTAGTGGCGTGCATAACTTTTAAACGGGTGATCGGATTTGAATGAAACTTGTCTGGTGGAAAGAGCTATCGCCTCGGATGTTCAGTGTCAAGTCCGGGTCGGGTCCGATACCTGTGGGGGATGGGGGGGGGACCGGAAAACTCAAGAAACGCTTATAGGCATAGATCCGAAATCGACCGAGCCAGATGGCTTCGGGGTTCTGTGGGGGTAGAGGGGGTTTCCTGGAATACCGGTAGTCGGGGGTTAGAATAGTTCCAGAAGTACTAAGACAATGAAACTTTGCAGGCATATTAGCGACCCGACTTAATTGACTTATTTATTTAAACTAGGATACGACCAACTAAGGCCAAACAAATGGGTGATAAGAATCGATGGCCTCAACATGTAAAAGATGCGTTCGAACAAAATGCGACCACGTTTGGGGGAATTTGGGGGGGGGGGGACTTTTGACATGCAAAAAAACCAAACGAATGGACCGAATGAGATGCAAGTTCGACAGTGCCGAGTTTATGCGGCCTAGATTTGTTATTTGGCGTCCGGGCCGGATGCGGCCAAGGTAGGGGGGGGGGGGGGTACTGGAAACTTGCAGATAGGCTATGCTCCAGTTTCAGTAAAACTTGATGGACAAGAAGAGGGAATTGAGAGATATAACGTTTATGTTTTCGAGTCCTGTTCGGCCACAGAGGGGGGAATTGAAGGGAGATTGCCGGAAACTTTGAGGCTCGCATAGGGGTCAAACGAGTGCATCAGTTTAAATGAAACATAGAACTTAGAGAGAGCATATACCCTAGATGACATATTTTGGGCCAGGATCCGGATCCGACATCGTTGGTGGGAGGGGGGGGAACCAGAATTTTGCAAAAATGCTCAGATTCGTCCGAAACTTGATAGGTGGTATAAAAGAAGATACTTTAGATGATCCCTTTTTTTTAGTCCGAACCAGATTCGGTCACGTTAGGGGGGATGGAGGAGTACCGGAAATATTGCAGCACGTCTAGAGATCAAACGAGTGGATTTATTAGGCTGAAACTTGGAAGTTTGAATAGTCATGTGCATTTGATAACCGAGACGATAATCGAGACGATGCCGGAACTGCTCAGAAGTGAGTGGAACAAAATATCCTACTTCTATCTCCGAACCGGATTTTTGGATGGCGGGTGTATTTTGTCACGTTCTCATCTACTTTCTTGTACTGCCTACTCGTAACAAGTGCCATATGAGCTCGTAGCACTTGTTCTTTTTACCATTACTAGGTTGGGTCTAACTGAGGGTTATAGAAGTTGTCTCCGTTCTATATAGATAGCTTTTTGAGTTCTTGCTATTTACATTTTCATGTCTGGCTAGGGGTATTTTCGACTTTGATCCAAAGCAAAATGTTCGCTTCGGTGCTTCACTCGAATTTCCGTTCTTATTGTGGAAAATGTACTGGGTGTTTTGAAATGGGGTTTGTGCAAGTTATTTATGCGACTATAGCCTTTTTATGGCACTTGCCCTTCGGCCAAGTGCCCTATAGTGATCGCAGTTTCTGTCCGTCCGTTGGTCTGTCGGTCGGTCGGTCTGTCCAGGTTTTGTTAGTTCGGGCACTTCCACATATGCTAGGACGATGAAACTTAGCAGGCATATCGGGGACCCCAAATGATTAAGTTGGAAATAGTCACTTCCCCAATCCGATCAGCGGGGGGGGGAGTGGAAGGAGGGGAAATCTTGATTCATGACGTATTTATAACTTTTGAACGGGTGGTCGGATCTTAACGAAACTTGATATATGGAAAGATCTCGTGCCTCAGACGACCAACTTAAAATCCGGACCGAATCCGGTGACTTTTGGGGGGAGATGGGGGGGGCAACCGGGAATCTTGGGAAACGCTATGAGTGGAGGGATCGAGATGAAACTTAGTGGGAAGACACCAAGCAAACGGTAGATACAACATTGACATAACCGAACGGGATTCGGGCACTGTCTTGGGAGTTGGGGGGGGGGGGGGGGATTCTGGTGATCCCGCGACTGTGGTACTTCCTAATGTACTAAGACGATGAAACGGGGCTGGCGTATCAAGGACTCATACAAACTGACTTGAGAATAGTCCTTTACATGGTCAGGCCATCGTGGGGGGAGTGGAGGGATGGGAAATCCGGAACCTGGCGGCATTTATAACTTTTGAACGGGTTATCCGATTTGAATGAAACTTCACAAGCGAAAAGAAGTGTCGTCTCCGATGTTCCATGTCAAGTATGGATCCAGTACTTGTGGGGGGAGTCGAAGTTGGCATCGGAGTTTTTCAGAAACGCTTAGCGTCGGGGGATCGGGATGGAATTTGGTGGGAAGAACAAACATAAGCCCGAGATACGTTCTTGATCTGCGGGGGGGGGGGGGTTATCAGAGTTCCGGCGATCGCGAGTTAGGATACTTCCAGATGTGGTAAGGACAATGAAACTTGGCAGGCATATTGTGACCCAACCAATTAGACTCAAGGACCTGACACAATGCCCGAGGGAAACTTCCGTTTCTTGATCCGACCATTTTCGGTGGAGTTAAGGGGAGGGGAATCCAGAAATTACTGATTTTTGTAGGTTACGAACGGTTGGTCCCATTCGAGTAAAACTTTTCTGGTGATAAGAACTAATGACCTAGATAGGCAAGACATGTCTCCGAACCACATACGGCAATGTTTGGAAGAGTTGGAGGGGGGGGGGGGGTCTGAAACTTTGTCACATGCAAAAAAATCAAACGAATGTACCGAATGGGATGCAACTTTGACAGTACCGATTTTATGCGACCTAGTTTTGTTTTTAAGGTTCAGACCGGATCCGGCCAGGGTAGGAGGAGGATGGTCCGGAAACCGGAAATTTGCAGATATGCTTCGATTGGACTCAAACTTGAAGGACGAGAAAAGGAGATGTCAGAGATACGAAGTCTGTTTCCTAGTCATATTTGTCCACAGCGTGGGGAGTTGGAGCGGTAGTCCCGGAAACCTTGCCCGCATAGGGGTCAAACGAGTGGAGGGAATTGAATGAAACTTGAGAGTAGATACATGACGTTCCCTAGATGACATAGTTTAGGGGCCGGACCGGATCTGAACACGGGGACGGGAAGTACCGTAGTTTCGCGAAAAACGCTCAAACTCGAGCGAAACTTGATAGCCGGTAAGAGAAGATGCTTTAAGTGATCAGTTGATGTGTCTGAACCAGATTCGGCCGTGGTAGGGGGAGTTTGAGGGGGACGAGTACCGGAAATATTGTGCCCTGACATTTGCTCTAGGTGATCCGAGGCGATGTCGGGAATGCTGATCCTCGAACGAAACTAGATCCTTGGAGGATTAGTTTTGTGACGTTCTCATCTACTTCCTTGCAACACCTACTCGTAACAAGTGCCATATGAGCTATTTATTCAAACAATGTTTACAACGGGTACGTCAGCTATGATTCTTCATCAGAGATATTTCGGCCCTTCTTGGCAAGGGTCCTCGTCAGGCTATCAATCCTCTAGTTCAACTTCGGGGAAGGAAGCACACCTGTAATAATCAAAACCTGTAATCCTTCCCCGAAGTTAAACTAGAGGATTGATAGCCTGACGAGGACCCTTGCCAAGAAGGGCCGAAATATCGCTGATGAAGAATCATAGCTGACGTATCCGTTGTAAACATTGTTTGAATAAATGTTTCAAAGTCAGCTTGGGCTCAAAGAATATTTACATATGAGCTCTTAGCTCTTGTTTGTTCTTGCTACTCTTCAGCGATATGCGTATTTTGGACAAATTTTCGACTTTGATACAAAGCCAAATGTTCGCGTTAATGTGCCACTTTTTCGCCGAAGGAAGCTGAATCGGAACTTTTAAATTAAATCCTGTGTATGTTTTGGTCGCTACAGCTTTTCCTACCTCTAAATAAAGATTTATAACAACCTGATAGGGTGGAATCGGATCTAAGTCGCGACACAATCACGAGTCGTGACGAAAATACTTTTTTTGTTTTCCCGATTTTGTCGGGTATTATTCATACGGTCTTCATACCGGTGACCTCCTCTTTCTAGTATATCTGATCTAAAGGAGTATTCTCGCCCTTCCCCGAGGAATTCTTTGAGGAGTCCCTGCGTTTTTGTCTATCCCAGGGACTCCCTCCTCGTATTCTCGCGAGCCCCCCCCCCCCCCCCCACGTGCGGGAAGGCTCCGATTATCGTAACCATCATCAAAAAGGATTCCATTTCAGATTTGGAGGGGAATCATTTTTTGCTGGTGGTGGTGCAAAGTAAAATTAATAAAAAGCAATTAGAATAAACAAAATAAAAAATAAAGTGGATCAAAACTATTTTCGTCAACTGCATGTTTATTATTTTCGAACACAGTCCATTTTGAAAGCATTCCCCGTGTTCTCGTTGTTTATCGTACGCGGAGTCGGTATGGTGTGACTCACTCTATCCTCGCATTTTCCCTTGATTCCTCGAGGAGTCCTCGGGGGAACAGCGAGAATACGCTTTAAAGATATTTTGCTATTTTAGGCTCTCGTAATACCGGAAGTAAGATGCTAGAGCAGCTTGGTACTGCTATGGAGCTACGGGCATCCCAAGAGCAAAACAAACTGGAGCTGCAGAGCCTAGAACGTGACCTCACTCGACTCCGTGACAGCTACAACAACTACATGAATCGCCGGACAGCGTACGAGAAGAAACTCGCGGACCTCCAAGTGTTAAAGGAAAGGATAGAAGGAACGAGTCATTTTCGCCTCCAACAGGAAATTGAAGGATTTAAGAATATCGTAAAGGAATTAGAAGGACAGATGAATCAGCTCAAGGAGAAGGAGAAGGATTTAAAGAGTAAAGTCAAGGATTTGGACTACAAGGTCAAGAACGCGGAAACTTTGAAAAGTAAGTTATTCACTGTGGGGAGAGGTCGGGTGAGAATGATTTTTGAAAGTGAAAATCGCCATTTGAGTGTTTAGCACATTTGATGAATGAATGAATGAACGATTTATGACGCATTGTCCATGGGCGTAGGTGTAGTAAAAAAGGACAAAGAAATATATAAAAATCGTTAAAACACTTAAAAAATATTTTCCATAAATGTTCACTAATGTCGAATCCGCGTGCGTATGTCGAGCGTATGCGTCGAAGGTCCTTTTTTTTTAGTATAGAATGTAATCCCGCAAGGAAGTTAACATACGGTGGGCAAAAGGTGGTATATAACTTCCCAAGCCCAGGTCTTCTATACCTCGAACGATTCGGCACAATTTTGCAGTAACCAAATCTATTTCCTTTAGGCCTTAGCGGCCGATTTGACAGCTTCCTCGCAAATCTTTCGCACAGTTTGCACAATTGTTATCCCAAGCCATCAGATCTTTTCCTCGGTTTACGAGAACATTGCCTCCAATATTCAGAGAGGGTTTCCGAGGAGTAGTAGGAGCGTTGAAACAAACGTACTGAAATTTAGTTGTCTGATGGGGCCAATCTCGCCAAGGAATTGCTTCATTGCGATTTCGAATCAAGTATTGAGATATTCCTGGATCGTATCCTGGTTTCCTGGCCGGAAAACTCCCAGATTATGTTTTCGTTATACTTCCGCCATTATCGTCCATTTTTTTCCTCTCTTTTTGGTTTCAGTATTAATAAAGGGGCTTTTCTTCGGGCAACTGTAGCCAATAACCTCCGATTACTTTTCCTGTCAGAAAACGGATTCTAGCCGGAAAAAAACAAGGAAATGCTATTTACTACTAGGAAAATGAAACTGGAAAGGACTTATCTTCTTCAGATTTTGAACCTGGTGAACACGCTCCTGATATCATATCCGGAATCTCGTTAAAGCCATTCCTTCCGCACACCCTATATAATTCCTTCCCCGGGTCTTTTAATTCTTGACATTCACCCACTAAATTGAGTTTACGTTCATTTATTTTCACGCACATGGCGGCACATGCCAAAAGTAAGGACAACATCGGCACCGTCAAGGACCGTCAGGATCGATCCAATTATTTGTATGTTTTCCTTTGTATTGCCATGGCCCCTGGGCTTTTAGAGTAATAAATATCATATTGTATCATAGCACTCTAACCTTACACCCCAAATATTTCTTCGTAATCCTACTGGTAAACAATCTGCCCTTAGGCTCATTAGTAATTGCTTGATCTGAAGGAATTCCAGCTTAAATTAAATCCACCCCCCCCCCCCCATGTCTCCTTGGCTGCGGCTTAACACCTCAGGGAATCCGAGGCAGCCAGTCTACCCTGCCATTTCTACACCTACTGACCTCTTAGCATACTCTCTACTTTTTCACACTACTTCCTATGTTACCCAGCTCTTTCCCCTCATTTCATACATAGTCCGGTACTATCTAAAGAACCAGATTTCTCATTTTCTTTCACGGATATGCCTGGCTTCCCAAACTAACGGAGTCCATAATAAATATCGATCATCTACACGTTAGATTTAGTCCATATATTAACTTGATGGATGTTATAAAAAGTTTACTATCAAAATGAGCTTGAACACGATTTTATTCCTAAGATGCATGGGGAAACCTTATCTTCCTCGCTTCTCTTCTCTCACTTAAATGTTCCGGAAATTGTCCACAGAGAGAGACTCGGTAACGTTTCAAAATATAGCCGAGGCAGATAGGATTTCAGCCAAGTCAGCTCTGACACTGCTCGCGTCGAGTGTAAAAGTTGACATAGCATTTTCCTAGCTGATTAGATAGCTGTCTTAACTGTTTTGGGCTTCTAAACCCAGAATTGTCGAAAAGTGTGGCCATCCACAATTTGCCAAAAGAGATTGTGGCAGTCCTACGCCTTCCTTTGATCTGGGAACGCAACTAAAGCGTTTAGCCGCAACGAGTGTTGGAGGAGGGAGGAGGGGAATGCGCCTCCCATCTCTTTGCTATTATATAGCCATACTATTTTAATGTAACTGAGTACTTAATAATATATAGCTTAAACACGAAATCCTAAGTTTAAATAAAATTCTTCGTGACGAAATGTCTGTATGACGAATTGTCCGTATGACGAATTGTCCTTGTGACGAAATGTGCTTGTGACAAATTGTCCTGTGACGAATTGTCTGTGACGAATTGTCCTATGACGAATTGTCCTGTATGTCAGTTAGTTAATGAGAAAATTTGTATAGTGCATTGTAGGGAAGTCCCTTCAGAGCGTGGGACACGGCAAGAGGGACAATCCGTCGCCAGTTCCTTCAAGTATAGGTTACGGTCGGTTCTAGTGAAAAATTTGCAGCGCAAATCTTTATCCATGTTCTAATATTTCTACAACTAATATTACTTGGAAGTATAAATAATCCATTAGCCTAAGCTGACTGCGAGCTGTATTTGACTGCCCTTAACGGATACGTCAGCTGTTTTTGGGATCCCAAAACGTAAGAGGAGGATACCTATGAAATCGCAAAAGTTTTCCGTCTGTCCGCACGATAACTCTCGAAGGGATAGAGATATTTGATGAAACTTGGTGGTAGGATTCTTTGGGTCAAAGTACAGGAGTGTTGCATGAAGCTGCCACCCTAAACTCCTATTTTGGGGAAATGACTTAGGGAAAAAGAGTAAAGGTTGAAATAAAATTCAGTGGAGTATACTGAAAGGAAGCTTAGAACCTTCGCATTCTGCTGGTACCATAGTTTACTTGTAATTGTTCAAGACTAAGCTGGAGAACACAAAAGAATATAGGCACCCAAGTGATCATGAAGTCGCCCACTTTGCTGAAAATGGTATTTTGCTACATGGTGAAGTTAGAAGCCAGCTGTTTGGTCAGAGAGGTTCCTTGACCTTTTGCAAATAACAAAATTTGCTGTTTTCTTGGAATTTGCATGATTTTTCTGGGGGGTGGCAGCTTCATGATCCAAGGTGGCAGGATCATGTACCATGGCCAATTGGGGGGTGGGCGGTGCCATAGTAAGGGCAGCTTCATGCAACACTCCTGTATATGTCAGGTTCGGAGATGGGCTCTGTAGCCCTATATTTGAGAGTGGGGGAGGGGTTTGAAATTAAGGGGCGAAACAAATATTTTGAAAGCTATTGAGATATTTGATGTAGGGGTAAGGAGACATGCTAAATTCGAATATCAAATTTATTTTCTCGCCGGACAAATAGTTCACCCGGAATCTGGCAAAAACCGGAAAATTTGTGAAAAGTAAAAGTTTAATATGAAGTTGGTTAGAGGTTCGATTTAGGAACTAGGAGACGTACTGAGTCTGAGTATGAAATTTATCTTCTCGCCGGGCAAATACTTCGGCCGGAATCCGGGCAAAACCGGAGAATTTGTCAAAAGTAAAAGCTTTATTTAAATTTGGTAAGATGTTCGATTTGCGGGTAAGAAGACATGCTGAATTCGCATATGACAATCATTTTCTCACCGGATGTATAGATCGCTTGGAATCCGGCTGAAACCGGAAATTTTTTTAAAAGTAAAAGTTTAATCTGAAGTTGATTAGAGGTTGGATGTAGGGGCAAGGAGAAATGCTGAATTCGTTTTTGAGCTTTAGTTTTTTGTCAGACAAGTAGTTTGTCCGGAAACCGGCCGAACCCTGAAGTTGGGCAGAAGTGAGGAAGGAAGGAGATACGACGTAGGCTATAGGGTAAACCATATGCTGAATCCATATTTGAATATTTGACCGCGCAAAACGGATATCTGAAGATATCTGAACTTGTTGAAATTCAGCTGGCGTATCCGGTTTGCACTATCACATACGAACTTGTTGGTCTTAACCTGTTTTTTAAGTAAAAATACTTAAGAAGTCTGTTGAAGACCGAATATCTACAAGACCGAATGGTCGGGAGCAAGTATTAACATTTTTGGGATCCCATCGAAACCTTTGGTCTTGTTACTCGAGCGGTGTTTCGGCATTTCTCGGAAAGAATGGCAAGAGTGCTCTTCAAGCTAGTGATGATGATGGTGAAATTTTATTTACGCACTTAAGAAGAGGAAAATAGTGCAGTACAGACAAAGAAAAGGAAAAAAAAATACACTTAGCTTTCAATAATGTAGTAAATGCACAAGATACAAAAATTAACAAAAAAAAGAAAAGGGACTAATCGGGTCTAAAAAATCTTCTTCCTAAATTGTAGCTAGTGAACTTGTGATTCTTTCTAACTTAGAGCCTGAAGAGGACCCTTTCCATGAAGGGCCGAAATATTGTTCTATAAAGTCACCTGATGTATCCTTTTAGCGAAGTTAACTTTCCGCCATTTTATCGGGTGAAAAAGAAATGGGGACAGGACATGTGGACTTTTTTTCTTCGCCTCGGGAGAGATTCGGCTTGAGGGGCCGACAGAGTAGTTTAGTGTTTGTTTTTTACTTATTTGCCAGGCCTGTCTTTCCTAGCCTTAGGTTGAAATTACATGCTCTCAGGAGATAATAGGCTAGGCTAGAAGTCCTAAACTTGTTAGTTAAAAAGTCTCGACTTCCCCCAAAATCTGTGCTGCCAACTTGTCACCTAGGAAACGTATTTTATGTTTCCATAGGGCTTGCAACTCGCTTTGGAGAAGATAAATGACATGGTTAATAAGGACCACTTCAGCATGGGAAGGAAACCCCTTCCCAGCCACATATGCGCGCTGTAGAAAGTGAAATAACAATTTGGTTTTGTGGTCTAAAGTCGTTTTCGCAGTTACTGTGGTATCCGATACCACGGCCAAAGGGCGTTTTTGAAGTTACCGTAGTATCTGATATTCAGATGCCACGGTAACTGCGAAAACGACTTTAGACTCTGGCGTTGAATACCATGGTAAATGCAAAAAGCACAAATTGAAGATCCAGTTACCATGGTAACAGATACCATGGTATCTGCATAAAAGGCAACTAATATAGATGTGTATGACACATCTACATCGCGTATACAACCAAAGTTTAGTTTCACATTTTTTTATGGTAAGAATATTTCCAGGAATATATCCAGCCATTGCGGGGTAGAGACAAAATGGCCATTAGATTATATATTAATATTTAGTGATTTTAGTTGTTGCCAGAAAAGGTCATTATGATAATTATTTGTAGCATGCCGAAGTCGTGTTTTTTTCTAGAGCAAGAAGAGAAAGAGGCAGAGGAGAATTTGAAGTTCTGGAAGGAGAAATCGGCCCAGATTAGTTCCAAATGGTCGGAAAAAGAGCAGCGACTTGAAACGCTCAAGTTGGAAGTTGAAGAGCTTAGGAAAGCAATTGAAACTGCTGACGAACAGATCGGAGAGTGTAGGGCTTTAATAGAAAAGCTCAAATCCGATCTGGAGGAAGCGAAGAAAAGCGTGAAAGAGAAGGAGGTAAGTAGCAGCAGAGTAATATTTTACATTACAGTTTATACCATATCTACAGGTAACTCAAAATCGTCGAAGAAAAGCTTGATAAGGTATTCAGACCAGGTCGCACAGTATGGAACATCGGATCAGGGTCCGTGGTAGCATCCCAACAAAAAATGTCTATAATTTAACAGAAAAAAAGAAAGCTAAAAAGCGATGTAAGTGGAATTTGGGAAAAGCAAAAAGATTGTGGAACACCAGACTAGTATCGATTGTGCAAAATACAGTCGTTGAATACTTAAAAGGTTAATAAACATTCGGGTTTTAGTTACTGGATGTCGTCATAAAAAATCTGATCCGTCTCTTAATAAAAAACTAAATTTTGGTCGGATATGTGTCTATTCTTGTCAAGCCGCTAGAATTAACCGGTAGCGATACCTGGGATTGGCTGTGTGAGCTGACAGATTAGGAGTTTTATGTTCTCGCGTTCAGATGGACCTCTGTTATGAAGTCAATGGCCTAGAGCGTTTCGTCATACTAAGTTGTGAAGAACTCATTTTGGGCTCTTGGTCAGACGTCCTGTTGTGGCGTTTTGGAACGGATCCTTGACTTGGGACATGTTTATTCTGTGGAGTAGGTCAGACACTCTAGCCGAAACTCAGGCCACAAAGGACTTCGGACATAAGAGATCTGAAGAGAGAATGAGATACTTTTTTCCTAACTAATGGATTTCTGGAGGGGCCATAACCTGGCTAAGGTCCAGCTTGATTACTGCAGCCACACTTGATTACGAAGGATTTGTCATTTGGTCAGATAAAGCAATATCGCTGTCAACGTCCGCTTGAGAGCGATATAGCCCTTTCGTTAGAGATGGAGGGCTCCAGGGTTCGGGATTGGTGTTCATGGGTGTCATTGGGATATGCGGATATTTATGATCCCAAGTGAGCGCAGGTGACTTGTAGTCATTGTAGTCGTAGTCATTGGTATGGAAACCAGCATCACAATGTTTGGCAAAAGTGTGGGATTTGGCACAAGTCTCTGTTGGCTTACCTGCAGTTCTTCTGCCTCTCCTGAATTTTCCCGGGATGACATTTCAGAAGAAAAAGTTTGCGCGACCATGGACAGAAAGTGACGGTCCCTCTAAACTCCGAAGTAAAGATGTTAAGGCAGCCTTTTACACTAAAGCGCAAAAAAGCAAAAACAATTGGGAATAGACTACCCGTCCCGAAGAACTCTCTACTGATGAATTTGTCGATGGGCAGACGACTAATGCCTTCAGAAACATAACTAAATAGCCCGCATCTGGGTATTTTCAATCTCAGAATTTTGCTGAAAGCTTAATTTAGTAAGTTCGATATTGAAAATTAAAAGCTTGGTGAAACCTTATTTGAGCAGTGTGCTGTTTTTTTTTACATTTACGGTCTGCTAGCAGATCTTACCCTTCGGTTTGATTTAGTGCCGTACAGCGTTAAAGCATCTGTTTCCAGCTTATCGGCTTTTCTCCCGTACTTTGGCTGAGGTTAATCAAAATACGCTCGGAAGAGTTTTTTTAGTGCATTGTCCTTTTACGACTGTTATGGCCGCTGCTTTAGCTCAAGTTTATCAGTTTGACCGAGACATTTCACGTCTGAGTGCCTGAGTTAAATCACTGTAGACATGCTCCGAGCGGTCTGGTCTCTGTAGCCCGTCGTTGGAACACAAATATTTGGCAGACACGCGCGGAGGGGTTGACGATATCTGTTTCGTTTCTGTCTGTCGATGCGTGTGCTTAGGTATGGGTGACGTCTAGACAGTTTTAGCCGAAGTACGTTTTTGGGATCCCAAAACGTAAGTGGAGGCATACTTATGACATCGCAAAAGTTGTCCGTCCGTCTGTAAGCACGACAACCCTCGAAGGGAATGAGATATTTTGATGAAACTTGGTGTGAGGATTCTTTGAGTCAAGAGTCGAGTTCGTCGAGTTCGTAGATGGGTTTTGTAGCCTTATATTTAGGGGTGGGGGAGGGGGTTGAAATTAAGGGGCAAGCAAAGTATTTTATAACAGCTAATATGACAGTCGATTATGGGGTAAGAAGACGTGCTGAACACGATGGAACCATTTTTTCCAAGACAAGTAGTTCGCCCGGAATACGGCCAAAACCGGAAAGTTTGTTGAAAGTAAAAGTTTTATTTGAAGTGGATTGGATGTTTGATTTAGGGGTAAGAAGACGTGCTGAGCACGATGTTGAAAACCATTTTTTCGCAGGACAATTAGATAGCTCGGAATCCGGCCCAAACCGGACAGTCTGTTAAAAGAAAAAGTTTTATTTGAAGTTGATTAGATGTTCGATTTAGGGGTAGGAAGACATGCTGAACACGACGGTGAAAACCATTTTCTCATTGGGCAAGTAATTCGCCCGGAATCAGGCCGAAACCGAAAAATTGTTAAAAGCTAAAGTTTTATTTGTAGTTGATTAGATATCCGATTTAGGGGTAAGAAAAGATGCTGAATCCGTGTATACCAATCATTTTGTACCCGACGTATAGTTCGCCCGGAATCCGGCTGGAATTGGAAAATTTGTTTTAAGTTAAATTTTAATTTGAAGTTGATTAGATGTTTGATATAGGGGAAAGAAGATACACTGAGTTCGTTTATTAGCTTCCTTTTTTTGCCGGACAGGTACTTCCGGAATTCGGCCGAAACCAGGAAATTGGCAGAAGTAAGGCAGGAAGTTTTCGTCAAAACAGATATGACTTATAGACAGACACATGGTGAATCCATATCTGAACTTGGTTTTCTCAGGTCATTAGCTTTTTGGCCTTAATGTGTTTCTGAATTTGAATAGTAAAAATGTTCAGGGAGTCTGGGGAAGTCTGGATCTGGCGAAGACAAGACCCAATTGTCTGGGTCAAGTATTGAATTTTTGGGATCCCATCGAAAACTTTGGTCTTGTTTCCAGTAGTGATAGGGAAAATCCGGAAGTTGAAAATATTTGCTTTGACATTAAATTAAACGCATTAGCGGTTCCATGTTCATTTCTCTCCAACTTGATTTATATTTGTTATTCAGAATGGGAGGTGGGGGAGAGGTCGTGTGCTGAAAGTTTGCTGTTTGTTTTAGTTTGTTTTGTTTTGATTAAAAGCCATGTAAAGTCGCTGACTTTACGTTCTAGCATCTGCCTTTAATGCAATCAAAGATAATTGTAACTGCAAGAAAACACGAACAGTCTGTTCGGATGTATCGGAAAAGCTGCTGGTTTGCCTCTTTAGTTTGGGGTTTTGAAAAGTAAGATCAAAGAACGACTGAATATCTTCAGAGCTTCCTCAGAGGAAAATGACTCTAGAGTGTAATGCGAAGACCTATCCTTCGCATCCCTCAAAAATGGGCCTCCGTCGCAGCGCCACCCAGCTCGCTTCGCGAAAGAAGCTTCAGCGAACTGTTCGTGTGTCCAGTGGCGGACTACAGTTATTTTGCTCTGGATCAGAGCCAGCGCTCGTTAACAACTGGTCAAGTTTAGTGGGGATGTTCGTGTCCGCTAGCGGACATGAAATTTGACTGTTTCATTTTTTCAAAGTTCGTGCATTACTCTTTGAGTGTTTTTGCTCTGAGCTTCCTGTACCATCAGAGACCCTGGTCATCCACGGATATGCACCAGTCTTCTCTGTGTTGATTGCTGTCAGGGCACCTTCCTACACAGGTTGCAGACAGGCCCAGACGTAGGGATCCAGACGCCCTAGGCAGTTACCGCCTTTTTTTGTAGTTTAGCCACAAATATTTTTTTTTTGTTAAAGCACATCTCTTACTAGAAATGATCTTTTCCCTATAAAATGGATCAGAAAAATGTTTTCGAAAACACTATTACTTTCCACCTGAAACTAGCGGTTCTCTTGTTAGCGCTTGTCGATTACATCAAGAACAAATAGCGAGTAAGAACAATGGTCTCTCATCCATCCACCGACTAAAAATGTTCCGACAGCAATGAGCGGAGGTGGGCCGATACAGAGCCTTCTTGGTCGCCCATGTATACTCGTTGGTCTCCGTCGTTACACGCTTGAGTCATTTACGAAGAAAAAAACGTAGCCACTGGCGGGGCGGATGTTCTGGCCTGTTCACACGGGAAGGAAATAGCGTTGGTTTTGTTTGAGTAGACGCTGGCGTCTAATTAGTGATGCGAAAAACAAAAGCGAACTTGATGATGGTCATTCATAATCGCTTTTGCTATAGCATGACCATCAATACGGAGAATGAAATCCCCTGTGACATTCCTTTATATGTCTCTGGGGAGAAGCACACAGTGACAAACCGGGATTGAAGCGCACTCACTGAAGTCATGACCCATTGAGTTTCAACATCTTTAGTTTTAACTTTGTCAGACGAGTATAAACTAAGACTAACGTAATTAAGGCTTGTGAGGATTACTGAAATTACTGAAAAGGGAGAATAGCATGGAATAGCCAAATAATAGGCTACCAGTATGTGAGTGTATATTTTTTGTTTTTCTTCTTTTTTTCCAAAATGTGTAATTGATTACATTTCGATTTAGTAAGTTAGATTTCATTTCAGCAGTTAATTGAAAGACGGAAGTTCGCCTCAACCTGGTCTATCTCTTTTGTCTTTTAGTTCTCTATTTACAAATAATTCAATGTCAACGGCGTATTTTCCCATCAAATAAAAGTCTTTGGTTTTCGTAATGAGGCCTTGTCATATGGGCTCTGTCTAGGACCCACATAGGAGTCCTAGTTTTTTTTTTAATTTAATTCAAAATAGTTTCTGTTTAGTTTGTCACAGTAGAAGCCTATTGTAGGCTATAATGGTCCATCTGCGTATATTTGTTCATTTCCACTCAGCCTACGAAACCACTAAACCACTGCATTTTTTTTAAGAATCTGCCTGTTTTCATTTGGTATTCTCAGTTGAGAGCAAATACCTGGAATGAAATTTATCTCTTCTTGTTCTGGATATTGACATATTCGTAATATCTGCTTTGCATCAAATGGCAGTTTCTGTATATTTCGATACATTCTTAATTGCTTCTGAACTTTCTTGTCAACCCCCGAAAGCTTGTCTGAATCGATGAGCCGGCAACCGCTGTTTCCGCGTCCAGCCCAGTGTGAACGGGCTTATCACGTCTACCACCATTCAATTTTTCTTCCTCGGTGGTTTACTGCGTTACACCTTCTCTGTAGAGGTAACGACTTTTGATGTCCCGGGTAAGGTCCACCTCCGCTCGTTTGCGTCGGGAGTCGACTCGACTCAGTTGGGTTGTATGACAGACATAGGGAGACAGCAGATCTTGCTTTTATTTGTTCTTGATTACATCCAGCCTTTCTGCTCTCCGGTGTGGCGGCTGGGCGCAAAAGATTTGAAAGCAGAACGTGTCTTGCTTAAAAAGTGGGAAAACTAAGCAAATAAAAGAAGTAGTAAACAGAAGATTATCACATCCTTATGTGTGAAAGAGTTGTCAGTGGACGATGAAGACTCCGGCAAAATTTTCGTTGGGTGACGGGAAAACTCGGCAATGCTGGAAAAGCGCAAAAAATTCGTAGTTACGAAACGAAACAATGGACAAAGGTGGGGATTTTAGAAGCTTATAATTCCATATGGGAGCTAAGTATTTTATAAAAGGCAGAATAAGCAAGAGGGGTCCTTTAAAGATAAACAACCAGACTTAGAAATGAAATTGGCAAGTACCACTTGTCCTTTTTTTTTGCACATTACACTTAGCCTACAACTTTGGCCCCTTACCGGCCCCGAGGCTGAGTCCTAGGCAGCTACCTAGTTTGCCTAGGCAGGGGTTGCCTCTAGTCACAAAGTAGTGTCTTTGTTTGCAAGGTGCTTCTGGCAAGAACGACGGATCGTAGTTCTTGGTGTTCCCTGTTGACGTCTTCGTTGTGGCTGCCAGTTCAGGGTGGTGTGTATCGTAACCTTCAGGTCATGACTCATGATAATGTCGGTTACCATCAGTTGGTAGGTAAGGCGACGAACTTCCCTGTTTGACACCGTTGGAGAACCTCGAATATGGTCTGCGTCCGGACTGGTCGTTAGAGTTGATCGGAATAGCTATCTAGTAATTTGCTCGCCTATCATTTCCATTGCGGTGGCGGCGCTCTCAGGCCGTATACGTTTGGTATCTGGTACCACGGTTTTGCAGTTATCGTGGTATCTGATACCACGGTCAAAAGGCGTTTTTGCAGTTATCGTGAAATCTGGCCAGTTACAATGGTAACTGATCGTGGTATCTGAAAAAGTCATCTCACTTTCCTGAATGTTTGTCAAGTTGGTAGGAAAGAAGTTTGGCACTTCGTGATGTGACTGAATATCAGTTTTTCTTTTGGGATGACTTCGAAAATCGCAATTTTGGCAATTGCCATTTTTGCAGAGCAACCGTATATCAGATACCACGATAACTGTAAAAACGAAAAATTGCAGATCCGGTTACCTTGGTGATACCATGGTATCTGGAAAAATGCAACTAGTGCGAACTACACTGTAACAAGACCATAGGTTTCGATGGGATCCCAAAATTCAAGATTTGATTCAAACAATTGGGTCATGTCTTCGCCATTCAGTCTTCGTCAGATTCCTTGAATATTTTTACTGTTAAAATAAAGTTCAAAAATGGATTCAGCCTGTCTCCTTGCCCCGATACCGAATCTCTAATCGATTTCAGAAACAACTTTGAGCTTCAACCAATTTCCAGTTTCGCCCAGAGCTATACTAGTTTGAGAATAAAGGTAGTCGAAAACTGGTTGACAAATTTTGTGCCCGGTTTTCGCCGGATTCCCGGTGAACTACTGGTCCGGCAAGAAAATAACTTTCATATTCGGATTCAGCATGTCTCCTTACCCCTAAATCAACTATCTCAATAGCTGCCCCTTAATTGAAACCCATTCTCCCACCCCTAAATCTAGGGCTACAGAGCCTATCTACGAACTTGATCCTGCACTTGACCCAAGGAATCCTGACACCAAGTTTCATCAAAATATCTCGTTCCCTTCGACAGTTATCGTGCTAACAGACGGACAGACATACGGACAACTTTTGCGATGTCAAAGGTATCCCTCCACTTACGTTTCGGGATCCCCAAAAGTCTCTCACACGTCGGACTTCGGTGAATTACCGAACTGGGAAATTTTTTATTCCGACTTCGGACAGTTAAGTCTGATGGAGGATTGAATGCTAGAATGCAGTTACTGCAGGAGAGTTTGTTTTACAGTGTATGCCTGGCTAGGTTGAATTCAGGAAAACTCTGATCGAGAATCGCAGCGAGGGGCGAAGCCCCTTTGGTGACTTCTGGAATGACAGCAAGTCCCGTAACCCACCACCTAAAATCCACAGTGCCAACTTCGCTGTGAAAACCAAGTCGCAATAGGTTCACAGTGGAATTTGACTCTGACCGAAGCATTTTCAGACTACTGCAAGAAATAGAGACATCTCTCCGGTGATATAAGACCTTTGTTGAGATGTACTAGAGATAGCTGATTTATATTCTAGAGGTATTGCAGATTCTACTAATTTTCATACTTTAGTGAGTTACAGCCGGACTATATTGTGACAATTATTTAGAGTATTCCCGCGGTATTACTTCGGTGGCGCGCCGGCTAGAACTTTTCAGACGACCCTCCGGTAGGGGAGGAGATAGGGTTGCTTTTTACTGAAGTTTTAGCGAGTTAGGAGTTAGAACTTCGAAATAAATGTAATTTCTGGCGCAAAATTGTCCTGTTGGCAAGGCTGCTGTAGGCAGATTTGTTTTAGTTCACTAGTTCACCGTTTTAAAAATATGGTTTTACATATTTACTGCGGCACTTTACCGCCATGCGAAGAATTGATTAGAAAATTCGTATGGAAATGTTTTATGAATATCCTATTGTTACGACGACTGTATTTGTATGTGAAGAAGCACTCTCAACCTGATGTTATGGCGAGGGGTGTAGTAGGCCGGACAGATGGTAATTGTCCGTAGATACAGTCATCGGAGTCAGGACAGCCTAGGGCGTCTGGTGGCCTACTACACGTGCAGACTTCACGGGTTTATTGTGGATTCCCCCGATCGATTCACACTAAGGTTTGTGTACCGAAACACAATAGGCTATAAACCACCTATCGTACACTAGGCCCTTCAGGCCAGCCTACTCTAAGGAGCTTTAAACAAGACTCATAATAACCACCTATGGTCCGAGTCCGAGTCTCAGACATCCCAGGTTAAATCCGGCCGGATCTGTGACATTGTGGGGAGTTGGAGGGGGGAACCGGAAATCTTGGGAAACGCTTAGAGTGGAGAGATCGGGATGAAACTTGGTGGAAGGAACAAGCACAAGCCCTAGATACGTGATTGACATAACCGGACCGGAACCGTTCCCTGTGGGGGAGGGGGGGGGGGGGTGAATTTCTAGTGATCCCGCGAGTTCAGTACTTCCTAGTGTGCTAGGAGGATGAAACTTGGCAGGCGCGTAAGGGACCTGAACAGGTTGACTTGAGAATATTCCTTTTCCCGATCCGACCACCTGGAGTGAGGTATTTTTAACTTACGAACATGTGATCTGATCTTAATGAAACCGGATCCGGTGATATTTGGGGGGAGATGGAGGGGGGAACCGGAAATCTTGGGAAACACTTAGAGTGGAGGGTTCGGTTGGTAGGAAGAACAAGCACAAGTCCTACATACGTGAATGACATAACCGGAACGGATCCGGTCACTGTGGGGGGAGTTTGGGGGGGGGGGGGGTGATCCGAGTTTCTAGTGATCTCACGAGTTCGGTACTTCCTAGTGTGCTAGGATGATGAAGCTTGGCAGACTTGTCAGGTGCCTGAACAGATTGATCTGAGAATGTCGTTTCCCCGACCCGACCATCGTGAGGAGTGCAGGGATGGGGAATCCGGAATCTAGTGGCAAGCTCAGCTGTTGAACAGGTTATAGGATTTAAATTAAACTTGATATTTAGAAAGACCTGGTGCCTCAGATGCCCCATTTTAATTCCGGACTGGATCCGGTGACATTTGGAGGAGTTGGAAGGTTGAACCGGAAATCGTTAGAAACGCTTGGAGTGGAGGGTCGGGATGAAACTTGGTGGGAAGAACAAGCACAAGTTCTAGATACGTCATTGACAGAACAGGACGGGATTCGGTCACTGTAGGGTAGTGGGGGGGGGGGGGGGGGTCTGGATTTCTAGCAAGCGAGCGAGTCGGTTACTTCCTAATGTGCTAGGACGATGAAACTTGGTAAGCGTGTTAGGGACCCGGATAGATTGACTTGAGAATAGTCGTTTCCTCGATCCCACCATCGTGGCCCGTGGGAGGAATGGAGGAACTGGGAATACGCAATCTAGTGTAAAGGACAGTTTTTGAACGGGTGATCGGATTTGAATGGAACTTGGCAAGTGGAAAGAGCTATCGTCTCAGGTGTTCCATGTCAGGTTCGGGGAGGAATGGAGGATGAGGGAATCCGGAATCTTGAGGTATTTATAACTTCTAACTTTCCAAAGGGTGATCGGATCTTAATGAAACTTGATATTTGGAAAGACGCTAAGTCTCAGACGACCCAGTTCAAATCCAGATTGGATCCGCTGACTTTTGCAGGAGCCTGAGGGGTGAACTGGAAATCTTGGGAAACGCTTAGAGTGGAGGGTCGGGATGAAACTTGGTGGGAAGAACAAGCGCAAGTCCTAGATGGATCGTCGACATAACCGGACCAGATTCGGACACTGTGTGGGGTTTGGGGGGGGGGGGGGGCTTAATTCTGGCGATCTAGCAAGTTCGGAACTTCCTGATTTTCTAGGACGAAACTTGGAAGACGTATCAAGGACCCGAACAGTCTCATTGAGAATAGTCGTTTCCCCGATCCGACCATCATGGGGGTTGCGAAAAGGTTTTGACAAGTACAAAAACCAAACGGAGGGACAAAACAAGATGCAAGTTGGACAGTGCCGAGTTATGCGACCTTGATTTGTTATTTGGCGTACTATTTTGTGGTGTCCAACAATTGGAGTGATTTGAATCAAACTTGGAAGGTACAGAGGTCATATGCCTCAGATGACTTTTTTTAAGGATCGAACCGGATCCGACCACGGTGGTGATGGTGGTGGGGGGTTACTGGAAGTTCCCCCAAAAATGCTCAGATTCGAGTGAGAGATAGGTGGTAAGAGAAAATGCCTCAGATGATCCAGTTAGGAGTATCCGCGGTATACGGGGAGTTTGAAGGGGGTACCGGAACTCTTGGGCACGTGTCGCACATAGCGAGTGGATTTCTTGGGTTGAAACTTGGAAGGTTGGCGATGGCTTGGAGGTGATGTCGGAAATTTTCTGCCTTGAAGGAAACTAGATATCCTAATTCTAGGTCCGAACCGCATTTTTGGATGGCGGGCTGTGTTGTTAAGTTCTCTTCTCCTTTCTTGTACCGCCTACTCGTAACAAGTGCCATATGAACTCGTAGCTCTTGTTTGGAAACAAATAACCACACAATCAGAACATGCTACACAAGAGCTATACTCTATTCAAACAATGTTTACACGGATACGTCAGCTCTGATTTTTCATCAGCGATATTTCGGCCCTTCTTGGCAAGGGTCCTCGTCAGGCTGTCAATCTTCTTGTTCAACTTCGGGGAAGGAAACAAACCTGGTTACAGGTTTGTTTCCTTCCCCGAAGTTGAACAAGAAGATTGACAGCCTGACGAGGACCCTTGCCAAGAAGGGCCGAAATATCGCTGATGAAAAATCAGAGCTGACGTATCCGTGTAAACATTGTTTGAATAAATGTTTCAAAGTCAGCTTGGGCTCAAAGAATATTTAGCTATACTCTGCAGTAAACTACAAAAAATGACTTCTTGTATCTTTATTGTTTCGAGAAAAAAAAATGAACCATAATTTTTAGAAACAAATAACCACACATTCAGTACATGCTACACAAGAGCTATACTCTGCAGTAAACTACAAAAAATGACTTCTTGTATCTTTATTGTTTCGAGAAAAAAAAATGAAACCATAATTTTTAGAAACAAATAACCACACATTCAGTACATGCTACACAAGAGCTCTACTCTGCAGTAAAATACAAAAAATGACTTCTTGTATCTTTATTGTTTCAAGAAAAAAAAATGAAATCATAATTTTTAGAAACAAATAACCACACATTCAGTACATGCTACACAAGAGCTATACTCTGCAGTAAACTACAAAAAATGACTTCTTGTATCTTTATTGTTTCAAGAAAAAAAAATGAAATCTTAATTTTTAGAAACAAATAACCACACATTCAGTACATGCTACACAAGAGCTATACTCTGCAGTAAAATACAAAAAATTACTTCTTGTATCTTTATTGTTTCAAGAAAAAAAAATGAAATCAGAATTTTTAGAAACAAATAACCACACATTCAGTACATGCTACACAAGAGCTATACTCTGCAGTAAACTACAAAAAATGACTTCTTGTATCTTTATTGTTTCGAGAAAAAAAAATGAAACCATAATTTTTAGAAACAAATAACCACACATTCAGTACATGCTACACAAGAGCTATACTCTGCAGTAAACTACAAAAAATGACTTCTTGTATCTTTATTGTTTCAAGAAAAAAAAATGAAATCATAATTTTTAGAAACAAAAAACCACACATTCAGTACATGCTACACAAGAGCTATACTCTGCAGTAAAATACAAAAAATGACTTCTTGTATCTTTATTTTCAAGAAAAAAAAAATGAAATCATAATTTTTAGAAAAAAATAACCACACATTCAGTACATGCTACACAAGAGCTATACTCTGCAGTAAAATACAAAAAATGACTTCTTGTATCTTTATTGTTTCAAGAAAAAAAAAATGAGTCCATAATTTTTTGAAACAAATAACCACACATTCTGTACTTGGTGAATTTGAAGCACTGGCCATTCACTGTCTTTTTTGCAGTTTCTGCCGCCAATCACCAATCACCACTCGTTCTCTCTCTTTCTCCGATAGCAAGTAGCCTGTCTCTGGTACTCCGTCAATGTAAGCCGCCAGCACTATCCACACTGCAATTAGTCTTTGTTTTCAGGCGGAAGTCCAGGACCGCCAAGAAAAGGTCAAGACCCAGAAAGACCTCATTAACAGAAGCAACGCCGAAATAGCCAAAAAGACGAATGGTATCGAACAGCTAAAGAAAAAAATCACCGAAAATCAGCTCCAGATCAAACAGCTGGAACTGAAGTTGACAAAGCACAACTCAGATGTCAAAGACGCCCAGACGAGAGTCAACGAAATGATGAAGAAATACGATTTCATTAGGGACGATCGGCAGTACTTTGGGCAGCCGGACTCGCAGTATGATTTCCAGGTAGGCGATACCACTTCCATCAGGTCTGCATCCAGGATTTTTTTTTTTTTTGGGGGGGGGGGGCTACCCGCGGGTCGGATCAAAGAGCACAAAAAACATTGATTATAGGTTAAAGCCTAAACAAAATCATTTTTTTTTTCGCGGGAGAAGAATACCCCCCCCCCCCCTTGACACGGCCCTGAGTTCATTCACTCACAACAGTCTTGCACGCAGAAGATGGAAATTTAGATAATTGTGCGTTTTTGTTTGTGTGTGTCTACGGTGGGAATGGGGGTCATATTTAGTTGCGAGATGAAAACGTACTTGGATTGAAATGCCATCCCAAAGTTTTGAGAACTGTATTTCTACAGCAGGCGATGAAGTGCCGTAGGTTTGGGTTTGTGTTGTCTGTGAAATGTCTTTAGCGAAACATTCCCATGACAAACTGTCCCGTGATACAACGTCCTCATGAAAAAACGTCCCCGTCTAAAGTAGACTAAATAACTGGTCCTTCCTCCTTCTTTTTTCCCTTTAAGACTTTGTCTCTGAACCTACAATGCAAAATTTCGAAGTTGTTCTACCTAGATCGTTCGCCTGAATACAGAGACGAACTGCTAAATTGGGGCGTTTTGTCATGGTACATATTGTCATGGGGTGTTATTTCATGCGGTTATTTTGTCATTGGAACCTTTCATCATGATGACGTATCGCTGGGAACGTTGTGGCGGGGACAGTTCACAGTTAAATCCTAGGGTTTTATTACAGCTTAAATTAAAAGTGCTGAGATATGACAATCTAGTTACTCATCACTTATTCACTTGGACTTGAAGACCCGATGAAAATGCGCTACTTCTTTGCTTCGCTATCCACGGATAATCAGTGTTTATATAGAGGAATCTCCCCGTCGAATCTGTTGCTTTTGTGTATGCTTGACGAAAACGATTTACGAAAAATAAGTGTTCACGCAGTAAGCTACATTCCGCAAGCTGGTCACTGGCCACCGAATAGCCGTGTTTGTATTAAGATTAAAATTTTCCGCGCATAGTAGAATTTTGCGTTGTGAGAACGGCCGTAGCCTACACATTCTGAACGTCTGAACGCGTACTAGAGCAATAGTGAAAATTAAATATCCCTTAAAGTTTAACCGAAAAGGGCTAGGATACTACAGTCTAGTTACCCATCACTTGTTCGTTTAAGTAATCTTGAAAACCCGATGAAAAAGCGTTAGTTTGTTTTTCTGATATTTCCAAATAATCGATTATCCCATTGTGCTTGCCGCTCTTCCCGTTTTTGTGATATCTCTATGATGCCTGGAACATTTGGCAACAATACCAGCAGCAAACGAGTAAATAAATTGTGTATCAAATAAACAAAGAAGTGTCTGCAGTCTGCAGTGCCAAAAACTAGGGCTAGATAGTGAGGTGTCTTGTGTAGTGATAGTGCAGTGATTTTCGCGGGCGAATTGTGGACGGATTCACCATGGGAAAGCGTCCACATTCCCAACGTCCCTACTGAAGACTACTGTGGACAGAATGAAAATCCCCAATAGGTGTTGTAATAATTCAATGTATTTGAATCTGAGATGTAAAAATAAGTTGCCTGTTCAGTTAAACTTTAACACAATCCGGGTAATGCAGTGTGTTCAGTTAGATGATACAAAAATGAGTTGCTTTTCAGTTAAGCTTTAAAAGATTGTAGAATGCCAACAGTGGCGACACAATGAGCGTGTTCCAGCATTCTAACAATAGTAACTATTAGTTACTAATTTCATTCCAACCTCAGGAAAAGTTACTATACGCTGACCGTTCCAACCTTCTCGAAATAGTAACTAATAGTAACTTTTTGCTTACCACGCTCGGGAGCGGAGTAAGCGTGGCAACTACGATTCTTTGTGATGTGGATTGGCCGGAATATCCCGTGGCATGATATTTTAGTGAAAAAATTCGTGACGTAATGCGTAGTAACTACGGTAGGTGGGGTGGAACACGCTCAATGTGAATGATAAAGAAACGAAGATATACAGGCACATAGCGATTAGACTACCGCAACACGCAGTAAGCACTAACAAAGACAGGAAAAGAAATTGTGAAATGAACAGTGTGACGTGCTTGCATCCAGAAAAGGTTTAAAGGACTCTTCTTACTCATATGCTGATCCACCCTAGCCATCCGTTGTTCCATCCATTATAATTTCCGAGAATTCGACTTCCTGTTTAATTTTATCCACCCGAAAGGCACTACTCTGATTTTTGCAGTTACAGTGTTTGGCTCTATTCGAGACAGATCAGGCTCCGGCTGATCTTTACGGCGGGGATGCGTCCTTTATTTATTGTTTCAAAACACAGCACAGAAACAGGAACTATGTCTACTGCGACTTATAATTTAAAGGACCCGTCATCCATATAATACCAATTCAACTTACTTCCGTAATCTCGTTATCCGTTCTTAAACGCGGAGACACGAATTCAGTATAGTAACTTCTACCCCCCCCCCCTCTTAACGAGAACGACAAGTCAGTTCTTTCACACATTTGTCTGTCTGGTTTGAAATATTGATTCAGATAGTTGAGAAAGCAGGTGGGCCGGTCTTGCTGGTTACAAAGTTTCTTTCAGACACGGAGTGTCCCCATTCCGTCTTTCCTTAGATAACGGAGCCGGAGAGTCTTTTGGCATCTTGATAATTAGAAAACTAATTATCCGGAAACCAAACAAAATTGAATTTTGGGCGACACCGTATTAACACCTGAGTATATCACCCAGAGGACTGGATACGGTTACTCTTCTCGGGAACCGTTGTGAGGGTTTTTGGGATCCCAAAACGCAAGTGGTGGGATACCTAACGCAAAAAATGTCCGTCTGTCTGTGAGCACGAAAACTCTCAAAGGGAACGAGATATTTTGATGAAACTTGGTGTGAGGATTCATTGTGTCAAGGGTAAGGTCAAGTTCGTAGATGGGCTCTTTAGCCCTACATTTAGGGGTGGAGGAGTGGTTTAAATTAACGGGCAAATTAAATATTTTTAACCAGATAATGTGATAGTCGATTATGAGGTAAGAAGACATGCTGACACGATGATGAAAACCATTTTGTCATCGGACAAGTAGTTCGCCCGGAATCCGGCCAAAACCGGAAAGTTTGTTAAAAGTTCGTTCGAAATCTATCCAGAACCGGAAAATTATTAAAAGTTAAAGTTTTATTTGGAGCTGATTAGAAATCCGATTTAGGGGTAAGAAGAGATGCTGAATCCTTGTATGACACTCATTTATTACCCGGACATATAGTTCGACTGGAATCCGGCTGGAGGTGGAAAATTTGTTATAAGTTAAATTTTTATTAGAAGTTGATTAGATGTTCAGTATTGGGGAAAGAAGATGCGCTGAGTTTTGAGCTTTCTTTTGTCGCCTGACAAGTAGTTCCGGAATTTGGCCGGAACCGGGAAATTGGCAGAAGTGGCAGGAAGTTTTTGTCAGATACTTCGCTGATATGCTTCTCAGATGATAAGCTATTTGGCCTTAATCTTTTTCGGAATATAGTAAGAATGTTCAAGGAGTCTGACGAAGACTAGATCTGGCGAAGACAAGACCCAGTTGTCTGGATCAAATATTGAATTTTTGGGATCCCATCGAAACCTTTGGGCTTGTTCTTCCAGAAGTGGTAATACTGGGTTCTCTTGCAGGCGAGGCGAGTGCAGAGCACAATAACACTAGTGAGTAGCGCCAAGACTTGACAAAATTGACACTCTTTCGAATGGCATTTATGCTGACACCATTAGCGATAGAGAACGTCCCTACTGAAACTCATTCATTCGTGCAACAGCGCTGGCTCCGATAATTTCATATTCTGAGCACAGCAAAAAAATTATACAGCCTCTCCTGTTTCCTCGGCGTGTGTAGATCGCACCTTTTCTTTACTAGAATTTTTTAAACCCTCAAGTTTGTCTCGCTTTAAATGCCGCACGCATAGTGGGCGGCGCTGTACGAGCATGGCCGGTGTGCAAAGCATTGAAAGCATAGGTCTTGGTGCTACTCCCTGGTTTTATTTTGCTCTGGGCGAGTGTGGTATTGAACTGAAAGCCTGTATTTACTGCGTGCTTGTGTATTAAACCCTTAATTTCCTTGTAGGATGGTACAAATGAGGTTTGACAAACTAGGAGAAAGCCTCGTGCCTGTGTCATCAATTACGAATTCCTCCCTTCCCGTCCGTTAATTAAAAGAAATTTATTGTAGAAACTGTGCTCATCTGATTGTCGCGAATGAGGATGAAATACCCCCTGATACCACCCGGAAATTCTTCACAGGGTGAGGATTTGTTGAGCAAATTGTGCAAAGGGGGTTGAAAACTTGCAAGTAGCTACTGGAATGAAGTGAACTTGTGCGCATTTGTGTCACTGTTTATTTTATGTTCGTGGGAGGCTGTAGGTGTCACGAAATCCTAGAGGAACGAGTTTTAAGCAGAAGCAGCGTATTTTGAGGCTCTCCTTCATGCTTGCTACCGCCGAAATCGGTTTCTAGAGAACCAGCTATATTATTTGATGTGTGGTACCAGTACGGCCAATATAAGGTTTGACCGCAAACAAATTGCAACAGAACTGAATTTTGCATCATCGTACAGAGATTTTTTGTTATATATAAGTTGAGAACCCTAGCGGGGGGCAAAGCTCGTGTTTTTAGCGTTTTAGATTTAGTATATTATTTTTCAGGAAATTTTCGATTTTCTAAGGCTTATTTTTAATTCACGAGAAATATATTTCTGGTGTAGTTTTGTGTGCTGAACCCAAATCTCACATCAGGTTAAAGATTCGGTCGACCGAAAGAATTTCACGTTCATCACTATTCCAGAAATTCATATTTCTATTACATGGTCCCGCTGTTTGCACTTGAGACCGAAAAGGAACCCAAATCAATGTATTGAATGGTCAATTTATAACTGTAATATATTCAGGGACGTTGTTATGGGAGGGGGGGGGGCACCCCCCCCCCTCGAAGAAAGAAACAAGCTAAAGTGGGCGCTCACAGAGTGCCTAACCACAAAAATTGAGCTAAACTGGGCGCTCGCATTGTGCCCGACCGCACAAATTCAGCTAAACTTGGCGCTCATCCAGGAAAGCTAAATGGGGGGCAGGCAATGCGACCGGGAAAGTAAGTATGACTATTTAAGGGTTACCAAGAAACTGGGTTGACATCAGCTTGGACATCGGCGGCTCTGGGTTCTCGAGCATTTGAGTCTTTAGGAATTGCATTCTCATTCGCATGTTTCGATAAGAGTTTTTTAATCATGTATGTCAGAGTTAGAAGTATGATTGTCAAATATGAACTTGCAAGACCGACAAAAGATGTTTGTCAAATAATGAATTTCGTCCTGCAACGCACTGTTTTAACACAAGTTTTAACAGGATCTGTTGTGTACCAGATCTCCGGGTTCAAGTAAAAATTTTGGCTGATTTGACTTGTGGCGTACCTTTTCAAGAATTTGTTAGTTTCACGCAAAGATACTTTGTATTTTAACAGAGAATAATTTGATAATAAGAAATTTCCTCCAGTGCGAGGTTTAAAAGTAAATCGACTTCGTCAGCCATGAGAGAAGATGTAAGACGGGCATGATGATTGCAACACGTCATTTGATTTTTATTTTGTTTTTTAATTCTAAATTCAGGACAAGTCTGCTCTGTTTCAAGTTTTTTTTCTCTGCTTGATCAGTAGTTCTTTTCGGAAAGGGTCGAATTTCCAGCTAAATGTCTCACATTGTTCTGGATTCGTCTTCAACAAAGACAGACGGGCAGATCCGTGCTAAGTGACCTTACTTTCATTTGGGATCCAAAAAGACGTTCTGACACGTACCGGATTCAGAAAATTTTGCCTGCTTGCGCCTTTCGAAATAGGCTGTATTTACTGGAAGGTCGCTTTCTTTCATTCGGGTTTTAGGCTTGGAATGTCGGGGCTTGGGCCGCATTAAAAGCTAGGTTTTGTTGGGGGGAAGTAGTAAAGGCGAAAAGGCGCTCATTTTCATTATGTCTGATATGCAGTCATTAGAAACTTCTGCGGGTCGGGCTATGGTGGAAGTGAATTTCTCTTATTACGAATGGCCTATACCTTAACCGTATAACACTAGCTTTAATGTTTCTTTAAATTCGTACGTTTTCTGCACGTGATTCTGTGTTTCCTGGCTATTGTTTCTAACTTGTATGACTCTCAAGCCTTGCCGGACATGCTGCGAGTCGTAAATTTTGATGTAGTCACCTCCCATGCCCAAGCCCTTTAAACCGCCCCTGAGCTCAGAGAGGGTCACTGTCATTACCTCCACCCGTCATTTCTTCCACTTCCAAAATCCAACAGTTCGTCCACCCGTTAGTTTGCCATCCGTACGTTCGTCCACCCCTCAGTCCTCCAACCCGTCAGTTCGCCTACCGTCAGTTCAAAACCAGTCAGTTGACCCACCGTCAGTTCGCCAACTGCTAAAATCCGTCAGTTGTCCCACTATTGAAATCCGTCAGTTCGTCCACTCTTGAAATCCATCAGTTGACATGAGAAAGCACCTACAACTCGAAATGGTCCCTTTTATCGTAAGTTATTCGGACTATAAGCGAACTTTTCTTTCTTCAATTGCCGTGTAGAGCATCGTCCGTCGCATATCGAGACTCGGACCTGAGTTGATTTTAAGGTCGTAGATAAAGATCAAGGCAGATAAAAACTCCTGTTGGAGGAAGACCAGAAGTTTGCTGCGCCCGTAAATCGCGATTCTTACTTTTTAAATGCATCGGCAAACATAATTTCCTCCTTTTGTTTTTTAACATGAACAATTTTTTTTTGCTGTAAATTCGGAAGAAATTCTGGATGGTAGCGTTTTTCTTTGCTTTTTATTGGTGTTCTTTACTTTCCATTGTGATCTCAAAAAGTAGCTCTGCTCCTCGGCGTTTCGCAAAATTTCACCAGTGGCGCGCATGTCTTTCCATTCTAAATTTTTGAAGATCGGTGTGTCGTTTATTTGGCGATTAGGGTTTGAATGTTGGAACTTGATACTAGTTAAAGGCTAGAATTTGTACGTATAGTTAAAGTTCAACGGGCACACCAAACTACCCCAATCCCACTCTGTAACAACCTTGGAACAATGTTTACCCCCTAGCTCAGCAGCTTTTTCAACACTTTCCTCTCTGTGATATTTCAAAGCGTAATTTTTGGGGCCAGTACATGCTCAATTTACTAGCTTGGACAAAGATAAAAGTGATGCTTCTTATAACTCTTAGCAGATCTTTTTTTTATGCATAAATCAGCTTTTATAATTCAGATTTGAATAGGCTATTTGTTTTTGAATGATTTTTGTAGCTATATTATTTTTTATAAACTTATTGCATATTCTGGTACATTTTATAAAGCAAGTTAATCAAGCTTCACAACACTATTCCTCAAAGAAAAACTTTTAATAAGCACTTTAAAACTTGGAACTTCGGATGAAACACTAGAACAATCAGGTAAACTGCATCTGCGGCTTGACTTTGGTAACATCTCAAATATAACTTTTCTTTCAAGCATTGCTGGGAGTTTTTGAATTTCCTGCCACGATATCCCAGCTCCTAAGATTTGGATCGCCGAAATGCCAGAGAGGTAAAGACAAGGGATAACAAGAAAACGGCCGATTTTCGTAGCGCCTTCTAAAAGAAGTCGGAAATCTTTATTTGTGAAGCACTTAATACAAAGTAAAGCATTAGAAGTGTCCATTGTGCTTTAAATTGTGCCGGAAAAAAGCTGATAAGTAAGTAATTTATTTGTAACCCGCCATTTCGAAGAAGCGGAGTAAATAAATGAAAATAAATAAAAGACATAAAGACAAAAAAAGACATAAAGAAAAAAAAATGCGCCTTCGGTGCTTACTACTATTTGCACTGGGGAAAGGATTTTTTAGCGGAAAGCTTGTTAGCGAATTTTTTTCTAAATGGAAAAAGCGAACAAGCATAAACCAAATTGATATCCCTATCGAGTTAATTAAAGCGTTTTCCGATAAAATTGTAAAACCTTTGACAAATATATTTAATAGTATTTCTAGTAGTTTAGAATACCCACGAGTTTGGAAAACAGGGTACGTCACACCAATACCAAAGAAAGATACTCAGTTGGATTTTGATGGTGTAAGGCCAATCGCGCTAACTCCATTATTTAGTAAAATTTACGAAAGTTTTGTTGCTGACTGGGTCAAAGTAGAAATAGAACCATTGCTAGATCATCGACAGTACGGAAACCGACATTGTACGTCAACTTCACATTATCTAACCAGTCTTCTCCATTTTATTTTCAAGCATGTTGATGAGCCCGGTAAATGGTTGCGTTTGATAGCAATTGATTTTAAAAAAGGTTTTGATCTTATTCACCACAAAATTTTAATTTATAAGCTCTATCATATTTTTAACTATAATACCAGAGTAATAAAAATAATTCAAAGTTTTTTAACAGGTAGATCCCAGATTTTAACGTATCGGAACGTTTACTCTGAACCAGAAGCGGTACTTTGTGGTGTGCCCCAGGGTACCATCTTAGGCCGAATTTTATTTTTAGTTATGATTAATGATATAGCTGATGATTTTGAAAATCGTTGGAAGTATGTCTATGATCTTACAATTGTTGAAGTTTGTTGTAGAGAGGATTCGAGTCAAGTTCAAAATATTGTGAGTAAAGTAAAAATGCAAGCTTTGAAATCTAATGTGACTGTGAACGATAGTAAATCGAGCACCATGACAGTTTCTTTTTTTAAATCTTTTAACCCTACTTTTCTACCTGAAATTTCAGATTCTTTGAGAGTAGAAAAAATTAAACTCCTAGGGATAATCTTGACTCATGATTTAAAATGGGATGCAGAGACGACCAGCATGATAAAGCGAGGGAATGCCGGACTTCAGATGCTTAAGCTCATGTCCAGGCATGTGGCCCCCACCAAACACTTGTTCCGGATATACATTTCATTTATCCGACCAAATTTAGAATACGGCATTTTGGCATTTTGGCCTCACGGTCGAACAGACCGCCAGAATTGAGAAAATTCAGAAAAGAGCTCTACTCATAGCGTCATAGGTGGCCGAGAGGTCCTATGAAGAGTTACTACATAAATTCGAAATCACCTCCTTACATGAACGAAGGCTGAAACTCTTCATGGAGTTTGGTATCAAATTTCTGAATCATCCGATCCACACAAATATTTTCCCTTCTGAAAAGCTGTCAAAAAGGCTCCCTCGCAAGGTAGCTACTACGGTTGAAAAGTTGCAGCCAATTATATGTGCCCACCAGAGGTTTGCAAAAAGTTTTATCCCTTCATTTATAAAGATGTATAACGAAGCATAAGCTGAGCTGGTAGTTTAAATTTATCATGTTATTTATGGCCGTTGTATATGCGTAGGCCTAATATGTGTGTGCTCATTTATGTTCATGACTATACCGAACAAATTTGGCGTGAGCCACGATCAGTTTTTGGCGAATAAGAAAATTTATCTGTCTATTATCTATCTATCTATCGAATATTTTCTTTTAGCGAAAGTTCAAATGAAGAGCTAAGAGGGTGAATTTATATGTATGAATTTTTGTTACAATAATAATTTCAGCTGATGCATTGCAGTTAGTTTTACACCAGTTGTGTCAATTATTGGCGGTGCGCCGTTGCCGCTTCGCCGTAATGTTATTTTTTCGTACTTTCGAGTCGTATATTGGGACCCTTAAGTCGTGCAAATAAGTGGTTTCACCCCCCCCCCCTGGCCTGAGTGCTTCGTGCCACCCCTGATAGGAATAACATAAAGCAAGAATCCTGGTATTTTAGTGCCAAGCTTTCTTGTACCGCTTCCGAGTATTTCTTGGAGAGAATATTAGCCCTATTATCGAGCCTAATTGCAATATACAAGACTCAGCTCTTACGGAAAGTTTCCTCTTGCTGGTGGGGTATTCTACGTAGCCTACCACCTGAATATAAATAGGTCATCAACGGTATGAGTTTACAGGTGTGTAAGAAATATTTATTTCTTTAGCCGACGGCTTTCAAACCAGGGATCCGAATGTCGAAAAGCTACTTCACATTTTCGTGGATTCGCTCAGGATAGCTGTTCCAACCTTGAGCTACTTGTGCCGTTAACCAGGCGTCACGTATGGGGGTCACGTGATCGGAATAGAATGAAATTTATTTAATGAGTAGATGATATATTTCTGATATCAAATTTGAAGTCCTGAACGGATTGGACTGCAATGGGGGGGAGGGGGGGGGGGACCGGAATCTCGAGAAACAGTAAGAATGGAGGATCTGAGTGAAACTTGCTGGGAAGAACAAGATTCTGCTCTTGATAAGTCGTTTACAGAATTGAACTGGATCCGGACACTTGGGGGGGGGGGGGGTTTCTGGGATTTCCGGTTATGGAGGTTTCGGGGATTTTCACGACGAAACATGGCAGGCATATCAGGGTCATATCAAACTGACTTGGAAATAAGAATTTCCTCGATCCGACAATCGTGGGGAGAGTGGAGGGAGGGAGTAATCCGGAATATTGATTTATGCGTAACTTTGGAACGGTTGATCGAATTCAAATGTCACGAGAAACAATATAGACGATAAACACCTAACTAGCTAACTTGTACCAGGTCCGGACCGGATCTGTTGATTGTGGAGGGGGTGGGGTTCCTTGACAGCACGAACCTTGGCTGATTTACATGCTGCCTATCGTTGCAGGTGCCGAGCTTACAGCTCTTGGTGAGATAGGTAATGTGTATTCTGACGGGATTTGAATCACAAGAACAAAACCTGAAACTTTCAAGGATAGCCACAAACAGTAGCAAACACGCACGGGCCAAGGGACTCCGGGGCGACAATCAGCGACCCTGAATGCAAAAACAATTCTTCCAGAGACACGCAGACCAAATTTTGATTTGTTATCATTTCTCGCAACCATGCAATCCCTTGAGGATTGAGAATCCCATCCCGAGATTCTAGCTTTTACTGTCAGAAGCTAAATTGCTTTTTTTCGGTCGACCCGACTGTTTCCAGAACTTGTCTTTTCTTTTAGGGAATGAATCACTCTGATTTGCAGAAGCGTGTGGGTAGCTTGCAAGAGCAGTCAGATAAACTTAGCCGAAGTGTCAACGCGAGGGCGATGACAATGCTTGGACAAGCAGAGGAGGAGGTAAGTGGTCTCTCTTCTAGTATCGAATCTTGAAAAAATTAACTGCATGGTAGTGAAGTTAACTAGTTTAGGTGAGATAGGGGGGAGATATTATGGGCTTTTGCTTCTGAGCGCTTGACAATAAATACATAGGGTACACAAAATCTACAACAACAGCAAAAGATAAACGAACGCTAAACAAAAACACATAACGAAACACGAAAAGAACAACGAATTTACTGTATTAGCAGGCGCATTGGGCAATGGGCAGGTAGGCGACTAGATGGTGGTAGAAGATGTCCGCTTATTTCTTTTAGCTTGACAGTTGTGTCCAAGACATAAAACTTTTTCGGTGATTGCGCATGCGACGAGGAAGGTACAGAAGAAAACGGAGATATTTGAAAAAACATGACTGCATTCGACTAGTGTCTCAGACTGTTTCATAGGATTGTAAACTCAGTGCCACCACATTGCCAGCCCTTCTAACAAAACAGAATCTTGCCCCTGTGTTACACCTACCGACCTAGGAACGCTACCAAGAAGGACAATTTCAGACATCGTAACAAACGGTATAAAGGTGTGGCAGCAATCATAGTCGATAGTATCCTTGCTATCCCTTGCGCTTCTGTCCTTACTTGTACGTCTGATCAGATGCCACCAATGATCTAGGAGCTTGCATCCCATCCCAGCGAGAGTTCCACAGATGTAGACCGAGCAACAGCTTTCAACATCCTTCGTACGAGAGCCCTACTTCTGGCGGAAATGTGATCAACCTTGAGACATGAACAGATAGTATGTAATCTCACTGACTGGTTCCACTCATCCATGTACTGCTGTTTATATGTATCTTGTTGTTCGTGTTCGTCAGTACAGTAACTGTGTCGTATCTCGACTCTGCACCAGCCTGGTCTAACACCCACTAGTGACTCATCCATCCCTGACGTCAGATGTGCAACTAGTTACTCACTACAGTAAATATCACTTTCTTGACACACGACGGGGCTGTCGCCAGGGGCCACTGCTTATAGACATATCCGTGGATCCAGTTTTCAGGTCACGTATCTCCAGTCTCGGTCGAATCCTTTCTTGAAAGCAGCTGCAATTACTGCTATTACTGTCTCCTCGCTAAAGGAGCTCCTTAAGGGACAACTAGGGGGTAGAAGAAATCTCATCATTTCCTTTTTATAGTGAAAAGCTTTTCTAGCTTCCGGGAGTGGCTACGCATCCTTCTAGAAGTTCGCGCTTCGCATTTCAGTGAGCAATTTGAGGTGACAAGCAAGTAACGTTCCCTGGATTTTTGCCAAAAAGTTAGCGATGGTAGATCGAGCTCTTGAAGGCGTTTGTCGAGATGCATGAGTTGGCTAACGATTCATCATTGCTAGCTGACTGACGTGCAGTTGGGCAAGTGCCCTGTACCTCAGAATTCAAGATGACTGCTGGTTGTGGCCTTCCTGAAGCCGAGCATTCTCTTTCCGCTCGCTGCGTGATCGTTAGAGTGGCTCTGGAATCCTGATCTTTGGTGATGATATAAAGTTAGAGCTGTTCGTCAGCGTTCTGGACTGGCGTTTTGTTTTATCAGCCGCTGGATAAACTGTACGATCTGATTGGCGAGCGTGCGTAATAATGCAGCACTTTGCCTCTGCCGGTGTCATATCCCGACGCCAAGGTGTAAAGGCATTGCAAAGCTGTCCGCTGGGTTTCAGTTGCTTCAGGGGCAGACAAGCATCGAACAGTCTGCTTACACTTCAGTGTGCTTTCAGGATACCCGAGGGACATTGTTGACTGGGCATGGGCACTGTTCTGTTTTTTCATTCAAACAGGAACAGGCAGAAACGGGTAACATAAGAACAGAAGCAGAAAGAAAACATGTCCTGTTCTGTTTTAACAGAAATGATGACTTCGAAAACAGAAACAGCTGTCAAACAGTCGAAATAAAACAGAAACGTCTGTTTAAAACAGGTGTTTTTTTTTATTTTTGATTTCCCATATTTTTTTTATTTTTTTTTATAGTAGAGTTCACCTATACTTTCCCCTGTACCAAGAAGTATCTTAAATAGTTCATCCTTGCACCGCATAGATGCCTTTATTCGAGTTCTTTTCATAGAACAAGAAATATCTTGGTCCAGAATTCCAACTGCCTATACCAATGAATTACACTAAAAATGGGCCATGGAAGTTTCATTTGTCTTAAAAACAAATTTTCGCGTACCTTTCCACTCTGATTGTCATAGTGATTGGTAATAAACTAAAGCTTACGGATCATACAAACTCAAAGTTAAAGTCTTTGATTCATGTGGGCCGAGAAGGTGGGAGACACCATCATTTCTCGATAGGTCGGATTTTTACGAACACACTTTTACCTTTCCCCCCCAAAATCCTCACGGTAACCAACGTAATCGACAAATTACTTGAACACAATGCACTCCTGAACGCCAATCCGCCATTGCTAATTAACTATTCATTGATCTCCTGTCGCTGGTCAAACGATTACTAGAACCTTCGAGAAGATCGAGTGGCTTGTAAGAGGATTAAAACAACTAAGTATATCACCCTGTGGACGTTTATATATGTTGGAAGAAGAAATCATTCGGCAGTTTGACATTTTTTCGTCTGGGAAGCTGAATATTATTTAGCTCAGTTGCAGAATCTTCAAGAAATCACGATAAGTTTAGTATAATTTACGACGTTTGTTTATTGTGATCTAGTTTACATCCTTAATTCTTTGGACTTACTGGAATTAACAAGAACAATAGGAAAACACAATACTTAAAGAAATCGATAATGTAAATAATTAGTTTAATTTTTCTAAAGATTTTCCATATGCCTGCTACAATAAAAACATTTATTTAGATCCAGTCAAACTATGATTCCATCCTCCCCATATCGGGTGCTTCTGACCCGCACCGCTAGATGACCCAGCGGTCGGATCGAGTCGTGGCTTCATCTTGGGTCTTGGGTGGGGGTGGGGGGGGGGGGGGTTCTAGAGGTTGCAAGTGCTAGAATGCTTATGATATAACTCCTTTAAGCAAGCTTCACTTCGTACCAGTGGTTGGTGATAATGGTAATTTTTTCTGTGAGGGCTGGGTCGCGAGTGATGCGTTTTCAATCAATACCGAATAGCTTTTCCTCGGTGGTTTTCTTTTGAGCATGGTCATACAAGGCTCAAAACGCCCAGATTTCTCGGCTGAATGTGATTCTACTATTCTGCGAAAATCCGTGAAACAGAGGTTCACTTTGATCATCAAGTTGAACAAATCTCAACTTTTACGTATAGAACTGATGAAAATACTGTAAGTAATTCCAGTCGCGAACCACCGGTTCTGATCGTTTGTTTGCATCATGAAACAGTGCGGATGTTTGATACCCAATTGTAGTCAACTATTGAGATTATCTGCGTCCGGCCGCTAATGAGGTTGGGGATCCAGAGGACTAGACTCTATTTCATACTTGGCGTTAAGGAGATTCTTTGAGAGCTTCTAAAATATGCATGCCAAGAATAAGGCTCTCTAGCCTGCTGGACCCGCTCTAACAGCCCTGACCTGTGGGAAGGCAGTCCATGAACAAAAACGACGATTCTTCATAAACGATAAGTGATGATCTGTCAGCCTCGCTCGCTCCTCTCTCTCTTTTAGATTTGACACAGTCTTATGTTTGGATCAATTGGCTTGACATTCGTTTTTCATTGCTCTTGATTAAGCCTCCGCCCTTCAGAGGGTTTAAGACAACTTGACAAGTGTTAAGTGAAGGAAACGATATCGTTGGGATATCGTTTGCTTCATTCATTCATGTATTGGGTGCGGTAGTACATAACACACATATGATCAGAGACAAGGTCCGCTGAAGCTATCTTGTTGGGGGACCACTACAAAATATGTCATATAATTATGAATAGAACACACAAATAGAAAACCCCAAAATAGGCTATGTATAGAGAAGACCAGATATTGACCAAATATTTGTCATAGTGGAAGGAAAAAAATAGGAAGAAAGAAATGAAGGATGAAATAGCGAGAAGACAGGAATGATGACGGGTTTCAGCTTCACCGAACGGTTTTATCCCGTATTCTTATTCCGCCTGGATCGGCGTTGGGATCGCCCCTCTCGCGTCTTGAGACTTCTCACATATAAGGGCGATTCTGACGGTCTGGAAAGCTCCGCGAGCTTATGTGCCGGCTGCTTTGCGACTTTGGCTAAAACTCGCTTCGCTTAACATAGCTGTTCTTCCGCCAGCGCTTGAAAAGCGAAATTTCGGCAAGTCATCAAGAAGTTGTAAAGGTGCTACTGACGCGCAACGCCTTTCCGTTTGTTCTTGCGCTTGGTGGATTCTCGCTTTGCTTTTCATAAGCGAATCCAAGAGACCGCCAGAGTTGCCCAACAGTCTCCTGTCTTAATTCCTTGCAGCAACGCTTCGGTCTTTAGATAGATAGATAGATATGTTTATTGATCCAACTCGTAGCGCCAACATGACACTAAATACGTCGACCATTACATTTAAATACTTGAATAACTGAGTAAAATACTTGAATATATACAATTATTACATAAAAGAAAATAAATCACTTAGAATTCACTTGTTTTTTGTTAATCTTCTCAGTGAAATATGGTACTAAGGAATTTGAATACCGGTTTGTGCGACATTTAACTGGCACAAGGAGATTTTGATGCCGTGTCCGTCCTGTCACCGGTGCTAGATCGGGCAGAATATCTCTGTGTTTTTCACTGGCAAGGATTGATCGGCCAAAACGTAAAATTAAGTTTTCCCGGCGGACATGGTCCGCCGGGAAAAGTCATTTTCCATGCCGAGCGTTTCCGGACCTTATTTAAGAGCAAGAAGCTTGATTTTTCCTTCTTTTCCTTCTGGAAGCCTCGGCCTCCCAGATGAGTAAAACAAATTAAAAATATGCTTTGATTGAATGATATCCTCTCGTATCACGCCTGAATCGCTGCCTGGCTAAAACCAGTCGGCTTTAGCTCGGCCCTCTCTCCGTTGATTGACGCACATATATTATTTATCTTTACATTATTTTAAAGCAGGATAAGCTGGAAAGAGTTGGGTTTGATAATAAGTACGAAGCCTGATGGAGAACCGCTCGGCGCAAAAAGAAAGTATGTGGGAAAAAGAGGAAAGATCAGGTCCTTACTTCTGAATTATCTATCGAGAAATTAATGAGGATGTGTGACACCTTTTGTGCGGGTGCAGTTTCCCAGGGACTGAGGAAGGAGGTTTCCGGGGCTGGGGGAATGGATAAAAAATGGATTATTAAAATAATAGGAAGCAACGATTTCTTTTGATGGAGAAGTTGTGTAAGTGTACATAAAGCGATTTTAATAGTGTGTTCGTATCGTTTTTGCTGCATGATGGTCGAGTGGCTTTAATATACAGATAAATCATTCATTCATAGTTTCCGTTACGTCTTGACTGTCGATCATTTTCTATACCGATTGTTACTCAAACCTATTTAAGACCCAAGTTGCTTGATTTTTCCTCCTTTCCTCTGATTGAGCCTCCGCCTCTCAGACAATTTAAAAACGGTTTGGTAAAGCGAAATGCCCACCGAAACGGCGCGAAACTAATTAGTTCGACTAGATGGCTCCGTAGTCGACCACCCGAACGCAATCACTCTGATCTTTTGCACATGTTTAACGTTCACACACAGCCCGGTATCCGCAGACGGTTGATAAGTATGTACCCGGATCCAATATTAGTTGCGTTTTTCTGATACTATGGTATCTCTTACCACGGTCTATGGTCGTTTTGCAGTTATCGTGGTATCTGATATAACGGTCAAAAAGTGTTTTTGCAGTTATCGTGGTATCTCGGCAGTTATCGTGGTAGCAGACATCCAGATACCACGGTCCGACCGTGGAAACTAGTCGTAGTATCTGAAAAAGTCATCACACTTTCATCGGTTTTTGTCAAATTGGTGGGGAAGAAGTTTGGCACTTAGTGATGTTACTGGATCTATTGACATCCTTGCCCGAAATTTGGATCGAAAATCAATTCGGAATATCGTTACATCTACATAATCGCATCGGAACCTTCATCGGAAGAGTCAACTTTGTCTGCAAAGTTGCGTTGCTGGAGATAATAAGTTCGGCATTTTCATGGAGTTTAAGTTACAGAAGAAGCAAAAAGGAATCGAAATTTGCCTTCAGTGAGAAGAATCGAAACTGGAACTTAATCCTTCTGGATAGAATAGAGTCATTGGCTGTATGCTTTATTAGGAAAAAAAAAACTGTGGAAAACGTGAATCCAAGGGTCTGTGCTTAAAGCACAACTCTTACTGGAAATGATCTTTTCACGATTAAATGGCTCAGGAATATTGTTTTCGAAAATACCTTTATTTTTAACGAGAAATTGCAGATTTTCTTCTTAGCGCTTCTAGACTGTATATAGCCTTCACGGTCTCCAGAGTGGGGGCTGGACGCAGGATGTTTGAAAATGAACGTGCTGTGGTTCAATGGAAATCGGAAAACCAATTAAAACAGAAGATAGACGTAATGGTCTACCATGTCTTCCAAAATTAAAACATTATTGAAAGTCTCATATTCTTATGCGTGAAAGAGTTGTCGGTGGAACTTGAAGCTTTCGTCTAAGTTTGCGTTGCTTGACGGGTAAAAGTCAGCTAGGCCGAAAAAGCGCTAAAAAGCCGTGAGTAAAACGAAAGAAAGGTGAAAAGCGGAGATTTTAGAAGCTTATAATTTCATAAGGAAGCTTCAAGGTCAGAATAAGCAAGAGGGGTCCTTTAAAGAAGTTTACCTCTACTGTACTTGCTCGATTCCTGTTCGATTCCCGCTCCTTCAAACTATCACGTAAGTCGCCATCGGACGTTGCACGATTATTTCGCATCGTGAGTCAACCAAGGATCAGACTGGGCTGCAAGGTCTGTCTGTATGTGCGTGATGCGTGTTAAGCTTACTGTGTGATGCGGTGCGCTAAGCTGCAGGCTATTCGTCACAGTGTAAACTAATTTTCACTCTCATTTCAGTATTGCGATTTGATACGAAAGAAGCGAATCGTTGAAGCCGACAAAGCCAAAATCCAAGACGTTATACTACAGTTGGACGAAAAGAAGAAACAGGTCCTCAAGCAAGCCTGGGAAAAGGTGAACAAAGACTTTGGCTCGATTTTCAGCACGCTTCTTCCTGGAACTTCAGCGAAGCTCAAACCCCCTGATGGTCAGACTGTCTTGGATGGACTTGAGGTAAGATCGACTATATAGTAGACACAAATCTCCTCTTTACTTCGTAGATGAATGTTATATCAAGTATGGAACAAACAGCATGCTATTCAGTGAATATCGCTGGTAGATTTAAAGATAGTTTATTGCACGAGAAGCCCGAGAATGTTGTCAAGAAATAAGAGAACATCATACCGTAGAAACAGTCCACACGCAAATTAATATAATATCTGACGATAAAAACCTGGTGCAAATGACTTCACCCTGTTCCAGAATATATCTAGCTCCATTCCATTTTTTCTTGAGTGGTCGGTTATGTGTTGTGAAGTTGCAGTTTGATTTTGTCCCGTTCAAGTGCGCTGATTCCTGCTTGGTTCTAGAGGATTTTAAGAGTCTCTCCTCTGGGGGTTCCTCGGAAAGTGTTGACCTCAAGCCGAGTTGATGGGTATAATATTGAATTTTCGACGTCTTCATGAAACTCTTGCCTGGAGCCGAAATGGATGTGTTTTGGTTGTGGAAGACCCAGAGCCTACAATGTGTCTAGTGGAGTGGTGCTATAGTACGTGTCAGAGAAGTCCCAGGTTGTGCAACCTTTCGTTTCGTCAAACCACGTATCTACTTTCGGGTGGATGGCTTCGTTTAATCAGGCAAGCAGGCAGGCAATAGTTTCAAGTTGAAGTTGAACAAAAATCTAAAGGTACTGCAGATTTGCGACTTCCGTCTCTGAAATACCCCGTTCCAGCAAAGAAAACTTACAGATAAAAGAAGCATTTTCAACTAGTCCGAATCTGCTGGCGTCTACTTCCTACATCCATCGTCCGTGATTTCTGTCGAGTTTCTCTTTCCGTTTCTGCGCTTGGAATTAAGATTAAGAGATAATGTCAAATATTCCTGCTAAACCTTAATCGTTCTGCTGAAGAAATTGGATCTTAATCTATTTTTTTTTTTTTTTTTTTTTTTTTTAACCCGCCTTTAGCCTTTCGAAAAAATTTTGATTTTTACTTTTTGGGCTACGCCTCCTCCACTCGGTGAAGTTAACATTTCCTTTTAACTCTTAACGTCACTTACTCTTTCCAAACAAACAAACAAAACTTTAAACTTTAAAAAATTTAACTCCATTTACCATTTCAACTATTCAAATTATTTTTGAATTTAACTTCACCAGTCTTAATACTTTTCTACTCTTATTTCAATACAAATATAAGCATTTGTTTTCTTTATCTACGAATCATCACCAGTACACATCAAGACTCTATCCGCAACCAAAGCGACCACTACGAAAGACAAACACACACCACCAGACAGAGGCCCCTAAGAACGACAGACGCACTCCAAATCCATTATTACGAACTATAGTATCTACTTTAATCTATACCAAGAAATTCAGTATACACATAAAATCTTTAAATCCGCCTCTAAACCATATTTATTTTATTTTCTACATTTCCTTTCTATTTTATTTAACAATAAAACTGTTCTCTGAAACCTCTTTATTTTCCCTTCTAGTTTAACACCAATATTATTTAAAATTTAATTATAGCAGCGAAAAAGCAGATTCTCAAATCAGGCAAACTACAATAACAAACCATCAAAATATACGGAACAAACGCAAATTCCCGCTGGAAGGGTGCCCTTCCGTCCTAGGGAACCCCTCCTGACGGTGGCCCTTATTTAACAATTTAATTAAACAACCTTTTAACCTAATTTTCAAGTCCACCTAAATAAAAAACACTATAAAAAGAAAAATAGGATTTTCGCTCAAGAAAGAGTGCCAAGCGATGAGCAGTTGTAGAGAGTCTGCAATTAACAACCCAAAAGAATGCTATATGCAGTTTTGTCATTGTCTATGGCACTTGATGGAAGGAAATGTTTACCTAAAGAATCTTCACACCAAGTTTCATCCAAATATCTTGTTCCCGTCGAGAGTTATCGTGCTCACAGACAGACGGACACTTTTCCGGCGAAAAACTAAACCTAAAGAACGAATTCAGCGTATCTCCTTACCCTTATATCCAACATCTAATCCACTTCAGATGAAGATTTGATTAATAAAAAAATTTCCGGTTTTAGTCGGTTTCCGGACGAACTCCGATCCCTCCATTCTAACCGTTTCTCGAGACCCCCCCCTCCCGCAACTCCCCCACGGCGCCCGTAGCCAATCCGCGTCAGTGTATGATTTACCTTGAGCATCTGTTTGTTCTTCCTACAAAGTTCCATTCCGGTCTCTGCATTCTAAGCGGGTCACGTATTTCCCCCCCCCCCCCAATAGTTGCCGGATCCAGTCCGGATATGAAAAAGGTCACCAGAGAAATGTCCTCTGTTCTATTCGTAAATTTCACTCGAATCCGATCACCTGTTTCAAAGTTACGCATGACTGAATATTCCGGATTCCCCTCCCTACACTCCCCCACCATTATTAGATCGACAAAATTTTTATTTGAAGTCAGTTTGATCGGGTCCTGATATGCCTGTCAAGTTTCATCGTGAGAATCCCCAAAACCGCCATCACTGGAATTCCAGGAAACCCCCTCCCCCCCCCCCTAAGTGTCCGGATCCAGTACAATTGTCTAAACGATTTATCTAGAACAGATGCTTGTTCTTCCCAGAAAGTTTCACTCCGATCTCTCCATTCTAACCGTTTTATGAAATTTCTGGTCCCCCCCCCCCCCCCAACTACCCCCTGGCTACCGAATCAGGTCAAGATTTTAAACGGGACATCCCAGATAAATAATCTATTCAGTTATTAAGTTTCATTACAATCCGATCACCCGTTAGAAAGTTACACACTACTCAATTTCCCGGGTTCTCCTGCCCTACACTCCCCCCCAAAATGGTCGGATCGGAAAACTGATTATTTCTAAGTTTGTTTGGTCGGGTGTCTGATATGCCTGCCAAGTTTCATGGCCCTAGCACATCTGGAAGTACCCTAACTCGAAAAAGTGTGACAAAATGCCCTCAATTTTCAAGTTTCCAGCGCCCTCCACTCACCCGCATATGGTCCGATCGGGAAACTGATTATTTATAGGTTAGTTTGGTCGGGTCCCTGATATGCCTGCCAAGTTTCATTGTCCTAGCACATCTGGAAGTACCTTAACTCGAAAAAGTGTGACAAAAAACTCGGACAGACTGAAAGACGGAATTGTGATCGGTATATGGCACTTGAGCCAGAGGCTGCAAGTGCCATACAAACACTAAACAAAGAAAAAATAGGACGATTTTTTGCGCACCCACCTACCAGAAACTGGTAGGTGCTGAGAAAGAAATTTCTTCTGCTAAAGAAATCGGAGCTTAATCTTTGCCCCGTGCCAGACTATTTAATCTTTGCCCCGGGACAGACTATTTATGGCACTTGCAGCGCCGCTTAAGTGCCAGATACCGGTAACTTTTCCGTCGGTCTGTCTGTCTGTCCACTGGTCTCGAGTTGGGCACTTCCAGACGTGCTAGGAACATGAAATTTGGCAGGCATATTAAGGACCCAACCAATCTAACTTGGAAATAGTCATTTGCCCGATCCGACCATCGTGGGGGGAGGGCGAGACGGCGGAATCCAGAATTTAGGGGCATGTATAACTTTCGAACAGGTGATGGGATCTTTTGAAACTTGATATTTGGAAAGACGTCATGTCTCAGATGTTCCATTTCAAGTCCGGACCGAATAAGATGAATGGGGGGAAGGGGTCGGAGGGGGGAACCGGAAATCTTGTGTAACGCTTAAAGTTAGCGATTAGGATGAAACTTCGTGGGAAGAACGAGTACAAGCCCTAGATATATCATTGACAGAACGGGGCCGGATTCGTGGACTGTGGGGGGAGCTGGAGTGGGGGTTTCGAAATTCCGGTAATCCCGAGTTAAGCTACTTCCAGGTGGGCTAGGACGCATGAAACTTGGCAGGCAAATCAGGGACCCGACCAGATCAATCTGGAAATAGTCAACTTCCCGACCCGACCATCGTGAGGGGAGTGGGCGGAAGGGGAATCTAGAATCTTGAGGTATGTTTAACTTCCAAACGGTTGATCGGATCATAATGAAACTTGATATTTAGAAAAAAACACGTGTCCCGGATGTCCTATTTCAAGTCCGGACCGGATCAGATGAATGGGTGTGTGGGGGTGGGGGTCGGAGGGGGAACTGGAAACCTTGTGACACGTTTGGAGTGGAGTGATCGGAACGAAATTTAATGGGAAGACAAGCACAAGCCCTATATGCATCAGTGACAAAGCCGGACCGGATTCGGGCACTTTGGGGGAGTTATAGTTGGGGGGGGGGGAATTCACGTTATCGCAAGTTAAGGTACTTCCAGATGTGCTAGGACGATGAAACTTGGCTTGAACATTAGAGACTTGACATGATTGGCTTAGAAATAGTCAGTTCCCTTATCCGACCATCGTAGTGGGGGATTGGAGGGACTGGGAATCCTGAATCTTGAGGTATGTATAACTTTTGAACGGGTGATTAGATCTTGATAGACTCGTGCCTCAAATGTCCTATTTAAATTCCGAATGTAATCCGATGAATGTTGGGGGTGGGGCAACCGGAAATCTTGTGACACGCTTAGAGTGGAGCGATTGGGATGAAACTTAGTTGGAAGAACAAGTACAAGCCTAGATACATCAGTGACAGAACCAGACCGGGTTTGGTCACTATGGGGGGAGTTGGAGGGGGGTCAGGAGCTCCGATGATCTCGAATTAAGGTACTTCCAGATATGCTAGGACGATAAAACTTGGCACGGAAATTAGACACTTGACAAGATTGACTTCGAAATTGTCAGTTTCTAGATCAGACCATCCCTTAAAGCACTAATTCTACCGCAAAGAACAAACAAAACTTTTAAGCAAAATATACACTTATCTCTATCAGCGCATGATCATTTTTGTCCTGAAAGGTTTTGCTTACAACTGAATTCTTTAAAGTACAAACAATACTTTTGAGAAAAATATTCCGATGAGCTCATCATCATTTTTGCTTCAAGAGTTTTGATTACAGATGCATTTGTGGTGCCCTTAAGCTGCACATCATCAGAGCCAAGGATCCGACCCATGATCATTCTTATCTAAAGGGTTCAGCTTACAAATGATCAGAACAAACCCACGAATCGACGAATTCCTACTTTCATCGTCTGACCCAGCCTTGGAAGTGCCACATGAGCTTCCAGCTCTTGCTATGTTCAGCTCTCAGCCAGAACCCGCGTCATCGTTTTTTGGATAAACAGAAATCGTTCTTGGAATATACACATTCTAAAATAATTTAAGAGGCTGACAACATGACGGAATTGATTGAATTTATTTCCCTAAAAAGCTCGTGGGGCCATAAGAAAAATTAATAAAAAGCATACAAATTTATTATAAACATCAACATAAAACCACTATATATCCGCTTCTTACCCCTAAAAAAAAATAAAAAAAAATAATAAGTGGGATAGTACAGTTATATTTAAATGGTAATTTTTATAAGTTTTAAGAAAGGGATAAAGTTTTAAAGTTATTTTTGGCAACCAAAGTAGTTTTATATTAAGAAAATTGGTAATCGTTAAATTTTTTCATTTAATCGTACTAATTAATTTTGTATGTAAAGTACGATCAAATGAACGTTTATTTATATTTTCTTTATTTTTTTATTTTAATTGTTGTAGAGATTTAAAAAAAAAAACTAAAATAAAAAAGGGTTTTGGTATCGGAGAAGGAAATGAAAAAGATCGTAAGAAATGCCACTGCAAAAGGGATTCCCTATGACGAAAGGGCATCTTTTGACGCAGGGAGTGCGAAGAGATCGAACAATTGTTGTGTTGTTTTTGTCTCCAGGACAAAACCCCTTTTTTGGTTTGGTTGCAAAAAAAATAACGAGGGATAGTGTTTTTGTAAATATTAAGTTTTCAAAGAATGAAAATTTTAAGGAAAGGAGATATTCAGGAAGGAAAACAAAGAAAAGGTTTTAAATATGTGTTGAAATGGTAAAATGAGAAATAAGGGTTAAAAGAGGGAATAAGAAAGAATATTAAAAAAAAGATAATATAGAGATAGAGGAAAGTGTAGGTGACGCTAAATATATAGGTCGGTCATTGAAAAAACAAAAATACAAAAAATTAAATATCAGAGGTTAGGACCGTTGGCGTCACCGAGGGAAGTGGAAGCGTAGTCACCTGGGCAAATCATATTGGACAGGAAGAACGGAAAAGATGCTACGCGGCATTAAATTTAAAAAAAAAAAAAAAAAAAATAAAATTAAACGCTCCCGATGCTCCGTTTGTCTGCTTTAGAACTTTGATTTAAGTTATTAGATGTTCTTTGTAGGGATAAAGAGATACGCTGAATTCGTTTCGGAATTGTTCTTTTTTTGCTGGACAGGTAGTTCGCTCGGAATTCGACCGAAACCGGAAATTTGGCAGAAGTAAAGCAGGAAGTTTCGGTCAGTATCGTGAATGTAGATATGGCTCATAGAGGTATATCTGAACTTGGTTTTCTCAGATGATTAGCGTGGCGAATACTCGCTGGATCTGGCGAAGACAAGACCGAATTGTCTGGATCAAATAGTAGATTTTTGGGATCCCATCGAAACCTTAGGTGTTGTTTTTTATCTGGCGAGTTCTACCAGAAAGGGTACTGACCTGAATGGCTGTTCAATCGGACTAGGGAATTAGTTCGTCATGCGTTTCTGTCAGGGTCAAATTGTGTCCCACTTGGTTAAGACAAAGGGATGACTATTAGTCGTTGAATTTGGTTCTTAATTATTTCTTTTGCTATCGCGTCCTGACATCTGCTATATCCCTTGGAGAGAAATAGGAGACGAGTCTAATCCCTAATTACTATTTCCTCGTAGCTTTTGTTCCCTCCAACTTTCTTCTCCTGGTGGCTTAGAAAATGTCTAAAGAGGTCTTCCAGAAGCCCCTGAAAAAAGTTAGGTGTGACTTCGAGATCTTCGTAGCTTTCTTCGTTATAAGATGCTAAATTACGCTGGTCATACAGTAATAAAATAAATAAATTACACTAATTATTCGCTTTGTTAAAATTTTCTGTATAAAAGGGCACAAACGAGTTCATGAACCTTGAGGTTCGTCCTCTGACAGGCACTACTTTGTTTTGCTGCCTTGTCCTCCTATTTTTCGGAGCATCAGGGGGAGTCAGTTAAGCATCAGAGGGATCAGTTAAGATACGCACTTTAAGGAGGCTAAAATTCATATACTTGAGGTACAAATGATCATGGGCCCTTGGGGGGTTATGAACGTATTTTTGAGATCAGAAACACGTCCTTTTGTCAACTGTCAAGTTTCCTTCTGATCCGACCAACCGTTCAAAAGTTATGCATGAAATTCTGTTGGTCCGAATTACAATTCCCTCCACTCCCCCGAAGATAGTCAGGTCGTGGAAATGACTGCTTCCAAGTCAACCTGGTCGGGTCTCCAATACACCAGCCGAATTTCATCGTCCAAGTGCATCTGTAAGTACCTTACTCGCGATCACTGGATTTCCGGAAAACCCCTTCCAAGACCCCCACAGTGCGCCGATCCGGTCCATCTTTGTCAAAAATGCATTTACAACTTTTCCTTGTTCTTCTCACCAAGCTTCATCCCGGTCCTTCCGCTCTAAGCCTGTTCTGAGGTTTTCGATCCCCCTCCAATCCTCCATCCCCCCCCCCCCACCCAGAGTTATTTGATCCGGCCGGGACACGAAATGGTGGCATCCATTTTGCATCCATTGTGGCGAGATGAGAGGGAATTCCTCAAGGAATCTACCGGGAACTCGTCTTGGGGGATTGACTGGAGGCTGGGTCAGAATCTACCGGACTTTGCTCCACAGAATCTACCGGAACGTTACTGCTTACTGGATAAGTATGAACTCACAGCTTACCAGGATGACCCCGTCACACAACCGCAACACTTTACCAGAGTGATTCTTGGAGACAGACGACACAGCGTACCGGAACATTCAGCGGGTGATTCCGGTAATCTCCCAAGTTTCTGAAGCTTTCAAGAATTAGGCAACCTACTTAAATTTCCGTAATCTCCAACTATGAATACTGTTCCAGGAATAATATCACGGTACTGTCTACTCCAGTTTCGACAGCTTTCATGACTATTTTGCGGTGGTAAGCCGAGAAGAGTTGAAAAACGTGTTGTCCTTGTACCGACGCGATCTCGAAAGTCGCCAGGAGAGCCTCGAAACAAACAAGAAGTCTGACGATACATTCGTAAGTCTTTTCGAAATGTGAAATGGATTTGTTGTGAAAAAATTGAAAACGCTAAAAACGCGAGGAATAAATGTGTAGGGTGGGTTGAAGGTCGAAGAGTATTTATAGCATTTACCTTCTGGCCAAGTGCCGTATACCGATCACTTTTCTGTCGGTCTGTCGGTCGGTTAGTCCGGTGATCGCGAGTTAGGGTACTTCCAATTGTGCTAGGATGATGAAACTTGGTAGGCATATTTAGGACGCGACCAGTCACTTACCGGATCCGACCACGGTCGGAGAAGTAGAGCGAGGAGGAATCCGGAATATTGATGTATGTATAATTTTGAACGGGGAATCGGATCTTAATGAAACTTGATATTCGGAAAGACCTAGTGTCTCAGATGTCCGATTTTAAGTCCGGACCGTATCCGGTGAATTTGGGGGAGAGACAGAGGGAACTTAAAATTTTGTGACGCGCTTACAGTGAAGCGATTGGGATGAAACTTGGTAGGAAGAACAAGCACAAGCCATGGGTATATTATTGATAGAATCGGACCGGATTTGGGAACTGTGGCGGAAGTAGGAGGGGGGTTCCGGAATTCTAGCGATACGGAGATAAGGTAGTTCCAGGTGGGCTGGGACGATGAAACTTGACAGGCGTACCAGAGACCCAACCAGATTGACTTTGAATTAGTCAGTTCTCTGATCCGACCATCGTGGAGGGAGGGGAAATCCTGAATCTTGAGGTATTATAACTTTAGAACGGGTGACAGGATATTAATGAAACTTACTATTTGGAAATATTCGGGTTTCAGATGTTCCGTTTCAAGCGAGGACCGGATCCGGTGAATGTAGGGGGGGGGGGGCTGGTGGGGAGAACTGGAAATGGTGTGACACGCTTAGAGGGGATGATCGGGATGAAACTTGGTGGGAAGCACAAGCCCTAGCCCTAGTTGAATCAGTAACGAAACCGGACTGAATTCGGGTGCTGGCGGGGAGTTGGATGAGGGAGGGGCCCGGAATTCCGGTGATCAGAGTTAAGGTACTTCCATATTTGCTAGGACGTGAAACTTGGCTGTATTGTTAGAGACTTGACTAGATTGGCTTAGAAATATTCACTTCCCAGATTTGAACATCCCTTAAAGTACTCATCGTAACCGCAAAGTATAAAAAATACTTTTATACACAAATTTTCTTTTCATGAACCCCATGAGCCCATGATCATTTTTGCGTAAAGGATTTTGCTTAGAAACATATTTCTAGCTACCTTAAAGTGCGCATTTTGAACGCAAGTGAAACAAAAGATGCTTTCGACCAAAGGCTCGTGAACAAGGGCGTCGCAAGTGCATCTTCGTTGGGGGGGGGGGGGGGTTGCACAGTCAAAATTGCTATGGAATCTCTAAAAAAAATGTTACCGAATCCTAGACACTTAGAATTTGAGCTTTAAATTTGGAACAGAAAGGATTACGTAGGAAGAGTAACATTACAGGCCAGCATGAAAGAGGATAGGCTAACCATTGGGCGTCATTTTGGTGAAGACCACTTAAGGAGAATGTATTGCCGAGCACCACTGCAGTAACAGTGTATTATACCCAAGAGAAAATTAAATTGAGCGCCGCAGGCAAACATTTTCGAGATCAATTTTCTTTTCTGCTTTTAACTGATTTATTTAACTGCTTCTGTTACAAACTCTTTCATTTACCGAAATACCAAGACTCCAAGAAGCTCCAAAAACCGGATGGAGCGACGTTCCGGCAGCAGCGGCTGCTGTAGTCTAGTCAATACTTACCATGATCACGTAAAGTGAGCGCCGAAGGCGAGATTTTTTAGAGTTAGCTTCTTCCTGCCAAATTTAATTATTTCCATCCAGATTCGGGCTAATAGTGTTTCTAAATCCCAATCCTAAAACTGGCTTAAAAACCCCAGTCAAATGACGTGCCCTTCCACAAAATAGAGAATATTACGAAAAGCGCCGTAGGCGCAATTTTCGAAACATTTATGATTAGTTCTTCTTTTGGGATCCAACTATTACACCGAATTGTTTTGGTATTGCAAGAGTAACGAATAATATTCTTATTTGGTATATTTTCGTCCAAACTGGAATTCGTGGGAACTACCGAATCCTGAAAATTATACCGAATAAATTACCGAATCCAATCATGCTACGAATAATTTGGACCGATAGCTTATTCCAGATTCGGTGTAACTACAGAATCTGCATAAATATACCGAACAAATAATTTCAATAAAGTCTCTCACCGAGTTCGTGATAACTACCGAATACTGACAATTATACCGAATCCCGATCACTATACCGAATAGATTTGTACCGATAGCCTATTTGGGATTCTGCATTACTACCGAATCCCCGTAAATATACCGAATAGTTATGCTATCGAAAAGATACTGAACAATTTCAGTAAACGAATCTCAAAAAGGTGGGGGGGGGGGGGGCTGCACCCTGCCCTCCCTTGCGATGCCCCTGTTCATGATCCCCTAGGGTCGATGATCTTTATGCTCCAAGTGTTTTGCTTTAAAGCACAACTCTTACTAGAAATGATCTTTTCCCTATGAAATGGATTAGAAAAAATGTTCCGACAAAAATGAGCGGAGGTGGAGCCATTTCTTGGTCGGCCGTGTATACTCGTTGGTCTCCGCCGTTACACACTTGAATCATTTACGAAGAAAACAACGTAGCCACTAGCGAGGCGGATGTTCTGGCCTGTTCACACGGGAAGGAAACAGCGTTGATTTTGTTTGAGTAGACGCTGGCGTCTGATTAGTGAATATTAGTGATGCGAAAAATAAAAGCGAACTTGACGATGGTCATTTACAATCGCTTTTGTTATAAATGACCATCAATATGAAGATTGAAATATGACATTCCTTTTTATGTCTCTGGGGAGAACCATACAATGCAAACCGGAATATGAAGCTCGCTCACTGAAGTCATGACCCATTGAGTTTCAACATCTGTAGTATTAACTTTGTCAGACGAGTGTAAACTAAGAGTAACGTAATTAAGGCTTTCGAGGATTACTGAAATTACCGAAATGGTAGAATAGCACGGAATAGTCAAAATAATACCAGTAGGTGAGTGTATATTTTGTATTTTTCCTTCTTTTTTTCCGAAATGTATACATTTAATGTATACATTTGTACATTTTATACAATCGAATTATACATTTCGATTTAGTGAGTTAGATTTCGATTCAGTAGTTAATCAAAGGACGAAAGTTCACTACTTACAAATAATTCGATGTCAACGGTGTATTCTCCCACCAAATAAAGTCTTTGGTTTTCGTACTGAGGCCCTGCCAAATGGGTTCTAGTTTGTCTAGGACCCACATAGAAGTCCTAGTTTTTTTGTTTTTTTTTTAATTCAAAATTGTTTCTGGTTAGTTTGTCAGAGTAGAAACCTATTCCATCTGCGTAATATTTGTTCATTTCCACTGAGCCTATTAAACCAGAAACATGGCCTTTTTTTTTTAAGAATCTGCCTGTTTTCATCTGATATTCTCAGATGAGAGCAAATACCTCGAATGAAATTTATCTCTTCTTGTTCTGGATATTGACACCACTTAATTGAATTGACCCCGAAAAGATACAATTTACGTTACCATATATCTTACGTTACCTGTATACGGTCTTTGAGGTTTTCAATACAGATATATATACAATTTGTCATACTTTTAACTAAATTTGACGCATTTGTAAAATCTGCTTTGCATCAAATGGGAGTTTCTGTATATTTTGATATATTCTTAATTGCTTCGGAATTTTCTTGTCAACCCCCGAAAGCTTGTCTGAATCAATGAGCCGGAAACCGCTGTTTCAGCGCCCTCCCAGCATAGTGTGAACAGGCTTATCACTGCTGCCTCCATTCGACTTTTCTTCCTCAGTGATTAACTGCGTTACACCTTCTCTGTAGAGGTAACGACTTTTTATGTCCCTGGTAAGATCCACTTCCGCTCGTTTGCGTCGGGAGTCGACTCGACTCAGCTTGGTTGTGTGACAGAGATAGGGAGACAGCAGTTCTTGCTCTTATTTGTTCTTGGTTATATCTAGCCTTCCTGCTCTCCGACGCGGCGACTGGGCGCAAAATATTTGAAAACTGAACGTGCCTTGGTTAAAAAGTGGGAAAACTAAGCAAATAAGAGAAGTAATAAACAGAAGATTATCACATCCTTATGTGTGAAAGAGTTGTCAGCGGACTATGAGATTCGGGCAAACTTTTCCTTGGGTGAGGGGAAAACTCGGCAACGCCGAAAAAGCGCAAAGATTTCGTAGTTACGAAAAGAAACAATGGAGAAAGGTGGAAATTTTAGAAGCTTACAATTCCATCTGAGAGCTAAGTATCTTATAAAAGGCAGAACAAGCAACGGTCCTTTACAAAAAATGTACCCCTAAAGTGCGCATCTCACCGAAAAGTGAAAAAAAAAATACTTTTGACAAACGATATATGTTCAGGATGACCAAGGGCCCATGATCATTTTTGCCTTAAGGGTTTTGCTTATAAATGAATTCCTTAAAGTAAAAAAAAAACAAAAAAATATACATTTTCATGATTCTGCGCAGGTTTCCGGCAAAACCTCGAACCATTTCGGTTAAACTTCAGAAAAAATTCTGAAGCACCCCCCCCCCCCCATCAGGAAGACTGCTCACAAGGGCAGTGTAGAGCTTAATGATTCAGGCTTCCTAGATATGATGGTCCTTTTGACAAGCCCGAGTGCTCTGTTTTCTTGAGGGACGGTGAGTGTGGGGATGGAATTTATCCTGGTTGTCATGGTTCCTAGCCCCTCCCCCTTTTCTCCTTCATGAGAAGTAATAGCCATGATTGCCTCTTCTGCAAGCAACACCGGGGATACAGGAATCAGTGGCATGGAACGAGCTAAACGTACCCATAACGCAGGGAGAAACAGTAAGAAGAAAGAACAAAACCAAACATTTCGATGGAATCCCAAAAATTTAATATTTGATCCAGAACATTGGGTCTTGTAGAGATCCGGTCTTAGCCAGACTCCTTAAAATTTAGAAACAGATTAAGGCAAATGGTAATCATCTTAGAAATGGATCCATCATGTGTTAACCCCTATAGCCTGCGTCATATGTACTTTGACGATAGTTCTTGCCTTACTTCTACCAAATATCCGGTTTCGGTCGGATCCCGGGCGAACTAATTATTTTGCAAACTTGAAGTTCAAAAACGGATTACGCGTATCTGCTTACCCCTATGTCGAACCTCTACATCAACTTGAGATAAAACTTGAACTTTTAACAAACTTTCCGATTTCAGCCGGATTCGTGGCGGACTACGTGTCTGGGTAGAAAATGGTCGTCATACACGAATTCAGCATCTCTTCTTATCCGTGAATTGAACACCAAATGAAATTCATATAAAACTTTTACTTTTAACGAATTTCCGGTTTTGGTCGGATTCCGGGCGATCTACTTGTCCGGCGAGAAAATAATTTTCATATTCCGATTCAGCATGTTTCCTATCCTTATATTGAACCTCTAACCAATTTCAGACTAAACTGCAAATTTTGAAAAATCTTCTGTTTTTAGCCGGATTCCGGGTGAAATACATGTCAGGCGAGAAAGTAAATCTTCATATACGGATTCAGCATGTCTCCTTACCCTTGAACGACTATCTTAGCTTTTAAAAAATATTATTTGAAACCCCTCCCCTCTCCTAAATATGCAGATATGAGGCCCATCTACAGAACTCGACCTTTCCCTTGACCCAAAGAATCCTCACACCAAGTTTCATCCAAATATCTCCTTCCTTTCGAGAGTTATCGTGCTGACAGACGGACAACTTTTGCGAAGTCATAGGTATCCCTCCATTTACGTTTTGGGATCCCAAAAAATCGTACTAAAATATTTTCGCGACTATTTCTGTTTTCTACTATTTCTGTTTTATTGGGATCCTAAAACCTAAGTGGAGGTAACCTATGACATCGCATAAGTTATCGGTGTGTCCGTCCGTCTGTCAGCACGATAACTCTCGAAGGGAATAAGATATTTTGATGAAACTTGGTTTGACGGTTCTTTGGGTCAAGGGAAAGGTCGAGTTCGTAGATGGGCTCTGTAGCCCTATATTCCGGGTGAACTACATGTCAGGCGAGAAAGTAAATCTTCATATACGGATTCAGCATGTCTCCTTACCCCTGAACGACTATCTTAGCTTTTAAAAAATATTTTGTTCACCCCTTAATTTGAAACCCCTCCCCTCTCCTAAATATGCTGATATGAGGCCCATCTACGAACTCGACCTTTCCCTTGACCCAAAGAATCCTCACACCAAGTTTCATCCAAATATCTCCTTCCTTTCGAGAGTTATCGTGCTGACAGACGGACAACTTTTGCGAAGTCCCTCCATTTACGTTTTGGGATCCCAAAAAATCGTACTAAAATACTTTCGCGACTATTTCTGTTTTCTATTATTTCTGTTTTATTGGGATCCTAAAACCTAAGTGGAGGTAACCTATGACATCGCAAAAGTTATCGGTGTGTCCGTCCGTCTGTCAGCACGATAACTCTCGAAGGGAATAAGATATTTTGATGAAACTTGGTTTGACGGTTCTTTGGGTCAAGGGAAAGGTCGAGTTCGTAGATGGGCTCTGCAGCCCTATATTTAGGGTTCAAATTAAGGGACAGAGAAAATATTATTAAACAGCTAATGAGATAGTCGATTAAGGCATAAGAAGACATGCTGAACACGATTATGAAAACCATTTTCTCACATGAAAGCAGTTCGCCCAAAATCCCGCCAAACCGGAAAGTTTGATAAAAGTAAAAGTTTTATTTGTTTAGGGGTAAGTGACATGCTGAACACTGAACGTTGAACACTTGTGTGAAAATCATTTTCTACCCGTAAAAGTAGTTCGCGCGGAATCTCGCCGAAACCGGAAAATTTGTTGAAAGTAAAAATTTTATTTGAAGTTCATTAGATGTCCGATTTAGGAGTAAGAAGAGATGATGAATCCGTAAATGACAATCTTTTTACCCGGACATATAGTTCGCCCGGAATCCGGCTGAAACCGTAAAATTCGTTATAAGTTATATTGGAAGTTGGTTAGATTTTTCGAGCTTTTTCTTGGCCGGAAAAGCAGTTTGCCAGGAATTTGATGCCCACCAAGTGAGCATCTCCTCGCCGCCACCGGTAGCTACTACACTGTGAGAAGTTTTGTAACAGACAACACAGGGATGCGCGGTTTAAACAGACAACACTTGGGATCTTGCCTGTTGCCGCGACAAACATTACGCATGAAATGTTTTGCATAACAAAGATTGCCAAGAAGAGCAAAAAAAACGCCAAAAAAGCATCTGCTGACTTTTTTGTTTGTCGTCATGATATCGGAAAATTCAGCAGAGGTTTTTTGACCGTTTTTCGGCTCTTCCTGCAGTAAGAGCTGAAAAACCTCCAAAGTTGTTAAGCATAGCGTTACATGCATAACATTTGTCGCGGCAACAGATAACATCTCAAGTGTTGTTTGTTGAGTGTTGTCTGTTGAAACCGGGAATCCTTGTATGTCTGTGAATGAAAACTCTTACAGTGTAGTCAACTCCGGTAAGTGTGTCAAATTGCTGATCTTTCTTTATCCAGATATCTCTCAGAATTTACACCGCCAATGAATGTTTTCGGAATGAATTAATAGGCTACATTTTTGTTTCTTTTAATGGGAATGAAGAGGAGTGATCAGTTTAAACTCCAGTTTATGAGTGGTTGAGCTGGGAAAGAATGGCTTATCATCTTTGTGTACAATCCGAACGGAAAAACTTTCAGAACCCTTTTTCTGAAGATTTTTTTGTTGTTGTTAGCCAGTTGCGCCTCTGCGGTATGTTAAGAACACATAATATCTCCTCCGTCCTTCTCGCCTGAAAGCTTTGTAGGCCTCTTCAATTAATAAGATCTCCAAGGTAACCATTAACCAAGGAGTCTTTCAACCTTAGGTGACCTCACTTAGACGTTGATATTGCTTGTTTGTTTTTTTGCGGTAGCTTTCCTAGGCTACTCGACTAAATGAGAAAACAGCTCTGAAGTTTCTGATTAGAAAAGGGCTCACCTTGCTATAGGAAACTTGCTTATGTTGTTATATAAGCAATATGGCTCGAAAATCCGAGCTCCTGAAGCCCCCCCCCCCCCCTAAAGTGGAAACACGGAAACATTTGCATGTAGGATCTTCCCGTCCAATTTACTCGAAAAAAGCAATAATTGGGAATTGGGTGTGTCTCGGGCGATGCCATTTTTAGTTTGCCGAGGTCTTGTCTTATGATTCGAACCAGAGCAAAATAACACTAAGGAGTAGCGCCAAGACTAGAAAAAGTGACACACTCGAATAACAGCGACACTGGCGCCTCTAGTGATACATAACATCCTTATTGACACTCGATCAGTCGTGCACCAGCGCTGGCTCCGATAATTCCGTATGCAAATACAGCAGACAAAAAGATACAGAGCGTGTTCCACCCTACTTACCGTAGTTACTACGCATGACGTCACGAATTCTGACTTCTTGGCGTCAACGATGGAATGCATTTGTCTATTTTCAGCAAAATATCGTGCCACGGGCTAATCCGGCCAATACACACACAATCACAATCACCCGAGCGTGGTAAGCAAATAGTTACTATTAGTTGCAATTTCGAGAAGGTTGGAACGGTCAGCGTAGTAACTTTTCACGAAGTCGGAACGAAGATAGTAACTAATAGATACTATTGTTAGAAGGGTTGAACACGCTCACAACCTCCCCTTTTTCGCCGATGGGAGCAGACTAACATCTTCGTTGCACTAGAATTTTCTAACCCGTAAGTTCGGCTGTCCTCCGACAAAACCTCAAATTTTAGTTAGGAGTGGATCCCACCTAATCAGACCACGAGGAACTCAATGGTGAAATCAGAATTTTTCTTCGATGGTTAGTTTCTTAGATCTCACTAGTATCTACTGAAGGTCTCAACTTTATTTTCGGGCTTTACCTAGCATGTAATACTATAAATTTACATCTTCTCCAAAACTAGTACCTGACAAACCTACGCTCCACCAGCAACAAAATCACCAGCACTTTATTGTTTACGAAACTACGAACGTGTCCGAAAGCTCCGAAACGAACGAAAATGCTGAATTAATTCAGCATTTCATGCAGCATTTCGCTTTCGGACTTAATTTTCGCTCAATTAATGCAGCACTAATTCAGCATAAAATTCATCGGCAAATTCAGCAAGAATGCTAAATTTTCATGAAGAAACTGACGAGTACGGCGATTCTCTCAGTGTTTTCGGCGGCAAACGTAACAAATTCAAAAAGACAACTGACAATTCGGCAAACATACCAAATTTAAGACAACTGGCGATCATGGCCAACGAAGCAGGAAAGATAAGAAGGTTGGATATCAGTAGCTCATCCATTTTGTCAGCTTTATACAGCTAATTCTTTTTTCTTCTTCTTCTTCCTGACTTAAATTTGGGTATTCTAGAAGTGTCAGAGAGAAAAAAAGGTAACAGCTTACGGACAAAAAAAGAAAAGAAAATGCAGCATTAATGCAGCATTTACAGCACCAAAAAGCTTTCGGACATGTTCTGTATTAGTTTGCTGAATGTGTACAAAAAAAAGAAGCAGCTTTAAGAAACAACGTTTTCGCGTTTTTCTCGGAAGCTACTCAGGTGCAGATACTAGGTTTTGCCGCAGGACAGCCGAGTTTGTCTCGCTCTAAATTTCGCGAGCGTAGTGGGTGGTGCTACGAGTAAGACCCGTTTCCAGTGCATAGGATTATGGTTGGAATTGGTTGGAACCAAGCGGAACATTTGGTCAGTTCGCAGCGACTGCAAAACTCGTTTGTCAGTACAAGGCACGCCTCTTTTTTGCTGAACTTGCTTTTCAGCTCAAAATTCTCTGCTTGATTTAGTGTATGTGCATTTTCTTCCAGCGGAGGGGGCCTGACCGTCCCCTCAAGAGTGCTACCAGGGCTTTCAAAAGACCCGGCTGATAGCTGATATTGTTTGGAGAAGCTATTTGCCCGAAGTAAAAGAGCCGTCTCCACTGCCGCGCTGTTAAAAGCTTTTCACAGATCAGTAAACATCCTGAATACAGAAGACAGACCTGTGGCGTAATGGAGGGGGCCTGTTTCCGAGCGTGGAACTAGAATGGGGGTGTGAAAACACCCTTCTAAAAGTTGTGTATGAGGACTGAAGCGAGACAGAGTCCTGGGTGCAATTGATTGGATGGTTGACGGGAGAAAGTTTCATGGAAGCAGCAAGCTATTGGTTATCGGCGGATGCTTCGTAATAGCTATTACGGAAGGACAGTTGATCTCTTAGCTCTTACTTCCAGTTCACTGTCTCGAGTAATCTGATCATTTTGTGTTCTTCGGAGGAATTACAGGACTTTATGTAGCCTAATGAGTTTTTCTTCCTTAGTTGCCTTCTGAACGGTTTGAAAAAGCTTTCGGGCTTGTCCATGTCTCAGTTCAGTTTCAATTTCATTGGACTATATTTAAAGACAACGACAAAAAATACACAATTAATATTCCTGCCAGGAAAGCACAAATGTAGTGCTTGGGTAGGGCGGGGAAATAACCGATATTAATTAAACACCGAACAGAATCAACTAACTGAATATTCTATTGAAAGAAAAAGGGAGGAGAGGAAAAAAATAACCTGTGGTTTCAACTTTAAATAAAATGAGGGAAAAAATAAGGGAAGGAAGGAACGAGAAAGAGAAATAACACTAAACAGTTTTCCTGTAATGACCTTTCGCTGCTCGCTTGAAGGAAATGATGTTATATGAATTCCGGATATGTAACGGTAGTAGATTCCAAATTGTCGGCGCAAAAAAATCGAAGTAAAAAAGAAGATCTTTTTGTTGATGGCGCTTCTTGGACGATGTCACAAGAGTTTCGGGTGTCATAAGAATGCAAGTCTTGATTTAGTGAGAACAAATTTTGGAATGAAGACGGATGGAGGTTATTGAAATACTTGTAGCAAAAAGGCGCGATCTGGAAATCTCGAGTCTTCAAAACATCAAATATTCGTCAAATAAAGCTTCTTGTTTGTCCGCTGCTGTACTTGGCTTATATAGACGCATTTTCTGACCGGCGGTATTGTTGTATACATCGGTTAGAGTGATGATAATACAAAAATTTAACTAGTGTATTCACTTGTCATTGAAAACACAGCGTGATCTCTCTTTTCGTTACTTTGTACTGCCCTATTTTCCTTCTTATCTAGTGCGTAATAAAATTTCACTACTCCATTCATTGCTGGAAACATGCCTGAATCATCTACTCCTTGCAGATTTTTTTTATTGTCGCGGTGCCAACCTCTTATGGTTTGAATAAGCTCCTCAGTATCTGTGATGTTTTTGCATCATAGCACGATATTCTTTCAATGAAATGCCTCAAGTACGAGGACATTCATCGTTAGAGGAGGCACTTCTTTGTCGTCTTTCTGACTCTTGAGATTGAGCTCAAATTTTCCACTAAGCCAACCTTCTGTGTTGTTTGTGTGACAGTTTCTTCTTACCGCTAGTTTGCACCCAAGACTCGTCGGCACTCCTCTTGTTGTTTTTTTTCTTTTTGTATATATATATATATATTTTATTTATAACGCGCCAAATACAGAATGTGGTAGCGGAGTAAAGGGAATAACGCGAAATAACACACGATAAAATAACAGTATAAACACAAAAAATTTAGACATAATTACTAACTGGGCCTGAAAAATTAATGAAAAACATCATGTACTCGAAGACCAGGATGACGAGATGTAGATAGTAGTGACGCTGACGTTTTCTTGAGTGAACGAATCACATCTTGGACGCCGAACTTCTGAACTAATTTGTGGTTGCGGCAGGAACGAGGAAGGTACATGAAAAATTTACAATGATTATAGTAACACATGATTATTTGTATATCCGCTTAGTTTATATGGCTTGTCATTTGGTCGATCTGTTATATCGACATAAGGGTACGTGAACAGACCGTCCGTATTTTCGCAACTGGATCCGAATTGGCTCCTTCGCTATAAAATGTTGACGCATTGTATGCAGGTTTTCCCATAGTAACGCGAGGTTCGCATACGAAATCTTATCGTACTGTTTGTGCCCATGGCTAATTTTGCTTGTATAACGGCCGGAATTTTTGGATCTCGTAAATAATGTAGCATAGGGATCTCCATTGTCTCTTGTCGCCACTGTCTTTTTCGGAAGCGGGTTTGTCTTTGTTTCCACGCTAAAAAAAAACAGGAATCTGAAACTTGAAGATACGACTAAAAGGGGCTTTTTTCCGTAAGATAGTGATTCATGCAGGAAAGTCTTTATATTTCCTTGAAGGAAAGAGTGCATTCCATGAAAGAAGAAAGGCATCGTCCACGGTGAAGCCCGGCACTCGTCGGTCGGCTGGGAGAGGGAGGTCTGTGGTCTCCGGCTGTAGTTTTAAGGCTCAAACAAGGACCAATTTTTCCGAGGGGTTGCTCTCTCTGCGTCACCGATGTACACCTCGGGGCGTCACCGGCACCATGGAACGCGCCACTTGGTGTACATCGTTTTTGGGAGAGAGCAGCCCCTCGAGTTTTTCCGTCGGATGCGAATTTCCTCCTTCGCTCCTAAATTTTGAAGAATCAAATGCAGGTATAATATCGCATGCGTATTTTTTAATGCGAAATATGGTCGGATTGTGTGTGCACATAGCTTTAAAGCACAATTCTTACTAGAAAGGATCTTTCCATGATATAATGTCTCAGAAATGTCGTTTTCGAAATTAGCATTACCTTCCATGTACAATTAGTAATTTTCTTGTTAGTGCTTTTTGGCTCTATCCAGCCTTCGCTCTCTTCGACGCGGCGACTGGACGCAAAACATTTGAAAAGGGAATGTGCCGTGGACAAGAATTGGGAAAACCAAAAGAAAGTGAAAATATATAAAATATACCTGATGATCCAACATGTCTTCCAAAGTGTAAAATAATACTTCGAAGCTCCTCATATCTTTATTTATGAAAGAGCAGTCGGCTGGCAGAACTCGGCTAGGCCGAAGAAGCGCTAAGAAGTTATAGGTAGAGCACGGATTTCAGAAGCTTACAATTCCATAAGGGAGGTAAGAATAATATAAAAGGCCAACTAAGCAAGAGGTGTCCTTTGAGCGACTAACCTACCACCCACAGTATCTGTGCCGTCCGCAGTAACGAAACCAGGTTTGGCATCTGCTGACAGGACAAAATATTGTCTGGCAACCCAGGAAAATCTCGGCTAGCGTTAGAAATTGAATAATTCAAATAAAGTGCTTCACAGGGATTTGTAAAGAGAAAGATTTGAAAGGTCAGTAGACCTCGAAAGTCGTCACTTTGGGTGTGGAAACAGTGAAAAGCAAGACGGGTCCTTAATAAACTAAAAACTAACATGTCTAAAGAAATTAAAAAAAGATTGACCTAACCCCGTTGTCTTTTACTCTTTTAATGTCTCTCCATAAAAACACGTTTTCTTCAGGTTAAAGTGGCCTTCGGAAATGTTTGGAAAGAGAGCCTTTTTGAACTGTCAGGTGGCCAGCGTTCGCTTGTCGCCCTTTCCCTCATCCTGGCCCTGCTGTTGTTCAAGCCTGCACCGTTATACATTCTTGACGAAGTAGATGCTGCGCTAGATCTCTCTCACACCCAGAACATCGGCTACATGTTGAAAACCCACTTCAAGAATTCCCAGGTGAGCTATATTTTTCGTATCCATGGAATCTTGCCCTTTTCTTATCAACTTGCCCTCTAAAGCAAGACGTGAATTTAAAAACTCACTATCCCCAAGCGGGAGTTAGACCAGCGACCTCTCAGATTAGAAGCCAAGCTTCCTACCAGTACTGCTTTTGAGGGACTCGACACCGTTCCTTCCTGTAGCTTCTAAATTCGGTTCTAAGTTCCTTCCATTGTTTGACACTTCTAGAACACTGAAAGGGTTAGTACATCAGAAAGTATCCAGTGTTATCCCTATTTCGTTTCTTGAGAAATTGCTTTTGCCAACTTTTGCAGTCAGCCAGGCAACAGTCAGATTGTTCAGATCAGGGTTTCCGGTGTTTCTTCGGTAAGGGCTATGTTTTCGCTAAGTTTGTTAACGCTGGTCAAACTAGATGCTCCCCCATTTCGACCCCAATGGTCGTATTGGTGACCCCTCGTTGGTCCCTTTTCCGGGGCTGGTAGGCAGCAAGTGTCAAGTGTCCATGAGTTTTCGTTCAAACTCTCCAAACCTGAACGTTGCGTCTCCAGATCAATCAAGTCTTAAATCGTAACAATACCAGGTTTTCTCCCAAAGATCAGAAGTAAACTCCCAAACAGTTACAATGTGGCATGATATTTATTCAACTCGGAGTCCTGCCGGACAAAGGCTGTACTTCATACAACGTACAATAGTCCTGACACCACTTTGACAAAAATTGCCTTGGTTTTTTCGGGTCTAGAAACACCATTGTTTGTTGATTTTCTTGTGCTGATGTCTTGGCGCTAATCATACATTCCTGGTGCGTAGTTTACATGTTGTCAACTCGACTAACTCCAGAAAAATGACTGGCTACATCCATCAAAAATTTCTAAACTTGGCTTTCAGACCACGCGGTCCTTCCTTTCGTTCTAGCACAATGCATCACATTCAAGATTCCAATTTGATACAGGCCGAACAAATGGTCGATATAACTCAAGAATATATGAACTACCAAGTACCCCTAACAGTGAGGCGCGCTTCAACAGAAACTAGAGCAAGATAAGATAATTTTAAAATTACTTTCACAGCAATCATGCCGAATTTCCATTTCTCGTCAACATATCATATACGAAAACGGTGTCAATGGACATTAACAGCAGATTTGTAGATGTCAATATATACATATACAATTTAAACACAACCGAATTATATAAATGCAAACGGAACAAAACAAATTCATTTTTAGTCGTGAACTTTCTGGGGGGGGGGGGTCCCGGGGAGGTCTACTTCTGGGAGGATCGTGAATGGGTGGGAAGAGATCACGGAACCTTGGGTTAAAAAAAGCTCGTGTTCCGTAACCAAAGCACAGTGTTTGTCTCCTTTCCTCAAGCGTAGTGAGCCCGAACTTTTTGAGAAGATACAAATAGGGGAGCTTTCCTTCCCGCCTAATAATGCGCTACTCCCTTTTTTGGATACATTCTATCCGGTCTGAAAGATCTTTAGTAAGGCTAAAATGCCATACCGGACAAGCATACTCGAGAACTGGGCGTATCAACGAAGTATGAAAGTGGAGCAAATCTGAAGGTGGTGAAAATTTAACCATGTGTTTTAGGAGGGACAGCGGGGGGAAAGATTGTTTAGTCATAGTTTCGACATGGGAGTCCCATTTATGGTCGTTAGAGAGTTTAACACCCAACAGCTTTACCACCGAAAGAGTTACTCCTGGGGGAATGGAGTTAATAAAGTTAAACGACGAAACACAAGAATTCGTTAGTGCCACAGTTTGAAGTCTACAATACTTTCACATAACCCGTTACGTTTTATTTTAAGCTAAGTTTACTTCAAATTCCTAACGCTACGTAAGCCACTTTTCATTAACCCTTCACGTTGATTTCTTACGTATAAATATAACCCGATGTGCCGACGAGTCAACCGACGCCCAACAAAAGCATACAAAATTGTATTTCTTCTGTATTCCTTATGTATAAAAAGAACCCGATGTGCCGACGACAATACCGAGGGCCGACAAAGGCATGCCGAACTCGATTTCTTCCATGTTTTGCCCGACAAATATTTGCAGGATTTTATTTCTTGCGTAAAAAAGAACCCGAGGTCTCGACGACGCCCGACAACAGCATACAAGTTTGATTTCTTCTTTATTCCTTATGTATAACAAGACCAAAGGTTTCGATGGGATCCCAAAAATTCAATATTTGATCCAGACAATTGGGTCTTGTCTTCGCCAGATCCAGTCTTCGCCAGACTCCTTGAACATTTTTACTATTAAAATTAAAAAACAGGTTAATCATCTGAGAAAAAAAAGTTCAGGTATTGAATCAGCATGTGTGTTTACCCCTATAAGCCATCTCTGTATTGACGAAAACTTTCTGCCACTTCTGACAATGTCCCGGTTTCGGCCGAATTCCGGAACTACTTTTCCGGCGAAAAAAGAAAGCTCAAAAACGAACTCAGCGTATCTTCTTTCCCCAATATTGAACATCTAATCAACTTCAAGGAAAAATTCAACTTATAACAAATTTTCCGGCTCCAGCCGGATTCCCGTCGAACTATATGTTCGGGTAAAAAATTATTGTCATAAACGGATTCACCATCTCTTTACCCCTAAATCGAATATCTAATCAACTACAAATAAAACTCTAACTTTTAACAATTTTCGGTTTTGGCCGGATTCCGGGCGAACTACTTGTCTGGGTAGAAAATTGTTTTCACATAAGTGGTCAGCATGTCTTCTTACCCCTAAATCGAACATCTAATCAACTCCAAATAAAACTTTTACTTTTAACAAACATTCCGGTTTTGGCCGGATTACGGGCGAAAGAAAATATTTTTCACCATTGTGTTCAGCATGGCTTCCTACCCATAAATCCAACATCTAATCAACTTCAAATAAGACTTTTACTTTTAACAGACTTTCCGGTTTTGGCCGGATTCTGGGCTAGCTACTTGTCCGGCGATAAAACGGTTTTCACCATCGTGCTTAGCATGTCTTCTTACCCTTAAATCAAACATCTAATCAACTTCAAATAAAACTTTTACTTTTAACAAACTTTCCGGTTTTGGCCGGATCCGGGCGAACTACTTTTCCGAAATAGTTTTCACCATCGTGTTCAACATGTCTTCTTACCCCATAATCGACTATCACATTATCTGTTTAAAATATTTAATTTGCCCCTTAATCTAAAACCCCTCCCGCACCCCTAAATGTAGGGCTAAATAGCCCATCTACGTACTTGACCTTACTCTTGACCCAAAGAATCCTCACACTAAGTTTCATCAAAATATCTCATTCCCTTCGAGAGTTACAGTGCGCACAGATTGACGGACGGACAGAGGGACAACTTTTGCGATGTCATAGGTATCCCTCCACTTACGTTTTGGGATCCAAAAAAGAACCCGAGAATACCTAGGCCCGACAAAAAGCATGCAGGATTCGATTTCTTCCTTATTTTGCCCGACACATGTTTGCAGGATTTTATTTCTTGCGTATAAAAACAACCCGATGTGCCGACGAGTCGACCGACGCTCGACAAAAGCATTCAAAATTATATTTCTTCTTTCCCTAGCCCCCCATTTCAATATTCATCCATATCACAATCCTGCAAAAATTTTCGGATTAACCGCGGCCACGCTTTTGGTGAATCATCCTTCAGAGCCTCCAGGTACGCTGATTTTAGTTAGTCTTATTCTTGGCATTTGTGTCACTCTCTGCCAAAATCTTATCATATTTACTAGCCTAGCATTTCTTACAGAAAATAAACCTGATTCCCCTCTCACTACTAAACTGTTCGTATACTTACTGAGTCCTAACCATCTCTTAAAATAACCTAGATGAATCGTCTCTATTTTTTCCCCTTTCTCATGTCCCCACACCTCAGACTCGTAATGCATAACTGAAGCTACCTTACTTCTGATCTTCTGACGAGGACACTTGCCAAGAAGGGCCGAAATATAGCTGATGAAGCATCTTAGCTGACGCATCCGTTGTATACATTACTTGAAAGTCAGTCACAAGATTGATTTTAGCCGTAATTCATTTGCCTGGTGGACGATCTCTAAACATTTAGTTTCATTTTTTATTTGTCTAGTGTACATGCTTTGGACTGAACGACTAGACCCCATCTCCGTCCGTAGCTTTTGCAACTAATAATTTAATTGCCCGTTGCGGGTAGAGCTGAAGTACTTATGAAATGTGTCTCAAGTCGGTATTTACGTTCAAGTGTAGATTCCTTCTGATGACAACGGGACTTGGATTACGTTTCCTTATCCATTATATTTTGTTCAACTCTTTCACGCCAGCAGCAAATCCGTTAAGGCTGGCGTAAACGTTTAATTATTAAGTTTATTTTTTTTCCTCAAATTTTCATCGCTCTCATCGAAGAGAACTTATTCTGTTTTTCCTTGCACATCGAAGATCTTCCTGGACAAACTGGCAAATCTTCTCATCGAGTTAATCCGTTGTGTTTGTTTCCTTCTGCCTCGTATCATGTTCCCTTGAGTTTCAACTCTGGGTTAATGGACCGTAAGAGGCTCAGTGGGAAGGGAGTACGTAGGAGAATCTGAGTGAACCTCAAGTCCCTTAAAGGCACAGAAAACTTGACTACGCAACTTTCGGCCATCAAACCTACCTGCGGGGCTTATATAAAGATGCAGGGACTTATTGTCGACAGGACCCCCCTTCTTTGTTATCTCCAACCCCCTCCTTAGTGTTCCCAAAGCTAGCTGGCAGGCCCTTGCCCCTTATGCACTGTAATTATGCACTTATGCACTGTAAAAGTTCGCCTTTGGCCGTTTTTCGGCCATAGTATCGGGATTGTGGTCAAGAGATCGTGCGTTCGATTCCTACTCCTGGCACACAAACATTTTGCTTGTTTTTCTACCAACTCAAAAGTCGAATTCTCGGAAACTGCAATGCTCGTAACGAGAATTTTTCTTACTCTCAATGTCGACCAGGGTACATTCTTGATATGTCAGGTAGCTCCCCGAGTCAAGTTTGAGTCAAGTTTTCTGTTCTTTTAATTAAGCAACTGTGTAAGGGTTGCGTAACTATCAGAAGCACAACTCTTACTAGAGTAGCTTTTTCACGATAAAATGGTCCTGAAGTAGTGATTGATTCTCGAATTTCTTAATAAACTACATGATCGGGATAGCTGTTAGTTTTTGAATCGGGTGGCTGTTTGTTTTCTGAGTTTGCTAGAATGTAGTAAACGACGAATTACAGAACGGATTAAAATGACAGAAACTTAAAAGAAAATGTTGAGCTTATTTGCTGCTTTTCACTGAATGTTATATAGATGAGACGCCGCCTAAACTGTCTTCTGTGTTTCAGTGCGTTTCTGGTGGGCTCTTACTTCAAACTAAACAGAAATCTCTAGCTGCCTTTATTGCCCTTTCGCTCCTTGTTTATTTTCCTTTCCTATCGTCGCTGTTTAGTTCTGGAAACTGAATCTCGAACAGGCGACACTTTATTCTCGTCGTTAGGCGCAACTGTCAGCCAGGAGAAACAAGACCAAAGGTTTCGATGGGATCCCAAAAATCTAATATTTGATCCAGAAAATTGGGTCTTGTCTTCGCCAGATCCAGTCTTCGCCAGGCTAATCATCAGAGAGAACCAAGTTCAGATATACCTCTATAAGCCATATCTATTTTGACGATACTGACCGAAACTTTCTGCGTTACTTCTGCCAAATTTCCGGGTTTGCCCGAATTCCAAGCGAACTACTAGTCCAGCAAAAAAAAGAAAATTCAGAAATGAATCCAGCGGCCCTGTAAAGAACATATCATCAACTTTAAATAAAACTTTGACTTAAAAAAAAAATCCGGTCAGAACCGGATTCCGGAGTAATTATATGCCCGGGTAAAAAATTATTGTCATACACAGACTCGGCGTCTCTTATTACCCCCAAATCTGTCATCTAATCAACTTCAAATAAAACTTTCGCTTTTTAACAAACTTTCTGGTTTTGGCCGGATTCCTGGCGAATTTGTTGTCCGGTGAGAAAATAGTTTTCACCATCGTGTTCAGCATGTCTTCTTACCCCTAAATCAAACATTTAATCAACTTCAAATGAAACTTTTACTTTTAACCAACTTTCCGTTTTTTGCTGGATTCCGGACGAACTACTTGTCCGACAAGAAAATGATGTTCACCATCGTATTCAGCATGTCTTCTTACCCCATAATCGACTATCACATTAGCTGTTTAAAAATATTTCTTTTGTCCCTTAATTTGAAACCCCTCCCCCACCCTCAGATATAGGGCTACATAGCCCATCTTTGAAGTTGACCTGTACTTTGACCCAAAGGATCCTCCCACGAAGTTTCATCAAAATATCTCAATCTCTTCGAGAATTATCGTGCGGACAGACGGACAACTTTTGCGATGTCATAGGTATCCCTCCACTTACGTTTTGGGATCCCAAAAACGATTGTTAGTAAAGTTATGCCATGGACATTGCAAATCTGTCGAGACGTCCGTGCTTCTTTCTGCTATCATGATAATTCCAAACAGATTTGAGTATAAGTAAGGTAAGGTATCAGAATCAGCTATACAGGCCTAACTGGCGGTACAGATCTCCGATTCTCTGCCCTCGGCGAGGAGTGCTATGGGCGGTTGGGGGCTAACCATCTTGGTGCTTTCGGACGCCCTCCTGTCACATTCACCAGATTCCTCCAGGCACCCATATGGGTGTTGGCTTGCCTTCACATAGATACGCCATAAACCCCCGTCACAAACCTAACAGTATAGGCACACTGGGACTTGAACAAGCAACCCGTCGCTTACCAGTTCGGCGCGCTAACCATTCGGCCACGGTCACATAACGGATTTGAGTATGAGTCCCATAGGTATCGCCGGAGCTAGTTCTTTAAGTGAGGTTCATATACTAGATAGAAATTTTACCTCATTATTTCGGGGTAGAGTGGAGCTCTTAGACAAAAGGGAAGGAGTTTGTCAAAATAAATAGAAGTTTGATATAGGGGCAGTAGCTACGACATTAGAAACGAAATTAGTTCTGCGCTTCTTTTTTCTGGTGGATGTTTCGGCCAGGGTCCAGAGAAACCCGTAAACTGAGTATGAAACCAAAACCCAAAACAGTTTTATTTGGAGTGTAAAGGTGCTTTCACACAAGCCCGAAAGTCGTACATTAAGTGAGCTACGTTAAGGTGCCTTCAGACCGAAACGGTAATCTGTTACGTTACGTTGACTGTTGCACAACTCCAGCGGACCCCTTCAGACTGACTAAAGAATAAGATTGGATAATTTATTTTATTCTGTAAATTTTTCAACCTTTTTTCCGAAGAATAAAATGGTCGTATTTCAGCTACTAAATGCTATCTACCTTTTTTGTAAGTAATTGAGAGCAATCCTGGGAAACTTGAAAGAAATTTAGGAAATGAAACTTAAAAATTTATGTCATTAGGATGCAGTTGCCTGAAGCGCTGCCATTAGGACAAAATATGCTCTATTTCAAAAATCTGCAGAGATGTAGACTATTTTTCAATTGCTTTGACAATTTCTGCTGTTTCGAGCTAATGTGACAAGGATCTATTTTTTCCATTAAGGTCTCTTATGGAGAAATCGGCAATCAAACGAGGTAAATCCTTTTTACTAAATTTCCCCCTCATCTTGTTACATTGCCTTACATTACATTTCGTAAATTTAACGAATTTCAGCATTTGATTTTTATGGCACTTGAGCTTACTCAAGTGCCATATAGCGATTGTAATTTCTGTCCGTCAGTCGGTCTGTCGGTCCCGGTTTTGCTAGTTCGGGCACTTCCAGATAAGCTAGGACGATGAAACTTGGCAAGCATATCAGGAATTGAACCAGATTAAATTAGAAATTGTCGCTTCCTCGATCCGACCATCTGGAGGGGAGTGGAGGGAGGGGGAATCCGGAAAAAATAGGAAAAATGAGATATTTTTAGCTTACGAACGGGTGATCGGATCTTAATGAAACTTAATACATGGAAGGACTTCGTGTCTCAGACCCTCCATTTTAAATCCAGGCCGGATCCGGTGACACTGGGGGGAGTTAGAGGGGGAAACCGGAAATCTTGGAAAACACTTAGAGTGGAGGGATCCGAATGAAACTTGGTGGAAAGTACAAGCAAAAGTCCTAGATACGTGACTGATATAACCGGAACGGATCTGCTCACTTTGGGGGAGTTGGCGGGGGGGGAGAAGTCCGAATTTGTAGTGATCCCGCGAGTTCCGTGCTTCCTGATGTGCTGGGACGATGGAAATTGACAGGCATGTCTGGGACCCGACCAGCTTAAATAGGAAATCATCAATTCCCCGATTCGACCATCTGGGGGGGGGGGGAGTGGAGGGAGGGTGAAGCCAAAATTTGAGGTATTTTTAGCTTGCGAACGGGTGATCGGATCTTGATGAAAATTGATATTTAGGATGACCTCGTGTCTCAGACACCTCACTTTAAATCCGGGCCGGATCCGATGATACTGGGGGGAGGGGGGAGTTGGAGGAGGGAACCGGAAATTTTGAGAAACGCTTAAAGTGGAGGGATCGGGATGAAACTTGGTGGGAAAAACTAGCACAGGTCCTAGAAACGTCATTTACATAACCGGACCGGATCAGGGCACTGTGGGGGAGTTGGGGTGGGGAACCGGAAATTTTGAGAAACGCTTAAAGTGGAGGGATCGGGATGAAACTTGGTGGGAAAAACAAGCACAGGTCCTAGACACGTCATTGACATAACCGGACCGGATCAGGGCACTGTGGGGGAGTTGGGGTGGGGGTCCGGATTTCTAGCGATCCCGCGAGTTCGGCATACTTCCTGGTGTCCTAGGGCGATGAAACTTGGCAGGTATGTCAGGGATCCGAACAGATTGACTTGAGAACAGCCGTTTCCCCGACCCGACCATCGTGGGGGGAGTGGGTGGATGGGGAGTCCGGAATCTAGTGGCGTGCATAACTTTTGAACGGGTGATCGGATTTTGATGAAAATTGATATTTAGGATGACCTTGTGTCTCAGACACCTCACTTTAAATCCGGGCCGGATCCGATGACACTGGGGGGAGTTGGAGGAGGGAACCGGAAGTTTTGATAAACGCTTAAAGTGGAGGGATTGGGATGAAACTTGGTGGGAAAAACAAGCACAGGTCCTCGACATGTCATTAACATAACCAGACCGGATCAGGGCACTGTGGGGGAGTTGGGGTGGGGGTCCGGATTTCTAGCGATCCTGCGAGTTCGGCATACTTCCTGATGTCCTAAGGCGATGAAACTTGGCAGGTATGTCAGGGATCCGAACAGATTGACTTGAGAAAAGCCGTTTCCCCGACCCGACCATCGTGGGGGGAGTGGGTGGATGGGGAGTCCGGAATCTAGTGGCGTGCATAACTTTTGAACGGGTGATCGGATTTGAATGAAACTTGTCTGGTGAGCTATCGCCTCGGACATTCAGTGTCACGTCCGGGTCGGGTCCGATACCTGTGGGGATGGGGGGGGGGGGGGTGTGGAAAACTCAAGAAACTCTAAAAGCAGAGCGATTGGGACGAAACTTAATGGATGGAACAAGCATTAGGCCTAGATGAAATTGACGGAGCCAGATGGTTTCGGGGCTCTGTGGGGGGAGTTGGAGGGGGTTTCCTGGAATTCCGGTAGTCGTGAGTTAGAATAGTTCCAGATGTAAAACGACAACGAAACTTTGCAGGCATATTAGCGACCCGAATTATCTTGACTTAAAAACCTGACACAACATACCCCCGGAAACTTCCGTTCCTAGATCCGAGCATTTTTGGGGGAGCAAGAGAAGAGAAATATGGACTTCTATAAATTGCGAACGAGTGGTCGGATTCGAGGGAAACTTCATGGGTGATACGAATCGATGGCCTCGACATGTAAAACATGCGTTCGAACCATATGCGACCACGATTAGGGGAATTGTGGGTGGGGGGACTTTTGACATGCACAAAAACCAAAGGGATGGACCGAATGAGATGCAATTCGACAGTGCCGAGTTTATGCGGCCTAGATTTGTTATTTGGCGTCTGGGCCGGATTCGGCCAAGGTAGGGGGGGGTACTGGAAACTTGCAGATAGGCTATGCTCCAATTTCAGTCAAACTTGATGAGGGAATTAAGAGATTGGGCCCGAACCGGCTCCGACAACGTTGGTGGGAAGGGGGGGGGGTACCGGAACTTTCCAAAAATGCTCAGATTCGAGTGAAACTTGGTAGATGGTATAAACGAAGATGCTTTAGGTGGTCGATTTTTTTTTATTCCGAACCAGATTCGGCCACGGTAGGTGGAAATAGAGTGAGTACCGGAAATCGTGTAGCACGTCTAGGGATCAAACAAATGGATTTATTGGGATGAAAGTTTGAACAGTCATGTGCATTTGCAATCGAGACGATGCCGGAACTGCTCAGAAATTAGTGAAACTAAATATCCTATTTCTATTTCCGAACCGCCTTTTTGGATGGCGGGTGTATTTTGTGACGTTTTCATCTACTTTCTTGTACAACCTACTCGTACAAGTGCCATATGAGCTCGTAGCTCTTGTTATGGTACTTGAGCTTACTCAAGTGCCATATAGCGATTGTAATTTCTGTCCGTCAGTCGGTCTGTCGGTCCCGGTTTTGCTACTTCGGGCACTTCCAGATAAGCTAGGTCGATGAAACTTGGCAGGCATATCAGGAACTGGACCAGATTAAATTAGAAATTGTCGCTTCCTGATCCGACCATCTGGAGGGGAGTGGAGGGAGGGGGAATCCGGAAAAAATAGGAAAAATGAGATATTTTTAGCTTACGAACGGGTGATCGGATCTTAATGAAACTTGATATCTGGAAGGACTTTGTGTCTCAGACCCTCCATTTTAAATCCAGACCGGATCCGGTGACACTGGGGGGAGTTGGAGGGGGAAACCGGAAATCTTGGAAAACACTTAGAGTGCAGGGATCCGGTGAAACTTGGTGGAAAGGACAAGCAAAAGTCCTAGATACGTGATTGATACAACCGGAACGGATCCGCTCACTTTGGGGGAGCTGGTGGTGGGGGGGGGGAGAAGTCCGAATTTGTAGTGATCCCGCGAGTTCCGTGCTTCCTGATGTGCTGGGACGATGGAAATTGACAGGCATGTCTGGGACCCGACCAGATTAAATAGGAAATCGTCAGTTCCCCGATTCGACCATCTGGGGGGGGGGGGGGGAGTGGAGGGAGGGTGAAGCCAAAATTTGAGGTATTTTTAGCTTGCGAACGGGTGATCGGATCTTGATAAAAATTGATATTTAGGATGACCTCGTGTCTCAGACATCTCACTTTAAATCCAGGCCGGATCCGATGACACTGGGATGACATCCAGACCGGATCCGATGACACTGGAACCGGAAAATTTGAGAAACGCTTAAATTGGAGGGATCGGGATGAAACTTGGTGGGAAAAACAAGCACAGGTCCTAGACACGCCATTGACATAACCGGACCGGATCAGGGCACTGTGGGGGAATTGGGGTGGGGGTCCGGATTTCTAGCGATCTCGCGAGTTCGGCATACTTCCTGATGTCCTAGGGCGATGAAACTTGGCAGGTATATCAGGGATCCGAGCAGATTGACTTGAGAACAGCCATTTTCCCGACCCGACCATCGTGGGGGGAGTGGGTGGATGGGGAGTCCGGAATCTAGTGGCGTGCATAACTTTCGAACGGGTGATCGGATTTGAATGAAACTTGTCTGGTGAGCTATCGCCTCGGACGTTCAGTGTCAGGTCCGGGTCGGGTCCGATACCTGTGGGGAGGGGGGGGGGGTTGGTGGAAAACTCAAGAAACTCTAAAAACAGAGGGATTGGGAAGAAGCAGCTTAATTTTGTATCGTATTGTTGTGTAATTCTCTTTTCTTTTTCTTTTTCTTTTGTTTCTTTACCAACTCCTCCGACCATTTACATTGTATTTGTATTGAGGGTTTAAATAAAATTATTATTAATGGATGGATCATGCATTAGGCCTAGATGAAATTGACGGAGCCAGATGGTTTCGGGGCTCTGTGGGGGGAGTTGGAGGGGGTTTCCTGGAATTCCGGTAGTCGTGAGTTAGAATAGTTCCAGATGTAAAACGACAACGAAACTTTGCAGGCACATTAGCGACCCGAATTATCTTGACTTAAGAACCTGACACAACATACACCTGGAAACTTCCGTTCCTAGATCCAAGCATTTTTTGGGGAGCAGAGAAGAGAAATATGGAAATTGACTTCTATAAATTGCGAACGAGTGGTCTGATTCGAGTGAAACTTCATGGGTGATAAGAATCGATGGCCTCGACATGTAAAAAATGCGTTCGAACCATATGCGACCACGATTAGGCGAATTGGGGGTGGGGGGACTTTTGACATGCACAAAAACCAAACGGATGGACCGAATGAGATGCAAATTCGACAGTGCCGAGTTTATGCGGCCTAGATTTGTTATTTGGCATCCGGGCCGGATTCGGCCAAGGTAGGGGGGTGGGGTACTGGAAACTTGCAGATAGGCTATGCTCCAATTTCAGTAAAACTTGATGGACAGGAACAGGGAATTAAGAGATTGGGCCCGAACCGGCTCCGACAACATTGGTGGGAGGGGGGGGGGGGTACCGGAACTTTCCAAAAATGCTCAGATTCGAGTGAAACTTGATACATGGTATAAACGAAGATGCTTTAGGGGGTCGATTTTTTTTTATTCCGAACCAGATTCGGCCACGGTAGGTGGAGATAGAGTGAGTACCGGAAATCATGTAGCACGTCTAGGGATCAAACAAATGGATTTATTGGCATGAAAGTTTGAACAGTCATGTGCATTTACTACAGACAATCGACACGATGCCGGAACTGCTCAGAAATGAGTGAAACTAAATATCCTGTTCCTATTTCCGAACCGCATTTTTGGATGGCGGGTGTATTTTGTGACGTTCTCATCTACTTTCTTGTACAGCCTACTCGTACAAGTGCCATATGAGCTCGTAGCTCTTGTTAGGTTACGGAGGACTACGTGCGTCCGTAAGTTTCTCAGTCTCAAGCGATGTATGTAAGAGCTTTTTTCAGTCCGAATCCTTTTAACCTTCGGAACCCTATCACGCTTTTCGTTTAAAAAAAAAACGGCAAAATTTACTGATAAATTGCTTTAGTTGATTTCTTATCCGTCTTGCACAGGTGATCTGTTGTCACATATTAGACGGACTGTTGGGATATGAATATGATGAAAGTTGGTCATGTTGAAGAATAAACAATTGAACCAAACCAGAAGCTGTTTTCTTCAAATTAGGCTGCTCGAGAATGTGGAAGTGCGTTTCATTCAAGCAGTAGCGATGACGAAGTATAAGTAGTAGGCTATCTAGATATGATACCATACTTACCAGTCTAGGGCTGGTTATCACCAGCCTGGGGAATTATTTCTAATGACCCAGTAGTTTCTTTGCACTGCTTTTTCCATCGGTATCGTTCAAGCAATGGCATTTCGTCTACAAACTTCCAACTACCGGCTGATTCGTTAGGAAGACTGTTGGCCATTACCAAAAATAATGAAGGACCTAAAAGCGTTGTTGATAAAAAGCTTTGGAACTCTGCTAGAAACAGGGAGAATCGAATTGACATTTTGTTATGAACGACTTGAACTTCGCTGACAAAAAACGTTGCGGAGCAATCCCTCGAAACTTTTAAAATAGTATATCACAAGAAAGTTTTGTTAAAGAAAAAGTGATGACACATTCCTTGATCCCCTGATCAAAGTCTACACTGTCAGAAGTTTCATAACAGATAATATAAAACACTTCAGATGTAAATTATTGTGATTTTGGAAACGTTATGCATTAAGTGTTATGCATAACAACCATCGCCATGCAGGAAGAGGCAAAATAACACCGAAAAAGCATCTGCTGGCTTTTCCGATATCGTGACGACGAGCAAAAAAGGAATGCAGAAACGAATTTTCTTACCCTCAAATTCATTGGAAACAACTACAAAGTACGCCAGTTAGCAGAAGTTTATAACCCCTCACCTTTGAAGATATCCGTGCTCTAACAACGATTTCCTATTTACAAGTCCTCCTCTGCGACAGACCTGGAAACTAATTTCTCTTACTCTGAAATGCATCGGAAACATACAATAGGTACACCAATTAGGAAAAGGTGCAGACCTCTCTCCGCCCAAGATTTGTAGATAGATAGATAGATAGATCTTTAGTGAAGTCTTTCGGCCATGAACAAAAAACAAAATAAAACAGTCCATCATTGACATTCATTATACGAGCGAACTTTTAATCAACATAAAAAACAACTCTTCAATCTCTAACTAATCTCACATACATTTAATTTTAATTAATAACATTACTATTAACTGGTCCATAAATGCACCAATCCTGCATATGCTTCTAGGGTTTGTACTATTAAGTAGATCCTTTACTGCAATAACTATACCATTCAAAACTTCTCACGCGGGACAGACAACTCCTGACACTTGTAAAGAATATGGTCAGCTCCCCTACCTCAACTTTACAAAATTACAACCCCGATTATCCCTTGTCCCTGACCTTTCAATATCCCAAATATTCCCCAAAACTGGAAGACAATTTGCTCGCAGCTAAATCCATGAACGCAGAACTCCTGAAGGTAAATTAAATGTAAAATAAACCTCTTCACCTTTACTGCGTTGTAATACCTAAGTGATTCTGACCTTTCCATTTTCCCCGCCCATTCCTAGATTTCTTGTCCCTCCGTGGTCTCTCTGACTATGTAGGTTGTACAGTAGATTGCAGCATTTTCGGACCCGTCAGAAAAAGCTACATATTTGTTTCTGTAAACTTTTCTGCTTATTACTCGAAGTAGATATTTTGACAATAGGCCAAGGAGCTGTCGCACATCTTCAAAACATAGTGTAGCTCAGTCTACCTTCAGCTTGAAACTAGTTTATGTTTGCTTTCGTGCTAGGATGGAGCTTTTCATTGAAAGCAGAAACGTGGTTCGAATAAACGGAAATTCGTGACAGTCCTCTCTGTCATAGACTAGAACTCCACTCCAGTTCATACTCTGTAGTCTCTTGGTCGTAGAAGAGCGAAAACCATCCTATTTGTCCCCAGGCAGGAATTCTACGGAGCTTTCCCTCGCCTACTTTTTGTGAAAAGCACAGTGGTTAGACCATTACCGTCTTCTAGCACTTAGCAGGAATAGGCTAAGCTAGCAATAAACAAAAGCTAGGAATAAACAAAAGCTAGAAGCTGATATGGCACTTGCCACGCTGTGTCAGAGGATGAAAGTAGGAATTTGCAAATTCGGGGGATTGCTCCTGATCATTTGTAAGGAAAACCCATGAGATAAGAATGATCGTGGGCCCTTGGAAATCGCGAGAATTCGTTTGATACAAAGAAATTAATTTTTGCACTTGGCTATGATTATGCACACTTTATGGGAGCTAGAGTTCCATCTGTAAGCGAAACCCCTGAGGCAAAAATTATGACGGGCTATAGAGATTATGAAAATGTGTATTTTGCTAGAACGTATTTTTTATAATTTAAGGAATTCACTTGTAGGCTAAGCAAAACCCTTGAGGCAAAAGGATCGTGGACCCTTGGGACTCATGAATATATATCTTTTGGTCAAAAGTATATTACCTTTCGGATAAGATGCGCACTTTATGTATGCTAGAAATTCATGTTTAAAAAAAAAAAAATTGTGGCACAAATGATCATCCACTCTCGGCCTCACGGATCATGAAATGTTTGATTTGGTCAAAAGTTTTTTTTTTTCAATTTGCGGTTAAGATGCGCACTTTAATGGAGCTTGAAGTTCATTTCTAAGCACAACCCTAGAGGCAAAACAGATGTATGGCTGATGGGTATAATGAAAATGTGTATTTTGCTTAAAAGTATTTTTTGTACTTTGCGGTTAAGATGAGTACTTTAAGGGGTGGTCGGATCTAGGAAGTGTCCATTTCTAGGTCAATCTTGTAACGTCTCTGATGTTCCACCCAAGTTTCATCGTCATTGCACATCTGGAAGTACCTTAACTCGCGTTCACTGGAATTCCGGCCCCCCCCCCACTCCCTCCACAGTGCCCGAGTCCGGTCCGGCTCGTGTCACTGACGTGATTAGTTCTTGTGCTTAATTCTTCCCATCAAATTTCTTCCCGATCGCTCCGTTCTAAGCGTTTCATAAGATTTCGGGTTCTCCCTTCCACCCTCCATCCCCCACATCCACCGAATCGGGTCCTGACGTGAAATACGCATCTGAGACACGAGGTCTTTCCGAATATTAAGTTTCATTAAGGTCTGATCACCCATCCGAAAGTTACACATGCCTCAAGATTCGAAATTCTCCTTCCCTCCTCTCCCCTACGATTCTCGGATCGGGGAATTGACCATTTCAGAGTAAATGTTGTCAGGTCTCTGATCAGCTCCGCCACAGTGCCCAAATCCGGTCCAGATCTGTCAATGATGTACTAGGGTTTGTGCTTGTTCTTCCCACCAAGTTTCATCCTGATCGCTCCGCTCTAAACGTTTCCCAAGATCTCCGGTTTCCCCCTCTGACCCCCCCCCCCTCCCACATTCATCGAATCCGGTCCGGATTTGAAATGGGACATCTGAGACACAAGGTCGTTCCAGAGAGATCGAAGGGTCCGGGCCGGATACGAGCAAGGTGGGGAGGGGTACCGGGATTTCTGGAAAAATGCTCATATTTACTTTCTCGTTTCTCACACCAGCTACTCGTAAGAAGTGCCATATGAAGTCGTAGCTCTTGTTTATTTTCTAGGCGTAGGCTAACTGACCAATCATCGTGCCACTCAAGGTTCTTGAAGCGGCCGGAATTGGTTAGAATTGTGTTTCGACTGGATAGATGCAAAAACTTGAATGACGTGGTCTAGTCATCTATCTGGCAAAGGATGTCAAAATACTTTGTCGCCGAAATTATAAAGCTACTTTCAAAAAAATTGTAAGTTAATTCTTCACGCAAATTCCGAGGCGCGGGGGAAGAAGAAAACAAAGCTGTCTCCTGGCAGTCATTTGTGGCATCTTGGCCGTCCTTCACATAGACCGTAAAAGACATTCTCCGTCCAGAGTCTTAACAGACCGGCTGTTTCGTAGTCCCTTTGTCATGTCCCGTGAGTATCGGACTTGGCTATTGGGAGGTCTTGTAGTCTTTGGCTGAGTTGAAACAAGAAAGTCTGACTCCTGTTGGGAGTGTGTTTGTCTTCCCATCCAGTCGTGTTTTTAAGAACTAGAGACGTCGATGGTATTTTGCCGCTCCAAGGCTTGGCCATCGAATGTAAAGCTGTATTAAAGAGCCATTTGCGAAGGAAATGGTGTCAACACGAAAACTTCGATTGGTTTTTGAACCTTTGCTCGTCCTAGTATCTCGATTCGATTAAGATGTGTTGATGTCATCAGAAATATGTTTGAAGCTGTCAAATACATGGCGCGAAAACATAGAGTTACGACTGCTCTGATGAGTCTGTTGCCGGCTAGCTGCTTACAGATAACAATAAAAGATGTTTTGATGGTATTCCAAGGAGGTGGGTGCGTCAGACATTTGTGATTCAGACGATGATCCGGAAATGATTTCCTACTTTCATAGAATTCCGGTTTCCCGGATGGATCTGCTACGCTCTGGTTGTTGTTGGTTTTCTGGTGGGATTGTCCTTTGTTGTTTTGTTCGCTTCTTATGTTGATTTTCGTGATTGAATCAACAGGATTATAATCCCGTTGATGTCTTAATATTTTTTTCTTCCACTCCTTGTCTAGACGAGGCTTAGACGTTGCCATGAGTTGTGTTTTTGCTGATACCATGGTATCTGTTACCACGGTCTAAAGTCTTTTTGCAGTTATCGTGGTATCTGATACCACGGTCAAAAGGTGTTTTTGCACTTATCGGGGTATCTGGCCAGTTATCGTGGTATCAAATGTTCAGATACTACGTTCCGACCGTGGTAACTGGTCGTGGTATCTGAAAAGTCATCTCACTTTCATCAAATTTTGTCAGATTGGTGAGAAAGAAGTTTAGCACTTAGTGGTGTAACTGGATATCTGTTTTTCTTTTGGGATTACTTAAAGTGCAATCTCGGCAACAGTCGTTTTTGCAGAGCACCGTGTATCAGATTTCAGATTCAGATATTTTTTACTTCACCAAAACAACATAACTATATTGTACAAAAAACTCAACAACCACATAAAAGACAAAAGTCCTGTGGGTGGCTGTATCTTCTAACCACCTTTTAACTTGAAATTATTCAATATATAATGACATAAAAACTAATCTAATATATTTTCAAAAAAAGAAAGAAAAAAGGGGTAAAGATACCACGATAACTGCAAAAACGACTAATTGCAGATCCAGTTACCGTGGTAACAGATACCATGGTATCATCAAAAACGCAACTATGGATTTGACATTGCGGTTTCTTCCGTTAGCAGGTTCCAATCGTTTACCACCATCGAGGATAAGTAATTTCGTCGCACGCGTGTTTTCACAGGTGCTTTGTTCAGCTTCATCGAATGTCCTCTTGGTTGGATGACAGAGAGAACAGCTTAAACGCGTGAGGGCCATTAATGTATTTCAATGAAGCATCATATCATTCCGTCCTCCGACGATACAGCAGCGATGGGAGTTTTAGGCTGGCCATCCTGTTAGAATAATGCTTAGATCCTATCCACTGATTCACCTCGTTGCCCTTCTTTGCACTCTTGATCTCTTCTTTGTAGGGGGAGGGGGGGGAGCTAGACGCATCCCGAAGACGACACGGTTGTACGGCTTTAGAAATAGGTGGCGTGAGGGCTGGTGAGACAGAGAGATAGGTTTATTTGGATAACATCATAGCTAACAGCTAATTTGCGTTGTTTCACTATGCTAAATAACAAACTATCACAAAAAGAAGGAAAATATCACTCGGCTTTGTTTAGAAAATCCGCAAAAAAAAAGGTACAAACGAATTTGCGTGGCAGTTCGTTCGCGAAGCTACTGGAAGCAGTTTATTTTGGTGACACGCCTACGGTTGTTGGTGATTTGCCTCTTGGAAGTTTCGAGACTGCTTGTAGGAGTGGATGTGGAACTTAATGACTTTGGACTATGGGTTAATGATTTATTTGCACAATAAAGCCATCATGCAACAGAAACGGTACAACACACAAACTTACTTTTAAGATCACTTTATGTAGGCTACACTATACACACAACTTATCCATCCAAAGAAATTTTTCTGGTGTCAAAAGCTAACTTAAGGGGCTTCTCAACATTTCGTATTTCTTTAAAATCTTTCTTCCCACCATTTTAATAATCCATTTCTTATCCATTTCCCCTACCATAGTCTACCGGTGATGATGAAAGACGTGTGACGAGAAAGATAAACTGGGTACAAAGTCGGAAAAGGAAACTTAGGCTGACCAGCTAGCACATGAATAAACTGACTATAATAATTACGTGAAGTTCAAATTAAAAGCCTCAGTGACATTTCTCTTTGTTTCATATCTACTGTGAATAACCAAGTAAAACAACTTGGCATAGGCTTGTGATCACTAAATCCTTCTTTCTCGGAGCGCCAACACTCCAGGTCGGGGGATATTCCGTCTAGACGTGCCTTATTCGCGAATCGAGAGCGTGCTTTTCACGCGGTCATTCGGCACATGTTAAATGTGTCGTCACTAACCAGGCCCGTATCCAGGAATTTATTTGGGGGGGGGGGGGTTGCCTATCGATCGGACTAAAAAGTACAAAAAAGACATAGATCAGAGGGTAAAGCCTATAAAATTGATATTTTTGCATGTTTCGGGGGGGGGGGGGTTCAACCCCCCCCCCCTTAGATACGGCCTTGTCACTAACGTTTTGGAATTCCCAAAAATCCTGAAAATAAATACAACAATCCATACTTCAGTATCACATTTACGCAGTGGCAAAACTAGCCGGTTTTCCGTGGGGGGGGGGGCAGATTTTACCGAGAGGATTGAACAATATACTGACAAAAAGCGATTCTTCTTTTTAGTTCATCGTCGTTTCACTCAAAGACGGAATGTTCAACAACGCTAACGTTCTCTTTCGAACGAAATTTGTCGACGGCATGTCCACAGTATCCAGAACGACGCAGGCGTCCTTCCAGCCGCGAGATGACGGTCATGGCGAATCGAGAGGAGTTCAAGCCAACAAGCGTGCCAAAAAATGAGGCAAATCTTGTACATAACCTGTGGCTTTTATTGTAAGTTTTAATAAGGAATATAATTTTTGTACCGCCATTGTAGGCCTTCTTTTCCACAACCGTAGCCTATACGTACTTTCCGGATATATCTGAAGAGTACCACAAGAATGTTTAATAAAGCCGTACGTCAATTAGCCATAATGGGATACGTTATCGTAAAGGGTCTGTAACGGGCGAGCTTTCGAGCACTTACCGTTAGAAAAACTGCCTTTAACTCATGGATAGGAGAACATATGACTTTTCGTTCTCCGGATGTTCTCAATGAAATGTCTTAACTGCCGTCTATAAACGGACATGAAACCGTGGGCTATCGACTGTCGGTTATGAAACTGGGGTGAACTCATTGGCCGATAACTGCCTGTGAAGAAACGGCACTAGGCAGTTGACTGTTAATCACCGGCAAATTTCAGGATTACGATACAAAAAACACTCACATAGGGGTTACAAGTAGTGTCAGTTTTTGTAGGATGTTCCTTGATTGTTTTATGCTAAAATGGTCCACATAAAGGGAATTTTAATATTTAAAATATATTTTGTATATTTTGTTTTTAAAATGTATGATAAATGGTAATAGAAAAAAAAATAATATGTATTTTATGTGATTGTTATTTTTTTTTTCGAGGTTGAATTTTGTAATCGAAATAGTTTGAGTGATGAGAATAATAATAGTGGAAAGATAATCACGTTAAAATTGTATAATATGATTGAAATGTGAAGATAGTGGAAAGAGTAAATATTGTTATTGAATATAGTTTTGTTAATTTAATTTTATAAATAAAGATAGGATGGAAAAAAGTGTAAAGATTAGAAAGAATTGAAGGAAAAAAAAAATTAAGAAATTAAAAAATAAACGTAGAGATAGAGGAAAGTGTAGGTGACGCTAAATAGATAGGCCGGTCATGTATTTAAGTTAAGAAAATAAGAAAAAAAAAAAAAAGTTGATACGACCGTTGGCGTCACCGAGGGTAAGTGGAAGCGTAGTCACCTGGCCAATTCATATTGGACTGGAAGAACAGAAAAGATACTACGAGGCTATAAAAAAAAGAAAAAAAAAGTAGTGTATCAGCTGTGCTACCTATACAACCATTACGAGCCTTATCATTACCATGCCCATTCGTAGTTTTTTGTCAGCTCCCGTTGTGTCGGTGAGTTGGTATCGGGGGGTTCGCCGGTATTTTTGGTATCCGGGGGGGGGGGGGGGATCAGACGTCCGGGGAGTTTAGCCGGGGGCCATATTAGTACCCCCCCCCCCCCCCCCCCCCCCCCCCCCCCATGTGGTAAACTGCATGTGCATATCCGGCCTCGGGCCGGAGCTGACGATGCTTCCCATTTCAAAAATATCTATTTGACTTGGAAATTGCCTGGCTGTGGGGTTTTCCCAGAATACTGGAAATCTTTGGCGGAACCCCTCTTCAGATGGCGTTGAACATAAAATAATTCCCATACCGTCATCATCACCTGAAGAAGGGCCCGCAGACAGTCGACGAAATCTCTGCAAATGACAACATTGAACTTTCTCGTAAACCAGAGAACACGGAGCGGAAGGGTGTCCTATCGGCAATGATTATATGCATTCCTCGAACGGAAATTTAATGTTTCCTCAAGCTGAGCGATAGGCGGGGGATGATCCACGCCTAGGAGAGATTACAGCTAATATTACAATAAATATCCATCAGGAAAGAGAGGGGGATGTAAAACAGGAATTGGGATAGTTTCCGTTGGCAGCCAAGATGCGGATGTAGGCAATATCATGTAAAAATATCTGCAAATTAAGACACTTAATTTTCTAGCAGACATTTGGACAAGAAGCCGGTCGAATCGTGCATCGACAGTGCGTCGTCGGTCGGATTCTATTGAGCCTGTAATCTAGTCATGTTTATTTCATCAGTCATTCACTGGCATCCTCAGTCATTCACTGGCATCCAGTCAAACAAGTTCATTTAAGCGCCCAGTGATCGAGTTAGATAATTTGCATAAAGGATAGGAATTCGTTCGTTAAATACAGTGTTTACTGTCGAGCGAAATCGTAGGCTGGGCTGTATCTCAAAAGTTTGGCCAGTTACTGGAAGTCCCGTGGGGTACAGCCCACGTAAAAAGATAAGTACCTGTATTTGCATCACTGTATTAGTATCTTTTTGATTGATGCTTCACTGAATAATGGCAGATTATAAGGTCGGAGACCTAGCTTTCGGAAAGTTCTACGGCTACCCTCTGTGGCCGGTCCGAATAGTCGATGTTACAAGCTCAAAGAGAGGAAAAGCAGCTCCTGTAAAACTTTACCAAGTTTTCTGCTACGGTTCGCACGAAAATGTTGCACTCAAGGAGGCAGAGATTCTGCCCTACGACGAAAACTTTTCAGAAGCGTCTAAGAAAAAGGCGAGAGGGGTTGGTAACGCCTTTGCTGAATTGGCAGCATTCCCGGATGTGTACAAGGAAAGGACGGGAATCGGTGGAGGCACTTCCCAATCCAGCATTTCATCGCTAGTTTCTACGCTAGTAACAGCTCAGGAAGAAATTGAAACGATAAAAAGTAATATGCGGGATGAAATTAAGAAGCAAGTTGCCGAGAAATGTATGGGTGATAAGAGTTCTGTGAAAGAGTCGGACATTGACACAATAGTTTCCCAAATCTACGATTCTATTTCCCTTGAATATAGTCAAAAGTTTGCGACTATCGAGCGAATGCTAAAGGGATTCCACTCGCAAATATGTGCTCTTGAAACCCGTGTTGAACTAATCGAATCGCGTTACGATGATCATGAACAGGAAAAGCGCTCAAACATACTCCTTGTGCATGGTGTTTCCCAGTCAAATGGCGAGCCCACTACTAACGCCGTTCTTCGAGTGTTCAATGAAAGGATGGGCCTTAGCTTACAAGGATCTTCTATCAAGTCTGCGGAACGCATGCGATCTCGTTTAAGTACAGATGCAACTAAAACATTGCCAGTGATTGTTACGTTCGATTCAAACAGTCAAGCTAGAGCCGTGTTCATGAACAAAAAGAAACTGGCTAAGTCAGAGGTCTACATTTCGGAGTACTTGACCCCTAAAAGGAAGCTGTTATTGGACACTGCAAGAGACAAATTTGGTGCAAAGAATGTATGGTCGGATAACGGTCGTGTTTTAGCTCGAGTTCAGAATAGCACATCAGCTCTTAAGATTCGATCACTCAATGACGTTCTGAACAATGTGCCTGTAAATCCTTAAGCATGATTGGATTATTGTTGTTGTTTTTTGTTATGTTTAAACCAAGGGTTTCGTTTCGTTTTCTGCAAAGATTATCTCGTTCTTTTTGTTGTGTTATCTTTCAGCCTACCCATCACAGTGTGTAAAATTAAGGATTAGGCTTTATAAGTTATTAATCAAGTGCCTGATAGGCTAGTTGATTTTGAGATTAATGCTCTCAGAGTTGATGATATTTTGTCCCGTCCATTAGCAAATGATGATTCAATTGTTAGTTACACTGACCAAGGAATAAAAGTGAGTCGGTATGTGCACCAGCAGGCTCTACCTCAGTGGTCAGAAAAGGGTGATATTACATTTGGATTTTGGAACTGCCAGGGTCTGAGAACCGCGTATTCGGAAGTATGTCATATTTTAAGTGAATTTAATGAACCTCCATTAGTCCTAGGGTTGTGTGAAACGTTTATCTCTAATAAGAATTACTCTGTCTGGGATTTTTGTTTTCCAGGATATATCCCAGAGCGGAAAGAACGACAATATATAGATCGTGGAGGCCTTGCATTGCTGGTTAGAGAAGGCACACTTTATTCGGTAAGGGAGGACTTGTCACTGTGGCTTGAAGGTAAGCTAGAGACCCTTTTTATTGAAATTGAAAATAAAAATGATAACAATGTTATTGTTGGGATTATATATAAAGTACCGTCATTTTGTGAAAATGAGTTTTTGGAAGAAATGGAGAAAATTATGGAAAAGCTTCAGAATGAAAAAAAGCATAAGATACTAATGGGAGACTTTAATATTGATCTTTTGAAGAATGAAAGCCGATTGAATTTTCTTAACTGTATGATTGGTTATTTTCAATATCCATTGGTAACAATACCAACTCGGATAACAGACCGGAGTGCGACATTAATCGACAATATTTTTGTTGATGGTGAGCTGGTTAACCGTGCGTCTGCTGACGTTGTTTTGACGGATGGATCTGATCACTTATTCATTGTTTCTAAAATCATTTTAAAAGTAGGAAATAAAGGTAAAATAAAAAGATGTTTTCGAGATATGAATGAAAAAAATTTACAGAATTTTGCGAAAAAATTTGGTGAAGCTGACCTAAGAAATGTGTTCGATGAAGATAACCCGTCTCTTGCATATGATATTTTTGCAAAAACATTTTTAGAGATATTGGATAACACTTGCCCTATAAAAAGATTAAAAAATAAAAACCATAGTTTTCCTCGTAAACCGTGGATCACAAAATGTATTTTAAATTCAATACGTCAAAAAAACAAATTGTATAAAATTTACCTTGCAGACCCTTCGGATCTTAATTTACGGCAATTTAAAGAATATAGAAATGCTTTAAACAAAATAAAAAGAAACGCATTAAAACTTTTTTATTCTAGTGAATTTGAGAAAAATAAAGCTAATATGAAAAAAACTTGGAAAACAATTAATTCTCTAATTGGGCGTAAATCTAAGAGTGAAGTAGTGACTAAACTCAAAACACAGAATGGGGATCTGACAGACCCATTGGAAATTGCTAATCATTTGTGTGAATATTTTACGAATGAAGGTGCTAAGCTGTGTGAAAAGGCTCGTGAAAGACTAAGCGATCCCCCAAACCGTGTACAGCAGGAGGCAGATGTTACAACGACATTTGAGTTTCATGAGTGTTGTGAAGTGGAGGTAGCAAAAATTGTGAGTGATATGAAATCTAATTCCAGTGGTTTGGATGGTATACCATTAAAGGCTGTAAAAGTAGTGAAGACAAATGTGGTCCCAGTATTGTGCCATCTGATTAATAAATCAATGAAAAAAGGTGTTTTCCTGAGGCATTAAAAATAGCGAAGTTAATTCCATTGCATAAAAGCGGAAAAAAAGATGAACCGACTAATAAAAGACCAATTTCTATTCTTCCTTTTTTTTCAAAAGTATATGAGAAAGTTGTTTGCTCTAGGTTAAGTAAATATATAGAAAGTAACCAAATCCTAATTAATACCCAATTTGGATTCAGAAAAGGGTTATCCACAGAGCTTGCAACAATTAAGCTGGTTGATTGGATTAATTCAGCATTTGAGTCAGGTCTTATCCCTGCTGCATTATTTCTGGATCTGAAAAAAGCGTTTGATACGATTGACCACCAAAAGTTACTTTTTGAATTACAAAGAATTGGTGTAACTGGTGTGAGCCTTAAGTGGTTTGAGTCTTATCTGTCTGAGCGTAAGCAAGTTGTATCAAATGGCTCAGTGCTGTCTCATCCACTTCCGGTGAAGTGCGGCGTACCCCAGGGATCCATCCTAGGCCCATTGTTGTTTTTAATATTTATTGACCGAATAAAGCTGTATCTGTCACAGGCTGGAATTATCTTATTTGCAGATGATAGCTTATTGCTTGTGGCAGCCCCATCGACTGAACTTCTATTTTGTAAAATGGAAACAGCACTACTGGAGTTTGTCCAGTGGGCCGATTATAATCTTCTTACTTTAAATTATGATAAAACAAATTATATAATATTTTCGAGGATAGGTACCGTTGATACAAATCTGTCGCTGAATGTACATGGAAATAAAATCAATAGAGTTCGGGAAACGAAATATTTAGGGTTCATCATAGATGAGAATTTATCATGGAAGGAGCACGCTAATACCATTTCACTTAAAATATCAAGATCCCTGGGCGTGCTTCGCCGCATTAAACATTTAGTGACCGAAAAAACTATGAAAACAATTTATTTCGCTATATTTTATCCATACGTGTGCTATGGTTGCTCACTATGGGCAAGTAACTTTATTACGTGTTATAAAAGAATTCAGAAAATACAAAATAAAGCAATAAAACTTCTTTTTCACAATGATGTTAATAATTCGACACCTTCTGAAATTTTCTTTAAAAATAAACTCTTTGATGTTTCAAAAACAAGGGATTATCAAATTAGCATTTTTGTTTACAAATACTTTAATAATTTACTGCCTTCCTCTTTTGCAAATTTTTTTTCTACGAATAGTGATTACCACAATTATGAAACAAGGGGGTGTGGGGATATAGTTCATGAAATCCGGCAAACAACTCGTGCATCGTTCATTATTAGAAATTTTGCTACGAGTGTTTGGAATTCAATCCCAATTAAAGTCCGTGAGGCCCCGCACCTTGCTGCATTCAAAGCCACAGTGAAAAGGTTCTTCCTCACAAAAGAGTAAGCAAGAGTCAGTCGCTTTCTTTCTTTTTTTTTCTTCTTCTTTTTTTTTTGTTTAGTATTTGGTTTAGTAATTAGTAATTAGAAATGTATTGTTAGTAGTAGTATTTATTTTTCAGTAGTAGTAGGATTTATTCTTCATTAGTAAATAGATGTGAATTTTGTTTTTCGCCTGTTATTTAACAAGTCCCCCGGGACTTTCCCTGCAGGTGATGCAGACAAATGTTACGCGTTGGTTTTATATTAAACATAATCTAATCTAATCTAATCTAATCTAATCATGCAATGTTCCAAAAACACTGAGAACTTTCATCTTTCGCCTGATAGAAATATTATGTCTTCCCCAATGCAGCACACCTGAAAGTTTAATATCTGCCTCAATCTTCATCTGCGACCTTACCACGAAATCAGGTCCGAGTCTCAATAGGCGACAAAGATGCTATACGGTACACAGGAAATGAAGAACGCGAAGTTCGCTTTTAGAATAATTTTAACATCATACCTTGGTCATTTTCGAGTTGTATGATTTTTCTGAATTTTACGAAGGCTTTTCAGATGTGCTTTAACATTAGCATACAGGGGCGTCACGTATGGGGGGGGGGGGCAATGTTGTTGTCCAGTCGGTAAAGAGTAGCTGAATACCTATACAAAATGTTCTGTTCGAAAAATTTATAATTGTTAACATCCCTCCATCTCAGTTCATATCAGAATAACGACCTCGACGGCCATTTAAAAATATCAACCTCGCCTTCGGCTCTGTAGATATTTTGCATAACCTACCTCGCCTTCGGCTCGGATAGTTTATTTTCAGTGACCGTCTCGGTAATATATTATAATATCAACCTAGACGTCAGAAGTTCATCTTTAATATGTTTTAATTGGAAACAATATAGGCTATATATGAAGCAACCGGTCCCATGTCCGATCTTTTCTGCTTATAAGGAATGTCATCTGTAATGCACACTCTGAAGTTGTTTTAGCTCGATCATGCGCTTGATGATCGAGGCGAAAACTTAAGGATCTATGCTTGGGGACGTTTTGCCGTGGAGATGTTTTGTCATGGGGACGTTTCGTCGGTAAGCCATACGAAAGGATCACGTTTCGTTTACTCCCAACCTCTGGGACTGTGAAGCGGTGAAGCAATCGTGTATGGGAAGTTTTGGCAAGGATTAGAAGAAGGTCGAACAGAAAAGGATTGCTTTGCGTTAATTTCCTCGACGAGCTTCCTTTTTTCTGTACCTCACCGCCGATTGGGTCATCATCTTTACAACACCTGAATAGAAACCGCCGTTAAGGTGATTGAATAGAATAATTAAATGCTGTGAGCTCCCGCAGCGTTTGTCCGACGTCTAATTTCCCGTGGACCCAGCGTCATCAACGATCCCGACAGCCAGGAGTGAACTGGTTCATAGGATCCCTGGGCAATCCTCCAGAAACCAAATGACATGGTAAATGGCAATGGTGACTGATGGATCTTCTTGATAAATTAGATGGAAGTAGTTACGCTTGTTTCTCGCGTGACGATATAGTGGAAAAAGCGGAGAGGCTGTGATCGAACACGAACTGGCAAGAGGCGACACCCCACCTAGGAGAGCGACATATCAGGAGCCAAAGTTAACGACGTAAAGATCCGTCCCTTCTTTCTTCCAGAGCCTTCTACTTCTAGTCTGGAAGGTCACAGAGTGATGAGTATGGAGACAAATGCTTTATAACGTAAAGGCTTCCATTCTCTATTCTACTTCTTTAAGCCTAACGAGACACGCTATGTCCAACGAAAAAAGGACGACCGGGGAATTTGATTATGCGAGACTGGCAGGATCAGGCAATTGCGAGACTGGCAGGATCACTACAGTACTAAAATGTCCTCCGGAATCGAGAATGGACATTGGAACTTTTGAAGAGCTTTCCGGAAGTGGATTTTCGATCAGCAAACCCAGGATTCATGTTTTTCTTAAAACAGCGAAACAGTAGCTTACATACTACCAAGAACAAATATGCTGTTGAGCGAGGCACGGCGGAGCTTGACAGTTGATTAATTCTAAGCACCAGACCCTCCCCTCCGTCTCCCTATTTCTGTAATACGACCATGCGGAGTCAAATAGATTCGTTACCTTTACAAACAGCTATATCGTAGTAAAGCCCCGGAGAAGAAATTTAGAAGGTAAAAGTCGATTGGTTGTTTACAATCGTGGCGTCGCTTGTGACGCACAGCAGATCGGTTCAGCACGCCTCCTGCAATTTTTCCTCTGATATGCGCAGCGGCGAAGATGGAAGTAGACAGGCACTAACTCAAAGCAGATCATCAAGTACCTCTAGCTCAGCTCAGTTTTGTCGGGGTTAGTCGCTGCATGGGACCAAAGACAGATTCTATTGGCTTACTGGTTCTTCCTACTATGTAAGTATGATTTTTAATGTTTTATCGTCTTGTCCGCGAACAGAAAAGAATTTTCGGACATTAATGACGGAAGCTGGGTGGTGCTGCTATAGGTATAGAAGATATTACTGATATGCCTAATCGTTCGATCTCTTCGCATTTGCGAGATTTTTTAACCTTCCCTAACTGCACTCTTCTAATGTTGCTTTACAGCGAGTTTAGTTTTTAGTAAGTTTTTTGTGGCACTTGCCTTCCGGCCAAGTGCCATATACCGATCACTTTTCCGTCGGTCTGTCGGTCAGTCCGGTCGTCGCGAGTTAGGGTACTTCCAGATGTGCTAGGATGGTGAAACTTGTCAAATACTCACTTCCCGGATGGGGGAGTGGAGAGAGGGGGGATCCGAAATATTGACATGTATAACTTTTGAACAGGGAATCGGATCTTAATGAAACTTGATATTTGGAAGGATCTCGTGTCTCAGATGTCCCATTTCAAGTCCTAACCGGGTCCGGTAACTTCAGGGGGAGTTGAAGGGAGGGGGGGGGGAACCGGAAATCGTGCAACAATCTCAGAGTGGAGGGTTCGAGATGAAACTTGGTGGGAAGAACAAGCACAAGCCCTACCCGATGAAATATTTGTAGCCTGCGTAGTTGTATGATAGTTGTACGGAAAAGTTGCTATGTCATAGTAGAGAATACTATCATTTAATGTGCCCCAGACTAGGCCAATCCTGAACAGTGGTATCCAATAGCATCTAGTCTTCCTAATAGTGGCATGCAGTAGGATGCAGTAACACGGTAGCCTTGACACTGAAGCATGTAGTAGCATCGGCTCGTACTGCGTTCTTCTTTTTCGTACAACTTCATACTACCAGTTCCCCGATAAGACTTCAACCTTGACACTCTTTACACTACATAATATTCTTCCAGTAAGAATTGCAATGCAATATTTAGTAGTACTTTTTAAAATTTAGTTTGATCGATCATTGCTACCCGAATACTTTTCATCAATGAATCTTTTGTGTCTTTCTGATCCCTCTCAGATTGAAACGAGATCCAAACATAAATTACGAATGCCTCGAGTTTTACCGAAAGGACCAGGTTCTGTCTTCGGTTTCTCATTCCTCTTCACTGGGAGAGTGTGAAGTTAATTATGGATTTAACGGTAGGAATAGCTGCTATAAAATCACGGCTAATAGGAATGCTGACCGAGAATTACAGAACTTAGGTAAGTGATTCTCACTTTCCGGTTTTCTCTTGTTTATGTATAAAGTCTATTTATATTCCCATCATTGTATACTTTTATTTCTTATATCTATATTCATTTTTGTTTAATTGTGACTGTATCTTGGCCTTCCTTTTGGTTAGCTGTTTAATTATTTAGCGAATGAATATTATTGGGGTATGATTCGTCATGTTTAAGTTAATATGGGTTTTTTTTTTCGTGTGCGCTCGAGCTCTGCTCTCAGCAGCGGAAAGTGGTAATGATAGATTTTTTTGTAAATAAAGAAAACCTTAACCTATTTTGAGATAAATTTTTCATCGGGTAGATACATAGCTGACAGGACCCTGCACTGTCGGCGGAATTGGAAGAGGTGATCCCGAGATAAAAGTACTTCCAGATGTGCTAGGAGGACGAAGTCCAGACCGGATCCGATGACTTCGGTGGAGTTGGAGGGGGGAACACGAAAGTCTTTTGACACGCTCAGGATGGATGGGTCGGGATAGGGTGGGAAGAACAAACACGAGCCCTAGAGCACTGGTAAAAAATAGCGGTAGTCAGCTGCTAGAATCTAACCTCGGTAAGTATAGACAAATTAGAAGAGAGTACAAAGCTTTGGTGAAGGTTAAGAAAAAGCAGGAGGCTGAGGGCGTTAGGGAAAAGTTAGAGATTCTTTAAAAAGTAAAGATTGTAAGCAGTTTTGGAAATGGGTGAATAAGTTGCTAGTTGATAAGGGAGAGGCCCCTTAGTTGGGGGCACAATCTTGGGAGAGGTATTATGAGAGTAAAGGGATGGAGAAGGGAATGATATTTAGTGAACAATGGAAGGAGAAGGCATGTTACCCGTTGATAGAGGAAGATTCCAAATTATTAGCTCCAGTTGATGAGGCTGAAGTTTGGAATGTTATGCGGAAAATGAAAGGAAATTTTGCTCCAGGTACGGGTGGTATTCCGCTGGCTTTGTGGCGATGGGGCAAGGTGATGGTTGCTTTGTTTTCTAGTTTGATGGTGAATGCTACGTGGCCGGTACAACGGACAACATCTATAGAGATACCACTATTGAAGAAGGTTAGTAGACAGTTGCATGAAAATTATAGATGCATTCATTGGGAAATGCGCCCCCCCCCCCAATGTTGTCGCCCAGTCGGTAAAAAATAATCGGATTGGCGGCGTCGCGATTTTTCGTCAAAAGAGTGGATTTTTTTCATGACAACAGTCGTTTTTTTCTGAAATCAGTCAATTCTTTGTCAGAACAGTCGTTTTTTCTGAAAATCAGTCGACTATTTTTCAAAACTATCACTTTTTCTTAAAAACAGTATTTTTTTCCCGCAAAAACGGTCTGTAAAAATTACCAGCCAGTCGGTAAATGCCTTGCACCCCCCCCCCCCCTCCCCCCACAGTAACGCCTCTATCTCTGACCCAACTTTGCAAGTGTCATATGAACTTCTAGATCTTGTTTAGTTGTAAAATTGTGACTCTAAGATTAGAGTTGAAAATCCTCCTTTGAAAAGCTCAAGTTCTAGCCCTAGTATCCACTTCAGTATCGACATCCTTCCATTTATTTCGGTAAATAAATGATTGAATAACCAATCGTCGTCTTCAGCTACTCACGAGGAAGTAATAGGCTACTCAAAGGAGAAAAGATATGACACTCTTGCAAATATCTATTAACGTATTTTAGCATATAATAACTGGTGAGAACCTTCATAGAATACCCAGTTTAACTTGTTTAACTAAGCCCAATTCCATTATTTTCTGTTTACGGGTTATCAACGTCGTTCTCAGTTCGTTTGCTACGAAAAATTCCCCGTCACCCCACAAGCAACTTAGACAATCTTCAGTACACAGGCGCTGATCATCCTCTCAGCTCTGTCAGCTTCCGAAGATTCCCGAGAAAATCCTCTAGTGTTCCTTCGAAAGTTGATTTTCTCCCTTGTATCTCGACGCGCTACAGATTCTGTCGGGAAAAGGAAATGGGAATAAATGATTGGTGAAGAATTTTCAATTAAAGGTAGGATCAAGGATCAAATTGATGGTGCTGATTATTAAGCCGAATGGCCATACAACAAATACATGCAACAGAAAAGAAAAGAAAAGAAATTGTGTGACACCACTTTTGACACTTTAGAGATTAGATTTGAGCTTGTGGATTTCAGAAGTTCAAAAAAGGCAAATTAAATACTCAGCTTTTTTACTTTGTCGAATGTAGTGGACCTTGATACCGGGAAACAATTCCGTACCATCCTCAATAATTGTTTCTGTCAAATGTGAATGTGTCTGACACTACACGAGACCTTCACAGACCTTTGCCACCGTCCCCCAAAATGTTTTGTCAGTAGACCATCCATTGGTGAATTGTTAACAATATTGACAGTAATACTGAATGGAAGAGAGTTTCTGGGAGAAGAAAATTAGAACACTGGTCCTGGGTTTCTTCGGTTTTACCGATCGTTGTAATATAACAGGCACGAGCGTATTATAATAAATTGCAGATATGTTATGTTTAATTCATGACCTAGTGAGCATCATGGGGTCGACTAAAACCAGGAAGGGAAGGGAACGCGAGAAAAGCAGGAATGCATACTAAAACCAGGAAGGGCATATTAAAACGAGAAAGGCTGTCGCCAGAATTCTCACTGAACTTAATGCCTACCTCGGTTAGGATACTAAAACGAGGAAGGGACGGTGAACTTTGAAAATTTGCCAACCCCTCGAAGCATACTAAAAAGAGGAAGGGAACGTGCAGCTTTCGAGTTTTTCGCAGCTAGCTACCTACCCCTCGCTGTACTCTGAGGATTTTAGTCGCCTACCGTCAGAACGAGAAATGAAAAGGTGAATTACAATTTTTATAGTTGCCGACCCCTCACTGAACATAATGCCTACCCATGTCAGGATACTAAAGCAAGGAAGGGACGATGAACTTTGAATTTGAAAAGTTACCGACCCCTCGAAGAATACTAAACAGAGGAAGGGAACGCTGCTGCGAATTCTGACGACAGCCTTCCTCGTTTTAGTATGCCCTTCCAGGTTTTAGTATGTCTTCCTGCTTTTCTCGCGTTCCCTTCCCTTCCTGGTTTTAGTCGATCCCGAGCATCATGAGCTTAAGAATCTCTTAAAACTAGTGTACAACCTTGGACACAACTGTGCTTTCGAGCCGCTTGTGCATTCGAAGACTTGTCAGAAAGTTGAAATGATAAGATCCTATGGCAAAATGATAAAGGAGATGGCGAATGACAAAAGAAGCCAAAAGTATGACAACTATGCTAAACAAGTCACAATGAATCATAAAAATCGATAACCATTTTGTGAAACGTCTTGAATTTTGATGGCCTTCCAGGTTCGCTTTCTGGATTCCATCTCTCGCCCAAAATGTATTTTCCACTTTTAAGCGGGTTTCGAGACAGTATAGTACAGTCAATGTAAGATTTGACCGCAAACAAATTGCAACAGAAATGATTTTTATACCATCTTGCAGAGGAATAAAAACTGGACAACACATCTAAAGTTGAGAAACCTAGCAGGGGGTGCAAAATTCGTGTTTTTTAGCATGTTCCATTTAAATTTTAACTTTTCAGATAAATTTCTCATACTTTTTTAAGCCTTGGTGTTTACATCAAGGGAAAAACATTGCTCATGTAGTTTTATGTGCTGAAGTCGAATATCACATCAGATTAAAAATACGGTTAACCGAAAGTGTTTCACATTCGTCACTATTCCAGAAATCCATATTACTATTACATTATCCATTGTTCGCACTTAGGACCGAATAGAGACCCCAATGGATGTGTGAATGGCCAATTAGTACCTGTACCGTATTCATTATTAGTCATTAGTTATTATTTAACTAATAACTATTCGATTTCTCTATATTTGGTCGACGTCACTAATTATAGAGTCATCATTCGTTCCTCCTAGTTAGGCTCATGAGTAGGCAGATACTGTGAATAAAATTCGGGTGAATTTTAATTGCGGTGAGTAATCTATCCTTTTTCATGTCGAACTGTTTTCGACCCTAAGACAAAACGGGCTGTACTTAATTGTCTACTCAAGCCTATATGTGGGGTGAATAAAGCTTAGCCTGAACAGGTCTTAGACTAGCTTACCCAATAGTCGTAGTTATCCAGGGATATAAACTCGATACCAAGTATTACCGTTAGCACCAGTTATGAATCGTTCTATATACATACCCCGTACATACCAGTTAATAATCTATAATATATATATTTGTATACAGGGGCGTCACGACTGGGGCGGGAGGGGGAACGCCCTCCTCCCCCCCCCCTAATGCTGTCGGCCAGTCGGTAAAAAATAACCGAGTCGGCGCGAAGCGGCGCCATTTTTCGTCAAAACATTTGCTTTTTTTCATGAAAATAGTCGATTTTTTTCTGAAAGCTGGTCGATTTTTCGTCGAAATAGCCGTTTTTTCTGAAAATCAGTCGATTTTTTTTCAAAAATGTAATATTTTTGTTGAAAACAGTGTTTTTTTCTGCAGAAAAAGTCGGTAAAAACTACCAGCCAGTCGGTAAATGCCTCTTCCCCCCTCCCCAAACATTTTGGCTAGTAACGGCTCTGTTTGTATATTATGTATGTCTAGAGCCTATATATATGTAAATATTAAAATCTTCCGCCCTCATGAACCGTTATATATACCTACCAGGTAATAATCTTTAATGTGTATATTTACATATGTATGTATAGAGCATACATATATGTAATTATAAATAGCAGTCGCCCCGTCTTGGCTTGATGTTCTCTTCGAGCTGTTACCATGCGGCATCTCCTCTAGCAACAAATTAGGGTCGACAGTTGCCTCTAGCAAGTAGGTTCAGCGAAGACGAAGACGACTAGTTTCTTAGGGAACTTCAGGATGGCTGCCTCCTCTGTGGGACCGGTCGCACAGCTTTACGAAAGCTGCATCCAACTAGTCGGGATCTGGACCCCTTAGGTGGCAGGAGTGTATGTGATGTCACAGATTATTACGCTCTTAATGAGCTTTTTCATATTTATTAAGTTTACAAATTATTTTCATTCTTCTTGGGGACAGGTCGTGGGTTGTCCTGGAATTTAGTCGTTACGGAGATTAGCCATTGGGGCTCCGTGGTGACTGGTTTGTGTTGCTGGTTAGGGCCTTGTGTTTTGGGCCCTTGGGGCTTTGTGCAGGGCACTAGCGCCATCGGTTTTCTTTCGTTGGTGGACCTTTTCATTTAGGGAAGGGGTACTGTGGTACTTGCTGGTACTGTGTGGTCTATTCGCGGGAAATTTGAAACTGAAACAGATTCCCCCATGTTACCTCGGTACTTCCTAGTCAGCGCTTGCTTCTCCCTCCTCCGCTTCGCTACATCAGCAACATTTTTTTCCTTGGCTTCTTTGTGTAGGCCGATTTTTGGTTTTGTTCTTCGTCTTATTTTTATGATGGTTTAATTTCGAATTGTCCGAGTCGACAGACGGTTTTGCTAACCTGCCTGTCGTCTAGGGATTCTAGGTTTGAGCCCCTCCGTCGTAAATATTTGTATGCGTCTCGACTCGAATGAGACTAAATAGTGTATTCGCGAGCGGGAAAGCAAAGTCGGAATCTCTTTCCAGTGGTTTTTGGGCTGCTTGGAAACCGAAGCAGCTTTCCCGGATAGTGATTCCAGAAAGTTAGTGGAAAGCTCCCCGGGAAACTGAAAGTGTGGAACAAAATGTACACATCCATTGCTCTGGACTGGAGGGGATTACCTTTCTCAGCCTTTAACCAATGTGATTTTTGTTATCTGTGATTCGTGTTTAATAAACAATAAAAAATGACGAACAATATTATTCTGAAGAATTCTACTTGACATGGGAGTATCCATTCGATAAGTAATAAGAGTTCCAAAAAAATGTCTTGAATGGTGATGATTGTGAAACACTTTTACGTTGAACATACCTTGAATCTGATACTGTGTTCGAATTTAGCACAGAAAATTACATTGCAATATGTATCCTACGAACAAAACGGTAAGCTTTTAGAAAGTCGAAAATACCAGCTGGAAAAGAAGTATAGAAAACACTATGAAATACGAGCTTTTCCTTGAGATAGGTTTCCAACTTTTGACACATCAAACAGTTTCCTTGTCTCTACAAAATATTTTTAATCATTTCTGTTGCGATTTATGTGCGGTCAGACGATTGTGCTATAATAGAATCGCGAATTTCTTGTATACTGATGAATGTGAAACACTCTCCGTGACCGTATCTTAAATCTGATGTGATATTCGAGTTCAGCTCATAAAACCACACCAGAAACTCGTTTCTTATGAAGTAAACATCAAGCCTTAAGAAAATAGAAAATTTCAGCGGAAAAAAATAAATAAAAACGCAACCTACTTCCATAATCACTCCATCTCAAAATTTCGTATCGTACATTCCAACCCCTCTAACAAAACCACGCTGATTTTCTCACCGTGTTTTGCTACCTTCGATGTGTAGCCTATCACGCTGTGGACGGTTGTCTGCGAGAAGTTTTTCCATCAGAAAAACCGGTTATGTAAATTGTTTCCTTGTTGTTGCTACAAATCAACGGGTCTCAGAAAAGGCTTAAAACAGCCAAAACCGTGGATTATTTTTTGAAAGCACAGCCTAGTTTTAAAGTATTAAAAATGTATTCAAACAATGTTTGCAACGGATACGTCAGCTACGATTCTTCATCATCGATATTTCGGCCCTTCTTGGCAAGGGTCCTCGTCAGGCTGTCAATCCTCTGGTTCCACTTCGGGGAAGAAAACAAACCTGTAATACTCAATTATTACAGGTTTGTTTATTGCATGATTATTACAGGTTTGTTTCCTTCCCCGAAGTTGAACCAGAGGATTGACAGCCTGACGAAGACCCTTCTTGGCAAGGGTCCTCGTCAGGCTGTCAATCCTACCCTACCCAACTAGGTTTCTCAACCTTTTGATTTGTTCTAAAGTGTGTTTTTTTCTCTACAAGATGGTGTAAAAATCATTCATGTTGCAATTTGTTTTCGGTCAAGTCGTATTTGACGCTAGATTGACTGTACTAGTATCTTTATCCAGAGAAAAGACAGAATCCCACAGTTCCCCCTGGGGCTAGTTTGCAATGCCCGTCACGTTTTCCGCTTTGGAGGAAATATCTGTGGTACAGTCTGAATTTGGTGATGACGATGGAAACATGACAGAACTCGTCAATGGTAACTATATTTCTCGAAGGGATATTATAGATTTCCCAATTTAGGGGGCTATAGTCTAGTCAATGCTTATTGTGTTCTTTTTTTTGTTTCCGTAAGTCATTTGCCTGAAGGACACGAAGGGCTGTCTAAATTCTAAATTGTTTTTTCTCTTTTCTTGTGGTAAGTAACCCCAAAAAATATCACACACCATTTAAGTGTATGCCATCCAGAGTGTCTTTGTCTTGCTACGAAAAGCCGTTCGTCTTTTCACTCGTCGTTTTGCCGGCTGTTTCCCTTTTTTGTGTTTTTGTAAAACGGTCCTCAGCGTTTTTCGTCAGTCTGTACTGAGAATTCGGAACTCATAAATTTAACCGTTCCCGCAGGGAAAGAATTTTCATCGTCTTCTCTTGTTAGAACCAAGACGTGCAGTTTTGCTGATTTTGAGAGTTGACAAACACTCGAAGCACTTGGACTTTCACTGATTGATGGGAAAGTCACGTTCTAGTTTGAAAAAAGTGACGGCATTCGTTTGCCGGACCTCTCCTAATAATTAATTTGGTAATCGATACATTGCGTTTTTGATCCGAATTCTCCTTTTCTTGCGTTTTTGTCAGAATCAAGAACGGGGAAAGCCTTGCGATTCTGCAGAATCAAGAAGTTGCTCTGATGGCGAATTCTCGATTCTACTCTCTTCGTTCCCCTCCCTGATTGGTCAATAGAGTGCGGGTGTTCAGTATGCATAAAGACGTATACCGGGTTGTGGACGAGCTGCCAAATTAGAGTTTTTATCAAAAGCGAGAATGGAGGCCAGAGGAGCAAAATCGTTTTTTTCTACGAGAATCGAGGACTCGGAAGCGAGAATTTAGAACGGACAATTTGGATCACAAACGCAACTATTGTTTTATTCGCCCCAATGAATGTATAAACACTATTCAAGTTAAGCATCAATCGACACAAAAAATTTCCAATTACATCCCTACTAACAAGACAAATTGAGACGTCCATGTCGTCTGCAAATGCCAAAGAAAACAACAGCAGTCTTTTCTTCCAGTTTCCCGAGAATACATTACTGAAGAGTTTCCCGACAATACTCACACCGAGAAGTTTGTGGAATAATTGATTGCTGCATCTTATTAGGAGTATGTGGCGTGTCGGGTGACTCGTGTAAGAGATGGACCTGATTCTTGAAGCAACCCAAGTTCGTCTTTTCTTCGATGGTGTTTCTGCAACGGTGATACACGACTGATCCGAAGTCCTTAGACCAAGTAAGCTTCTTTTTTAGGATATGGGGTTGTGAAGTTGTGGCAAATACTAACTCAGGTCTGCTAATGGTTCAGGTAATAATTTGCAAACATTAAAAAGAAATACCTTTTGTTTAATTATGAGTTGCGTTTTTGCAAATACCATGGTGTCTGATACTATGGGAATTGGAACTGTGTTGTGTCGTCCTTGCAGTTGCCATAGTAACTGATACCATGGTTGCTTTGAAAATTGTACAGCTAGTTGACGAATTTGCGCTTATAGAAATGACCCTCCAAAATTAGGTATATCCACGTACACCACAACAGTTTGACAAAAACTGATGAAAGGTTGGTGTTGGTAAGTGAGATAAGTTTTTCGGATAGCAAAATCAGTTACTACGTCCGGGACCGTGGTATCTGAATGTGAATGAACCAAAGTAACTGTAAAAATGATTTTAGACAAAGTTCTGCAAAACGCAAGTAATCTTTGAGATTGTGTAGCGTGTCACGCGAGTGTTACGTGAAGGGAGTTTTCATTTTTTAGTTCCCGACCTGGCTCTTTAGAGCCTTAGATATGTTGGTAGACTGGAATTTGTCCGATTTTTGCCCTACGGTATGTGTAAACAAGAACAACGTTTTTTCCTTCCAAGATCAAGTCAATATTTACTTTTGTATTTTATTCATACTCCACTGTTACGCAAAAAGCGGGTCATAGATAAATAAATAAATAAAATAAAAATATTATTTTGATCCGTTGTCATGGGAGCATTTAGAAGACGCGGGGACTATAGGTGCCTTGTCCGCCTATTTGGTGATCTCGCACGTGTCACTGCAAACACATCATTTTCCTTTTTCATGAGCATTCAGTTATACCAAGAAAAAATAATCACAAGAACCTCTGTCTCCCTATCTCTGCATTACGAGCATGCGGAGTCGAATATATTATGAGACCCTGCCCGATGCAAACGAGCGAAGGAAGAGCTAGGAACAAACAATCACAAGAACCGCCGTCTCCCTATCTCTGTAATACGACCATGTGGAGTCGAATATATTATGATACCCTGCCCGATGCAAACGAGCGAAGGAAGAGCTAGGAACAAACAATCACAAGAACCGCCGTCTCCCTATCTCTGTAATACGACCATGTGGAGTCGAATATATTATGACACCCTGCCCGATGCAAACGAGCGAAGGAAGAGCTAGGAACAAATAATCACAAGAACCGCCGTCTCCCTGTCTCTGTAATACGACCATGTGGAGTCGAATATAGTATGATACCCTGCCCGATGCAAACGAGCGAAGGAGGAGCTACGAACAAATAATCACAAGAACCGCCGTCTCCCTATCTCTGCAATACGAGCATGCGGAGTCGAATATATTATGATACCCTGCCCGATGCAAACGAGCGAAGGAAGAGCTAGGAACAAATAATCACAAGAACCGTCGTCTCCCTGTCTCTGTAATACGACCATGTGGAGTTGAATATATTATGATACCCTGTCCGATGCAAACGAGCGAAGGAGGAGCTACGAACAAATAATCACAAGAACCGCCGTCTCCCTATCTCTGCAATACGAGCATGCGGAGTCGAATATATTATGACACCCTGCCCGATGCAAACGAGCGAAGGAAGAGCTAGGAACAAATAATCACAAGAACCGCCGTCTCCCTATCTCTGTAATACGACCATGTGGAGTCGAATATATTATGATACCCTGCCCGATGCAAACGAGCGAAGGAGGAGCTACGAACAAATAATCCCAAGAACCGCCGTCTCCCTATCTCTGTAATACGACCATGTGGAGTCGAATATAGTATGATACCCTGTTCGATGCAAACGAGCGAAGGAGGAGCTACGAACAAATAATCACAAGAACCGCCGTCTCCCTATCTCTGTAATACGAACATGTGGAGTCGAATATATACCCTGTCCGATGCAAACGAGCGAAGGAGGAGCTACGCTGAACATCATAATTCTTTACCTTTACAAACAGCCATTATTCACCCACCACTTCTTCACTTACATAGGCTTGAAGATCTGATGAAATTGCGTCACTTCGTTGCTCCACTATAAACGTACCGCTATTCATATCACATCTGTAAACGATTGTCAAAAATAAAACTTCTTGGGGTCACAGAAAAATAACGGGCTTTCTTCAGAAATAATTTTACAGTCTGGAAATGGACATGGACATTTCCTGGGCCTCGCTCCATTAGCAACTGAAATGCAACTGAAATTCTCAGCGTCGGGATGAACTTTATCTTGTAGAGCCAGCAGTGGATATTCTGATCGTCACTATTAGAGCCCAAGCTGAAAATATCAAAAATCGCTTACCGAGTCAAAAGAATTAAGCTGGATTTCAGGTAAACTTTAAAGACCCACTTCTGAAAACTACGTGTCGGTTTGAGTCAGGCTGATTGTCAAACATTTTGCTAATAGTGCGAACACACGATCAGGGTCGGGAGCTCCCGGACTGGATTCCTGCCCGGAATTGCGGCACCATCATCACTTCCATATGGAAAAGTTGAACTTTTTTTCAACTTGATGAAGAAAGTGCAGGAAATCCGGCCGGGAAATCCTCATCGTGGGTTCGCACTTTAAGTCGTATCAGTCGTTTATTTTCGAGTCGCCGAGGTCCCAGGCACTTATTTTAGTCAAATTAAAGACAATCCGAGTCGTCTTACAAAAATTGTTAATTTTGGCACCACCCACCTTCAGTCGTAAACTCGTCCCAGTCAAGAGCAAGCAGAGTCGTTTAAACCAGGTTTAACAACCCCTTAGGTCGGAGACATGATTCATGATGGGAGCAATTCGCCATTTTTTTTTAAACCTGTTTTTATTCTCGTGTGGTTTGTACCTGTCTCATTAGATCTTTCAGATTTTAGCCTGTCAAAGTCTACTATCGGTGTACATATTCTTTGGGTTAGTTTTTAAAGTGATGTGAAATGGAATAACGTGAATAAAGCCTAATAGATTAAAAATCGAGAGACAATACTATGTGCATGGATTGTGGGTCAAACTTTGACCACAGGTGGAAAAGAAGGCAAGCAGTTTTTAAACGCCATCAGAATTCAAATGATAGGAGACCCGCGAAACAAGTGTACCCACGACAGTGACGAAAATATCGATAAACAAGAGCTACGAGCTCATATGGCACTTGTTACGAGTAGGTACGGCTCGGTTATGTCAATGATGTATCTAGTGTTTGCTAGGTGTCTTTTCACCAAGTTTCATCTCGATCCCTCCACTCATAGCGTTTTCCAACATTTCCGGTTGCCCCCTCCAGCTCCCCCCAAAAGTCACCGGATCCGGTACGGATTTTAAGTGGGTCGTCTGAGGCATGAGATCTTTCCAAATATCAAGTTTCATCGAGATCCGGTCACCCGTTCAAAAGTAATAAATACCTCAAGATTCCGGATTCCCCCTCCCTATACTCCCCCCACAGTGCCCGAATCGGCTCGGTCATGTCAATGATGTATCTAGTGTTTACTAGGTGTCTCCCCACCAAGTTTCATCTCGATCCCTCCACTCATAGCGTTTCCCAAGATTTCCGGTTGCCCCCTCCAGCTCCCCCCAAAAGTCACCGGATCCGGTCCGGATTTTAAGTGGGTCGTCTGAGGCATGAGGTCTTTCCAAATATCATGTTCCATCGAGATCCGATCACCCGTTCAAAAGTTATAAATACCTCAAGATTCCGGATTCCACCTCCCTCCACTCCCCCCACAGTGCCCGAATGGGCTCGGTTATGTCAATGATGTATCTAGTGTTTGCTAGGTGTCTTCCCACCAAGTTTCATCTCGATCCGTCCAGTCATAGCGTTTCCCAAGATTTCCGTTGCCCCCTACAGCCCCCCCCCCCAAAAAAAAAAGTCACAGGATCCGGTCCGGATTTTAAGTGGGTTGTCTGAGGCATGAGGTCTTTCCAAATATCAAGTTTCATCGAAATGCGATCATCCGTTCAAAAGTGATAAATACCTCAAGATTCCGGATTCCACCTCCCTCCACTCCCCCACAGTGCCCAAATGGGCTCGGTTATGTCAATAATGTATCTAGTGTTTGCTAGGTGTCTTCCCACCAAGTTTCATCTCGATCCCTCCACTCATAGCGTTTCCCAAGATTTCCGGTTGCCCCCTCCAGCCCCCCCCCCCCAAAAAAAAAAGTCACAGGATCCGGTCCGGATTTTAAGTGGGTTGTCTGAGGCATGAGGTCTTTCCAAATATCAAGTTTCATCGAGATCCGATCACCCGTTCAAAAGTTATAAATATCTCAAGATTCCGGATTCCCCCTCCGTCCACTCCCCCCACGGTGCTCGGATGGGGGAAGTGACCATTTCCAACTTAATCATTTGGGTTCCCTGATACGCCTGCCAAGTTTTATCGTCCTAGCTTATGTGGAAGGGCCCGAACTATCAAAATCTGGACAGACCGACGGACGGACAGAAATTACGATCGCTATATGGCACTTGGCTGAAGGGCAAGTGCCATAAAAAGCGAGGTTGAGGTGGGTGCAACGTTCGAAAAGGGCAAGGAAGATTTTCATATACCCCAGAAATTCTTTCCCCAGGACGGGAGGGGTTCTGCAGACGCTGGAATAGCTCATTCAAGTCGGGAGGCAAATTATTGGCTTCTGTGCTAGTGTTAAAGCACATCTGAAAAGACTTCGTAAAATTCCACAGTCTCTCATATGAAAATATCAGACAGACATCGATCCCTACAGCTCGACTCATTGTTCAATTTGCTATGGTAGCGTTCCAGTGAAGTTATTACAAGTTACGATTCAATTTGCTATGGTAGCGTTCCACTGAAGTTATTACAAGTTACGATGATAAGAGGATGAGCAAGTGCCGTATTATCGTGGTTACCACGCTCTCTGGAACGAAAATAATAACAACGTGGACATACGTCATCACTCTTACGGGAGTTTATGCAGAACCGATAGTTATTATCACTTATGATGCTCGCGACTATCATAAGTAAATTGTAACGATCGTAACAGTCGTGGAACGAAAATAATAAGTGGGAGGGGCCAATTTACTTATTACGGCGGGCTCTGGAACGGCAATAATAACAAGAATAGTAACGATCGTAACTAATAATAAGTTGCTGGAACGCTACCTATGTATAGCATCTTTTGTCACGTATTGAGACTCGGACCCAATTTGGTGGTATAAGGTCGCAGATGAAGATTGAGAGAGATATAATTCTGTCAGGTGTGCTTTAATATGCTGCACTGGGGAAAATATAGTTTTTAGGATCTCAGAACGAAAGTGGGCCGATGAGGAAAACCATTTTCTCGGCGAACCAGTAGTTCGTCCGGAATTTGGCAAAAACAGGAAAGTTGGTTAAAAGGAAAAGTTTTATTTGAAGTTGATTAGATGTTCTATTTAGGGGTAAGAAGACATGCTGAACACTTATGTGAAAATTATTGTCTACTCGGACAATTAGTTCGTTCGAAATCCGACCAAACCCGGAAAATTTGTGAAAAGTAATAGTTTTATCTGTAGTTGATCCGATTTAGGGGTAAGAAGAGATGTCAAATCCGTACATGGCCATCATTTTTTACACGGACATAGTTCGCCCGGAAACTGACTGGAACCGGACAATTTGTTATAAGTTCAATTTTTATTTGAAGTTAATCAGATATTCAGTATTGCCAAATATTGCGGAAAGAAAATACGCTGATTTGGTTTTTTAGCTTTCTTTTTTCGCTCCGGAGTTCGGCTAAAACCGGAAAGGCAGGGTGAGGCAGGAAGTTTTCGTCAAAATAGATATGACTTAGGGGTAAACACACGTGCTGAATCCATATCTGAACTTGGTTTTCAGATGATGAGCTATTTGGCCTTAATCTATTTCTGAATTTTGATATTAAAGATGTTCAGGTAGTGTGGCGAAGACTGGGTCTGGCGAAGAGAAGACCCAATTGTCTGGATCAAATATTGAATTTTTGTGATCCCATCGAAACCTTTGGTCGTGTTCTGTCGGGCGAAAGCCGAAAGTTTGTTTTGTCAATGAGTCGGGTTTCGTTTTTACACAGAAGGAATCAAATTCTGCAAACCAGTTTTAAGTTGTAGTTTTCGGATGGTTTCATTGTAGTTTGACGTACTTGTGTTTTAGTTATGAAAGCACAGTGTGTCGAAGTGACAAATAAAACGGTAAACGGTACTTTCATAATTAAACAAAATACGTCAAACTACAGTGAAACTACAACCATAAAAATGCAACTTAGGCCTCGTGTCGAGAGACCAAAAATGTGCTACTTCCTTAAATCTCGATTTTTATAAAAAAAAAAAAAAAAATTAGATGCACAGGCAAACCTTTTTTCCTCTTTTTTTCTGAATAGGCATGTCTTTAACGTGTGTCTAATTTATTTTCGATGGCCACTATTTTGCCACTCTTTTTTACTTAGAGATTTGTGATTTCGTAGCTATTCTTTACTGTTCATTGGGGCCGCAAAAAGAGGGTCTGCTCCTCGGCGTTTCAGAAATTTTCACCTGTGGCGACTTTCGTACTATTCCCTTTTTAGAAGAATGTTATCATTTATTTGGCGATTAGGCTTGGAATTATTCAGATTTGAAATACATTAAAGGTTAGAATTTGTATGGTAGCCTAATTAATTAAATCTTGCCAGACCTAGGCAGATAAAAAAAGAATCGCATGCGGCGCTTGCTTTAATTTGTCCTGGGTACAGGGGTTGGAAGCTTTCTTCTTTAGAGATAATGATTTCAGCTAATGTATTGGAGTTAATTTTACACCGGTTCTGTTATTTGTTAGCGGGGACGGTTATCTTAGCCATAAAGTACTATTTTTCCTTCGGAGGAATTTTAGTTGGTAAGAGAGGAGCAGATGGCCGAGGATCTATTTAGCAGATATTTTTCTCGGCTCTTCCTGGCAATGTTTGTTATACATAACATTTAATGCGTATCTGCATTAGCCTATAGGCTAATGTTTGTCGGGACACAGATTACATCCGAAGTGTTATCTGTTAAGTGTTGTCTGTTTAAACCGCGCATCCTTGTGTTACCAATTAGGAAATTTCTGACAGTGTTGTTAAGTAGATATTATATAAAGCCTTAAAACAAATTATACAAAAAAATACCAAGTATTTTACATTAATTTTTATGTCAGCTAAAAAAAAATTCCTTTTGTCTGGTTTTCTTGTTCTGATCGGTTTTGAGCTTCCCGTGCCGGTGTTTTCAGATCACACCACTAGATGATCCCACGGTCGTACCCAGACATAGTTTGCTGGAGACTTGGGGTGATATGGACATTGCCGGTGTGAGAATGCTTCAGATTGGACTCCTTTAGCATTTTTTTTTCTGAAATTTGGAAACAAACTGCTAGAGTATGCTCGGACTTCAGGTGCAAAATCCGAGGTTCCTTGTTCAGTTCAGTTTCAGTTCATTGGACTATATTTAAAGACAAAAAAAATACGCAATTTACATTCCTGCCAGGAAAACACAAATGTAGTGCTTGGCTAGGGCAGGGAAATATCCAATATTAATTTAAACATCATACAGAATCAACTAACTGAACATTCTATTTAAAGAAAAAAAAAGAGGAGAGGAAAAAAATAACCTATGGTTTCAACTTTAAATAAAAGGAGAGAGAAAATAAGGGAAAGAAGGAACGAGAAAGAAAGAAAAGAAAACAGGGGGTGGGTCTAAAGGAGGATAACACTAAACAATTTCCCTGTAATGACCTTTCGCTGCTCGCTTGAAGGAAAATAGTATGTCAATAGTATTTACACAGTCCTTCGGAGAAGCCCCCAGTCCATTGTTTCTTCGGCATTTCTTTTCTCGTTCTTTGTGTTGAGTCGGTATTCCTTCTGTCTGTCTAGTTGTGGAAACCAGAAATCTTGCGACACGCTTAGAGTGGAGCGATTGAGATAAAACTTGAAGGGAAGAACAAGCATAAGCCCTAGATACATCAGTGATAGAACCGGACTTGATTCGGGCACTCTGGGGGGAGCTAGAGGGGGGGGGGGGTCCAGAATTCCGGTGATTGCGAGTTAACTTACTTCCAGATGTTCTCTAACGATGAAACTTGACTTGGACATTAGAGACTTGACAAGATTGGCGTAGAATACTAGAACAGTCACTTCATCAATCCGACCATTTTAGGGGAGTGGAGGGAGGGGGAATTCTGTATCTTGATGTATGAGTTTCTGATACCACGGTCTAAAGTCGTTTTTGCAGTTATCGTAGTATCTGATACCATGGTCAAAAGGCGTTTTTGCAGTTATCGTGGTATCTGGCCAGTTATCGTGGTATCTGAAAAAGTCATCTCGCTTTCATCGAGTTTTGTCAAACTGGCTGGAAAGAAGTGTGGGACTTAGTGATGTGAATATCAGTTTTTCTTTTGGGATGACTTCGAAAAGAGCAATTTCGGCTATCGTTTTGCAGAGCAACCGTATATCAGATACCACGATAACTGCAAAAACGACTAATTGCAGATCCAATTACCGTGGTAACAGATACCATGGTATCCGCAAAAACGCAACTATGGTATAACTTTCGAACGGGTGATCGGATCTTAATGAAACCTGATATTTGGAAAGATCTCGTGTCTCAAATGTCGCATTTATAGTCCGGATATGATCCGATAAGTGGAGGGGGGGTAGAGGGGAGAACCTGGAATTTTGTTATACGCATAGAGTGGAGCGATCGGGATTAAACTTGGTGGGAAGAACAAGCACAAGCACTAGATATATCAGTGACAGTACCTGACCGGATTCGGGCCCTGAGGGGGGATTTGGACGGGGAGGGTATGGATTTCCGGTGATTGCGAGTCAAGATACTTCTAGATGTGCTAGAACGATGCAACTTGGCTTGAACATTAGAGACTTGACAATGTAGGCTTAGAAATAGTCATTTCCTGGAAATCCGGCCATCCCTTAAAGTACTTGTGCTAAGTACAAAAAAATACTTTTAGGCTAAATATACGTTTTCATGATCTCCATGGGCCCGTGATCATTTTCTCCTCAAGGGTTTTGCATAGAAATTAATTTCTAGCTCCCTTTACTTTCACATCTTGACCGCAAAGTGAATACAAATAAACTTTTGACCAAATAAAACGATACATTTCATGATCTACGAGGGCTCATAATCTTTGTGCCAAGGTTTTGCTTCAAAATGAATTTCTAGCACCCTTAAAGTGCTAAATATTTCTTCAGCCCAAGGTGACTTCGAATCATATTTGACGATACAAAATTTTAAGTCAGCTACATTTTATTAGAGTTATATTTTGACCCTTCTTGGCAAGGGTCCTCTTCAGGCTCAAGCTGTAAAATGAGTCAAGTTCATTTTTCACCTTGAGCCTGAAGAGGACCCTTGCCAAGAAGGGCCAAAATATGGCCCTAATAAAATGTAGCAGACTTACCCTTTTGCAACCATAAAGTACGCATCTTAACCGAAATGTAAAAAATACTTTTTACCGAACCATATATATCCATGATCCCCAAGGGTCCAGGGTCCTTTGTGCCTCAAGGATTTTGCTTACGAGTGAAACCCTTAAAGTATAAACAACACTTTTGAGCAAAAAGATACATTATCATGATCTCGATGAGCCTGTCATCATTTTTCTTTAAAGGCTTGGTTACAGTTTGATTACATTTCTAGCGCCTTTAAGTGCGCATCATCACAGTCAAGTGCAAAAATAAAATGCTTTTTTTTACCAAACGATACATTCTCGGATCGTGATTTCCAAGGGTCCATGGTCATTCTTATCTCAAGTGTTTTGCTTATGATCACAACAAACCCTCAAATTGGCAAATTCCTACTTTCATCCTTTGGCCCAGCCTTGCAAGTGCCATATGAGCTTCTAGCCCTTGTTTTATTCGGAAAGTACAGAATTGTACACCAGTAAAAGGAAGGTTCTTTATTTCTAGCTCTTTAGAACTGAAGAGCTTACCCTTACTTTACTTCCGTCGGGAGCCAGACGCTGACCCAGCCTGTCCAGCACTAGCGGCAATAGGGCAAACCATTCTGTCCTTGATGACTTGCGATGGCTAGTCACCTTCTATCCCAGTGATTCTTTGAGTCAGATTGAACTAGTTCTGAGATTTAGGTTTCAGAACAGTTTAAGAAAGTACAGAATTTTGAACTGAGGATGCGTTAGAAAGGCAGAACTTTAGGAGCAGTTTTTTTCTATCCCTCAGAATCGTAACTATGAAATATAGTGCGTGGAGCATTCAACCCCTACGTAATAAGTTTTAAGTGTTCCCATTTGGCTGCCGCCTCGCCAGTGTTATCAGTTCTGAATGGAAAATATTCCTCGAAATTCCTGTCCCCACTACACTCGAATTTCGATTCTTCTTTTTCCTTCCGTGAATTTGGAGGATGCTTTGCATCTTAAGAATCGCGATTTGTATATTTAGTCAGCAAACATTTAGGAAGGGGAGATGATTCTAGCTAGAGTTGGAATTGGACGAAATAAGCGGATTAAGTCACGGCGGACCAGTTCTGGCTCTTCCGGTTACGGTATCGTCAAGGGCCCATGATATGTTATTCATTGAAGGATGAAAAAAAGGTTCTAGTTCCAGTACAGTGATTTCAGAGAGATCTCTTCTAATCCTATAGGTTTCCTCTGTTCACAGTAGATGACCCGCATTACATACAAAGTGAAGGACCTTCCAGCATCTCATTGTGCCTCTTCTTGATTCGTCTTCAACTTGACTAAAGAAAACATCATTAACGAAAGAACTCGTATTCCTGCTTTAAAAGTTGCAACTTCCGTCTTAGCATGAGAAAGTATTTTGAATCAAAGCATAACTGTCAAACTTTAAGAAACTTTCTTCGCCAATCATTTTTTTTTATGGTACTTGCAGCTTCGCTCAAGTGCCATATACTGATCACTTTTCGGTCCGTCTTTCGGTCTGTCAGGCCACTGTTCTCGAGTTAGGGTACTTCCAGAAGTGCTAAGACGATGAAACTCGGCGGGCATATTAGGGATCTGACCAAGCTAACTTGGAAACAGTCACTTCCCCGATCCGACCACCGTGGGGGGAGTGGAGGAGGGAGAATCCAGATTATTGACGTATGTATAACTTTTGAACGGGGAATCGGATCTTAATGAAACTTGATATTGGAAATACCTCGCGTCTCAGATGTCACACTTCAAGTCCGGGATGGGTCCGGTGACTTTGGGGGGGGGGGGCAACCGTAAATCGCGTGACATATTCAGACTGGACGGAAGAACAAGCACAAGCCCTAGGTACATAGTTGACAAGACCGGGCCGGATTCAAGCACTATGGAGGAGTTCTAGGTAGGATTCCGACTTTCCGGTGATCCCGAGTTAAGATGCTTACACATGTGCTAAGACAATGAAACTTGGCAGGCGTATCAGGGACTCGACAATTTTAACTTAAGAAGAATCGTTCCTCCGATTTGACCATCTTGGGGGGAATCCGGAATCTTCAGGTATGTCCAATTTGAATGGGTGATCGGATCTTAATGAATCGATCACAAATTGTCAAATTTAATAACGATTTTTCTGAACCACTCCCTATTTTTGTGTGGTGTCTCCCAATGTACTTTACTACGTCCGAGTTTATTTTTGATTGTGATAAATAGTCGTATTTCTGAGTACCCTGACCGATAGAAATATTTTGACAACCTCTCAGCTCTTGAGGTTTGCAGGCGAAATATCAAGAGCTCAGCAATGACCATTCTGGATGACATTACCCAGGAAGCTACTCTGTCGCAAATGAAAGTCAACTCCAAGAAATGTTCAATTATGACAATTAACTTTTTAAAATCTACCCCATATTGACCCCATTCACCCAGAATGCATTGCTGTTTTGAAACTACTTATCAATTTTTTCTTGCCCTTCTAAAGACCTCCTCCAAATTTACGTTAGTTTTATCAGACCCATTATTGAATACGCTTGTCCTGTTTCGCACTTCAGAACACACATATCGTATCGAGAAAATTCACAAAATGGGCTCTCACGATTATTAACGGGAGGGTAAAGTCCCCTACAGACCCTTCGGTTACCTACTAAAAAGGTTCAAGCTGGCTACCATGGAAGAGAGACGAACCCGCCTTACCATCGATTTCGGTATTAAAACCCTATATGCTCCCCGATTACGTTATACCCCCCCCCCCCTTCTCCTGTATGTATTACACCCAAGCGAGAGAAATCCCAGAAAATCTCCAAACTAGCCCTTGTAGCCCCTCTTCATGAAAGATATAGAAGGAGTTTTGTTCCAGCATTTGTTGAGTTGCACAATAACCGATAAGTTAGTCCTTTTTAGTGTTTTTTCGTTCGTGACAAGACTATAGAGTGTTAAGTTATTCATCATTTTGTATGACTAAAAGGTCAAGTTTGCCGGTACGCTGTGACAGCTGCTTTTGAAAAAATTAAAATTCTATTCTTTTCTATTCTAAACTTGATATTCGGAAAGAGGTAATGCCTCAGATGTTCCATTTCAAGTGCCGACAGTATATGATGAATATAGGGGAGTGGGGGGGAGCGGAATTATTTGACACGCTTAGAGTGTAGCGATTGGGATGACACTTGGCGGGAAGAACCGCCCTAGGTACATCATTGACAGAACGGGATCGGTTCGGGCACTCTGGGCAGAGTTGGAGGGGAGGTCCGGAATTCCGATGATGGCGATTTAAGGTACTTCCAGATGTGCTAGGACGTTGAACTTGGCTTGAAAATTAGAGACTTGACAAGCTTTGCTTAGACATTGTCACTCCCCTGATCCCGCCATCCCTCAAATTACTCATCTTAACCGCAAAGTACAAGAAATACTTCAAAAAAAAATCTACATTTTTCATGATACATTGGCCAAGATCATTAATTTTTGCCTCAAGGATTTTGCTCAGAAATGAACTTCTAGCACCCTTAAAGTGCGCATCTTAACCGAAAAGTAAAAAAAAAAACGTTTGAACAAACCATACAATATTCATGAGCATAAAGGGCCCAGGATTAACATCAAAGCTTTTGATTACAGATGAATTTCTAGCGCCCAAAGTGCACATTATCTCAGCTAAGTGCAAAAATAAAATACTTTTTACCAAACGACATACTTTCGTGATTTCCAGGGGTTCATCATTTTTATCTCAAGGTTTTTTCTTAAAGATGATGACAACAAATCCACGAATTGGTAATTTCTACTTTCATCGTCCCATCATTGCAAGTGCCACATGAGCTTCTAGCTCTTGCTATAATACCTATAAACCAACTATGACTCAGTACAGTAAAACTAGTGAGTTACAGTAAAAAGTAGGTGAACGTAGGCTTCCTCATAGTCAATTATTTGCTTCTTTGATCTCCAGACGTGTGCAAATTTTAATTACGTCTGTCCTGATGAGGATATCTTTTGCCCCGTACAAAGTATCTAGTAGAAAAAAGACCCTGTAGACGTCCAAATATGCCAGCTCTTCTTCACTTCTTCACGAGGGGATGGCCACTCTCAATGTTAGTGTACAACAAGTATCGGGTTCCGCGGTGCCCGGTACCGGCTGACACCAGCCGACACTAGTTGTCACGTGTTAGAGCATTCAAATCATTAGTTGCGTTTTTGATCCGAATTCTCCGTTCCGAATTCTCGCTTCTGAATTCTCGTACAAATTACCGTTTCTCTATTCTCGCTTTTGACAAAAGCACTAATTTTGCAGCTCGTCGCAACCCGGTATACGTGCATATGCATATTGAACACCCGAACTCTGTTGACCAATCAGGGAGGAGAACGGAGAGAGGAGAATCGACAATTCACCGTCGGAGCAAATTCTCGATTCTGCAGAATCGCGTGGCTTTCTCCGTTCTTGATTCTGACAAAAACACAAGAACAGGAGAATTCACTTCATCTGAATAGTCCCAAAACGCGAAATAGGAGAATTCGAAGGAGAATCGCCAGGAGAATTCGGATCAAAACGCAACTACTATGTTGAGAAGTGTTTGAAAGATTATTCGACTAATTTGTAGTCGGCATCGTTGGCTTTGGCCGGGGTCAGGAAGGGTGTACATTAGATGCCGGGGAGGAAAGCCCTCGCTCCTTCAGGTAGCTATGGTGAGTCTCTACCCCTTTTCTCATCGCCTGTCACTCTTTTTTATGATTCTACGACGGAGGGACTTGAATTCCCTTTGTCTCAGTCCGTCACTGCGAAAACACGGGGGCTGACCTTGAAGCGTAAAAGTCGCGACCCCTCGATTATCCTGCCTGTATTAACCGTGTCTCGCATGTTGCAGAATCTGAGGATTTTTTTCTTCTGTCTTGTCTTCCCGTTCAGATCGCCGTACTGCAGTGCGCAGATTCCCAAAAATTCAATTTAGATTATGAATCTGGACGAAGTATCCGACCATCAATAATCTGCTAATGTCCATCTATTCTACTGCCTGCTCCCCAGGACTTGACGAGTTGCTCTGACACGAAACTGAATCTAAAGAGTCGTGTTTATCCGACCGCCCATACGGTCATCTAGATCGATGACGGCACCACAATAAACATCTCCCTGACATGTCCCCAAGCCGTGCCGGTTATGTTCTGATGGCTCCTCGATTTGGCTGCCACCCTTGAGCCGTTAGTCTTCCCAAAGCCTGTCAGCAAGAAGTGGAAAAATGTCGAAAGTAAAAAAGGATAGTTGGCAGAGTGGATCATCATTCTTCGCCTGTTCCCTGCTGTTCAGACGGGGGCTCATGGAGATCCACGTCATACGGATTGGATGGAATGTAATTGTTCTCTGGACTGGGGATCTTACGAGATGAACTTTGTCATAAGTGGGAAAAGAAGGAGTTTTTGTTGAGTGCTTGAAGGTCGGATGAGAAAGGTTTGTCATATTAGCGACGACAGGTGACTAGAGAGAGGGGGGGGGGGGGGTAACATCCTGTCAGAAATGTTTGTTTCCGTGCACAGGAAGATTGTCCAGTGGTAGGAGAGCGAAGTTGTGAACAAATCAATTAAGCGCCAGTGCCCGTATTGCCATTGGTTCCATTGGTAAAAACATTTTGATTCACATACCCGACGCGTGGTGACGTTTCATTCGTAGCCTTAGAAAATGAAAGAAAACACTTATTTCGTTTTTCGTCCAAGCCTTTTTCGTGTGAGAATTTTGTGATTCAGCTATGGAAATGAGAACAGAAGTTGGAATCTGAATAAACATATTTTGCACCAGAGCCTTGTCGGGAATTGTAGAAAACAAAAATGCAAAATAAAAAGTGTAAAAGGCTCCTTGAGTGACATTGTCAAGCAACCTAATCTTCTTTGCACTCTCAGCCTCCTCTCGAAGTTTTTCTAGGTTTGTCAGTATACAAAGACCGTGTTTCCAATCTTTGATTCTCTCTCACACAAAAGAAATGGTAGAGCACAAAGGACAAAGAATTTCCCCTTTACCATATCCTCTCAATCCTCCTGTGACCTGAGTGGCACACGAGAAAAAGTTACGCTATAGCTACAGTCTAGGCCGAGTTTATAGGCCTTTGGATTTTAAACCTGCCTCCTCTCAGTGACAGAAGCGTGGCCCGGCCTACTCTTCCAGTGTTTATGGCATTTGCCCTTCGGCCAAGCGCCATATTGCGATCGCAGTTTCTGTCCGTCAGTCGGTCTGTCAGTCCTGGTTTTGCTAGTTCAGGCACTTCTACATAAGCTAGGACGATGAAACTTGGCAGGCATATCAGGGACGGGACAGATTAAATAGGAAATAGTCACTTCCCGATCCGACCATCTAGGGGGGGGGGGGCTAAAACTCCGACGACACTGGTTGGAGAAAATCTTGAGGAACGCTTAGAGTGGAGGGATCGGGATGAAACTTGGTGGGAAGAACAAGCTCAAGTCCTAGATACGTCATTGACATAATCGGACTGGATCCGGGTACTGTGGGGGAGTTGGGGAGGGCTCCGGATTTCTAGCGATTCCGCGAGTTTGATTTACTTCCTGATGTGCTAGTACGATGAAACTTGACAAGTATGTCAGGGATCCGAGCAGATGGACTTGAGAATAGTCGTTTTCCTGATCCGACAATCGTGGGGGGAGTGGATGGATGGGTAATCCGAAGTCTAGTGGCATGCATAACTTTTGAACGGGTGATCGGATTTGAATGAAACTTGTATGGTGGAAAGAGCTATTGCCTCAGATGTTCTGTGTCAAGTCTGGGTCGGATCCGATACCGGTGGGGGATGGAGGGAGGACTCATGAAACGCTTGAAGCAGAGGGATTGGGATAGACCTTAGTGGAGAGAACAAGCATTGCACATAGATACGAAGTTGACGGAGCCAGGTTGTTTCGGGGCTCTATGGGGGCGTTTCCCGGAATTCCTGTAGTCGGGAGCTAGAATAGTTCTAGATGTACTAAAATAACCAAACTCTGCAGGCATATTAGTGAACTTAATTGACTTAAGAACCCGACACAAAATGTCCTCGGAAACTTCTGTTCCTGGATCCGAGCATTTTTGGAGGAGTGAGGGAAGGGAACTATGGAAATTGACTTCTGCAAACTGTGAACGAGTGGTCTGATTCGAGTGAAACTTAACGGGTAATATGAATGGATGACCTGATATGCAATGCGTTCGAACTACATACGACCTCGGTTGGGGAAATTTGGGGGGGGGGGCTTTTGACACAAAAACCAAACGGATGGACCGAATGGGATGCAAATTAGGGCCTAGACTTGTTATTTGACGTCCGGGCCGGATTCCGCCAAGGTGTGGGGGGGGGGGGTATGGAATGGAGCCGGTTAGATAGGCTATTCTCTGATTTCAGTTAAACTTGATGGATGAGAAGAGGGGATTAAGAGATACGACATTTATGTTTCCAAGTAGTCATCGGCCACAGTTGGGGGGAGTTGGAGGGAGATCGCGGGAAATTTTGAGACTCGCATAGGGGTAAGATGAGTGCATGAATTAAAATGAACCTTGGAATGTAGAGACAGCATATACCCTTGATGGCATATTTTAGGGTCCGAACCGGATCCGACAATAGTGTGGAGGGGGGGGGGGTACCGGAATTTCCCAAACATGCTCAGATTCGAGTGAAACTTGATAGATGGTATAAAAGAAGATGCTTTAGATGATCCATTCTTGAGTCCGAATCAGATTCGGCCACGGTAGGGGGAGATGGAGGGAGTACCGGAAATCGTGGAGCAGGTCTAGGGATCAAACGAGTGGATTTCTTGGCTGAAACTTGGAAGATTGGACAGTCATTTGCTCCAGATAATGCGATGTGGGCTGGAACTGCCCAGAATCTGACTAAAACCATATATCTATTTCTGTGTCCGGACCGCATTTTTGGATGGCGGGTGCATTTTGTGACGTTCTCATCTGCTTTCTTGTACCGCCTACTCGTAACAACTGTCATATGAGCTCGTAGCTCTTCTTCTTTTTCTGTGCTTAATTGTGTTGCGAAGCAACACTTTAAGATTGTCCCGTTTTATATATCGGGCCGGACTGTTGAATAATATAATGCATTTGGAAAGCTTCATATTATGACTATTGACTGGGGCAACAAAAAAATGGTTTCCGCTTGGGGCAGACACAGATCGTACAATGTGGGAAGTGGAGTTCTATATAGAGCGTGTTACACCCTTCTAACAATAGTAACTAATAGTAACTATTTGCATACCACGCTCGGGAGCGTAGTTAGCGTGGTAACTACGATCTCTGTGACGTTGTTTGTCTGATCAGCCCGCTGCGTGGTATTTTGACGAAAATAGAAAAATGCGTTCCAGCCTTGACGCCAAGAAGCCAGAATCCGTGGAGGAGCACGCTCACAGTCTATGTAAGAGAGGAGTGTGCCAAGTTGTGCAGCCAAGCTTCTTTTTCTTCAAACTATATTTTTTTTCTGCTTTCGAGTGGAAAACTCCGTTCGAGCAGGCAACCAGGCAGGCACCACTTTCAAGTCGAAGGTGGGCTAAAATTAAAATGTGCCGAAGACGTGCGACAGTTCCCTAGTCCCTTAACCAATAATAACTGCTACGAGTAATAAACGTAAAGATTTACAGCAAAAACTAACATTTTCCAAGGGGTCCGAAAGGGCTGCCATCGACTGTTACTATAGCGATTTGTATTAGTTATTTCGGTCGAGTTTATCATTCCATTTCTGCGCTTGGCTTTGAGACTTAGAAACGTATCATGTTTAGGCCTATATGGGTTGCACTCGGAAAGCCCGAGTGCATATGGTATAAAAATGAAATGTGAAGCAGAAACTAACTACATAACTAAAAACACTTCCTCCCAGTACAAGACAAAAAACTAACTACATAATGAAACACTTTAAACGAAATGGGGAGATCATGTGTGCCTGCTAAACGATAAAAGTTTTATCACTGCTAATGAAACTGGAGTCTATTCTCCTATCTGATTGGTGACTATTAGACAGTTGGCCTAGGGCAAGAAAATTAACTTTTGAACCTATTTTTTTTAATTTTGGGAAATTTGTATGCCGGTTTTCGAAATACCAATCCAGTTCTTTTGGGATGGATAATTATGGTTTTAAAAACCCCATTGATATTTTAAAAAAGAAACGGGAAGTATTTTTTTCAAAAATTTATTCCATAAAGCACACTTTGTCCGATGCGTTGCGTTGATTGTATTTTGGTAAGTGTTAGGTAGACTTCATTTAGGATAGTGTATGCTAATTGTTTTTTAAATGACGTAGAGTTTTTACGAAAGTATATGGTCGAGTTATTAGTCTATAGACCGATTGTGTGAATTTTATTATATTTTTTTCTACTCGTCAGCTTTGGCGAATACAAATAAATGAATGAATGAATGAAACAGAGATAGATTTGGTATGTAATTTCGGAGCGACAGCATTTCATGAGACTTTCAGCGAATGTATCACCACACTGTCAGTAGTTTCATAAGAGACAACAGAAGGATGCGCGGTTTCAACAGACCCTGCGTAACTGACAACAGTCGGGATGTTATCTGTTGTGCTGGAAAACGTTATACATGAAATATTATGCATAACAAGCAGTGCCAGGAAGAGCCCAAAAAGCATCTACTGCCTTTTTAGTTTGTCGCCATGATGTCTGAAAATTTAGCAGATGCTTTTTAGCGATTTTTCGGCTATTCCTGATGGCAACGCTTGTTATGCGTAACATTTTCAAACACAACAGATAACATCCGAAGTTCTGTCTGTTACGCATTGTCTGTTTGAAACCGCGCATCCTTATGTGTTATGAACTTCTGACAGTGCAGTCATCAAAAATCATTTTTGAGATATACTATTTAAATAAAACAATTTGATGGAACAAATCGAAAATAATTGCGGTAGACTTTCCTTAAGCTTTTCAATAACTAGAAACATTTGAAGAAAGATGATATGTGTTTGTTGACCCTTCTGTTTCCCCCTGGCTCCCTCCAGGAGTAACTTTTTGATCGAATTAACATGACGCTCATTATCGTTCAAAGCAGGTTCCACTCCCAACGTAAAGAGATATCGTTTAACAGAAGGCTGACGTCACGAAACCTGTCAGAAGCACAGAGAGACGTGCAAAGCCAAGCTCAACTTTACCGAAAACGTTACAGAACTGAGTACGGGGCCAGGGCCACAATCAGCTCGGCCCTCGAGATAACCTAACGTGCCTACACTGTAAAAAGTTTCTCCGTTTTAGGATTAAAGTTAACTGCAATATTTACTACTGGGATTAATCTTATCATTACTTGGATAAGATTAATCCGAATTAAAGATAATCTTATCTCATTCGAGGCAAGATTTATCCCAGTAGCAAATACCGCAAGATGTTTTTTTACAGTGTAGCTCACCTAACCCACGTGGGAGGCAAGACTCATTAAACCGAAGTAACACCACTTCGGTTAGAACTTCGTATAAATTCAGTTTGTTCTTTCATTCTACTTCCTTCGGCCTTCTTCTTGAAGTTTTGAAACTTGGAACGTAGTGGCGTATCACAATATTCCTACGCGGAATTAAGGACTGAGATTCAAATGGTACCCCAATTTCAGAATGTAGTAAGGGAACATTTTTGCATGAATGGCTGTTGAGCTCTACAGAAGATGCCATTCACGCAAAAATGTCAATGGATGATGCTGGGAAATGGAAGAGTAGGGGTGTCACTGAGAGGAGGAGGGTTTGTAAACCAAAGGCCTACAAACTCGGCCTAAATTGAAGCTGTAAGAAGTGCAACTTCTTGTATGCTCGTGTGCCATTCAGGTCAGAGGAGGAATAAGAGGATACGGTAAAGTGGCAATCCACACGACAGCGGTTTGAGACCGAGGGAGATGCCACCTTAATACTACCATCTTCCTCTAACCGTTAATAGAGCTTGATGTTGTCAATTGACTTTGATGAGACAAGAAGTGGAATGTATAGAGTAGTTTAGTTCTTGCAAATTCTCACGCGGGAGCTTGAGACCTAAAACTTGTCAATAAATCTGCTGGCTACACGGAAGGTAAACAAAAATTGTCGGTTGTACTTCTGTCAGGTATTTGCAGATTTACCAAACTTGAAAAAATATAAATGAGATCTTAATTTTAATAGGAATAGCAAAATTCTCACGCGGAAGCTTGAGACCTAAAAATTGTCCAGTAAATCAGCAGCCTACACGGAAGGTAAAAACAAAGTGTCGGTTGTACTTTTGTCAGGTATGTTCAGATTTAACAAAGTTCAAAAAACATAAATGAGATCTTAATTTTAGTAGGAATACTACTAGAATAGAATATAAATTTCTACTAATTTTATCAAGGTTCTCCTGCTAGTTATTAACTCACGTACGTTCACATAATTATAGCTTTTCGCAACTACCCGATTTCTACTCGGTTTTACAAAATTTCCCTAGAGCTACCCGTGCCCGGAAAGTTACTCCAGAAACGATTAAACCATTGTTGCAAACTACTCTCACCCATAGCTATACAGGACTTCCCTGTGCTTGAAGGGTTGTTGCCCTCGGACTTTATCGAACTAGATTGGTGTAATTAAAAGGCGCTGCGGTACAAAGCACTGGGAATGCGAACGAAAAATAAGAACTCGTCCTCTTCGTTATTAAGGTGGCGAGCTTCAGGCACGACATCTCAAAGGGGCTGCATGTTTGTGGAGATATGTAGCCGAGGTCGCTCTAATAGGTGTGGAATCATTTTTCCCCAGCCCTTTTCTGTGGGAGTACCTGATTGTTCAGATTTGATTCCAATAATTATGTCAAGGAGATCTCCCAGAAACTCGTACATAATTCTTCACTTGCAAGGTTTGTCGTATGTGAATAGCCCTAAAGGGCTTGCACGGTTTCTGCTCTCCCCCATTCTTTATGCGGGTGTGCCACTGCCTGGACACATGAAGGTTGCGTTTCCCCAACTTAACAATTGTTAACAATCGTTAACTTTACTTCGGGGCGGAGCTAACTGCAGTTTTAACGATCGTTAACTTTTCCCAGTTCTACAATTGTTAACTATTTTGTAACGATGCTCACCGACCATATTTGCAAAATAGTTAACAATCGTTAACCTCTGGAACGGAAATTGTAGGTGGGCGGAGCTTAAATTTCGAAATCAGAAACGTGGAACGCAAAAAGTTAACGATTGTGAACAATTTGTTAACAATCGTTAAGTGGTGGAACGCAACTGAAATCTCTCAATCTTAAGTACTGAACTAGAACCCAGGACCACCGCTGTGGGCGCTGGGTGCAAATCCCAGCTGAGGAGTGTGTTTGTCTTTTATTTTACTTTCATTTGTCTTTAGATTTTTGGTTTTACTTGGTTTTCACCATGAGACCCCATCAGGACTGCGAAACCAGGTCCTGTTTTGTCTATGAGGCTCCAACATGGGCGTCCCAGACTTCTAAATTCAAAAATTTACTTCTGTCACCTAACATTTCATGTATGTAATATCCCATGAAACTAGTACACTATAACTGTCAAACGGGTAAACATAATATGTCCTTCTAATAACAGTTGCCAAGGTGTTCTTCCTTCCTCCATCTATTTCGTCGGAAATCCGCACATTGTTTCCATCTCCTAGCTAAATTTGGATCCGTTTATATCTCATCGAAAGAAATCGAAAATGTCTGCAACAGCGTGAATACTACTCGAGTGTCTCGTAGTTTTGTTGCAGCTCGTTTAGGACAAACCGTGTTTTCAAGCCGTTGGGGATGTCTGAAACGGGACAAGGCCAAAGGTTTCGATGGGATCCCAAAAATAAAAATAAAAATTACTTCTTGATCCAGACAATTGAATCTTGTAGATATCCGTGTCTTTGCCAGACCCCTTAAAAATCTTGCTATTTATCTATAATCAACTGCTTGAACATGTACAAAATAAATGTAACCGTTTGGAGTTTTTTGACAAGTTACGATCAAATGAGAAAACCAAGTTCAAATATGGATTCAGCAAGCATGTTTATTACAATATCTTATCTCTAATTGACTTCAGAAAGGTCTTTTTAGAAAGTTTTTGTTTTTATTTACCAAGTTCCTCGTATTTTAGCAGCATTCCCGGCGAGAGCAAAAGACTTGTGACGTTGAGAGCCGAACCTTTCGATCCAGATATCCGTTTGTTATGGCACTTGAGCTTACTCAAGTGACATATAGCGATTGTAATTTCTGTCCGTCAGTCGGTCTGTCGGTCCCGGTTTTGCTAGTTCGGGCACTTCCAGATAAGCTAGGACGATGAAACTTGGCAAGCATATCAGGAACTGGACCAGATTAAATTAGAAATTGTCGCTTCCTCGATCCGACCATCTGGAGGGGAGTGGAGGGAGGGGGAATCCGGAAAAAATAGGAAAAATGAGATATTTTTAGCTTACGAACGGGTGATCGGATCTTAATGAAACTTGATATATGGAAGGAATTCGTGTCTCAGACCCTCCATTTTAAATCCAGACCGGATCCGGTGACACTGGGGGGAGTTGGAGGGGGAAACCGGAAATCCTGGAAAACACTTAGAGTGGAGGGATCCGGATGAAACTTGGTGGAAAGTACAAGCAAAAGTCCTAGATACGTGACTGATATAACCGGAACGGATCCGCTCACTTTGGGGGAGTTGGATGGGGGAGAAGTCCGAATTTGTAGTGATCCCGCGAGTTCCGTGCTTCCTGATGTGCTGGGACGATGGAAATTTACAGGTATGTCTGGGACCCGACCAAATTAAATAGTAAATCGTCAATTCCCCGATTCGACCATCTGGGGGGGGGGGGGAGTGGAGGGAGGGTGAAGCCAAAATTTGAGGTATTTTTAGCTTGCGAACGGGTGATCGGATCTTGATGAAAATTGATATTTAGGATGACCTCGTGTTCAGACATCTCACTTTAAATCCGGGCCGGATCCGATGACACTGGGTGGAGTTGGAGGAGGGAATCGGAAATTTTGAGAAACGCTTAAAGTGGAGGGATCGGGATGAAACTTGGTGGGAAAAATAAGCACAGGTCCTAGACACGTCATTGACATAACCGAACCGGATCAGGGCACTGTGGGGGAGTTGGGGTGGGGGTCCGGATTTCTAGCGATCCCGCGAGTTCGGCATACTTCCTGATGTCCTAGGGCGATGAAACTTGGCTGGTATGTCAGGGATCCGAACAGATTGACTTGAGAACAGCCGTTTCCCCGACCCGACCATCGTGGGGGGAGTGGGTGGATGGGGAGTCCGGAATCTAGTGGCGTGCATAACTTTTGAACGGGTGATCGGATTTGAATGAAACTTGTCTGGTGAGCTATCGCCTCGGACGTTCAGTGTCACGTCCGTGTCGGGTCCGATACCTATGGGGATGGGGGGTGGGGGTGGAAAACTCAAGAAACTCTAAAAGCAGAGGGATTGGGACGAAACTTAAGGGATGAAACAAGCATTAGGCCTAGATGAAATTGACGGAGCCAGATGGTTTCGGGGCTCTGTGGGGGGAGTTGGAGGGGGTTTCCTGGAATTCCGGTAGTCGTGAGTTAGAATAGTTCCAGATGTAAAACGACAACGAAACTTTGCAGGCATCTTAGCGACCCGAATTATCTTGACTTAAGAACCTAACACAACATACCCCCGGAAACTTCCGTTCCTAGATCCGAGCATTTTTTGGGGAGCAAGAGAAGAGAAATATGGAAATTGACTTCTATAAATTGCGAACGAGTGGTCTGATTCGAGTGAAACTTCATGGGTGATACGAATCGATGGCCTCGACATGTAAAACATGCGTTCGTACCATATGCGACCACGATTAGGGGAATCGGGGGTGGGGGGACTTTTGACATGCACAAAAACCAAACGGATGGACCGAATGAGATGCAAATTCGACAATGCCGAGTATATGCGGCCTACATTTGTTATTTGGCGTCTGGGCCGGATTCGGCCAAGGTAGGGGGGGGGGGGTACTGGAAACTTGCAGATGGGCTATGCTCCAATTTCAGTAAAACTTGATGGACAGGAACAGGGAATTAAGAGATTGGGCCCGAACCGGCTCCGACAACGTTGGTGGGAGGGGGGGGGGGGGGTACCGGAACTTTCCAAAAATGCTCAGATTCGAGTGAAACTTGATAGATGGTATAAAAGAAGATGCTTTAGGTGGTCGATTTTTTTTTTTATTCCGAACCAGATTCGGCCACGGTAGGTGGAGATAGAGTGAGTACCGGAAATCCTGAAGCACGTCTAGGGATCAAACAAATGGATTTATTGGGATGAAAGTTTGAACAGTCATGTGCATTTGCTACAGACAATCTAGACGATGCCGGAACAGCTCAGAAATGAGTGAAACTAAATATCCTATTTCTATTTCCGAACCGCATTTTTGGATGGCGGGTGTATTTTGTGACGTTCTCATCTACTTTCTTGTACATCCTACTCGTACAAGTGCCATATGAGCTCGTAGCTCTTGTTTTTTTTTCAAATTTTGCAAGCATTATCTGTCAAGGAGATAAAGCTCAAAATTCGATTCAGCATGTCTGCTTACCCCAGTACCGAATCTCTAATCGATTTCAGAAACAAGTTTGAGCTTCAACCAAATTTCCAGTTTCGGCCGAATTCTGGGTGAATAGTTTGTGCGGTAAGAAAACTAAGTTCAGATATGGATTTATCGGGCCTCCTTACCCAGCTCTTAAAACATATTTTGTACTCTAATTCGACCCCCCCCCCCCTCCTCTGCCTCTAGATATAGGGCTAAAGAGGCCATCTACGAACTTAGCCTTTCCCTTGACCCAAAGAATCCTCACACCAAGTTTCATCAAAACATCTGATTGGCTTCGGGAGTTATCGTGCTGACAGACGGACAACTTTTTACGAAGTCATAGGTATCCCTCCACTTACGTTTTGGGATCCCAAAACCTCGGATTAAAAACCTCGGGCAAACAAAATATTTTGAAACAGCTAATGTGATAGTCGATTATGGGGTAAGAAGACATGCTGAGCACGATGAAGAAAACCATTTTGTCATTGGACGAGTAGTTCGCCCGAAATCCGGCCAAAACCGGAAAGTTTGTTAAAAGTAAAAGTTTTATTTGAAGTTGATTACATGTTCGATGAAGACATGCTGAATCCGTCTGTGACAATTATATTTTACCCGAACATATAGTTCGACCGGAATCCGGCTGGAGTCGGAAAATTAGTTATAAGTTAAATTTTTATTTGAAGTTGATTTGATATTCAATATTGGGGAAAGAAGATACCCTGACTTCGTTTTTCAGCTTTCTTTTTTCGCCGGACAAGTAGTTCTGGAGTTCGGCCGAAACCGGGATATTGGCAGAAGTGGCAGGAAGGTTTTGTCAAAACAGACGTGACTTATAGGGGTAAACACACATGCTGAATCCATATCTGAACTTGGTTTTCTCAGATTATTAGTTATTTGGCCTTAATCTGTTTCTGAATTTTAATTGTAAAAATTTTCAAGGAGTCTGGCGATGACTGGATCTGGCTAAGACAAGACCCAGTTGTCTGGATTAGATATTGAATTTGTGGGGTCCCATCGAAACCTTTGGTCTTGTTCCATTATGGTAGCCTACTGATCTCAAGATTTTAGGCATGAATCTTTCTGTTCTGAATCGCAACACCACGCGTAAGTTTAGTGACATTGAAGACGCAAGCATGCACTGTTTACGATGATATCACGAACGTAGGCTACTGAGCTCAGTTTGAAGTAATAGCTGCGTTCGTTTTCGTTGTTGTCGGTACCAAAAACGTCGTTTAAATCTTTTCATTTAGTGTTTTTTTTTTGCCACGATCTATAAACGTCGTTTCACAAACAAAGCTGATACGACAACGTTCATGGTCGAACTAACTTAATATTTGCAACAGCCATTATAATAAAGTACAAGAATGGATTTTAGCATAACAGCCCCACTGTTTTTAACTTGGTTTACAAGTTTAATTTGATTTGTCCAGAATTTTTGAAAACTCGCGCCTAATTACAGAACCGAGATGTTAAAACTGAATTTCCAACTCCGTTTGTCGTTTCAGAACGACGAATGAAACGGTGGTTCAACCGAACAAAGAAAACTCTTTATTCTCGGCAGTTCAACGCCGTTCACGAACGACGTTATTAAGAAAACGCTAATAGTAAAACGACGGTTAGAACGACGAACCGAACGACGAAAACGAACGCAGCTAATGAATTGGATGGCGTGATCTAGATATTGCAAAGGCATCCATTAGCACTATACACATCCAGTTTATGATTGCTTAACGAACTTCGGTGGAAGGAAGTTTTTGTTACGAAGTACAGTAGTATGTTTACAACAGGAACAGGGCATACTGAGGTTGTCTTTACGCCTGTTTCCATACCGGCGCGGATATTGAAACTTACGCTTTGTAGAGTGATAAACCAGCCTTCCAGATTCTTCTTCAGAATTCTAAACTGAAACAAAACAAAAAAGTTATTTAGTGTTCATCAAGATGGACTGGAGCCAGGTTAAAACCGTCTGGAGGTCCGGGATGTGTTCATCGAGGTTCTGGATGTCTGAAAGTTTGTCATAGACACTTTCGAGAAACACAATATGTGATAATAATGATAAACATGAATGGGGTAGGAAACAGAGGGGAAATGATTGACATTGTGATTGGGAGGTAAAAGGAATAGCACAAAAACTGTCGTCATTATCGTGAAAATCCGAAAGGGTTGGCTTAACTGTGCGGAAGCCCACCTATCCGGGAGTCTGGACCTCGGTCTGGACGATGAAGCTGGTGTTGACCATACAGCACATATGTATCGTTATTACGCGAATATGAAGAGATGGCAAAGGAAGGCATATTACGTACCGTCGCTTTCACGTTTTTCATTTTAGAATGGTGTTTGGAACCCCAGGCAATGGCACGTCGCCAAGCGATGTCTCGAACGAACTCCCGCCCCACAAGGAGATGGGTCAGTTGTCCTTCGAAGAAAAGAAGTATCTTCTTGCTGTCGAAAGAGGTGACCTCGCCGCGGTCCGCAGGTAATCTCTCTCATTTTTTAGTCCCTAAGCTGTCGGTTTCGAGATCGGGAATAGATAAGGCTTTTTGGATGAGAGATTGATTTGTTCCGAGCCTTGTTACTATGCCCACTTATGCAGTCTACCACAAATCCCTGATTTTTCGATACCCTATGCCAAACGCTGGATATCTCTAGCATTTGGCATAGCCTATGCCTAACGCTGGATACCCTATGCCAAACGCTGGATACCTGTTTCCAATAAGATATTGACGATTTGATGAAGCTCGGAAATCAACCAATCAGAATTAACCTATAGTGAAATAGGTCAGGGTTAGAGTACCAACAGGTATCGAGCGTTTGGCATAGGGTATCCAGCGTTAGGCATAGGCTATGCCAAATGTTAGGTATATCCAGCGTTTGGTATAGGGTATCCAAAAATCAGGCATTTGTGGTAGACTGCACTGAGGTCCCTGACGTAAAGCTCCATCCAGACCCGACGACAGCCATGGTTGAGCCAGCTTAGTTGACATTTGAGCCAGCGTAGTGCAGAAGTCGGATCAGATGGCATGAAGCGGACATGTCCGTCCCTTTTAAATTGGATTTGATTGTACATGAGGCGCATTCGAAAAACACATTGCGATATCGCCCTCCAGGTCACTCCAGAAGTTGACACTTGTTCGCGAGTACAATGAGCCCCCATGAAAAATTTACAATAAAGAAAACGAAATAAAAAGAAGAGAAGAAAGAAAAAAAAAAAAAATCCTACACTTGGTCGGTTTCTTGTCGCAACAACTGCGGTTTGAAAATGTCCGTTTTGATGAGAATGATTGAGCAGAGTCAGAAACGATCTAATTTAACGAGACCAAAGGTTTTGGCGGGAACCCAAAGGGAATGTATGTTGGATAGACATTCATATTTTCTGTCTTTCTCACATCCCCGAAATACATTGTTTTATCCCTAACCAAAGCCTAACCAGTTGCATAACCAGATGCAAGTATGGAACAGAAAAACAAAAGGTTTGATTCTTACTCAGGTTTTCAGCTCCTCAGGTTTGATTCTTACCTTTCACGGCTTTCGCCTTCTTCTTTTAGAACCGGTGCGCTACTGACTGAGCGACCGAGGGCTTTAAAATATTATTATTATTTATTTCCAATACTTCGAAATTCAAGGGTAGCCTTAGTATAAATTGTTCTCACGTTAACAATGAGATGCCAATTCGGTTACTGATACTATGTGCATTTTTAATATCTAAACCCATCGCAGCAGTGTTTAATCAATGTCTTCTGCAGTGTATATTTCCTAAGTGTTTCAAAACTGCTGAGGTAACTCCAAACCAAAAAAAAATAACCCCTCTAGCCTTGATGATATGCGTCCTATATCCTATATCAAAGACTTCGGCATTGGCCAAGCTACTAGAAAGTTTTATGTATGATCGGCTTATTTCTGAAATATGCGACAATTTTGACCCCAATTAGTTTGGTTTTAGGTACACTTCCGAACAGTTCAAACAATCGACGACGATCTGAAATGGAATTCTCATGAATGAATGAATGAATGATTTATTTGCACATTAAAGCCATCCGGCCATCATGCAACAAAACGAAACAAAAAGTGAACATATGTCGACAATATTATCCGTAAAACCAACTTTTTAATTAAATTCCTCTCTACCCTTAAATCTTTCTGTTTGGATACTAAATGCCTCCTATGTTATTTTAAAACTTATATCCGTCCTCATTTAGAATATACACCGGTTTGGCACTTTTCTTTCTGCAGAGCTCTCTGATCGCCTGGAAAATGTCCAAAAAAGAGCAGTGAGAATCATTCTGAGTGAACAGGCTCTCATTAAACTGGACGTTCCTAAATTAATCATTTATTTCTGGTCATACCTTGTAAGTGTATTAGTTAATTTGTTTTGTGTCTTTGTATTTCGTAAATATTTTATTCCTCTTCTAGTTTTAAGCTATTTCGAAAAATAAACTTGATTGATTGAAATAAAAACATAAATACAGTAGTCATTTCCGAAACAGTTGCATAGGTTTTTAAGTATAAATTAACCGAAAGGCAAAAATACTCCGCATCCGGGATTTAGAATCAGTACCGTAGGCTCACTTTAAGGCCACTGCTCTACCAATGAGCTACAGATTGAAGTATGTGAACATACTTCGCAAACCACTACATAGTAAGTAAGTAAGTAAGTAATTTATTTATAACCCGCCGTTTTCAGAAAGCGGAGTAAATGAAGAAAATAAATAAAACACATAAACATATACACATAAACATACATAGAGGCTCCCAGATAGGAGCATTGATCCCACCGAAGGCAAGTTCATCTAAACAATACGCATCCCTGTGTCATTGGATTGAACAATATGCAGACCAGAGTAGCAGCTAACCAAAATTACCGAAATATTAGAAAAGAAAGAAACATAAGAAGTTGTCAGGGCATTTTTTTTAAAGGAATGTCCGCCGCGATTTTTCGTAAAAACCTCGATAAAAAGAGTCGGTTTTTTTCTTGGAAACAGTCGATTTTTCGTAAAAACAGCCGGTTTTCGTACAAACAGTACATTTCGTACAAAAAACAGTCGTTTTTTCTTGAAAACTGTCGATTTTTCCTCAAAACAGTCGTTTTTTTGCGAAAACAGTCGGTAAATACACCCCCCGCCCCCCAAAAAAAAAAAGAAAATACATTTTGGCTAGTAACGCCTCTGCGTGCACATAGAGTCGGATATGGTTTCTCATGCCCAATTAGTGTCACTATGCCATTTTTCATGCACAAGACAATTTTTCTCAAGACGATTGTGCGTGCACGTAGTTTTAAGGGAGTGAACGCGTTTCGCAACAAGCTGGGAAACGCTATGAGTCTACTTATACAACTTGCAAGACAAATCAGAGCCAAATGTCGACTGCCGATACGCATAAGCCAACCGCCGCGGATGTTTTTCGTTCAAGCTATTGGATAATCGATACTATCGGACTATCGGATAAGAATACGAAGGTTTCACTAATATAGAATATGTCTATTAAAAATCATCAACTTGGGGGACTAAACAGTATATTTGAATCACTCTCATGTGATTCAACTGTCTAGGGAACCGGGAGCCGTACTTTATGTCCGACGGGCTACGAAACCGGTAGTTCTCACGGAAAACAAACCATATGAGCTGCGATTCCGGGATCTGACGTCATTGAATAACGGAAACTTCTATGTGCTGGCTCCCATTCCGGTAGTAAGTGGAAATAGCTCACGGAAACGTCATCGCAAGAGCTTCTCGTCTGGTGGTCTCACGGAATTGTGCACTCAGAAGCTAGGGAGCCGGTAGTTGATACCGGAAACTGTATAATTGGAGCTTGTGTTCCGGTAGTGTCTAGGTGGAATATAGAACTCACGGAATAGTTTGGATGAGAGCTAGGATGCCGGGATTTTCACTGACATAGAAAAAAAAACATGGGAAAAATCCACTACCGGGACCCATATATTGAGAGCTAAGGTACCGCTAGCAACAACTATTGGCTATAGTGCAACTACCTCACGGAGACATGTCAATTTGGACCGGTTTCAAATATTATCAACTCATGGGGTAAGAAATGTTAATAAGTATCGCGCACTACTGGAACCCTAGCCCATGGGAGTTCGATTCCGTGAGCTGTAACGGACTTAAAGTCCATATTGGCACGTGTCTGTGAGTTTGTAATTTTAATGTTTGGCACTACCGGAACCCTAGCCCGCAGGAGTTGGGTTCCGTGAGTTAAAAATATTCACTTCTGGTTTCTTAGTCTGTACTGACATGGGTCCGTGAGTTCAATTTTTTTTTTTTTTTTTTTGCACTACTGGAACCCTAGCTCATAGCCAGCTATGCCCGTGAGCTGTTAATTTTTAACCAAAATGTTGTTGCTACTGGTACCTTAGCTCTCAATATATGAGTTCCGGTAGAAACTAGAAACTAGATAGAAACTAGAGATCCCACGTCAGCCTGCCCTTATTTCACGGGCTCCACATGTGAATAGTCCATTAAAAAGACAAGCAGATAGGGCACCCCTTCCACAGCTCCGAAGAGACTGAACACAGCAAGAAGAAAGAGAAATAATTCAGGCTTTTAGTAGCGATGAAATATTATCCCGAAGCAGCCGAATGCTGGTTGAAAGTACGTCCCCGGAAAAATTGTCAGAGATTATGAATGAATTAATTTGGAAAATTGTAGAACCAATCCTAGCAAAGCAAAAGAAAAAAAAACAGACCATTTTTTGATGAGGAATGCTGAAATGCAAAAACTAGCGTGGAAATAATGTATGAATTGTTCAGGAGAGAAAAAGAAGCTTCAAAAAAACAGGGTCTTAACGAAAGATTTAAAGAGATGAAAAAAACATACAAAAAACTTTTAAAAAGGAAGAAGAATGAAAGAGAACTGATTGACTCCGGTGAGAAAATAATTGTCATATTCGAATTTAGCATGTATTCTTACCCGTAAATCGAACATCTTATCAAATTTAAATAAAACTTTCACGTTTAACAAATTCTCCGGTTTTGGCCGGCTTCCGGCCGAATTAATTGTCCGGCGAGAAAATAAATTTTATATTGGGACTCAGCACGTCTCCTTTCACCTAAATCGATCCTCTATTATATTTTTTTTTGCCCCTTAATTTTAAACCCCTCCCCCACCCTCAAACATAGGGCTACAGAGCCCATCTTCGAACTTGACCTGTACTTTGACCCAAAGGATCCTCCCACCAAGTTTAATCAAAATATCTCAATCCCCTCGAGAGTTATCGTGCGGACAGACGGATAACTTTTGTGATGTCATAGGTATCCCTCCACTTACGTTTTGGGATCCCAAAACAGGTTATATAAGTCAACGGGTCTGGAAAAAGGCTGAAAAAAGCTAAAACTGTGGGTTATTTGTTGAATGCAAGTCTAGTTTTAAAGTGTTCAAATATTTGTAAATATTGTAATTTGAAGAGTAAATAGTGCGAGGGGTCCTTTAACTAGCATTCAAACAAGAATACCTGTGTTGGCTCGTACCTGGCTCGTTCTTGAACACTAATCGAAAGACTGTAAAGTGGGAAAGACAGGAAACTTCGCTAAATCGTACAGTGGAAAATCGAGTTGCCTGCTCCCTATCGTTCGGACTTTGTCCAACTTTAAACGATGAAAGTGAGAGTAAACAAACAAAAAATGGAAACAAGCCAAGAAGATTTGTAACCACGCAAAGTTTGACAATAATTTGGTAGAAGGGATACTCTTGATGACTAACTCTCCTTGCCGATGCAAAGTCGCCGGGTACCAAGCGGAAGAGCCAGAAGGGGTATCACCTCGTGTATCACAGTTGCTCCCGAAGATCGCAATGAGTGTTTGACACAGGATTTGAGTTGTTGAGTTTGAGTCGTTAGTGAGAAGTTATCTCGTTCTTCCTGTGGTGGCGTGTTTTGGACAGCCATATAGAGTGTGTTCCATCCGTCTAACAACAGTAACTAGTTAACGACCTCGTAAAAAGTTACTACCCTGACCGTTCCAACCTTCTCGAAATTGTAATTAATAGTAACTATTTGCTTACCTGCGTTGGAACTACGTATCTGTGTAACGTGATTGATCGGATTCGCAAGTGGCATGATATTCTGCTGGAAAACAGAAACATTGGTCCAGCCTCAAGGGCAAAAAGCCAGAATATGTGACTTCATGCGTAGTAACTATGGTAAGTAGGGTGGAACTCGCTCATAGAGTATCGGTCAAGATGTCGACAAAGAGACGTTTTAACGACAGTCCAACCGCTAGGAAGCCCTAGTTATCACGACTTGTAGGGCTTATCGGAGTTTCCTGTCTGTCCACTGTTACGGTTTTTTGACTAGCCAGCAACCAACACTCTCTGTTATTCCATCGTGGATGTAGGCTACCAGGGCGTTAACTTGGGGGTTGCATGGAAATTCATCAATTAAATATTCCTTCAGCCCAAGCTGACTGCGAATCATATTTGACGGAGCAAAACGGATAAGTCAGCTACATTTTATTAGAGCTATATTTCGGCCCTTCTTGGCAAGGGTCGTCTTCAGGCTCAAGCCGCTCAAGCTGGAAAATGAACTTTGGACAATTAAAGATTCTTTGGAGTTAAAGCTAGTGTTGTGATTTCATTCTGGAAACGGCTGCTGTTTTTGCTGTTCGAATGGGTCGTCGAAAGGGTAGAGATTCTTCTGCAATTTCATTTTGGAGTCAACTGTCTCTTCTTCTTCTTTCCAGCTAAGATGGATACTTGTCGGCGGCATGTGTGGGTTATTTGAAGTTCCGTACTTTGGTGATAAATATTCCTTCAGCCCAAGCTGACTGCGAATCATATTTGACGGAGCAAAACGGATAAGTCAGCTACATTTTATTAGAGTTATAGTTCGGCCCTTCTTGGCAAGGGTTCTCTTCAGGCCCAAGCCGCTCAAGCTGGAAAATGAACTTTGGAAAAAGAATTAAAAAAAAATCTCTACCCTTTCGACGACCCATTCGAACAGCAAAAACAGCAGCCGTTTCCAGAATGAAATCACAACACCAGCTTTAACTCCAACCAATTTCGATCAGAAGTTCACAAAATTCGATATTTAAGGAAGAATCTTTACTTGTTTTTCCAAAGTTCATTTTCCAGCTTGTACGGCTTGAGCCTGAAGAGGACCCTTGCCAAGAAGGGCCGAAAAATAGCTCTAATAAAATGTAGCTGACTTATCCGTTCTGTGTCCGTCAAATATGATTCATCAATTAGTTAGCTTTCACGACTTCCAACTTGGGAGTTTTTCACTGCCATTGGCTTTGACTATTCGGATTCTTCGGAAAACGCTGTTAGTAATTTCTGGAGTCAACTGCCCAGGGCGTGAATTCTCTGAAACCCTTTAATTGAGAAGTTTACCTTGTTTCTCTTCCGTCAAACGGATTTATGTTTGGCAACGGGCCAAGCTTGAAACTGGGTGAGAAGGATTGGATCGGAACTTTCCCTGCGGATTCTGGCCTGGGGCCATGATCGAGCGCCTTAGAAAGTTCTCGACCATTAATTTTCACTAACGGTTATACATGTTCATGATTTGTCGTTCACCGCAATAGTTACTCAGAGTGAAAAGTGCACTCCGTTTTGTCAATCCTTGTAAATAGATTGTTATGGTTATCTTTCGTCTGCAAATAAAAATGTAAGAAAGAATAGTTTGCGCCTGGTTTACCCGGTTATTTAAAAATGTAATCTGAACCTAGAATTCAGGAGAATCTGCAGGGCAAAAAGAAATACCTTTTTTTTTGTTCTGCGTGCGAAGACTGGCTTCGAATCAAGCAGTGTAGCGCCGACAGTCGTTTTCTTCTTTTTCATCTTCTTTTCCCCATTTTGAAAAGTCATCTTGTATAGAAAATACTCAAGCACTAGATCCCATTCCCTAGGAATACTTTGAATCAAAGAAATCCTCGCATCGAAGTCCAGGTTAGTTCCGTAGATGGGCCCCATATCTGAATATTTAGTGGTGGGGGGAGAGGTTTCAAAATAAGGGGCGAAAAAAAGAATTTTTAAAACTCAATGAGATAGTCGATCTAAGGGTAAGGATACATGCTGAAACCGAATATAATTTTTTTTTTTCTCGTCGGATAAGTAGTTCACCCGGAATCCGGCGCACGGTACCACCGTCGTCGGATCCGTCCGGGACCCCAGAATGGATCGTCTATCCAATTTGAATCCCAGTGTCGCTCCTTTTGTTTGATCCCTAGGCGTTCACAACATTTTCCGGACCCCTTTTCCAACTCCAACCACCGTGGTTGAATCAGTCGGATACAAATATGGAACATCTAGTGCACCGTAAACGTCCTATGCCTCGTTTTGAGCCGGTGATAGCTTTGCGAACAAGCTATGCTCAGAGTTTCGTCTCCTCGTGTGTTCGTTTATACAACCCGGAGCGCATTTGAACATTAATTTTATATTACTTATATTTTTATTAATTGTAGTCTAATGTGTTATTGACCATATTTATGATAAGACGTCTCCTCTGGCTCAAGTGCCATATACCGATCTCAATTCCGTCTTTCAGTCTGTCGGTCTTTCGGTCTGTCAGTCTGTCCGATTTTTTTGTCACAATTTTTCTAGTTAGGGTACTTCCAGATGTGCTAGGACAATGAAACTTGGCACGCATATCAGGGACCCGACCAAACTAACCTGGAAATAATCAGTTTCCCGATCCGACCATATGCGGGGGAATGGGGGGCGCTGGAAACTTGAAAATTTAGGGCATTTTGTCACACATTTTCGAGATAGGGTACTTCCAGATGAGCTAGGACAACGAAACTTGGCAGGTATATCAGGGACCCGACCAAACTAACCTGGAAATAATCAGTTTCTCTATCCAACCATATGCGGGGGAGCGGGGGACGCTGGAAACTTAAAAATTTAGGGCATTTTGTCACACTTTTTCGAGTTAGGGTACTTCCAGATGAGCTAGGACAATGAAACTTGGCAGGCATATCAGGGACCCGAACAAACTAACCTGGAAACAATCAAATTTCCCGATCCGACCATATGCGGGAAGTGGGGGGCGCTGGAAAATTTTAAAACTTAGGGCATTTTGTCACACTTTTTCGAGTTAGGGTACTTCCAGTTGTCCTAGGACCATGAAACTTGGCAGGCATATCAGAGACCCGACCAAACAAACTTAGAAATAATCGGTTTCCCGATCTGACCACGAAATTTAATAACTGAATAGATTATATATCTGTTATGTCCCGTTTAAAGTCCTGACCGAATTTGGTAGCCAGGGGGGAGTTGGGCGGGGGAAACTGGAAATTTCAAGAAACGGTTAGAATGGAGGGATCGGAGTGAAACTTGCTGGGAAGAACAAGCATCTGCTCTAGATAAATCCTTTAGACCATTGTACACTTATGGGGGGGGGGGGGTGAAACTTGGCAGGCATACCAGGGACCCGATCAAACTGACCTCCAAATAAAAATTTTGTCGATCTGAAAATGGTGGGGGGAGTGGAAGGAGGGGGATCCTGAATTGTCAGTCATGCGTACCTTTGCAATGGGTGACCGGATTCGAGTGAAATTTAAGAATTGAACAGAGGACATTTCTCCGGTGATCTTTTTTTATATCCGGACCGGATCCGGCAACTATTGGGGGGGGGGGGCAGAAAATACGTGACCTGCTTAGAATGGAGAGATCGGGATGGAACTTTGTGGAAAGAACAAGCAGATGCTCTAGGTAAATCATTTACTGAATCGGATTGGCTACGGGTACCGTCGGGGAGCTGGGGGCGGGGGACCGGAAATCTCGAGAAACGCTTAGAATGATTACAACGAAATGAACTACAATGACAAACCGAAGGATTACAGGTTTGTTTCCTTCCCCGAACTTGAACCAGAGGATTGACAGCCTGACGAGGACCGTTGCCAAGAAGGGCCGAAATATCGCTGACGAAGCATCGTAGCTGACGTATCCGTTGTAAACATTGTCTGAATAAATGTTTCAAAGTCAGCTTGGGCTCAAAGAATATTTAAATACTTGACCCGCTTAGACTGGGGTGATCTGGATCGAACTTCGTGGGAATGACAAACAGATGCTCTGGATTAATCATTTACAGAACCGGATTGGCTCCGGGTATTGTTGGTGGAGTTGGAGGGGGGGGGGGGGGTGTCTGGAATTCCGGTGATCGCGAGTTAAGGTACTTCCAGATGTGCTAGGACGATGAAACTTTGCTGGAATATTGGAGATTCAACAACATTTGCTTAGAAATCGCTACTTCCCAAATCCGATTATTCCTTAAAGTACCAATCTTGACCGCAAAGTAAAAAAAATACTTTTAAGCAATATATGCATTTTCATGATGCCCATCAGTCCATTAGCATTTTTGCCTAAAGGGTTTTGATTACAGATGAAGTTCCAGCTTCCTTAGAGTGCGCATCTCAACCGCAAAGTCCAAAGTTACTTTTGATCAATCAAAACATCTTAACCCATGCAAGTGCCATATGAGCATACAGCTCTTATTAGATTATACTGAACTGAATCTTCTCTTGTCGTACGTCAAGTTTCGCTCGTATCTGAGTATTTTGGGGAAATGCAGACTCTGTCCAACGAGGTCGGATCCAGCCAGGACCCCAACGTTGATAGGGCAAATAACGTTTGTACCTTCTAAGTTTCATCTCAATCGCTTCACTCGTTTAATCCCTAGGTGTGCCACAGGATTTCCTCCAATTCTCCGAAGGTGGTCGGATCCGGTTTGGATTTGTCTCCTATCACCCATCAAGCTCTCAAATCGGAACACTCGTTCTGAACTTACGTATTTATTCAAGATCGACAATTCCCCCTTCTTCCACACCCCACCATTTGTCAGATTCGGGAAAGGAAGGTCTATAAGAGCATTGTGTCGGGTCCTTTATGTGTGTGCCAAGTGTCATCGCGTCGGAAGGACAGACATTACGATCGCTATTAGAAGAGCTGATGAGAAGCCTACCTCTACCTCTTTTAATAGGAGATGAGCTGAGTCTAACCTGCGGTGGCTGCTGCAGGAAAAAGAAGCTGGGATCACCTCTCGGTGATCGAAAACGAACATAGTACCGCTCCGCTTGTTTGATCCCTAGGCGTGCCACAACATTTCCGGGAACCCTCCTCTCCTCCAACTCCCTCGCCGTGGTCGAATTCTGTTCGGATACAGAAATCTTGGCCATACTTACTTACTTACTTACTTGTACTTGTGTCAGGACGCAAGCTGTGCAGCTTTCCCTGGCGACAGCAGCTGACGGACCAAGGTATGCCATGAATCTCGGTCTTCTGTGAATGGCATCGAAATTTGAAGCCAGTAGGGATCTTGGCCATCTCCTCTTATATCTGAACATTTCTGGTAAAATGTCCGGTACTCCCGTCCAAGGAGGTCGGATCCGGCCAGGACCCCAACATCGATCATCTGCGGCAAATAATGTGTGTACCTTCAAAGTTTCATCTCAACCGCTCCACTCGTTTAATCCCTAGGCGCGCCGTAAAATTTCCTCCAATCCTCAACTTGGCCGGAACCGGACAAATATACGATCATCTAGGGCATCTTCTCCTACTGCCCATCAAGTTTCACTCGAATCACCCGTTCGCAACTTACTCATGTCACAAGATCCACGATTCCTCCTTCTTCCACACCCACCATTTGTCGGATCTGGGAAAGGAAGGTCTACTAGACTATAGCATTATGTGGCGGCAAGTTTCATCGCCCTAGTATAACTGGAAGCGCCCGAACTAGAGAAGTTGGACCAGGGAAATACAGACGATCACTATATGGCACTTGAGCCGAAGGCTGCAAAAGACATACGAACTTTTCCCGGTCTATTCGAATTTTACTGAGCTCATTCGAATGTTAGCGTGGAGGTTTTGACAAGGGTGGCCAGGAGCTCGACTCATCAAAGTGTCACAATTGCTGACAATAAGGTGCTTTTTGATACCTCGAATTTTGTGTGTGTGTTCCGCTGCACAATGCGCAAAATTGGTAAATACTGGGTTTGTAACAACAGTTATCAAAACATTTCCCAACAGTTACATCACAATTTTGTAACAAAATACAATCGGAAATGAGCTTTATTTAAGGCTTCAAACTGTTTTTGTGTACAAAATCACAGTAAAGTACATGCGTTGGCAGTGTTTTGGGGGCGGTAATCCGTCACTTTAGCAAAGTAAATGAAAAAGTGCTTTTCTCTAAAAAGTGTCATTCGTAAAAAAAAAGGAGTCACTTTCAGAGAAAAAGTGTCACCCAGAGACAAAAAGTGTCAAAAAGCACCAAAAGTGTCACACTTGGCAACACTGGGTTTGAAATCAAACTGTCGCTAAGATGTTCTGCTTTTGCTTAAAGCTTAATTTTACTTTTCCTCTAGAATGCTCCAACGTGCTTTGGAGCTGCGTTCGATCGACATCAACTGCGTCGACCCACTTGGGAGGTCAGCTCTACTTATTGCCATTGATAACGAGAACTTCGAAATGATCGAATTGCTTCTGAAATATCAGGTTAGTAGGCACGGGGTAGGGATCTTAATTTATGTGGTTTCTTTCTAAAAACGGAATGAAAATCCTATGCTCAGAGAGTTTTTGCACCCCTTTTTGGGATCCCAAAACGTAAGTGGAGGGATACCTATGACATCGCAAAAGTTGTCCGTCCGTCCGTCTGTCCGTCCGTCCGTCTGTAAGCACGATAACTCTCGAAGGGAATGAGATATTTTGATGAAACTTGGTAAGAGGATTGTTTGGGTCAAGGGTAAGGTCGAATTCGTAGATGGGCTCTGTTGCCCTATATTTGGGGGTGGGGGAGGGGGTTCAGTTTAAGGGACAAACCATATATTTTTAAAAAGCTAATGTTATAGTCGATTACGGGGTAAGAAGACATGCTGATCACGATGGTGAAAACCATTTTCTCGCTGGACGAGTAGTTCGTCCGGAATCCGGCAAAAACCGGAAAGTTTGTTAAAAGTAAAAGTTTCATTTGAAGTTGATTAAATGTTTGATTTAGGGGTAAGAAGACATAGTGAGCATGATGGTGAAACTCATTTTGTCGCCGGACAAGCAGTTCGTCCGGAATCCGGCCAAAACCGGAACGTTGGTTAAAAGTAACAGTTTCATTTGAAGCTGATTAAATGTTTGATTTATGGGTAAGAAGACATGCTGAACCCGATGGTGAAAACCATTTTCTCGCCGGACAACTAGTTCGCCTGTAATCCGGCCAAAACCGGAAAATATGTTAAAAGTAGAAGCTTTATCTGAAGTTGATTAGATGACATATTTAGGGGTAAGAAGAGACGCTGAGTCTGTATATAATGGTCATTTTTTACTCGGACATATAATTAGTCAGGAATCCGGTTGTACCCGCATTTAAAATAAATAAAATAAAAATAAAATTTTATTTAAAGTTGATTAGATTTCTTTATAGGGATAAGGAGATACGCCGGCTTCGTTTCTGAATTTTTCTTTTTTTGCTGGACAAGTAGTTCGCTCGGAATTCGGGCGAAACCGCAAATTTGGCAGTAGTAAAGCAGGAAGTTTTGGTCAATATCGTCAAAATAGATATGGCTGATAGAGGTATAGATAGGTAGACAGAATATCTGAACTCGGTTTTCTCTGATGATTAGCCTGGCGAATTGTCTGGATCAAATCTTAGATTTTTGGAATCCCACCGACACCTTTGGTCTTGTTCAGGGTGTGACAAGCTAATAAAATGGTTTGATGTGGTCGGTACTACACATTCTTTCTGCTGTTCCGCAGGGCGGCGCATTTTTTCTGCACCTCTGAGTTTAGAAGTATTATGTGGGGTAAGGGCGAGGCTCATTGGTTGGCGTCCGTCTTTCTTTTATTCGATAAGGTGTTATTCGATATGCCTGTTGCGTTATTATATAATTCGAGGGCGTTGGTGGTAACTGAACGATTCAGAGTGTCATAGACAACCAGGGTGTGCCTGAAACTCGGATTTTTTTTTTTCTACTGTTATTCTTGGTGATTTCTGACGTCACTGACGCCCGAAACCAGTGGGACTAGTTAGCTTGTTATTAGCAAGTAATATTGAAAGCTTGCAAGAAATGGCTCTTGTAGTATGGCGGTATCTACATACGTGTATGGGTATATAGGCCTATAGACCTATATTTAGAATTATTTGCATACAATATATATGTAGTCTATTTATATCTATTTATAGACAGATACAGTAAAGATGTCCTTCTTTGAACGCTAGTCAGGTTCAGGTTCTTTAATTTAAAACATTTCATAACTTCAGAAATCGAGGAAGGAATACCTGCTCATTAGCTCGCCCCATCAGTCCTCGCCCCAACTGTGTGAACAGTGCGTTTTTGGTCTAAATGGTAAAATGAAGACCTAGAACAGGTGTTCCTAGCCCCTAATTAGCTACTTTGACTGACTGGTACTTAGCTTCTGTTGAAGTCAGTGGACGAAAATGAAGATTTACAAATCCCAAGGGCCATCTACAAAAAAAAGGAGACTACCAAAAATATACACTCTATCCTCTCAATTTAATATATCTACTCTAACTAATATACACTCTACCCTTGCTACTAAAGGAAACGACAAACTATGTATTTTACTTTGCTTCCGCGCGCCTTCCGCTTCTTCCTGAAAATTCCGCATAAAATGCAGCTTCGTTGCAACATTTCTCGTGACATTTTTCGCGGTATTAATTGCACGTAAAATGTCACGAAAATTCTAGTCCGAAACCAACAAATTACAAAAATTGTAGAGTTAATGCATCATTTTCTGGTCAAAAGTTGAATTCGGACACGCTCAAAATTAAATTGTAGACTTAAACTTCTTCTCTCTCGCCCTGACGAGGGAACATAAAACCCAATGATGAATTAACCTTATTCCAGTTCAGCGCTCCGGTCAGTCCCCCAATGTCTCATAATCAACATTTGTGTAGACATAGTAATAAGTCCGATCATTAAGGTAGTGGCTAGCTTTCACTTTCTACCACTAAGGCCTATGCAAAACCTCCATTACCTGGGAAGCAGACTGCAGATTTTCTACGCATCAATCTGTAGATTTATTTTACTATGTCTGTCAGTAAGTGCTGATGGTGATGAATGGGGGGATTAACAGAAACTAGTCCACTTGGACGCGCGGAACAGTAATATGGCCAATTGCCGCCAGATGCGTTAGGGAAACAATAACAATAAGCAAGTAAGTAATTTATTTCTGACCCGCCATTTCCAGAAGCGAAGTATTTAAAATAAAATAAAGACATTAAATAGAATAACAAAAAACAAATACAATGTACTTCGGCCAGAAAAGAATGTAGAAGAAAATCTTTTCACAATCACACGTGAGATCTTGGTATAAGTTATCTGAAGGGTGAATAAGCGGGTTGACCAGTCGCGCATTAGCCCCGTGGAAACAAATAGAGGCACAGGCACAAAAAGAGGCAAAGTTAGAACAGTGCTAAACATGTCTAGGCCTAAACGTGTACCAAATCGGGAAGGAATTCTGTGAAGGGCATATTGAAAACTTTGTCGACATTTGTGTGGGGCATTTTGAAGGAGCGGAGGGGCACTGCGGTGGCGTAATACAAGTATGCCGAGATCATTGACTGCTCGGAGCGCTTATGTTCTGGATAAATAAGAAGATAAATCACACATAATCAAAACAGGCAGTCCATTCCTGGACGCGGAGAAGCACAATCTTTACATCGTGTACATTTGATATGTTATTGCGAGGAGTTGAAAGAATTAGGAAGGAAGTGTTTGTTCGGGAGGCTTGGGAGGAAAGGGATTTGGTTTCAAGTATGGGAAGTAAGTGTTTTGGTGAGATCCGAACGCTGGGTAGATTCCTGAAGCTAGCTATGGCCCACCGTGAACTATTTTTGTAGAAGTTGATTTTTTGTTTGTTTTTTTGTTGGAGTGTACGATATTTTGTTTTTGTTATTGTGCTATGTTTCCGGCCATGGCCCTTGGGCTTTATTGGGAATAAATTCATTCATTTTAAACATAATACGCAGAGTATCATGTGGATCCTGGTTATGTCTCCTGTCCTTCTGGAGTTCTGTGTCTACCTATAATTGGTTGACAGTGACATCTTACTCTGTTTAACCTCAAAGGCTATTGCAGCCCTCTATATGACCATAGATGACTTCGTTGGCTACATTTTTGTCCGAAGTTGGAGGTTACCATCAAACTTGAAGGTCTGCTCTTAAATACCGCTTTGTCACCTGTCGTCGTTCCCTTGTACATATGGCTGATAGCGTTGACTTCCAGCAAAAACAAAATTTATTGTTTGGCACTATAAGTCTGACCTTGTTTTTTTTTGTTTTTTTTTGTTCTTCTGTATAATGGGTAATTTCTAAAATCAGTGTCTTGGTCATCCGCAATTGTTTCCTGAACGTTGAATTTGCTGGCAAGTTTTAAGCTTGCCTGGAAGGTGGATGAAACTGCGACCGGGCAAGAAAAAAATCGAAAGAATCGCGGAGCCTCAGTTCGACCTCATCCCGTTTGCAGAAACGGTCGGATAAAACGCTCGTCGATACAACCGCGAACAGCGGAAAACACTAATGAACAACTGTAGTCTTCGTAACTATCTGTAATATTCATTCGCTGTAATCCAAGCTGCTCTTCGCTCTTAATCTTGATTGAATCCTCGTGTCGGTGGAACTTCTAGTGCTTGACAGATGGTAATTCTGATTAACACCTTCTTGCCACCCCCACCAGCGAACTTATGGCCTTTTGCTTTCTTTTAGGTTGAGACTAAGGATGCCCTGTTGCACGCTATCTCTGAGGAATATGTGGAGGCGGTCGAACTGCTCTTAGATTACGAGGACATGATACACAAACCAGGCGAACCTTACGTAAGTTGAGATTTTTTTTTTTTAAGCCACAAACACCCTGTTCCTTGACAGTCTTCTCTTGAACAGTTTCTTTGAGTTCTTTAAGTCAGTGCACTGGCAAAGATCCATTACGGGGTCAAGGAGTAGGCCATCATCAAAACTACAAGAGCTTTTTTATTCATACGATGGGTTATAATTCAATTACTTGTTTTTTTTTTCTGTAAAACCTTTTTAACAACCCGAACTCATGAACTTCTAATGCCGCAACACATCTTAATAAGGCTCCACGCGTTTTCTAATCACAAACCAAAAAGGTTTCTCTCATCTTAGCAGTTTTCTGGAAATCAGGGCGTGGTTCAGCAAAGTTCGTCACCGCAGATAAATTCGATGACGCCCAGAATAAAATAACTCTAGAGAGTACCGCGCAAACTTTGAAAAAGTGACACACAGTCAAATCGCAGAAACACTAGCTCCACCAGCGGATACGAACATCCCTTCCGAAACTGAACAAATCGCAGAGCAGATTATTTTGCTCTGACCAATCGTTAACGAGCGCTGGCTAGAATCTACTTCCGCCACTGCACGTGAACAAAGCGACGGATGCCCATTTTTGATGCATGGGAAGGATTATGTGGTTGTTCAGTTAGATCTGTTTGTCAGGGGGGTTGAACCTGATTGTGCATAATTTAAACTCGAGTTTGCAGCAAAAACCACTGGTGTCGCTACTGCTTTAATTATTAAATATGTATAAATATATCGATATTTTATTTGGAAATCGCCAATCGCACAAGCTGACAGCGGACTACATAACAACATGAACACACTAAGTTTAGACATAATTTATAATTGGGCCTAAGAAATGTGTGAGGACCATCATGTATACGATGAGCTAGATGACGTCATGAGCAGAGTAGAGACGCTAACGTTTTCTCTTGTGAACGAGTGACATTGGACGTTGAACTTTTGGACTAACTTGTGGTTACAACAGGAAAGAGGGAGGTTCCTGTCCATCTATTTGACTGCCGGACAGGTTAGATTACGAGCCAGTCTCAAAATCTTCTGCTCTCTCTAACCGCCTTTCCCTATCAGCTTACAGAACCTCATTATCCAATTATCTCTTAAGTAGACATTACGTGATTGGCTTTCAAAGCTGCACAGAGCGCTGGATTTGATTTCTTCTCTCACCAAATAATGCCGAAAGCCATTTCCCGATTGGATATCAGAGGACATTTGTGGCATTTTCATTCTTTAGAACTTGATGACGAAGCAGAATGCCTTTAGGTTGACTTTGTATTTAATACATGGCACTTTTCCAGCTACTCTACTTGAGCGTTCCCAGACTTGCTTGTTTGAAGTTTCTAGGCCCAATTTACGAATAGGGATAGATAAGGCTAGCTTTTTCAACTCTATCTTTCTAAGTTGCTTGTTTGGCCGTGTTCGCACCGTACTTGTGACAGCTAGGCGTCAAAAGTCAGATGTCCTTCCTTTGATATTTCGTCGTAAGAATCGGTCTAGACTGCTGTACGTTTTGAATCACAATACCAACTACGCATACTTATACTAACTTATACTTTGTATTGACTTTGTATTAAATGTGTGGAGATTTCCCGACTTTACATCTCAGCGTTCCCAAACTTGCTTGTTGGTCGTGTCAACGCTTGTTTTAGAAGTTGGCTGTCAGGCCGGGGTCACACCGTATAATAGCCTACTTGTGACCGCTAAGTGGCAGAAGTCATATCCCTTTCTTCAATATTGTGACGCGAGAATCGTTCTAAACTTCTGTCGGTTGTGACTGACATACTAAGTTAATCTGGTCGGATCCCTGATGTGTCTGCCAAGTTTCATCGTCCTATCTAATGTGAAAGGGCCCAAATTAGCAAAACCAGGACAGACCGACAGACATTACGATCGCTATCTGGCACTTGAGTATGCTCAAGTGCCATACAAAAATAAATAACATCTGCCATCTAGTTACCAAATTTTGCACCAAAGTTTCATGGTCCTTGCTTTTCTGGTTTTGACAAAAAGTTGAAAAGAATGGTTTTCTTGAGGTAAAAGTTTTTAGCTCATGGTAGGCGGAAAGCTGTACACCGAAGATTAGTGGCAACTGGAAGGCAATCAAATGATAAGGTATAGCTTATAATAGTGATCGGGGCTTACAACCTGCATAGTATTTTCGAGATAGATTACTTGGTTTTCTTGTGGTACCCCAGTTTGTTCTTAGTCAGGGTGGGGCTGGTTCGGACAGTTTTTAAGGTGTTGATTCGGACAGTCTTTGCTTAATAATTACCCCAGAAAATCTCGAAACTGAGTTAGAAAAGTACAAACAGATATTATAAGAATCGTTAAATCGAGTTGTTTGCTGACAGAATCAGGAACGCTAAAAGCCTGATGTATAAAATATCTGAAAAAAGTAGTAGGTATTTTCTCAGACATTCCACATGTTTGACAACAAAAAGGGTGTAAATCCGGGAAAGGAAAATTAGTGTCCGGGTCAACCCCGAGCTCCTCTACTATAGGTTATTTGCTGGTTAGGAAAAAACTGTTTACTAACAGTATGTCGTTTTGTGAATGCTCGACGCTTCCTTGGTATTTAGTTTGACTTGATAAAAACAAATTGAAAAGTTAACTTTAGATACGACATCTAAAGTAAACTTTTCAATTTGTTTTTACAGGATTCTCCTTGTGTTTGTATGGCACTTGCCAACCGGCCAAGTGCCATACCGATCACTTTTCCGTCGGTCTGCCTGTCGGTTAGTCTGGTGTTTGCGAGTTAGGGTACGTCCAGATGTGCTAGGACTATGAAACTTGGCAGGCATATCAGGGACCAAGGCCGTATCCAGGGGGGGGGGGTTAGGGGGTTTAGCCCCACCCCCCGAAACACGGAAAAATAGTAATTTTTACAGGCTTTTCCCTCTGATCTATGTCTTTTTCACTTTTTTGTCCGACCCACAGGCAACCCCCCCCCCCCGAAAGGCACCCCCCCCCCCCCCCCGAAAAAAATCCTGGATACGGGCCTGTCAGGGACCCAATCAAACTAACCTGGAAATAATCAGTTTCCTCATCTGACCATCTGGGGGGGGGGGAGGGCGGGGGGGGGGAATCCTGAGAATTGAGTAGCCTTACTTACCCCTTTCTTCACACTAGTATAGCTCTGCACGTGGATGACGTCATTCTCTGCTTAAATCTATGAGCGTCAACGGAGAGAGCTAGTGTAATCGTAGGTCGAAGGTGTTCGGTTCAAGTTTTTTGTCACACTTTTTCGAGTTAGGGTACTTCCAGATGTGCTAGGACGGCGAAACTTGGCAGGCATATCAGGGACCCGACCAAGCCAACCTGGAAGTAATCAGTTGCCTGATCTGACCATCTGGGGGGGGGGGGGAGGAGTGGAGGGCGGGGGAGTCCTGAATGTTGAGTGGTGTGTAACTTTCTAACGGGTGATCGGATTGGAATGAAACTTAATACCTGAATAAATGACATATCTCTGGTTTCATTTGAATTCCGGCTCAGATTGGACAGCTATGGGGGAGTCGGGGGGGGGGGGGCGGAGATCCCGAGAAACGGTTAGAATGGAGGGATCGGAGTGAAACTTGCTGGGAATAACAAGCATCTGCTCCAGATAAATTGTTTTCACATTTGGACTGGATCCGGACACTTGGGGGGTGGGGGGTGGAGGAGAGTTCCCTGAATTCCAGTGATGGCGCTTCTGGGGATTTTCACGACGAAACTTCGGAGGCGTATCAGGGACCCGATCCAACTGACTTGTAAATAAAAATTTACTCGATCCGTTAGTAATGGGGGGGGGGAGCAGAGGGAGGGGGAATCCTGAATATTGAGTCATGAGTAACTTTGGAACGGGTGGTCAGATTTGAGTGAAATTTTGTAACTGAACAGAGAACATGTCTCTGGTGATCCTGTTCCTGTCCGAACAACAACTGGGGGGGGGGGGGATACGTGACCGACTAAGACTGGAGAGATCGGGATGGAACTTTGTGGGAATATTAGAAATTCGATAAGATTGGCTTAGAGATCACCACTTTCCAAATCCGACCATTCCTTAAAGTACCAACCATGATCGCAAATTAAGAAAAATACTTTTAAGCAAAATATGTATTTTCATGATTCCCATGAGCCCATTATCATTTTTGCCTCAAGGGTTTTGCTTACAAATGAATTTCTAGTTCCCTGAAAGTGCGCATCTTCACCGCAAGGTTGAAAATTGCTTTTTATCAAACGATACATCTCAACCCATGATCGTTTGTGCCACAAGGGTTTTGCTAAAAAACAAATATTTCTAGGACCCTTAAAGTGCGCATTTTAACAGAAAAGTGAAAAAAAAAATTCTTTTGACCAAACGGTATATATCAATGATCCCGAAGAGCCTGCTATCATTTTGCCTCAAGGGTTTTGCTTACAGATGAATTTCTGGCGCCTTTAAAATGCGTATCATTACAGCCAAGTTCAACAATAAAGTACTTTTCTGTAGCTCCCTTAAAGTGAGCTTCTGAACCGCACAGTCGAAAAGTACTTTTGATCAAACAATACATTTCAACCCTGCAAGTGCCATATGAGCTTACAGCTCTTGTTCTTTAAATATTTGTCCACGATAACTGCTGTGTTCCTGTAAAGGTAGTTGACAAAAAAACCCGACCATGGACGTCTTGGAATCATCTTCGGTTTGCGTTTTGATGTCAATTGGATTCCTTTCCGTTCAGAAAGAAATCCTTCACGCGCTTTGTTTGTCGTTGTGAGAATTCCTGCCAAAGCCGGTCCTATTGTCAAACTTCGCTCAACCAATGAATCAATTGATTTGCGATGATTGAGTTCTTCTTACCAGAAAAAAAATCCTTTATCCGCATTTCGAGATGTATCTCTCTGTTTGTTTGCCGCAGACTTCGTAAACAATTTTCCCCTTCGGCCAGTCGTCGCCGGGCTTCCGACCGGTCGAGATTAATCTCTTCCATTCAGGATTGCTTCCTTAGAACGCTCCCTGGGGCTTCCGTATCCGTTTTCTGACTTTTCCTTCTCAAGCCTACAGAGATTACTCACCAAGGGCATAGAACGGCTACTTATTGAATTGTCCGGCTTGACGGAAAAGTCAACGAGATATTTACAGGTAGGGGCGTCATGGGGGAGGGGGCTCTTCCCTGGTCTTCCAAAGGGGACCAGAGCTACCCAGGAAAAACAGAAAAAATCAGTTTCTCCTCAGAATTGTGACATCTGGATGCGCCGTATCAGTTGACCAAGGTCACTCATGAAAAATGAACCATTTTTTAACCCATTGCTCGAGGTTTGAGCCTCGGCCAGTTATGTGTCTGAATTCTGATTATGAAGAGACAATCAGTATCAGATTTCGAGTGTAACTTTATGATTTGTTCATGGATAGCCGAGGGCCCCCTTTGAAATTCAGCTGGGGGCACCACCCAGAAGGAGCAGAAAATATGAGAGTAGGAAGGCGAGAGGGTTAGCGAACACTCAGTGTCTTTTCCACTTAAACTCCTTGTTCATTTTGTAAAACGGTGAGAAAAGTTTTAAGCCTATGATTAACGTGGGGTGCAACAAAGGCTACTCTGTTTCAGTTTTGTATCGGATGGTAATTTTATTTGGAAACGGTCGAGCTGAAGCACCGTCATGTACCAGTTTTCAGTCAAATGTCACACTGTTTGAAAAGTATCGTAAGCAAACAATATAAGCTGATCTATGATAGGAGGCCACTTACTTTCATTTGTGATCCAGAAAATGCACTCTAATCATAAGGAATTCCAAAATTTGGACTGTGGCGCCTTAAGTAGTAGCCTACGCTCTGTTTACCTTTTAGGTATGGGCTCACAATGTCGGGCATGAGCTATTTTAAAACCTGAAACTTTCGGGAAGTGGTTGAATTTTGTTAGAAACATGCAGAATAAACAAAATTTCGCCTCCGGCGCTCGTTGCCATTTTGTTGCTAGACTGTCATTAGAAGCTGTCGCGGTGGCATTTCTCTCCAGCGAGTTCCTGTTACTATAGGCATAACCTTTTACCTTTGACAAACAGGTTTCTTGAAATTCGTTTAGTTTTCACGATGTGGTCTATTATTTCTAAACCGTTTAACTCTTCAGCCGTGATGGATTGTGCGGTACCCCCCCCCCCCCCCCGCCCAAGCACTTTAACCCACCCCTGTGTAATGGGGGGGGGCGGGGGGGGGGGGGTTTACACATTTGGGGGAATGGGGCCGGGACGCCGCCGCTGCCCTTTCTAAGTTTTCAGCGAAATCACGCCTCTGTTCACAGGCTAAATTTGAGGTCCTGTCAAAGACTAATTCCCTTGATGTCCATACTATTTTAAACCCTAGTTTCTTACTAGAAAGGATCTTGTCACGCTAAAGAGTTCAGAAATATGGTTTTTCGATGTACCCAAATTTGGCGCCTGTCAGCTCTGTTCAGGCGTCCCGTCCTCAGAGTTGGATGTAGGACGCAACATTTTTACAAACGGTGAAAACCAAGCAAAAGGAAAGGAGGCCAATAAGCAAGATGGACCTTACCTTCTGGCATACGAAGTCTTCTAGAATGATAATTAACCATAAGGGTTCACTTTCGGGCGTGTTGGAAAAAGCCGTATGGATGCGTCCAGGATTGGCTTGAATTTCTGCGTAGATACCAGCTATGAGCACCACACGGTTTAGTGGGAGATTGCGTTCATGATTTCGAAGTTCGGGCGATGAGACCCACGATCGGTCTGATGCTCTCTTTCAATTGGTCTGATGTCACAGTCATTCGATTGGTCACGTACGTTTGTAAGAAATACGCTTTTCGTTTGGAAAAATACGTCAGTAAACCTCACTCATTCGTATTTGAGTGGGAGTGTTGCCTAGTTGTTTATTAAATGAGATTTAAAGTTGTCATGGATTTAGACGACGCGGATTCCTCTTTTAACCTGATTCCTGTCGTTCACCAACTTCGATAAAGTTTTGTGAATTGCATTTGGCATTCGCTTGAATGTTGCCAAAAAGGCAAGTCGGAAGCAGTTGGAAAGTCTACAAACAAAATGAGGCCACGATAATGTTAAGGAATCGGCAGGAATAAATTTGTTGATCGGGTTTTCATTTTAAGCTGGAAAAAGGAATCAGAAACTCACGGACAGTAATTCGAGAAGAGTCTTGCCGACCACGTCTGCTTAGTCATAGGATTTGATCTCGTTTAAAAATTCAGTGTCTTATTTATAAATTAAGACCGACGAAAACTAACTGTATTCGTTACAAAGTGTGGACACTAACTGATAACAAAATACCGAAACTTGAACATACTAGCAATCCTATTTACACACGGATTATTTGTGACTATAGTTAACTTATTGCAAGACTAGGCCTCCTCGATTATTTGTATTTTAGCATCGAGAAGATCCTTTCGAGCATAAGGCAAGTTTTGAATACACAAAATCAATGAAGATGCGCTGGACCTTAATAAACGAGACGTATTTAGCAAGATTTGTTTGCGCATGTCAGGTTGTCACAACCAAGCTGATCAGAGAAAGCTCTATAGAGAAATTACCTGAACTGGGTGGATAAAGTTATTGGCATAAAAATGTTTGAAGTTTGAACAAGTTTGAATTCCACTGATAAATGACGAAAGACGCTCATCCAGAGGAGACCCTATTTTGCCGGCACAGAACGAGAAGTTCATCCTCCGAGACCTCAGTATTTTCTAGGCTAATGTTTATTTAACCGACCATACTGTTTGATTAATCGTCATTTAGAAAACTTTTTTGGGGGTTCGCCTTTTTGTTTATTTTGTGTTCCTGCCTTTTGACATTTTGCAGACATTCTCACGTAAACTGAACCAAATTGTATTAGGTAACCGGTGTATGTTCAATGTTGACGGGGAATTTTTGGGCTTTGGCTTCAGCTAACATCAGGCGTAAATTATATGATCAGTAAATATTGGTGGTAACCCCCCTCGCATGGCCGAATTTAATGGATTACTTGGAGGCTCGTGTTTTAAATTGGACGAGCCAACAATTGTCATAAAGTAATTCAGTAACACAAGAAACTAGATATTAACAATTACTTATATGTAGTAAACGGGAATAGTTTTCTTTTAATTTAAATCGACCAGCCAAGCTTGAATAAAAAAAAAGAAAACAAATAAGCATTTCGTTAATAAACAAGTAAATGAGAAGTATTACGCTGTAGCGAAGCTGAGAGAGAAAGAGAGATTGGAATAATTGGAAACTATATAATTGGAAACTATATCGTAGCGATAGCTAGATACGATACGGTACGGTTTCGGTACACTCATCAAATCACATAATACAGAACGAAAACAAGAGAGAAAGACCTGTGATTCTTTCGCGTTATTCCGAACCTACCAAAAGGAATAGACATTCATTCATTCATTTATTCGTACTACATAGACTACATAACATAAATATAAAGCAAGAAATAATACCCTCCTGAAGCTATCCTTGTTGGGGGTCCACTACCTACACACTATCCTACACGGAAAATATTCACGTTACAATAGTTACATCCCATTACAAGCATAAATAAACAACACATACAGAGAAGTATTAACGGCAAAAAAAGAAGAAAAATACTGAACGGGAAAAAAGAGAAACGGGAGGAAATAATAGACAAGAACACGGAAGAATTATTAAATTTTGTATTTACTTTTTATCGAGGTTAACTATATAGAAAAATAAAGATGAGAATAAAAATGAAAGAAAGAAAAGCACACAAAAATGACACAAAAAACGATGGGTAAATACGGGTGCATTGCCTACTGGTGAACTTGAGTAGATAGGAGCAGACGCTGGAAAACGGAATGGAAAGTAAGGTGAGAAGGCGTATCAGATGGCAAAGAATTCCATAAGGAGATAGAACGGTAAATTGGTGATCTTTGAGCAGCTGTGGATGAGCATCTTGAACGGAAATTTTTCGAGAGGAACCACGTAGTGATAGGAGTACTTACTTGAGAACGACGTCCTGATAAAGTAAAAAGTAATGCTGTAGGGCGTCTGGCAATGATCCATGAAAACCTGTATAAGCTAAGCAAAGATTACGTTTAGCAATGGTGGTATCAAGCATATGACCTGTATCGACGTATAGGTAAGTTGAAGAGTAAAGTCGACCCATAGGTGGTTGACTCTCCTGCCTATATAATAGTCCGGTATTGTGGGCCTGCATACCTGCACTCAGGTAACAGTCCCTGCAGCGGATATGCAGGGAAGAAGTTTAATTCCGATGGGATCCGCAAGATGTGCTGGATTTTGCTTATAAAACAGTTATATTTCCGACAGGGAAACAATTTATCGGAAGATTTCCGCAGGATTCCGGATGGTACTTGCAACGGTCATTAGCATGCATATCAGCTGATTTTCGTGCTCTCAAGGTCAGACCAGAGTCTTCCTAAACCCCCATCAGGTCCTCTGCAGCATATCCTGTCCACCAACCGATCTCTCCACCCTTAGTGTGCCACAAACATTTCCGAGACTCCCTTCAACACCCTCACAATGGCCGACTCCGATTCTGACACATCGAATATCTAGGACATTTGATCTTGCCAAAGATTAATTTCCATCCGATTCGTTTTACTTGTTCGAGAGGAATGTATATCGTAAAATTCTTGTACACCCTCCAACTCCCCTCACAGTTACCAGATTTAGTCCGGAGCTGAAAAGAGACAGCTGAAACATTCGCTCTTGGCAGCCATCAAGCGTAACCTGATCAAATAACTCGTTCAAAAGTGCTATGCCATAAGATTTGACTCCCACTCCCACTGGATTGTTGGATTAGGGATTCGAGGGTTTTAAGTCAAGCTGGTCAGTTCACTAAGGTGCCTGACAAGTTATCAAGTGACAAGTAATCAACTTTGATCACACGACCGACCGACATACGATATTCCATCTGTTGGACGGTATTCCGTTTTACTTTAGTCTAATGTCAGAAAAAGAAAATGTTAAGTCGCAAAGTCAAATATGTGACCTGAGATCGGCATGTGGACAGATCGCGAAGGAAAACAAACCGGGTAGACTTGACATAGGACAGTCGGCCAATGCAGCGAGGGCGAGAGGTTTCTGGTTCGGCTGTCCTCCGCCAAAACCTAGTATCTACACTCGAGTAGCTAGATACATCATTGACAGAACCGGACCGGATTCGTGCACTGTGGGGGAGTTGGATGGGGGTGGTCCGGAATTCTGGTGATAGAACACCTGGAAGTTACTTCTAGGTGGGTTAGGACAGTGAAACTTGGCAGGCAAATTAGAGACCCGACCAGAGTAACCTAGAAGTAGTCAGCTCCCCGATCCGACCATTGTGGGGAATGGAGGGAGGGGGAATCCGGAATCGTGAGGTATGTATAGCTTACGAACGGGTGATCGGAGCATAATGAAACTTGCAAAGCAAAATATACATTTCCATGATCCCAATGAGCCCGTGATCATTTTTGCCTCATGGGTTTTGCTTAGAAATGAATTTCTAGCACCCTGAAAGCACGTACCATGACCGAAAAGTCAAAAAAATACTTTTGACCAAACCATATATATTCATGTTCCTAAAGGACCCAGGATAACTTTTGTCTCAAGGGTTTTGATTACAGATGAATTTCTAGCGTCCATAAAGTGCGCAGCATCACAGCCAACTGCAACAATAAAATGCTTTTCAACAAACGATACAATTTTCGTGATTTACAAGGGTCCATGATCATTCTTCTTACAAACGATCACAACAAACCCACGACTTGGAAAATTCCTACTTTCATCTTCTTACCCAGCCTTGTAAGTGCCATATGAGCTTCTAGCTCTTGTTCTCTTAGTTTGGAATAATTTGGCTGGTGTTAGAACCTTTCTGAATGAAAAGGTACAGTAGACAAGACCCACACCACATCAGTTAAATACTCTGGAATATGAACCCGATGAAACATTATCTCAAAATAGTACTATGAAGTAGTACGAAAAAGTAGCATGCAGTACTAACGATGCTACTACATGCTTCTACTTCAAGGCTACCGTGTTCCTGCATACTACTAGATGCTACTATTAGCAAGACTGGATGCTAGTATGGCAGACAGGATGCTACTGGATACTACTACATAAGATTGGACCAGTCTGAGGCACATTAAATGATGGTATTCTTTGCTATTATATAGTATTACATGCAACGTTTTCGTACTACTACCATACTACAACGCAGGCTTACAAATTTTTCATCGGGAAGCTTTTTTATTCAGGTTGAAGATTTTCACAATTCTTTTCTTTTTCAGAGCTGGGAAGCAATACCTGTGGATTCCGCCGCTTTCACGCCGGATATCACTCCCCTAACCCTCGCTTCTCACCGGAATAACTATGAAATCATCAAAATTCTCCTGGACCGGGGAGCCACACTGCCAACCCCTCATGATGTAAGGTTCGTGAATCGCAGTCTATTCTTTTGCCATTATGCCCATTGGACTCATTCAATCGGGGACAGATGAAGTTTTATTATTTTGAAAATGTATCGGAGATTGCAAATTCATGACTGTGCAATCCATGATTTTCCTTAAAACCTGATTCTTTTTTTTTTTTTTTCAAATTTTCTCTTGCTTCCGAGAGAATTTAATTCTAAGATATGTTTCTAGGGTATAACCGGACAATATAGCCAGCTCGGAAAAGCACTATTGAACGACTGCGGCAACCACCGTTTTGCTGCACTTCCTGACAACACCGTTCTTGCTTGTCCCGTCTTTTTGTCCAGCACTCTTGAAGATTTCCATGCTTTTTTTTAGAACGAAACTCGGCTCAAAGACCTAATCTACGCCAACACTCCAAACTGTCAAAATATCCAAGACACGCTTGATATAGTCCCAACACCGGAATCCGGAAACATGCGGGAAATGTCAAATGTTTCACTGCCTTTCTCTTTGTGTGTAGGCAATATTTTCTGCTGCTATAGAGCTAAAATAGCCTAGAAGCCAAGATGGAGTCCTGTTGGGATTGCCTCGAGTCCCCCGGGCGATAAAGTTTGAAATGCTGCCGCATTAAGTCCACAGAAGATAATAAGGTCTTCACGAGCTGGTAAGCAGAGCCGGAACGAACTTCTATTTTTGTATTAATACCAAAAGACGCTGAGCCGAAGCTTCTCTCTCTATTGGTTTTCCTATTGCAGTAGAAAGATGCCAGATTGTTCGTAGTAGTTTTCACGCACTGGAAACCATTGCAGTCTTCTGGAAAAGACAAAAAATCAATTACCTCATTTGGACCCTCATTTGGGCTTCCTGGAAGAGCGCCCAGTTTAGCTAAATTTGTTTGGTCTCTATTGTTATTGTTTATTTTTCCGGCCCATGTTAGCCTAGTGCTATTAGGGTTCAAAATAAAATTGATTAATTGAATTAAGGAACACGGCAGACTCGGGTGATTTTAAGGTGAACTAGCTGGTGTAGATAAATAGTAGGAAGAACATTTTGTTTTTGTGTTTATGATTTGTCTGTCTGATTAATTATTTCCATGGCACTCAGGCTGCTCAGCAGTCAACAGGTCTATCTGTCTATCTATACCAGTGGTTCCAAACCGGTGGTACGTGTACCCAGAGGGGTACGCGAGACCCTTGCAAGGGGTACGCAAAGGTTATACAAATCGATTTAGTGTGTAGCTTCAGAATCTCGCCTCACGCATTTTTGAATGCCGAAAGCCTAAAACGACGAGCAGAGGCATCACTAGCCAAAATTTGTTTTGGGTGGCAAGGTATTTTTACTGACTGGCTGGTCATTTTACCGACTGTTTAAAAAAACAACTGTTTTTACGAAATCTGGCAGACCACACCACTTCCCATCTGGCAAACCACTTTGGGCGGATGGGTGATCCCAACCCGGGCGTTTTAACCATCTGGCAGACCACTTTGGGGGGATGGGTGATCCCAACCCGTGTGTGACGGCTCTGATTTCCAACCCTAGTGAAAGTCAATGAAATAATGTTTATTCCAGATCAGCTAGCCTACTGCCGTAAAATCTATTCCTGTGTAAAAAAAAAACTGTTTCAAAAAGAATCGAAGACAGTGCAAGTGATGTTGTCATTCATATTGTGAATTAAGCTAACGAAAACGTTTGCGATGCAACACGTTCTGAAAAGGGGGTACGCAACCTTTTCGAACCTTGATTAGGGGTACGCGGTACGGAAAAGGTTGGGAACCACTGATCTATACCATAAGCAAAAATTGTTCAGTTGTTTATTTCTGGAATATCAACTTTTCATAGGTTTCCGTGGTTGATGAAAACGAAAACTGGAAGTCTTGGTCACGTGGGTGTGGATTGGAATGAAACTTAGTGGTCTGGTAAAAGATCATATGCCGGATCCTGCGTTTTGTGGTCCTTCACGAGTCCGACCTCGACCGTTCGGAATTGGGGGGGGGGGTTTACCGGATAATTTGTCGAAATGATCCGATTAAAATAAAACTTTGACGAGTGGTAGGCGAAAACACCCTAGATGGCCATTCATCTATCCGAACAGCTTCCGGCGATGGTGGAAGGAGTTGGAATGGGGGGGGGATCCTTGGAATTATGTCACACGAGTAAGGAACAAACGGACGAATCGCAAATAAATTTTAAAAATGAAACGGTACAAAGGTCATCTGCCTTGGTTATCATATTTTGGGGTCCTGGCCGGACCCGACCTTGGTGGGCGGAGTTGATGCTTCTGTAGAAACTCTCAACGTTTATTGAAGGTAAGTAGAAATGGTTAGAGGTTATTATAATAATAATAATAATATAATGCAAAAATAAGGCACATGGCCTCTACAAAATAAGGCACATGGCCTCTACTCTACATGTTTGCGGACGACATTGGGATTTTTGGTTCGCATTCAGATTTGGTTGGGCTGTCCAGAGCTTGAAATTCTCGTATGGAAATATTTCAAGTCATCGTATTAGGGGACATTTTTCCAATCGTTGAAAACAATTGGAAACGGTCGTAAACAACTGTTTTTTGACGATTGAAAACAGTTGTTTATGATTGTAAACAGTTGTCAACGATTGTATTTTTACGACTGGAAACAGTTGTTTCCAGTCGTAAAATTAAGATTGGAAACAATTAGTTTCAATCGTAAAATACAATCGTTAACAACTGTTTCCAATCGTAAACGACTGTTTCCAATCGTAAACGACTGTTTCCAATCGTAAAAAAAAAATTGTTTATGATCGTTTCCAATTGTTTTCAGTTATTTACGACTGGAAAAATGTCCCATAATACGATGACTTGAATTATTTCCATACGGCAAGAAGCTTTGAAAAGCCTCAAAACTTTCCGTAACAGCGTGAAAACCAACGGAAACCGATTAGGGGATTGGCTTTCCAGCTAGCCTAGATAGAAAAGACAGAAATTTTATTGTAAAAATCTACTATCGTGGTTATAAACCAAATTTTTGATCATTGTCAAACAAACAACCATCATTCAGTATTTTCTTTTTTCACAGGTGTGGCTGCATAGATTGCGTAACATCTCGGCACGAAGACTCCTTGAGACACAGCCGATCTAGAATCAACTCATACAGAGCCCTCGCCTCCCCCTCCCTGATATCCCTCTCAAGCAAAGATCCGATCCTGACCGCCTTCGAACTCAGTTGGGAACTACGAAGGCTTAGCTTCCAGGAGCACGAGTTTAAATGTGAATACCAAGTAAGCAAACAAAAAGCAAAGCAGACTTTCGCATGGAAAGCGGGTAAGGTTCGCGTAGCACAGGTGCCGATCCCCTGATACTCTGTCCTCGGCTAGAAGTGAGATGCAGGGTTGGGGGCGAATCATCCAACGCTCCCCGGGCTCTTATGGGGAAACGCTACTAACCCTTGGCACCACCTAGACTCGAACCAGCGAGCCTTCGCTTGGGAGTTCGGCACGCTAGCCCATTTGGCCAGGACGGACAGGTACTAAGTAAGACCTTTGAGATTCTGGGATCGCTCTACTGGAGCGCCGTGTCAGTATGGCCACATGGACAACCTTTTGCTAGCATGTCCGTTAGGACTTCTAAGGCGAAATTAATACCAAAGGATGGATGTGAGACGAAACGGAATGGTTTCACGTTACGATTCGGCCATATGCCGTCTGAAGAACAGCTCATAACAATATAATTTGTAGACTCAAATATAGAAATACCCCAATATCTCCTAAAATGGTCAGAAGGAAGAGAGAGAGAAATCTTCAGTGGCTGCAATAGCTGCCGAAAAATTACGAAAAGGGCTTTTCTGTTTTTTCGTCTTCTTCTTCCTTAAAAGTTGAGAGACAGAAACCTCACTGTCAGAAGTTCCATAACAGATAACACAAGGATGCGCGGTTTCAACCGATAGTATGTAACAGATGATACTTGGGATGTTATCTGTTGTGTTTGAAAACGTTATGCGTGAAATGTTATGCATAATTGGTGGTTTTTCGGCTCTTCCTGGTAGTAACTGTTATTTTGCATAACATTTTGAAACACAACAGAGAACACTCAAAGTGTTATATGTTATGCATTATCTATTGAGCTTATCCTTGTGATATCTGTTATGAAACTTCTGGTAGTGCTGTTCTAGTGGTATCATTCTTTCTTCCTTGAAAATGTAGCAATGTTCACATCATTGACGGACAAAGCACCGATTTTATGGGCTTCAACAAATTTTCGAATGAAACTTTTTTCAAGAACCTGGCAAGCTACATCTAAGCTACGTTATCCTTTCAAGCGAAGCAAAACCGGCAATTGTATTCCTTTCTGTTTTGAACCACCCATTACTGTGGCCGAACTCATATGACACGAATGACTCGGCTAATCTCTAAACAGCGTGGTCAGTCGGAAGCACTGGTTCTGAAAGCACTAGTGCAAACTGTCAGGCGGATGTAAGTGCTTTAAATAAAATTTCATATTAAATGAATATTTAGCTAGGCCTTTACGCTCATACCAGCGTCAGTGTGGGAAGTGACACATTTTTTTTTATAACCAGATCTTGCCTTCTATTGGCTGTACAGGGACTGTCTAGTCTCGACAAAATCAGCCGTGGTTTAAAGTAAATCCCAGTGAAATGTCCTTCGGATCTGTAAAAATAATTATTAAAATCAGAGGTTAAAATCGATAAGATTCAGAACTTGTAGTACTGCTTGTATTTTAACAATAGGTGTACCCAAGATAAGAAAAGTTCAGTTCATTATTTTCACGCGTCCATTTGTTTGAATTTTAGCAGATAGAGCGTATGGAACGTACGGAATTTTCTATTTCACAGTCTCTTCAAAGCGCTCCTCCAGCTCTAATCATGGGAACGTAGCAATATGTTGCCTTGGAGTTCCAGCTCCTTCGTATTTCCAGTCGGCTTGATATACGGTAGAAATATGTGTATTTGAACGTCGCCTAATAGTGAACGGTCGCCGAAGAAAGTACTAAAACCCATACCAGGCAACTTCTACAAATATTTGCTATTAATTTCCATCTAGTACTTCTTTCAGATTTGAAAACTTGTCTGAAGTGGGGCGTAATTTCACCAAGAGTAGATGACGTTCAAACTAACAGCAGTCTCCAACGGAAGAAGAAGCATGCTTAAAACTCAAGAACAAATCTAAAGCGGCTTCGCATTGAACTTTCTTCGTTTGGTCGCTTATGTTTGTCTTGCTCCGAATTGCCCTTAAAGGACCACTCACACCATTTACTCGTCAACTTACAGTATTTTAAAATATTTGAATCCTTTAAAACTAGGCTGTACTTTCGACAAATAACCCACGGTGTTTTGCTGTTTTAAACCTTTTTGACACCCGTTGATTCGTAGCGAAAACAGGGAAACAATTTACATAACCGGTTTTTCTGATGGAAAAACTTCTCACAGACAACCCTCGACAGCGTGATACACATCGAAGGTAGCAAAACACGGCTAGTGAGAAAATCAGAGTGGCTTTGTACAGGGGTTAAAATTTACTGTACGAAATTGGGGTCTCCGGGTTTAGAAATATATGGAGTGATTATGGAAGTAGGTTGCGTTAGTATTATAGGTAAGACAGGTCCTTTAAGTTCTTAGTCCTTTAATTTTCCAGCGAGCTGATGGCATTTTCGTCAAATCTGTTTTTTCCTTATTTTCAGGGATTCCACATAAACACTCTTTTCCGAAACTGTTTCCTTGTACGTGATCCTCGTACGAAAGTACTACGCTGTTATACTCAAGAATCTCTACGAGCTGTTGTTTTATCCCGGATTCCGGAAATCTTTATTGCGACGTGTTTCTCTCCTTCTCAGAGCGGTTGGAAATACTCTAATGGTGGACCGACGCTAATTGACTTTGGAGGGGGAGAGGCTGGGGACTATTGGACAGTCCTATCTGTTTGTCCCCTTCCTTAATTGTCCTGTCATTCAAAGACCTTGTATCTGCTCTTCAAATAACTATTCATAAAAGCAAATGTCTACGGATTTTGTCGTATTTACGTTGGTAGACTGTTAACAGGGTAGATAACTTCCTAGGTGTTCGAAGTGGTTACTGAGATATCATATTGACGGATGATTAGTACTTTTTCGATTGACACTTCTGTTGTTACCTCCCATTCCCCCACCCGCTAGCAACAAAATATTGCGCCTGACTTATTTGAAGAACACGAGAACAGTCGAACAGTTTTTTTTTCCTTCTTTCTAGTTTTCCTTCTTCTTTTTGTTTGCCTCCTTTCTCGTTTTTCCTTCAGCCCCGAGCTGACTGCGAATCATATTTGACAAGTATTAGTAATATCGTATGATATGATACAATATGATATTATTGCAAAAGAGCCCGAGGGCCATGGTAACACAAATACGCAACGAAAAAACAACTAAACAAACCAAATGGTGATGTAACCTCGTAACAAATCAACTCAACTGTCTTAGCCTACATGAAACTCTCACGATGCCTCATAGGCAGCTTTATGAATCTTTCCAAACTCTTAATCACCGCAAAACAACCACTTTTCATCATTCTCACCATCCGTGATCATACACTCTCAAACCAAAAATCTCATGCCTCAACTGATCCAACTCGCAACACGCACACATTAGATGAACCACGTCTTCATTCAGACCTCCACACATACGGCAGAAGTAAGGACCAGTTCCCGTTTAAACCACCTATAAACCTCCTCCGATTCCCCAAAGGTAAATTGTCCGCCCGTAGACTAAGCAATAAATTATAACAAGGTAAAATTAAGATTTAATTCATTACAGGAGCTTCGCCGGCAATGTCAGGACTTTGCAACCGCCCTCCTCGATCACACCAGAGGCTCTTCCGAACTTGAGGTAATGCTCAACCACGAGGCAGGAAGTCCCAGCTATGAGCATGGTGAGCGAATGCACTTGAAGCGACTGAAGCTTGCCATAAAATACAGGCAAAAAAAGGTAATAGAACTTTTTCGTCCTTTCTTCTACCCCTTGGAAAAGCTCGAAAACCGGCAAGAGAAATCGACCTCACCTCTTGGCCTAGTTAGGGCGGCAGGGTCTGTGTCGTACACCCACCCATGTCGGAAGGTACACAATTGTTAAAGACAAATTCTGGGTATAGTCAAAATCTGGGACATCGATCTGAAATCAGTGTTGGATTACAGGCTCATTTATTGCAGCCATACCCTGAAGAGGACCCTTGCCAAGAAGGGCCGAAATATCACAGAAGAATATCTCAGTTGACCCATCCGTTTCTTAGTCATTTTTCGGGATTCCAAAACGTAAGTGACGGGATACGTATGACTCGTAAAGTTACCAATCCGCCGTCCGTCCATCTTTTAGCACGATAACTCTCGAAGGGATTGAAATATTTTGTTCAGACTTGTGTGAGGATCCTTTGCGTCAAATTATAGATCAAGTTCGCAGATGGGCCCCATAGCTGTATATCCAAGGGTTGGGCAGGAGTTTCAGATTAAGGAGCGAATTTTTTTTTTTTTAAAGCTGGAGTAGAATCTGAATAGGGCTGAATTTTAATATGGAAAACGTGGAATCCGATAAAACCGGAAAGTTTGTAAAAAGTAAAAGTTGAAACTCAAGTTGATTAGAGGTTCGATTCAGGGTAAGGAGACATGCTGAATCCGAATATGAAAATTATTTTCTCGCCGGACAAGTTGTTCGCCTAGAATCCGGAAATTTTGTATGAAGTTTTAAAATACAATTAAACAGCCGATATAGGATGAGGAGACATGCTGCTGGAGCTTTCGAACATACTAAAAATAAACAAAAACGATCAAATTTAAAATTTGAAAATAGAATAATTTTAAAAAACATATGTAAATATTCAAGTGGTTGATTATGGGTAAATTTTAAAATGTTAAAGGGGTCTGGCGAAATCTACGTACTGTCTAGATGACAGTACGACTTGTTCCTCGTGAAGAAAGGGAACGCTGCACTCCAGTCCATCACGACAATGAAGCGATTTGGATTCGGTGTCGAATCTTTGAAGTTAGCTTATGTGACATACGTGCGACCGCTACTGGAGTATGCCTGCCCAGTTTGGGGACCCTTTGTGCAAAGAAGCATACAACATAAGGAAGAGATTGAATCACTGCAAATCAGAGCGTGCCGCATTATGCTAGGGCAGAAATACAATGGTTACGAAGCTTCCCTCCTCCTATTAAAGCTTGAGCCACTCCATGTCCGCCGGGAAAATTTAATTTTACGTTTTGGTCGATCAATCCTTGCCAGTGAAAAACACAGAGATATTCTGCCCGATCTAGCACCGGTGACAGGACGGACACGGCATCAAGATCTCCTTGTGCCAGTTAAATGTCGCACAAACCGGTATTCAAATTCCTTTGTACCATATTTTACTGAGAAGATTAACAAGAAACAAGTGAATTCTAAGTGATTTATTTTCTTTTATCTAATAATTGTATATATTCAAGTATTTTACTCAGTTATTCAAGTATTTAAATGTAATGGTCGACGTATTTAGTGCCATGTCGGCGCTACGAGTTGAATCAATAAACATATCTATCTATCTATCTATCTATGAAGAAGTCAAATAAATATTAAATTTATGGGATCCCATCGAAACCTTTGGTCTTATTGTAAATGAACCCATCTAGATGAACCTGGCAAATGGATAAATTTAATTGCAAATGATTTTAAAAAGGCATTTGACCTTGTTGACCATAAAATTCTTTTAGAAAAAATGGCGGAAAAAATATACCCGATTTTATCGTCAAAATCATCAAGAGCTTCTTGACAAATAGAGAGCAAACTGTAAAGTATAAAGGCCATTTTTCAACTTCTTTACCAGTTTTTTTGTGGAGTTCCACAAGGAACTGTGATTCGTCCTCTGTGCTTCCTTTTCATGACAAATGAAATTGCTGCTGGGCTGGAGGACAGATGGAAATACGTTGACGATTTGTCCCTAGCGGAAGTCGTATCTGAGGGTTTGAAAAGTAACGCTGCCGGTTTCATCGACCAGGTTACCTCAGAAGCGATTGAGATGAATATGGTCGTGAATAAAGATAAGTGCTCGGTTACGACCTTTTCTTTTCTTAGAAAAACTCGCCCGTCTTTCGAACCTCCTTTCGACCCCGGGCTCATCAGTGATAAAACAACGCTACAACACTACTTATGACCTTTCATGGCATGAAAATACAAAGACAATTGTAAAGAAAGCTAACAGCGCAATTCAAATGCTAAAAACACTGAAAAAGTTTCGGGTTCCTAAGGACAAGCTAAAGCTAAAGTTTTGTTCTTTCATTCGACCGTTAGTCGAATATGCTTGTCCGGTTTGGCACTTTGCTCTTACCCAAGGTGAAACGGATACAATAGAGCGAGTTCAAAACAGATCGCTGCAAATTATCTATGGTGGTTCCCCCCACCATACTCTTTTTACCTCAAAGAATTTAAAATTGAATCCCTGTGCCATATAGCGATCGCAATTTCTGTCCGTCCGTCGGTCTGTCGGTCTGTCCAGGTTTTGCTAGTTCGGGCACTTCCACATAAGCTAGGACGATAAAACTTGGCAGGCGTATCAGGGACCCCAAATGATTAAGTTGGAAATAGTCACTTCCCCCATCTGAGCACCGTGGGGGGAGTGGAGGGAGGGGGAATCCGGAATCTTGAGGTATTTATAACTTTTGAACGGGTGATCGGATCTCGAAGGAGCTTGATATTTGGAAAGACCTCATGCCTCAGACGACCCACTTAAAATCTGGACCGGATCCGGTGACTTTTGGGGGGAGCTGCAGGGGGCAACCGGAAATCTTGGGAAACGCTATGAGTCGAGGGATCGAGATGAAACTTGGTGAGAAGACACCTAGCAAACAATAGATACATCATTGACATGACCGAGCCGATTCGGGCACTGTGGGGGGAGTGGAGGGAGGGGGAATCCGGAATCTTGAGGTATTTATAACTTTTGAACGGGTGATCGGATCTCGATGGAACTTGATATTTGGAAAGACATCATGCCTCAGACGACCGACTTAAAATCCGGACCGGATCCGGTGACTTTTGGGGGGAGCTGGAGGGGACAACCGTAAATATTGGAAAACGCTATGAGTGGAGGGATCGAGATGAAACTTGGTGGGAAGACACCTATCAAACACTAGATATATCATTGACATAACCGAGCCGTGCCTACTCGTAACAAGTGCCATATGAGCTCGTAGCTCTTGTTGACTCTAATCAGCACGATTGCTCCAGATTTCTCAGAGTAATTTAGAGGCCCTTTTCTGATGCTTTATATTATTGTTTTTGTTATTGTGTACGTTTCAGTTCAATTCAATTCAATTTATTTCTAAAACGTGAAGCGGACAAGCCGAATACTCGTTTGTTCGTCAGTACAATTAACAGTCAACAGATATCGGTTTCGAGACACCTGAATTATCAGGCTGTATGAGAGGTACAGCTTCTGCCACTGCTCTTGCGGGTCTTTATGGATGTGGCTTGAAGTCAAGGGGGTATATGGATCGATGGGATGTACAGTTCAGCAACCCTATACCAAAAGCAAGCGACAGCTTTTGTCGAAGGCTAGCAAGGGAATCTAGGCCAAACTGTTCAAGGAGGGCAGAGTATGGGACTGTTGGCGCTTTCGAAATTACCAGCAATGCCCGAAATTGAACTCTCTCAACCACGTCTGACTGCTTTTGCGTCAGGTCATAATACCAAACGGGAGAACAGTATTTTAAGTAGGATCGTATAAAAGATGTATAAACTCGCAAAAGGTAATCTGAAGGTATTCCGTGCCGAGACAGCAGCTTCAGAGAGCTAATACCTGCATTAGCTCTTCGAAGCATCATGTCCGTCTGTTTCTCCCGCTTTAGATCAGCAACGCAGTTTAAGTTCAGCTAAACGGCTGGGAGCAGGAAGGGGGGGGTGAAACTGGGGGATACTTTTGGGGAAAGAAAAGGTCAGTACAACAAACTTCCGGACATTGACAGTTATCTTGTCTGCGGCATCATCGTCTGATGTAGCAGCCATGATTGTAGCTGCACTGCTTTGCAGGGGCGTCCCGAGGGGGGGGGGGATATTCGGTCAAATTTTCTCCGAAGGCGAAAATTTGGTCAAATCGTTTGTTCCTACATTTCCAAATTAGGCGGTTTAACTTGTTTATTGGTTCCCCACTTTATCGTATTTGGTAAGTAATCCAACTTTTGTTCAGTCCTCGTCGGTTTCATCGCATTTGGTACGTCCCTACGTAAATAAAGTGGTTTAACGTATTTATTTGGTCTCATTCTTTAGCGAATTCGGTTGTTCACCGGACTTTTCTGAAGTCCGTATCTGTTCTGTCGCATTCGGTCAATCCATTCATAAATTCGGTGATTAATCAAATTCATTTGGTTCCAATTCGTTAACGAATTCGGTAATTCCCCTGATTTTTCTTGGGTCCGCATCTGTTACCAGACTTGCCACATTCGGTAGTTTTAGGTGGTTCTACCAAGAGTTTTATTCTATTCCGAATTTTGGTCACCGCTTCCGATATGCTCCTTATTTTTTAAGTTAGTTTTTGGTAATACGAATTCATTATTTGATTCACCTCAGTTCATTGAGCTTGGTAATTTAAGTGGCATTTATTTAGCTCTTGTTCTGTACAATTTAACGGTAGCTTCAGATGGTTTCCATTCCTTACTTAACTTTTACTTCTAATAATTGTGGAACTTCAGGAGTAAGCACGTCTCTTGACGTAAAAACTAGCCTATTTTTGTTTGCTGTAGATTCAGAATAAATGTACTTTATGGACCACTAGATGGACCCTTTTTTTTGCCAGACAGCTCTGTGGTCTAGTAGGTAGCCTTGGGATTGCAAAAAGGCACTTTGATCATGAGTGTTTCCAAAACATTCAGCCGGCGGCACATTTCGTTGTCTTCACTATTAGAAGAAGGGTACGTCATTTAGTTGGCGTTTGAGGCTTGGAATCTTGGGGGGTTTGAACCACGTTAAAAGCTAGAATCTGCCAGAAAAAAGGTGAATTAAAAAAATTTTGCTTGCGGCGCTTTAGTTTCTCCTGGGTACAGCGTTCGTGACGTTATCGCTTTGCAGCAACTGCGTTTTTTGTCGGCACATTTTCAAGTCCTTTTGGTAAAACTAGACGTCCCCCAGCTAGTGACGGCGTATCCCTGAAAAAAAAATAATAGAAGTGGAAGAGCGTGAAAACGCGCCAAATTTTCTCTTTAGACTTCATTTCGGACATACTATTTAACTTTTACAATATAGCTTCTTGAAGGCAACTCGCTCTGTTTTAGAAAAAAAATAAAAAATTCGGTCAATATCAGGTACCGATTCGGTCGATTTTTACTATGTTCGCCACCCCACCCCACCCCCCACCCCCCGCCCGCAATGAAGAGAGGCACGGGACACTTCTGCTGCTTTGGATGTTTTTGTAGCACAGTTCTGCAAGAGGTAAATCATCAACATATTTCCAGCGATCTGGCATGCTTATTGCCAGCTCGTTTATCATAATTAGAAAAAGTAGTGGTCCAAGTATTGTAACCTGAGGCATACCACAAAAGATAGGCAATTCATCAGAGAAAGTTAACTTGTACTTAGTACGCTGTGTTCTGTTTGAAAGGACACGACTACAAATAGTGCCAGAAACGGGTGGACATTAAAATTGGAAAGAAGTTTCTTTAACAGTGTACTATGGCAAATTAGGTCAAAAGCTTTTTCAAGGTCAATTGCTATTAGGTTTACCCAACGTTCAGGCTCATCCAGATGTTTGAAGATTTTATCCAGCTTACTTACCAGATAATGGGCAGTGGATGTTTTGGGCATGTTTCCAAACTGTCTAGGATCAATAAGCTCTATTACCTGTTTCTTTAACAAGCAGCCAGGAAACTTTCATACACTTTACTAAACACTAAACACTCATTGTAATCGGTCTCCAGAAAAATCGTTCGGTGCATCTTTTGGGGGGATTGGTGTAACATATCCTTTTTTCCAAATAGATGGGTAATCACCGGTTTTGGTTACTTGATTAAAAATATGGGCCAAAGAGAAACATAATTTATCAGGCAATTCTTTAATTAATTCCACAGGTATATCAACCGGTGTTACACTAGTTTTTTTCAAAACTCTTAGCTTTCCTTTTACCTCCTTTGGTGAAATAATGGGAACATCGTTAAAGGAAGACTCGATATTTTGTCTTGTGGCAGAGGAGGGATTGACTGGACAATACTTACAAGGTGCGCCTTCAGCTTATTTGCCGCTTCAGATTCTTTTTCATCTAAATTAAAATCCACTCCTTTCTCTTTTTTTCCAACATTATTTTTTATTTCTCTGTACCACTGGCTTTGCTTCGAATTGAACAAATGATTCACCTTTCTCTCGATATGTTCATGGGCCGTATTTCTTGTCATCTTCCGAATTTTGTTTTTTAGTTTATTTGCTTGGAAGCATATACGGAATCCTAGGTGACCCTCAAACTTAGATTTGGTTCAAAGTGTTCGGAAGTGAATGCGCGCACAACTCTTCTTAGAAACGATCCCTTCATGGTAAAATTGAACAGAAATGTCAGTTTCTGAAAATATCAATAAATGAATGATACCAGGAAAATACCCCATGGATTACACTGTCAGAAGTTTCATAACAGATAGCGTATAACACTTTCACGAATAACACCTTTTCACTTAGAAATAAAGTTTTATGATCAATTAAGTTTATACTATTTCGAGCCTAGATCTCCAAAAACACCTTCAATTGGTAAAATATACTAACGGGAACGAAAGAAGCATAACAGATAACATCCCTCTTTTGTCGTTATGTAACTTCTGACAGTGTAGTATTTTTACCTATTGAAGGTGTTGTTGGAGATCTAGGCACGAAATTGTATAAACTTAATTGGTCATAACACTTTTTTTCTAAGTGAAAAGGTGTTATTCTTGTGTTATGCGCAATCTATTATGAAACTTCTGACAATGTAGCAATTTTCTTATTGCGCTTGTCGACTCAGTCCTGACTTCCCGTTCTCCGAAGCGAAATTGGACGCAAAATGACAAATGTGCGCGCCGCGGTTAGAAAGTGGGAAAACCAAGTAAAAGAGAACTAGTACAAAACAGGAAACAGACCTGTCGGCCTACCAAGTCTGCTAAAATGACAAGAAGCTTTTGGCGAAGTTTGTTCCGTGACTGACGAAACTCCGCTCAGCCGAAAAAGCGCTATAAACTCGTAAAACGAAACAATGGCCGCGTTCATTTTCGTTTTAATTTTAATAATAATTAACGTCGTTTAAATATTTTCATATTAGCGTTTTCTTTGTCACGTTCTATAAACGCCGTTTCACGAACGAAGTTGAAACGAAAACGTTAAGATTCGAACTAACTTAATATTTGCAACAGCATCTATAATAAAGTACTAGAATGGATTTTAGCATAACAGGACCACTGTTTTTAAACTTGGTTTACAAGTTTAATTTGTTTTGTCGAGAACTTTGAAAATTCGCGCCTAATTACTGAACGGAGATGTTGAAATTGACTTTCCGGCTCAGTTCGTCGTTTCAGGAACGACGAATGAAACGGTGGTTCAACCGAACAAAGAAAACTCCTTATCATCGGCAGTTCAACGCAGTCCACGATCGGCGTTGTAAAGAAAACACTTGTATTAGAACGGCGTTGTAAAGAAAACGCTTGTATTAGAACGACGGTTGGAACAGCGAACCGAACGACAAAAACGAACACAGCTAAGTGTGGCTGGATAGGAGTTTTGATATTGTCTCACCCGTAGAACCATATTACATACGTGTCCGAGGGGGGATTTCGTCTTCTAGGGCAGTAGATTCGACCATGATTGATTTCGTCAACACTGCCTCTACATGTCACTGTCGGCTGAATTCGTTGTTTGTAAACTATGAGCGTGTTCCACCCTACTTACCATAGATACTACACACGGATTCGAGCTTCTTGGCGTTCAAGGCTGGAGACTTATTCTATTTTCGGTAAAATATCGTGCCACGGCTAATCAGGCCAATCACGTGACATATACTGTAGTTACCACGCTGACTACGCTCCAGAGCGTGGTAAGCAAGTAGTAACCATTAGTTAGTATTTCGAGAACGTTGGAACGGTCAGCGTAGTAACTTTTCACGAATGTGGAATTAAAAAGTAACTAATAGTTACTATTGTTTAAAGGGTGGATAATACGGCGCAACAGCGGGAATGTCCCTTATAAAACTCGTTTTCAGCGATGTCGAATGCCCAAGGAGCACTTCTCAGCATTAGTGTACCTTTGATGGGTCCTATATTTTTATGGCACTTTCCCTTCGGGCAAATGCCATATAGCGATTGTAATTTCTGTCCGTCAGTCGGTCTGTCGGTCCCGGTTTTGCTAGTTTGGGCACTTCCAGATAAGCTAGAATGATGAAACTTGGCAGGCGTATCAGGGATCGGACCAGATTAAATTAGAAATAGTCGCTTCCTCGATCCGACCATCTGTAGGGGAGTGGAGGGAAACATTTTAGCCTACGAACCTCAGACGTTCCATTTTAGATTCAGACCGGATCCGGTGACATGGGGAGGAGTTGGAGGGGGAAACCGAAAATTTTGGAAGACATTTGAGTGGAGAGATCCAGATGAAACGTGGTGGAAAGAACACGCACAAGTCATAGATACGTCCGAATTTCTAGTGATCCCTTGAGTTTGGTGCTTCCTGGTGTGCTAGGACGACGAAAATTGGCGGGCATGTCAGGGACCGGACCAGATTAAATAGGAAATAGTCATTTCCCCAATCCGACCACCTGGGGGGGGGGGAAGCCACAAATTTAGGTATTTTTAACTTGCGAACGGGTGACCGGATCTTGATGAAATTTGATATTTAGGAGGATCTCGTGTCTGAGACGTCGCACTTTAAATCCGGGCTGGATCCGATGACACTGGGGGGAGTTGAAGGAAGGAACCAGAAATCTTGAGAAACGCTTAGAGTGGAGGGATCTAGATGCAACTTGGTAGGAAGAACAAGCAAAAGTCCTAGATACGTCATTGACATAACCGGACCAGATCCGGGCACTGTGGGGGAGTTGGGGGGGGGGAGGTCCGGGTTTCTAGCGATCCCGCGAGTACGGCATACTTCCTGATGTGCTAGAACGATGAAACTTGGCACATATGTCAGGGATCCGAACAGATTGACTTGAGAATGGGGGGAAGGGGGGATTGGAAAATTAATGAAACGCTTAAAGCAGAGAGATTGGGACGGAACTTAATGGAGAGAACAAGCATTAGGCTTAGATACGAAATTGACGGAGTCACTGGTTTCGGGGCTCTGTGGGGGGAGTCGAAGGGGGTTTCCAGAATTGCGGTAGTCGCGAGTAAGAATAGTTTCAGATGTACTAAGACAACAAAACTTCGCAGGCATATAAGTGACCCGATTTAATTGACTTAAGAACCTGACACAACATACCCCGGAAACGTCCGTTCCTAGATCCGAGCATTTTTGTTGGAGCGAGGGAAGGAAATATGGAAATTGACTTCTGCAAATTGCGAACTAGTGGTCTGATTCGAGTGAAACTTAGTGGGTGATAGGAATCGACGACCTAGACATGTAAAACATGCGTTCAAGCTATATGCGACCAAGCTTGGGAGAATTGGGGGGGGGGGGCGGAAACTTTTGACAGGCACAAAAACCAGAGGGATGGACCGAATGAGATGCAAGTTCGACAGTGCCGGGTTTATGCGGCCTAGATTTGTTATTTAGCATCTGGGCCGGATTCGGCCAAGGTAGGGGGAGTGGGGTACCGGAAGTTTGCGGATAGGCTATGCTCTGATTTCAGTAAGACTTGATGGACGGGAGAGGGGATTAAGAGATATGACGTTTATGTTTCCAAGTCCTCTTCTGCCACGGTTGGGGGAGGTAAAGGGAGATTGCCGGAAACTTTGTGGCTCGCATAGGGGTCAAACGAGTGCATACATTTAAATGAAATTTGGAATGTAGAGAGATTGTATACCCTAGACACCATATTTTAGTGTCCGAACCGGATCCGACAACGGTGGGGGGGGGGGGGTACCGGAATTTTTCAAAAATGCTCAGATTCGAGTGAAACTTGATAGATGGTAGAAAAGAAGATTCTTTAGATGATCCATTTTTTGGTCCGAACCAGATTCGGCCACGGTAGGGGGAAATGGAGGGAGTATCGGACATCGTGTAGCACGTCTAGGGATCAAACGAGTGGATTTATTGGCCTGAAACTTGGAAGCTTGGACAGTCATGCGCATTTGCTACAGATAATCCGAGACGATGCCGGAACTGCTCAGAATTGAGCGAAACCAAATATCCTATTTGTATTTCCGAACCCCGTGTTTGGATGGCGGGTGTATTCTGTGACGTTCTCATCTACTTTCTTGTATCTCCTACTCGTAACAGGTGCCATATGAGCTCGTAGTTCTTGTTGTCTTTTTGGTTTTAACGACGTTTTGGGACCCCAAAAACGGACAGGCGAATGGGTCCTGTATAATATGGATTAGTCCCTTCTTGAATTTTACCTTGAAATTTTGTGTGGTCTTTATGAGCCCTTGGTAGGCTTAATAGCCTTTTACCCAAGTTGATTACAGTGTCGAGTGCAAGATGGCATGAGAGAGAGACAGGGTATATTTAGAAACTATCATAGCATAACGAAATTCAGTTTCTTACTCATTGTCGAGTGTAAAATGACATGCTGACATATTCTTCTTCATGTCCTCGTCGAACCGACCATCGGCTCCGGAAGAGAACCGTACGTTCGTAGGTCTAAGAATTCCTTCATCAAGTATACATTTGCAGAGATAGGGTAGAAAACGTTTTCTTCCACTCGTTTACTCGCTTAATCGATAGTTGAAATCGGCAAAAGCGTCACGGGCTATAATTGCAGTTTGCTCACTTCACGGTCGATTACCTTTCCATTTCCGGGCAAAACCGATATTAACCGGAGAAGGGATTGATATAATACCCCCGGAGCGTAACAGATGTATTAAACCGTACTAGCTCGAAAAGTGCGAATAAAGCTAATTTGCTGAAGGGTGAAGTTTCACTCCAGCAGATAAATAGATATGTTTCTCGCTGAGCGTCCCGAGGGCCATGGCAACAGTTTATCACAAAATTAGAACACAGACACACAGATCTGCTCCAAAATCTTTCTCTACTATAATGACATAGCCTAGTAGTTACAGATATAATGCTGTAGTGGTACTATAAATAATGAATGGTGTGATTTCCGTTTTGTTCGTATTTTTTATTCTAAAAAAATTACTTCTGTCTTCCATCCCTAGCCTTTAGAATCGTCCGTTCTCTTTATAGTAGCAAAACCGAAATTTATTTCACTCCAGTAGATATCTGTGGGTGTTATCTTTTCGGGTATGACATTGTTCTACTCACTCCGGCTAGTGTCTCCTTCCTGGGGGTAATTAGCCAGTGTTGAAGCTAGGCCACCAGAAAGGGAGTCGCATAAGCCTCTCCAGCGGTTCGGATGGCCCGCCTTTCTCCGCGTATCCAGTCGGAACGTAGCGGCCCGAGAAACAAAGAAGTACCAGACTGTGACAGTAGGCAATTGGGATTCTCTTCAAAGCACACTGTTATTCTTTATTTCTTTATTCACATTACCTTAAAGGAAAACTCGTACTATTGGGAGTTTTTGTTCCAATAGTGTAAAAATAGTCGAATACTTTCAAACTGGGCTCTGCTTTTAACAAACCATCCACGTCTTTGGCTGGTATAATGGACCGTTCACGCTTATGTTGTAAGACGAATAAAAGGTCTTCGCGTTGTAAGCCTTATCCTATGCAGCCGTTCAACTTGAAAATCAAGTTGTACGCCGCTCTCCGACGTTTGAATCGTGTATTGCGTAGATATTCCAAACTGAGCATTAAACCTGACAATCCATCCCTTGAGAACATAACCTTTGATGACTTTCATGTGGAATTTTAGATGAGCCTTGACCGGTTTTACGAAAATCCAGTACAATACTCGGTATAATATCTGCTGCTGTGTCTGTTGGGCTAGTGTATATTCCTCGATTTAGTTTTGAGCCTACCAGGATTGTTCTTCTTATTTCAGATAAGGTAAAAAGCTTGTAACTGTCAAAACACAATTAGCTGTGTAAATTAGTATGACTGACTTTCATTCAAGGAATTGATTCAGTCTGCATTCAGTACTTTTATATAACAAGTATTTCTCCTTAAATGTTTGTCTCTTTCTTCTTCAGTAGTCACGTGATGGAAACGCATTGCTATGATTGGTCACGTATAACTTTTAACACACAAAATAGAACCCGTTCCTATTAATTTTTACCACAGCAAGACTCGGCGGGATGAAAATTTACCACACATATTCGCGGATAGCACGTATCAGAAATTCTACACCTTAAACTTAAGCTTGAACGGCAAAGACGCGGCAAATTTACAGGACCTTTTCTTCTGACTTTTGAGTCAGAAAAGTCGCTTCGAAAATAGCAAAACATGGCAAGTGTAAAAAAAAAATGTGTGCTAATTAGGGGGGGGGGGGTAGAACATATCCTATGAAATTCGGGTTTTCAAGTTTGATAATGGGTGGATCCAGTACGGAAGCGGGTTGGATTAGTATTATAAGTGCGACGGGTCCTTTTAATACTCTTGCAGAGATAAAATTTAAACAAAAATGGAATTTGCTATTGCTGTGAGAAAAAATTGTATCTGTCAGCAACTTCTCCCTCTACTTTCCTGAGACCGTTCCGGAGCCGGCGGCTATGAAACCCCAAAATAAGGAGCTAATTCATCTTGTTTTTCCTTTTCAGTTCGTTGCTCACCCTAATGTTCAACAGCTTCTCGCCAGCATTTGGTACGAAGGCCTGCCCGGATTTCGCCGGAAAAACATTGTCCTCCAGTCAATAGAAGTGTTCCTGATTGGTATCTTTTTTCCGGTTTTGTCGATTATGTACATTCTAGCGCCACATTCCGCCGGCGGCCGATTCATGCGGAAGCCCTTCATCAAATTCATCTGTCATTCGGCGTCCTACTTTACATTCCTTTGTGAGTATACTTCCTTTATCGCTCCGCTTCGAGAGGAAGGAATTGAATGGCAATAGTTGCATTTTTGCTGATACCATGGTATCTGTTACCACGGTCTAAAGTCTTTTTGCAGTTATCGTGGTATCTGGCCAGTTATCGTAGTAACAGATATTCGGATACTTCGTGCCTTATTTTATCCGTAGTTTTAATGTGACTTAACAGAATTTTAACCATGTATGACAAATCCCGTGCATTTTGTTGGATCAGAATTTTGGGAATAAATGATATTGAAAAAATTGAAAAAAAAGTCATCTCACTTTCATCAAATTTTGTCAGATTCATGAGAAAGAAGTTTAGCACTTAATGATGTAACTGGATATCTGTTTTTTCTTTTAGGATGACTTCGAAACTGCAATTTCGGCAATAGTCGTTTTTGCTGAGCACCGTGTATCAGATACTACGATAACTGCAAAAACAACTAATTGCAGATCCAGTTACCGTTGTAACAGATACCATGGTATCAGCAAAAACACAACTAATGAGTCTATGCTGGTTACTGTTGGCTAGGCGCTAGACCCTAACTCTGAAAGGACACTTTTGTTATATTTTTGAGGGTTTACAAATTTCTTCTACTAAGATTCGTAGTTCTCGCCAACGACAACCCGTGAACGGGGTGGGTGGGGTAGGTGCGACTCCATCAGTGTTTTACAGCCACAGGAATTTCACGAGCAATCTCAGTTCACAAGCAATTTCATCTTCCTATATCCACCTTTGATCAAGTTATGAACAATAGTCACTGGGTGATCTGGGCCCGATTGCCCCTGAACCGGGTAGATTTGGAGGGTGGGACCCCCAAAAAGGCACAACTAGACCCCAGTGCCAATGTGTCTTCCAAGTTTCAACCTGATACCTGTAGTGGTTCACGAGTTACGAACCCCACTAAAAACAGCGAAAACGGAAAACAGAAAACCTTCTACAGGGGACACAAGAGTGGATTGTTCACAAATCGACACTCCACGAAAAACTAACCAGGGTAGACCAAAATATTGATTAGTCTTCAAAGAAGCAGTTTGAACACAGAAATAAAATAGGAGGCATTGAAACTATATCAGTTGCATGAAACTTCGCATTTCATTTCATATTAACGTACTGCCGAAGTTTTATTTTCCCAAATCCGACAGAAAGTTCTACTTACTATCGTCTTTATTCTAGTTTTATTGATCCTCGCATCGCAGCGAATTGAAAGCACCCTGGCAACCTGGTTCGGACCTGACGGTGTCGCTCACTTTCTTTCCGACGATACAGCAACTAAAAGAGGGGCCAATCCCACGTTTGTAGAATGGCTGATTCTCTCATGGGTTTTCGGTAAGTCCTTTAAGCCTTCATTATACTGTGCCTCTGGTAACCGAATCCCTTAAAGGGTTGGTCGGGTTTCTTTCGATAAAAAGTTTGCTTTCTTAAATGAGTGATTATGAAATGGTCGTCACTCTTCACCCTGAACTTCATGAATATCCCTGACCTCCGCTGATAACCGGATTCCTGAATCGAGGAAAGAAATGGTGAAACTAAAATATGTTAGTTGCGAACCCCTCACTCGATTCCAAGGATATTAATTGCTTACCACTGACAGATTAATAAAACGGAAAGAAATGGCTAATTTTAAACGTGTAAGTTGCCGACCCCTCACAGCATACTAAACAGAGGAAAGGTACGGTGCAGCTTGCCAATTTTTTCAAACTGGTGCATCTTTTCTCGTTTTATTTTGCCTTTCTTGATTTTGTTATACTTGCCTGCTTTTCTCGTGCACTGTGCCTTTCCTTTCCGTTCCTGCTTTAGTCGATCCCGTTGCCGGATATCAATCAATCAATCAATCAATAAATTTATTACCCGAAATACACACACGGTGTAAACACGGAGTAAATATAAAAAGAGAAAAAAAAGAAAAGAAAGAGAAGAAAAAGCAGATACAGACATATATTTTTTTAAACTGGCAAGAACCAACCGTTTGGAGGTAGAGTGCCCTTTGAAATGTCGCCGTATAATACCTATATGGAGGAGATGAAAGGGGACATTTTCCAGTTTTTGTCTGAAGCGGATCTGACCTCAGTGAGGGGAGTTGAAGGGTACCGGAAATCATACGGGAATCTTGCGGCATACGTAACTCTCGAACGAGTAATCCCATCTGGGGAAACTCATCTGGACTGGATCCAGTGCCGATTGGGGAGCTAAAGGGGGGTAGAGGAAGTTGTTTCACTTCAACACCGGATCCTGGCATTCTGGAGGGAGTCGGAAGAGGGTATTCCATTTGTATGTCCAGGCCGTATGCGATCCTTAGCTGAAATACTTGCTCAGTTGCGTGCTCACGCTTATTACTTCAGTGGACCCTAAAGCCTAACCGCGTCTATTTCTCAATTAAGCTAGATTTTCAAAATAATTTCCAAGAAATTTCCGAATATCGCATTCAGTGAGTGTCATTTTGAAAGCTAGTTTTTTGGCAGGGCAGTTTCGCTGAACTAGTCCCGCTTTGCCTAGTGATCACTTACAGAAAGTCCGGCGATGTAAGACAGACGGTTCGTAGACATCTTTCGGTAGATAATTTTTTCTTTCTTTGCATAATTCGATAATGTTTGTGAGTGATCGTTCAACCTCTGTCAGATCTCCACTCTTTTACTTTGAATAAGAACGTATATACTTATCATAGTCCGCCAACTTCTTCACAAGTTTCCAACGCACTCACTTCCAACGACCTTCCTGACTGATTAGAATCCGTCCCAGATAAAGCAATCGACCTTGTTTTATGCATTGTAAATTATCATATGGAACGGCACTGAGTGATCTGAGTCTGGTTAAGATTTCTTATAGAAGAGACATCGTTTCGGAGAGATTATGGTAAAACTGGTAAAGTTTCCCGAATTGGAGCGATTTTCTCCTCTACCTTACCAGCTATTACGACAGTCTGAGAAGACAGATTGTTTGATTTATTCTGAGTATTTCAATCCTTCATACCAAAAGCTGCACTTCTTTATCCGAATCAAACCATCTGCTTTTGCTTTTTACAAATCGACCTTCTGTTCACGGTCAACAGACAAGAGTTCAGGCACCAGACATTCCCATCTTATCCCTAAACATCTTATCCCTAACATCTTAAAGTAACCAATTTTGAGAAAGATAAACATTAGCAAGAGCTGTAAGCTCATTCGGCACTTGCAAGGGTTTGTCGCATGTATATCAGCAAAGGATTGCGTTGTGGTCGGATGGTTCTTCCCAGACCCCGCCGCTTCCATCTCCTCAGTAGCATATACTAGTCCTGTCCGCCAAGTTCTTTCCTGATCTCCCCACCCTTATTGTGTCAGAAGATTTCCAAGAAAAAAAAAACTGTAACTGCCCCACAGTAATCTGGACTAATCGTAACTGAGCATCTGTGACGAGTGACCATAGAAATTCCCCACTTTGCCAGTGGCACACAAATATTATTCCTCTGTGTGATTAACAAGAACACTTTAGGGGTGTCAGGAATTAATTTTTAATAATAGCCCTAGAGGCAGGGGAATATGAAAATGAATCGTTTGGCCCAAGTATTTTCACCGTGCGGTGAAGATGCCACGTTCACTAAGAATTAATTAATAAGCAAAAGCCTTAAAGGACCCCTCGCACTATTTACTCTTTAACTTATAGTATTTTAAAATATTTGAATACTTTAAACTAGGCTGTGCGTTCAACAGATAGCCCACGTTTTTGGCTGTTTTAAGTCTTTTCCGAGACTCGTTGACTTATAGCGAAAACAGGGAAACAAGTTACAGAAACGTTTATTCCGATGGAAAAACTTCTCGCAGACAACCGTCGCCAGCGTGATTCACGTCGAAGGTAGCAAACCACGGCAAGTGAGAAAATCAGCGTAGTACGATCACCGTAAATAAAAAAAATCACCGTACGAAATTAGGGTCCCGGGTTTAGAAATATATGGAATGATAATGGAAGTAGGTTGCGTTAGTAAGATAGGTAAGACAGGTCCTTTAAGTCAAAATGATAATGAGCCCTTGCAAAAGGTTAAAATCGAATTGGGACGTCTGGGATGTATGTTATTGTCAGTTATCTAAGAGCTTGTTTTTCGAAAAGCTTGTTATGGCACTTGCAGCCTCTGGCTGAAGTGCCATACCTATCGCAATTCCGTCTGTTGGTCTGTCGGTCGGTCGGTTTGTCTATAACACTTTTCCGAGTGATGGTACGTCCAAATGTGCTACATCGATGAAACTTGAAAGGCGTATGAGGGACCCGATCAAACTAACTTGGAAATAATCAGCTTCCCGATCCGACCATCTGGAGGAGAGTGGAGGGCGGGGGAATCTGGAAAATTGAGGTCAGTCTGTCACACTTTTTCGAGTTAGGGTACTTCCAGATGTGCTAGGACGATGAAACTTGGCAGACATATCAGGGACCTAACCAAACTAACTTGGAAATAATCAGTTTTCTGATGCGACCATCTGGGGGGGGGGAGTGGATGACGGGGGAATATGGAAATTAAATAGTCCGTAAGTTTCGAACGGGTGATCGGATTGGAAAGAAACTTAAATAGATAACATATCTGTGATTTCCCATTTCAAGTCCGGACCGGATCTGACAACTATGGGGGAGATGGGGAGAGGGAGACCGAAAATCTCGAGAAACGGTTAGAATGGAGGGATCGGAGTGAAACACGCGTCTGCTGTAGACAAATCATTTACACGGTTGGACTGGATCTGGACGCCTGGGAGGGGGGGGGGGTGTTTCCTGTATTTCCGGTGATGGTGGTTTTGGGGATTTTCACGACGAAACTTGGCAGGCATATCAGGGACCTGATCAAACTGTCTTGGAAATAAACATTCCCTTGATCCGATCATCGTGCGGGGAGTGGAGGGAGGGGGGGGGGTGTCCGGAATATTGAGTCATGCATAACTTTGGAACGTGTATCGGATTGGAATGAAATTAATAACTGCATACGTGACATATCTCTGATGTCCCATTAGAATTCCGAACCGGATTCGATATATGTGGGGGAGTTGGGGGGGTCTTCGAGAAAAAAGTCTTCGAGAGTTTTAGTAAGTTTTCTAGAAACTACAAAAGTATTCGAGAAAAGATAAAAGTATTCGAGACTGTTTTAGAAGTATTTAAAATTTAAATTTAAATTAGGTATCCGATAATGAAATAACTTTATTCGAGAATAACAAAAATATATTCAAGAATTTTTTTTTAATTCTCAAATGTATCTTTATCATTCTCGAAAACATTTGTTTCATTCTCGAGTTCCTTCTTTCAACTAAAATGTCAAGTACACTTTAGAAATTTTCGAGTACTTTTTATCTTTTCTCGAATACTTTTTGTAGTTTCTCGAAGATCTAAAAAAAAATCTCGAAAACTTTCTGTCGATCCTTGGATGGAAACACCGATTCCTCGAATGGATTCTCAAATACATTTTTGACGTATTTAGGCTAAAAACCCATTCCATACTTGCAACACAGGTATAAGCGCAAGGTACCATAAATCTGACAGGAAAAGTCCACTACTGGAAAATCAACTAAAATCCCCACAATTATTTGGAAACGGGTTAGAACATATCTATTACAGACCCTGGCATTACTATTTTCAGGTATATTAAGTAAGGGTGTGTGGCCGGAGCAATGGAGTTTATCAATAATGACACCCCTGTTTAAGAAAGGTAATAGGCAGGAGGTTGGGAATTATAGGGGGATACACCTGGGGAATAGCATATCAAAGGTTTTTTGTAAGATTTTAGATAATAGGTTAAAGAAATGGTTAGATTGTAGGGAGGTTTTAAATCATGTACAGGCAGGGTTTAGACAAGGTTACGGACCGATGGATAATATTTTCGCATTAAAAGTGGTGATTGATAAGTATACTAGGCCTAGAAATGGAAGACTGTATGCGGCATTCGTAGACCTGAAAGGGGCGTTTGACAATGTAGAGAGAGTTTTATTGATAGATAGTCTGATAAGTATAGGACTACCAGTAACATTTGTGTTAATGTTAGCAGAAATGTACAGATTTACACGGTTGATAGTAAGGGTAGGGAAACAATTATCTAAAGTAATAAGTTATAATATGGGTGTAAAACAAGGCTGTACTCTGTCGCCAAAACTGTTTGGAATATTTATTAATGATGTTGTGGAGTTTATGTTAAAAAAAGGAGCGCCCACGGTTTCTTTAGATATATCTTTGTTGTGTATGCTCCTGTTCGCTGACGACATAGTTTTGTTAAGTGATAGTAGGAATAATCTGCAGATTTTACTTGATTTGTTGAGAGAGTACTTAGAAGGTAAAAAACTGGAGCTAAACACAGGTAAGACGGTAGTATTAGTATTCAGAAAAAGAGGAAATTTGAGGACGGAAGATAAGTTTAATTATGGAGGGAAAGAAATAGAAGTTGAGGAAGAGTGGACATACCTGGGAGTAATATTTAGAGCTAAAGGTAAGACGTTTAGCAAACATATTGAAAAGAGTGTAGAGAAGGGTAGATTATGTTCGAATTCGATACTTAGGAGTGAACTAAAGGATGTTAGAAACCTTAGGGCCCACAAAGAAATATTTAGGTCTAAGGTGGTGGGGGTTATGCATTATGGGTCTGAAGTATGGGGGTATGAGAAGATAGATAAGATAGAAGTAGTGCAGTTAGGTTATTTTAAGAGGTGGCTAGGAGTAAGTAAATCGACAAATAGTGTAGTTGTTAGGGGCGAGTTAGGGTTAACTTCCCTAAGAAATGTAAGACTAGTGAATATGGTTAGGTTTTGGGAAAGGATTGTTAGGATGCCACGTGTTAGATTATTAAAATCTGCATATTTAGAAGCGTTGAAAGAAGAATCGCCTACTTCATGGCCGTATCTAGTAAAAAAGATACTGGATGATTGCGGAGTTGGAGAATTATGGAATGATGGATTAGGAAAGGAGGAAGGAGTGACTAAGGTTGTGAAAGAAATACTTAAGAGCCAGGAAGTACAGGTTTGGCATGCCCAGAAGGACCAGTCGGAATCTTTGGGGTTTTATGCTGCGGTAAGAGAGACATGGGGTGAGAATATAATGTTTAAAGCGGGTCTTAGACGGGATGAGTTAAAAATAATTATTGAATTGTTGGCAGATTGTCTGAAGACGTTATATTGGTCAGTGTAAGCAGAAGTTAAAAATAATTATTGAATTGTTGGCAGATTGTCAGAAGACGTTATATTGGTCAGTGTAAGCAGAAGTTCGGTCCTTACTTTTGTCCGATGTGTGGGTGCGTGGATGAGAGTGTGATTCACATGCTTTGCGATTGTGTGGAGCTGAGTGAATGGAGAAAAGAATTGGTGTGCGTGTATTTGACGAAGAGTGGGTAAAACGAATTTTTAAGGATGAGTGTTTTGCTGGTATAAAGAAAATGGGGCGATTTTTGAGGCTAGCGATGGAACACAGAAGTAGGTTTTTGGAATAAGTAAAACAAATTAAAAGGAAAAGAGTGTTATTATATATTAGTGTTTTTTGTTGTTTTTTTGTGTGACAAATTTTTGCCATGGCCCTCGGGCTGCTTATAGCAATAAACTATCTATCTATCTATCATACGTTGCCTGGGCAACGTGAAGTGTTGCGGCAACCTTTGTTCGGCTTCGCCGACTAAAGTGTTGCGAGATCGAGAGCAACACTTTGGTCTTGTTTCTTTACTGTCAGTTAAATGCTGAAGTTTTCAACTTATCGAAGCTTATAAAACGGTATTTTCTAAGAAGAACAAAATCAGTAATCACATGATCAAAGGCTGTTGTGAATTATGACACTATTCATCCTCAGCGTTGTCAAAACAACAACAAAAGAGTATCGGAAGAAGGGACTAAACTGGTATTGCCTATTTTTGGTTTCAGTGTGTACCTTACTACTGAAGTTGTCAACCCTGTGAAACTTTCAAACTGGTGGATCTCTTGAAGGAATTTTTGTACCGAAAATGGATAACATATACTTTGATCGTCTCATCAAGAGCTATCGATTACCCTAACAACAACAAAAGAAAATCGGAAGAAGGAGCTAAATTGACTTTGCAGTCAGTTGAACTTTATCCTTTTCATTCGTAGACATCGTGACGGATGAAAACTTGGAACAATATCTTACATAATCTAGTTGATATTATAAAGTTATCCGTAACTTTTCAGGATTAAAATACCATAGATGACACTATTAATTATTACGAAATTACCTCATGTTTACAATATAGTTTGTACCCGTTGGGCAAACAGTTAATCTAGATTACAGCGATAGACCACTGATACAAACTTTCTTACCGTTAGAATTATAGAAATCAAATACAATGTGCACCCATTCGCAAAAATGTCCAGCCCCTCTTGAACCGATCCCTACTTACAAGTTCCTCCCCCGTGATAGACATCAAGTTCACCGGAAACAAATAATTGGTACACCAGCTAGCAAAAGTTGGAAACCCCTCATCACTAAAGATCATAACAGCCGGCGTTGTAAAAACAACAACAAAAGAATATCGGAAGAAGGGACTAAATTGACTTTGCAGTCAGTTGAACTGTATCCTTTTCAATCGTAGACATCGTGACAGATGAAAACTTGGAACAATATCTTATACAATCTAGTTGGTATTATAAAGCTATCCGTAACTTTTCAGGATTAAAATACAATAGATGACACTATTAATTATTCTGAAACTACCTCATTGTTTTACATTTTCTTTGTATCCGTCTTACCGTCAGATTTATAGAAAGATAATACAGTGTCCACCAATTTGTAGAAATTTCTAGCCCCTCCTGAACCGATTCTTACTTAGATGTCCCTCTCCCGTGATAGACATCAAGTTCATAGGAAACAAATAATGGGTACACCAGCTAGCAAAAGTTGCAAATCCCTCATCGCTGAAGATGATATCAGCATTATTACTTACAAGTCCCTTACCTATCTTACCATTGGGAACCAAACTGCTCCTACGATCGATCACACCGGAAACAAATAACAGGTACACCAACTAGCAAAAGCTCCAAACCCCTCCTCGCCGAAGATGATTATGAGCTAACAGTCGACTGTTGCTTACAAGTCCCCTACGTGTCTCACAACTGGTATCGCCTATTTTTGGTTTCAGTGTGTACCTTACTACTGAAGTTGTCAACCCATTGAAATTTTCAAACTGGTGCATCTTATGAAGGAACTTTTGTACAAGAAATGGATGGCATGTACTTTGATCAGCTCGTCAACGGCTATCGATTGCCGTCAAAAAAAAAATTCTACCTATCTTAGTTCAAAAGTTGACTTTTTTGCCGTAGGCCAACTTTCTAACGTCACCACTTAGAAAGGAGCAAAGATAAGCTCTAGTTTCTTTAGCAATGAGAGAACTTTTGAAGTTTAAGAGGTACATCTGATACCATTTCTCTACCGCAAACCCAAGTGCAAACAAAACGAATGATAAACTCAGCTAAAATCGCGAACAGACATGGATAGAAACAATAGATGGCAGCACTTTCGGACCCATGGGAAAAAGCCACTTTTTTGTTTCTGTAGATTTTTCTATTTATCACTCAAAGAAGATATGTTGGCTGTGGGGCCGGGTAACTGCCGCATATATTTAACACTTATAGATTTTAGTCCATCTTCAATTTAAAACTGGTGCCTGCCTGCTTGCGTGCTAGAACGGAGCTTTCCACTCGAAAGCAGAAACATGGTTTTATGAAACGAAAGGTTCGCTACACAACTTCAGATAGTCCTCTCTGACATGGGCTGTATAACTCCGCTTCACTTCGCACACCATAGGCTCTGGCTCGAGGACAAGCAAAAACCATCCTTATTTGGCCCCAGGCAAGAGTTCTACGGAGCTTTCCAAAATGTAATGTCATTTTCATCAATCCGGCCTAAGGTCCACACTTTCCGTAAAAACCGCACAGGTTATACCCTTACCAGTTCCTAGGAATAAAATGCGGAGTCATAGGAAAAAAAAAAAAAAAGAAAAACGAGGACAAAACGAAAGTGTTGCTCTCGCAACACAATTATTCGTGAATAGTGTAGCAACGAAGTAACGCATTATCATCGGGTCTTCAAGTCTATTTGAGTGAATAAGTGACCTGTAACTAGATTGTCCTATCTCAGCCAGAGAAGAGTGAATTCGGACTCGGGTTCGAATCCAGGATTCTTGCTTTTGGCCGGATCCGGACTCGGATTCAAACCCATGAATTTTACGAATCCGCTCCAGTTTCTAAGATTTGTATGGCACTTGAGCTTACTCAAGTGCCATATAGCGATTGTAATTTCTGTCCGTCAGTCGGTCTGTCGGTCCCGGTTTTGCTAGTTCGGGCACTTCCAGATAAGCTAGGACGATGAAACTTGGCAGGCATATCAGGAACTGGACCAGATTAAATTAAATATTGTCGCTTCCTCGATCCGACCATCTGGAGGGGAGTGGAGGGAGGGGGAATCCGGAAAAAATAGGAAAAATGAGATATTTTTAGCTTACGAACGGGTGATCGGATCTTAATGAAACTTAATATATGGAAGGACTTCGTGTCTCAGACCCTCCATTTTAAATCTAGACCGGATCCGGTGACATTGGGGGGAGTTGGAGGGGGAAACCGGAAATCTTGGAAAACACTTAGAGTGGAGGGATCCGGATGAAACTTGGTGGAAAGTACAAGCAAAAGTCCTAGATACGTGACTGATATAACCGGAACGGATCCGCTCACTTTTGGGGACTTGGGGGGGGGGGGGGGAGAAGTCCGAATTTGTAGTGATCCCGCGAGTTCCGTGCTTCCTGTTGTGCTGGGACGATGGAAATTTACAGGTATGTTTGGGACCCGACCAAATTAAATAGGAAATCGTCAATTCTCCGATTCGACCATCTGGGGGGGGGGTGGAGGGAGGGTGGAGCCAAAATTTTAGGTATTTTTAGCTTGCTAACGGGTGATCGGATCTTGATGAAAATTGATATTTAGGATGACCTCGTGTCTCAGACATCTCACTTTAAATCCGGGCCGGATCCGATGACACTGGGGGGAGTTGGAGGAGGGAACCGGAAATTTTGAGAAACGCTTAAAGTGGAGGGATCGGGATGAAACTTGCTGGGAAAAACAAGCACAGGTCCTAGACACGTCATTGACATAACCGGACCGGATCAGGGCACTGTGGGGGAGTTGGGGTGGGGGTCCGGATTTCTGGCGATCCTGCGAGTTCGGCATACTTCCTGGTGTCCTAGGGCAATGAAACTTGGCTGGTAGGTCAGGGATCCGAACAGATTGACTTGAGAACAGCCGTTTCCCCGACCCGACCATCGTGGGGGGAGTGGGTCGATGGGGAGTCCGGAATCTAGTGGCGTGCATAACTTCTGAACGGGTGATCGGATTTGAATGAAACTTGTCTGGTGAGCTATCGCCTCGGACGTTCAGTGTCACGTCCGGGTCGGGTCCGATACCTGTGGGGATGGGGTGGGGGGTGGAAGACTCAAGAAACTCTAAAAGCAGAGGGATTGGGACGAAACTTAATGGATGGAACAAGCATTAGGCCTAGATGAAATTGACGGAGCCAGATGGTTTCGGTGCTCTGTGGGGGGAGTTGGAGGGGGTTTCCTGGAATTCCGGTAGTCGTGAGTTAGAATAGTTCCAGATGTAAAACGACAACGAAACTTTGCAGGTATATTAGCGACCCGAATTATCTTGACTTAACAACCTGACACAACATACCCCCGGAAACTTCCGTTCCTAGATCCGAGCATTTTTTGGGGAGCAAGAGAAGAGAAATATTGAAATTGACTTCTATAAATTGCGAACGAGTGGTCTGATTCGAGTGAAACTTCATGGGTGATACGAATCGATGGCTTCGACATGTAAAACATGCGTTCGAACCATATGCGACCACGATTAGGGGAATTGGGGGTGGGGGGACTTTTGACAAGCACAAAAACCAAACGGATGTACCGAATGAGATGCAATTCGACAGTGCCGAGTTTATGCGGCCTAGATTTGTTATTTGGCGTCCGGGCCGGATTCGGCCAAGGTAGGGGGGGGGGGGGGGTACTGGAAACTTGCAGATAGGCTATGCTCCAATTTCAGTAAAACTTGATGGACAGGAACAGGAAATAAGAGATTGGGCCCGAACCGGCTCCGACAACGTTGGTGGGAGGGGGGCTGTACCGGAACTTTCCAAAAATGCTCAGATTCGAGTGAAACTTGATAGATGGTATAAACGAAGATGCTTTAGGTGGCCGATTTTTTTTATTCCGAACCAGATTCGGCCACGGTAGGTGGAGATAGAGTGAGTACCGGAAATCGTGTAGCACGTCTAGGGATCAAACAAATGGATTTATTGGGATGAAAGTTTGAACAGTCATGTGCATTTGCGACAGACAATCGAGACGATGCCGGAACTGCTCAGAAATGAGTGAAACTAAATATCCTATTTCTATTTCCGAACCGCATTTTTGGATGGCGGGTGTATTTTGTGACGTTCTCATCTACTTTCTTGTACAGCCTACTCGTACAAGTGCCATATGAGCTCGTAGCTCTTGTTCCAATTTGCTTTAGGTATAAATTCCGGTTGCCGAGAGGAAAAATCTGCAACAGTAACATGAAAACCTAGAAATATGGTTGACATCGTCCAGTTAACCGTCTCATTTGCCTTAGACATCAGTGCTTTCTTATCACCCCTGACTTTTAAACTGAAACCTATGTGCATAATGTGATTTTTGTGAAGGCCGAGATTCGAATCCTCAGCATAAAATGGTGCATAGAGGCACTTTACACAAGGGACTTGTACCGTGACCAGTAAACCATAAACAATTTTTTCGAAATTTAGAAGTCTAGGACTCCATTGTCGGAGCCTACGTGGTAAGTATGTCTACGTGGCTCCGACAATGGAGGCCTAGACGAAAAAATTGCATATGGTTTATTGGTCACGGTACAAGTCCCTTGTGTAAAGTGCCATCTATGTATTAAATTCCGTGATATTGGGATGTGAACTGGTTAGATAAATTTGCCTTCGGGCGGGATCACTGTTCCTATGGCCGGCTTCTACCAGACTATTGTAGTGGTTTGCGAACTCTGTTCACAAGCCCCTCGGTAGCAGATGGTAGAGCGACTGCCTTGTAAGCAGAGGGTCCTGGGTTCAAATCCCGGCTGAGGAGCATTTTTGTTTATTAGTTCACTACTTGTAAAATAAAATGGTGGGTTCAGAATCGGCATAGGATATGTACCTAGCCTCGGATTCGGGTTCGAATCCTTTCGTGATCGGATTCACCCATCTCTGATCTCAGCCCTTTTTGGTTTAACTTTAGAACAGTCCCTATTCTATCTTCTTATTGTTCTCTATATGATCGTCTTGGACCAAACGTTACTGCTGTGTTAATTAGCACAATTCCCTTTGTTTAACATCCTTTCGGAATAATCGGAATCCCCTTGGAGTCGCAGGGGTCGTAATGTCCAATCATATATTCTAAGGACCCTATTACCCTTGATTCCAGGTCTAGTTTGGAGCGAGATAAAACAGCTCTGGGACGTTGGCATGGAGGAATATGCTAGCGATATGTGGAACGTTATCGATTTCGTGACGAATGCGTTATATGTGGCAACGGTCTCCCTCAGGGCAGTAGCATATTACAAGGTGAGTGCATTTTATGTATTTCTTGAGAGTATGTGCTGACTACTAAGTGAATCATACTCGCTGGCACGGAAAATGACATCACCACACCGTTCAACAAAAAAACTTTACTTTATGTTTCTGTTCTCACTCTCACTTTTCACTGTTTCCACATCTCCGGTGACGGCGTACGTGGTCTGCTAACCTCTAAAGTCTTCTTCTTTACAGAATCCTTAGTTTTGTTTTTGCAGATATCTGATACCATGGTATCTGATACCACGGTCTAAAGTCGTTATCGTGGTAACTGATACCACTGTTAAAAAGCGTTTTTGCAGTTATCGTGGTATCTGATATCCAGATACCACGGTCCGACCGTGGTAACTGGTCGTGGTATCTGAAAAGTCACCTCACTTTCATCAAATTTTGTCAGATTGGTGAGAAAGAAGTTTAGCACTTAGTGATGTAACTGGATATCAGTTTTTCTTTTGGGATGACTTCGAAAGTGTAATCTCGCCAATTGTCGTTTTTGCAGAGCAACCGTGTATCAGATATTACAATAACAGTCCATTGCAGATCCAGTTACCGTGGTAACAGATACCATGGTATCTGCAAAAACGCAGCTCTTGTGAATCACTTTATTTGAATTTTTCGCCTTTCAGCGCCAGCCGAGACTCTGGCTATACGATAACTTCTTTTTTGTCTTGAGTCGTGAGCCAAAATTCGGCGTTTTTTTTTAACGCCCAGAATCCCATTATCCTCCGAACTCAAACGGTACGGTACTCTCGCCAAACTTCCTTTCCTCCCAAACCAGAATAGCGAGAAACAACTGGTTTGCATTGCCTGCCTCCGCAAGCGCGCAAGATAGTAGTCTTTGGTTCAAACTTCCGACAAACCTATACCACAGCTTTTAATTTTCAGGATTATATTTTTGAATTCTTTGTTTTTCTAATTAAAAGCTTTTTTTTTGGGGGGGGGGGGGGTCTTTGAGCTCCAAGAGACGAGTTAAAAAACAAAATGCCTCATTCTTGATAGATTTTCTGGAGGGAAGTAATTATAGAAGGATATGAAAAAGAGCTTGAAAAATCCGAAGAATTTGAATCATGCATTTTGTGCTCCTTCAAAAAAGAATAGGTAATTAATCCTTCAGATAATATACTGCTTCCAAAAAATGTTGGCTTCTCGTAACGCCGCCATAAGTCTTCAGAAAGTTTGTGAAAATTTACGATGGGTCTTTGCATTCGCAGTCGTAACACACTCCATGTTTACAGAAGAAAACCGTGAATAAATCGTAAACCCCATATGAAATGGATCTGAGGCTAAATACTTCGAAAATGAATTCGAGAATCGCCTCAAACATCTTCGAGGAATCGGTGTGTGTATTCGAGAATCGATAAAAAGTCTTCAAGATTTTTTTTTAAGTCGTCGAGAAACTAAAAAAATTAGTCGAGAAAAGATAAATAGGATTCGAGAATTTTTTACCAGTATCTGACTTTTAATTGGAATTAGATATTCGAGAATGACATAAATGTATTTGAGAATGACAAAAATGTATTTGAGAATTTGCGTTTTTTTAAATTCTCGAATGTATTTTTGTTCCTTGTCATTTTCCAATATGTTTGTATCATTGGCGAGTTCCTTATTTCAATATAAGTGTCAAATATATGCTAGAAATTCCTGAATACTTTTAATCTTTTCTTGAATACGTTTAGTAAGGAATCTCTCTAAAAAAAAAATCTCGGAAATTTTTCGTGGGATTCCGGGGATTCTCGTATACATTTTCGACGTCTTTAGCTTGAAATCCGTTCAATAACCCCATCCAAATGGTGCAAAGTCACGCTGTTTGGAGCACTAGCTGAACATTCTCGGAGATTAGGTATCCATTCTTGCTTCGACCCAAACTGACTACTGGATGGCTTATATAGCGTTGGTCTCGGAATATATCAATTGGGGAATTTGGAACACCTTCAGTCGACCGTATCTTAAATTTGATGGAATATTCGAGTTCAGCACATAAAACTAAATTAGAATTGTTTTTTCCGTGAAGTAAACACTAAGCCCCAAGAAAATAGAAAATGTCAGTTGAAAAACAGAAAAATAACATTTAAAACGCAAAACACACGGATTTTGCACCCCTCTAGGTCTCTTAACTTTGGAAATGTTGTACAGTTTCTTTTGTCTCTACAAAACGTTGTAAAAATATTTTTATTGCAATTTGTTCGCGGTCAAGTCATATTTGACTCCGGAATCCGACCGAACTATTCTCCACCACCGAAGGTCCATATTATTTCAATAAGTTTTACTCTTGACGTGAAGCATCCGTACAGGAGCGACATGAGATATTCAGTATTTCCGGCAGAGACAGACGTATGGACAGATTTATGATATCACAAGTATACCTCAAATCAAATCAACTCAAATCATTTAATGTAAACCAGATACAGTCTCTCATAGGCATAGCCCAAATATGGTATCTTTTAGTCAAACAGTTAAAACAAGAAAGATTTGTCAACGAGAAAAACAAAAAGAATAGGATAAAACGCACAAGTTACGAATTGTTAAAAGTACGAACTTCAGGGTGGGATCGTAAAAGCTTTCAGGAAATTGTTCTATGGAACCTTAGTTCGTAAAAAGGCTCTTCGTCTGCGAGTGGTGTGACGTTTTTACTTCATTTTGTGAACGTGAGGACCGTGCTTGCAGTGGAGCATGTAAGAAGTTTTCGTGATTAATTATGAAAACATCTTAGGCTTGTGCTTCCCTGGTCGCAGTAAGTTGACAGTTCGTGTGGTGACTGCTCGAGGGGCTTTTAAGATGTATATGCTCCTCCCTCGTTCAGTTTCTTAGACTTGCCTATTTATTATTTAATTTTTCCATTTGAAAATCCATAGCCAAAGGAAGCCGTACAATTTGAAAACAACTAAATACAAATACAAAGTTTGAATATGAATGAATGAATGAATTTATTACATGCAGCCTAGTAATAAGGCATCTGCACAGTACATATAAAAAAGGTAAATGAGTGCTTGACAAGAAATACATAGGGTACACAAAATCTACAACAACAGCAAAAGATAAACGAAGGCTAAACAAGAAACACACAACGAAACACGAAAAGAACAATAAATTTACTGCATTAGCAGGCGCGTTGGCCAATGGGCAGGAAGGCGGTTGAATGGTGGCAGAAGATGTCCACTTGTTTCTTTTAGCTTGACAGTTGGGTCCAAGACAAAAAACTTCTCCATGATTCGGTGATTGCGCATGCGACGAACGGACATATGCAAGTGGAAGGCATGAAGCCTCTAACAATACAGGCTTCGATCAGGTTGGGTCGAACCCAGAATGCAGAACTTGTCCCTCAATTAAGCTCGCAACGTAGGCAGAGACAGACGGGTTTGTGGTCTAGACAAGACCCAGCAGGGACATATTCCATATTTGTCTATTCCGCTAAAAGCATCTCGACAAATAGCACAATCAGTGAAAGGGATATGAATTTAATACAAAGAGGAATCAGAGCCGGAAATCCCGTGGCAGGCAGCTGTTGAACTGTTTTCTGGAGAGAATCAGAGTAGGATATTCCGGTGGAAATTTTCAAGTTCTGTTCCGCTTCGGTTCTGAACTTCATTTCTAAATTCAGCAGAGGGAATTTCAGGAATAGGCTCGGAGAGTAACTTGGTCATGACTCATGATACATCTGAACAATTTCGTTCGGGGGGGGGGGGGGTCCTAGCGAAGGGTTCAAAAGAGATCTTGGATGGACTCAGGAGTTGAAGTGGAATAGAGATACTATATTGAAAGTTAAATCTGTTTGTAGAAGGATAATTTTTAAGAATTTAAAATTTAGAAGACGCACTACGGTCCAACTTAAATCCATGCAACCAACGGAAATCTTTCAATCAATCAATCAAGTTTAATCCGAATAGCTAAAAACTAGAAAAGGAATACAAATTTACAAAATACACAGACACACAAGAAACAAATTAACTAATACACTTACAAGAAATTACCAGAAATAAATGATGGAATGAAACTACGTAAAAATTTGGTAGAAGAATTAGCGGGATATGGGGAAAACTTATTGCCAATATTCGTCTCGGACCGACGCACGGAAGACGGGAGGGGAGGGGGGAATAGATGGGTCAGCTGGGGACAACACGTTATCTTAGCTCCAAATTTGTTTGAAAGAGTATTGAGTAAAAGAGAAATAGTCATTGTGTATGACGCGAAAGCCAATTCGCGCCTCCTCCTTTATTGTTTGTAACAAAAGCCACACAGTAAAGCTGTCTGTGGTACATTCTGAAAAGAAAAGATTTTACTCGCAAGCAGCATGACTGGAACTTCCAGAACAAGGGCACATATCGACTGTGGTAGGACAGCTGCGTGCAGTTCGTCACGCAGCGAATGAGTAACGTGAACCCTAGGCCCTTTTGTGCACAAATTTGCCCTGAAAGAAATTCCTTTGGAATGGGGTGCAGACGCATGCCGTGCAAACGTAACATAGTTCATGCTTAGTGTTTCTTTGTGTTGAAGGTGGACCCAGAAGCTCAACGTCATCAGCATACTAATGTTATTGAAACATACACCTTGGGTAAAGCAACCTACGCCTGCATTAGCAAGTGCACTGTTAAGTTCAACCACATACAGATTAACTACGATGGGGGGAGAGAACTAACACAGTTTGGAACTTGAAACATGACCATTCTATAGCCCTAGTATTCAGTTGGATTCTAAGGAACTAATGGCGGTTAGAATCGTCATGATATTTTATAGTCTAAACTAAACCACTGTCGTGATAGTGTGCCATCGAAAATTCCAGAAAGAGGCAACATCTTGTGTACAAACATAAGACCATAAATCTTTTGTTACACATACAAATCACTACATTCGGTATGAGCGAAGGGCTCTTGTTCATCTAGGGCGATGACTCACTGTTTTTTTGTGCCAGATTCACGGCTGTTGGGTCAGAGCATCACACCGTTAAGTCTTCTCTGAAAACTTCCACAGACAATCTAAGGCTTTCATATGGAAATATTTTCTTATGCAGGAGATTTTGTTTTTACATGTGAAGCACCAGGGAAAATTTATGGGGAGGGGTAGAAGATTTGTACCCCCCGGATCTGGACCATATCCCTGTAAGTGTTGCAGTCTGCCGTCATCTATGGTTAGGGGTCCATACATTTTTCGACAAATAGTAATCCGGTCCGACGAAGTGGAAGAATAGAATAGGGATTAAAAAATTGTCATGAATCCGGAAAATATCATTAGCTCTGGCCTCCGATGAATAGTTCTCGGGTGACAATGGTACTTTCCCGATGAATCTGATTAGTTGGTATAGCTGTGAGAGGTATTTATTTTGGGATTTAATCAGTGACCCCTAGACTTTACTTATCCGAAAAAAAACGGGTTTCTGGAGACCATAATCGATCAGGCTGATTGAAAATTAACCTGCGACGATTGAAAATTAACCTCCCAATAAAATACTTGACTACTGGCAGTAGTACACACTATAGATATGGTCACACAATAGTGCGACCACGATTCGTGTTTGGGTTTAAAGCTTTCTCAGGGTGACCTTTCGGTACGGTACAGTAAACTTGCGGCAAATATTCAGAAAGTTCTATGCTCGGAGTTAGATCAGTTACGGTGTCGATGCTAAATATTCTTTAAGTTGTTGTCATCAACTGCAGTTAACCAAATTTCAAAAATTTAACAGTTCTTGTTTTAACGTAGTCTCTGGTGCCGTTTTCAGGTCTCCTGACAACCATAATCATCTTTAAATTTAGAAGAGCACTCAGGATCTCTCTTCTCTCTCAGCCATGACCGACGATATCTAATTTACTTTAATGGACCTTTCAAAAAAGCTTCGCCTTCTTTCTAGTCATTTGGATGGAGTCGGTGTGTGTATTAGAGAATCAATAAAAAGTCTTCGAGAGTTTTAGTAAGTTTTCGAAAACTGCGGAAGTATTCGAGAAAAGATAAAATTATTCGAGAATGTTTTAGAAGTATTTGACATTTAAATTGAAATTAGGCATTCGAGAATGACATAGATGTATTCGAGAATGACGTAGATGTATTCGAGAATGACATAGATGTATTCGAGAATGACATAAATGTATTCGAAAATGACAAAATCGATTGAATGAAGCACCCCGTCACTCAACTGTCGCATGACATTTATGAATATCGTTATGTGATCTGTTTCTAGGGCAAAATTCTACAGTATAGCAGCAACGAAAGTTGAGTGGTTGATGCTGTTGTGCTGGCGGAGCACTTTCGAGAGACATAAAATCATTTCTCGAACTCAGTGAATGAAAATTCATTCGTTCGTTGACGCAATGGAAGGCTGAGACTAGTTTCTACGCATATTATTTGTATCTTCTCTATTTCGCATTTTTATGGCACTTGCCTTCCTTCCAAGTGCCGTATACCGATCACTTTTCAGTCGGTCGGTCGGTCGGTCAGTCCGGTGTTTGCGAGTTAGGGTACTTCCATATATTCTAGGACGATGAAACTTGGCAGGCATATTAGGGACCCGACCAAACTAACTTGGCATTAGTCACTTGCCTGATCCGATCATCGTGGGGGGGAGGGGGAGGTTGCGGAATCTAGAAAATAGGGGCATGCATAACTTTCGAACGGGTGATCGGATCTTTTTGAAACTTGATACCTGGGAAGACCTCGTGTCTGAGATGCCTCATCTCAACTCCGGACCGAATCTGATGAATCTGAGGGGGAGCCGGAAATCGTGTGAAACTCTCGGAGTGGAGCGATCGGGATGAAACTTGGTGGGAAGAACAAGCACAAGCTCTAGATAAATAACTGACAGAACTGGACCGGAATCGGACACTGTGGGGGGAGTTAGAGGGAGGTTCCGGAGTTCCGGCGATCCGTAGTTGATGTACTTCCAGGTGGGCTAGGACGATAAAACTTGTCAGGCATATCAGAGACCCGTCCAGATTAACTTGGAAATAGTCATTCGCCCGATCCGACCGTCGTGTGGGGAGGGGGAGACGGCGGAATCCGGAAATTAGTGGCATGCATACCTTTCGAACGGGTTATCGGATCTTAATGAAACTTGATATCTTGAAAGAACTCATGTCTCAGATGTCCCATTTCAAGTGCGGACCGGATCCGATGAACTGGGGGGGTGGAGGGGAGAACCGTAAATCTTGTGATACGCATAGAGTGGAGCGATCAGGATGAAACTTGGTGGGATCCTAGGTGCATCAGTGACAGAATCGGACCGGATTCGGGTACCAAGGGGGGGGGCTATAGGGGGGTGTCCAGAGTTCCGGTGATCGTGAGTTAAGGTACACCCAGATGTGCTAGGACGATAAAACTTTTCTGGAGCATTAGAAACTTGACATTATTGGGTTAGACATCGTGACTTCTCCGATCCGACCATTCCTTAAGGAACTCGGACCATCTTAACCGCAAAATACAAAAAATACTTTTAAGCAATATTTACTTTTTCAAGATCGCCACGAGTACATGAATCTTTTTGCCTCAAGGGTTTTGCTTATAAATTAATTTGGCACCCTTAAAGTGCGCATCTTAACCGAAAAAAAACAAAAAAACTTTTGACTATCACTTTCATCCTCTGACCCAGCCCTACAAGTTTGGCGCATCTTAACCGAATACTTCCGTCTGACCCAGCCTTGCCAGGTTTTTGTTTTCCTTCTTGTTTCCTTTTGCTTTCTGTCTCCTATTTTTATATTTGTGTGAAACCATAGGTTGAATTTCCAGCCCCCTTCTTTTTTTCTTGTTGGGGTATCTCTTACTACATATGCTTGCAAGTGCGATATGAGTATATTTATATTTAGTATAATATTGATTTTCTTATTTTCATTAATTACGGTTTGATCCAGTTACTCCGCCTCATTTTGAACATGAAAGGTCGTGCATCTAGAAGCTGTCGCGTCCCAATACTCAGGCTTAACAGGAATCGACTAAAACCAGGAAGGGAAGGGAACGCGAGAAAAGCAGGAAGGTATACTAAAACCAGGAAGGGCATACTAAAACGAGGAAGGGCATCCTAGAACCAGGAAGGCTGTCGCCAGAATTCGCAGCACTGTTCCCTTCCTCTATTTAGTATTATTTGAGGGATCGGCAACTTCTCAAATTCAAAGTTCACCATCCCTTCCTCCTTTTAGTATCCTGAGATGGGTAGGCATTAAGTTCAGTGAGTGGTAGGCAACTATAAAAATTGCAATTCACCTTTTCATTTCTCGGTCTGACGGTAGGCGACTAACCAGGAAGGGCTTACTAAAACGACGAGGGGATGGTGAACTTTGAATTTGAAAAGTTGCCGACCCCTCAAATCATACTAAATAGAGGAAAGGAACGGTGCGGCGAATTCTGGCGAAAGCATTCCTCGTTTTAGGATGCCATTCCTGCTTTTCTCGCGTTCCATTCCCTTCCTGGTTTTAGTCGATCCCGGCTTAACACGCTTTTAGTTGTCCGGACTCTAATATCATTTTGGTTCTAAGCCCCGATACCTTTAAACGGAACTTGCCCTTGTATACCTAAAACCGGGACAAGTTTTCCTTTCCCCTTAGTTCTCCTGCGAGCGCCTCCAGATACAAATGAATCGCGCAGACTTGCCTCAGTTGACCAGCTTTCTCAAAGACTTGGACTAAAAGCTCTTCTGGAGCTTGCAGAATATATCTTTTTCTGGAGCTTGCTTGAGCTTGCTTTTACTCATCTTTAGAGGATGGTGATATCGACCAGTATATGAAATATATTTTCTTCTTTTTTCTTTAACATTTCTTTTTTCTTTTAAGGTACAAAAAGAGATTGAAATCAGTCCCAAGACCGCCCTTCTTCCCAGAGAGCAGTGGGATACATGGGATCCCATGCTTTTGTCCGAAGGGCTTTTTGCAGCAGCTAATATATTCAGGTATGAACTAGTATACTGTAGCTACCCCCCCCCCCTACACACACACACACGCGATTTGTAGAGGAGAAAGGGTCTTTAACTCAGTGTCTAGATGTAAAGAAACACCGACACTGTTAAGTTAAGACAGAGGATGTATCGGCCCTACACAGTCAAAAATGTCATAACAAACAACAAAAGGATGCGCGGTTTCAACAGACAGTGCGTAACAGACAACACTTGGGATGTTATTTGTTGTGTTTGAAAATGTTATACATTAAATGCTATGCATGAGCATGACACGCATTGCCAGTAAGAGCCAAAAAACACCTATTGCCTTTTTTTATTGTCGTCACGATGTCTGAAAATTCAGCAGATGCTTTTTGGCGATTTTTCGGCTCTTCTTGATGGCGACGCTTGTTATGCGTAACATTTTCAAACGCAACAGAAAACATCCAAAGTGTTGTCCGTTACGCTTTGTCTGTTGAAACCGAGCATCCTTCTGTTGTCTCTTATGAAACTTCTGACAGTGTAGTCTCTACTGTCTCCTTGAAGTGAGTGCCTTTCGTTGCCTCGGGGCTTAGCTATTATCCTCTTAGAAAAGATGGGTTGTCGGAAAAGGAATACAAATCTCCTTTGGACCTTCTGTTGCTATGAGGCTACATCCAGACTGCAGTACTATCTTGCGCCTTGGCATATACTATATAAAGCAGGGTTAAGTAGGGAAGAGTTGTATACGATAATAAGTATGAGGGCTGATGGGTTACCGCTCAGTGCAAGAAGAAAGTATGTGGGGGAAAAAAGAGGAAAGATCAGATGCTTACTGCTTCCACTCTACGTGTGGAGAAATGAATGAGGATGTTGCCACGTTTTGTATGATTATAGAGAGTTACAGGGACCAAGGGAGAAGATTTTTTTTTTTTGGGGGGGGGGGAATGATTAAGAAATGGATTATTAAAATGATTGGAAGCAAAGCTTATAAGACACGCTAGGAAGTTCCTCAAGTTAGCTTTTAAACACTCGAAAGATTTCTTTTGGTGGAGGAGATAAAAAAAGATGGATTTCTTTTGATGGAGGAAATAAATGAAGATAAACAGATAAATAAAGTGTTGAGAGTACATTGAAACTGTTAAGAGTGTGTTGTGTGTATGTACGTATCTAAGATTGTACCGTTTTTGTTGCATTATGGCCTGATGACTGTAATGGGCAAATATATCATTCAGTCCTTTATTCGGAAAGAGAAAGACAGGAAAGACAACAAGAGCTACAAGCTCATATGATACTTGTTACGAGTACGTGGTACAAGAAAGTAGATAAGAACGTCACAAAATACCCCGCCGTTCGGACCTAGAAATAGGATAGATAGTTTCACTCAAGTCTGAGCATTTCCGGCATCGCCCTAGTATCACCTAGAGCAAATGAATTTTCTACCTTGCAAATTTCTAACCACTCGTTTGGCCGCACGATTTTCGGTAAACCCCCCCCCCCCCCCCCTCCTACTCCCTTTACCGCAGCCGAATCTGGTTCCGACTCCTAAATGGATCATCTAAAGCATTTTGTCTTATCAACTATCAAGTTTCACTTGATTCTAAGCATTTTGGGGGAACTTCCCGTAACCCCCTCACCGTGGTTGGATCAATTTCGAACCTCAAAATAATTCTTCTATGGCATATGATCTCTCTATATTCCAAGTTTTATTCAACTCCGTCACTTGTTTAACCCCTATGCAAGCCACAGCATTTCCGAGACTCTCCTTCCAGCCCCCCCCCCCCCCCGCTCTGTGGCTAGATACGACTTGAAAATATAAATATCGCATCTCTGACATCTCCTCTTCCTGTCTGTCAGGTATGGCTGGAAATCCGAACATAGCCTATCTGCACATTTCCGGCTCCCGCTACATCCCCCTCCCCCTACCTTGGTTGGATCCAGTCCCGATGCAAAATAACAACTTAAGGCCGCATGTTCCAACTTGCATCGGACCCTATCCGGATTTAAAGTGGGGCGTCTGAGACACGAGGTCTTTCTATATATCAAGTTTCATTAGGATCAATCACCCATTCGTAAGTTAAAAATACCTCACTTTTCCGGATTGTCCCTCCCTTCCCCCCCCCCCCCCCAGATGGTCGATCGGGGGAACGACTATTCTCAAATCAATCTGTTAGGGTCCCTGACATGCCTGCCAAGTTTCATCGTCCTAGCCCATCAGGGAGTACCGAACTCGTTGGATCACTAGAAATTCCCCCCCCTCCCCCACCTTCCCCACAGTGAGCGGATCCGGTCTGGTTATATCATTCATGTATCTAGGACTTGTGCTTGTTCTTCCCACCAACTTCCGTCCTGAACCCTCCACTCTAAGCGTTTCCCAAGATTTCCGATTCACCCCTCGAACTCCCTCCAATGTCACCGGATCCGGTCCGGATTTTATGTCAATTGGCTGAGGGGCAAGTCCCATGAAAACAAAAACAGTTTGTGAGGATACTACGAAACGGTATTCAGCCTGGATATCCCGCTCAGTAATCGCAGTTCTTCAGGGCTTTTAGTTCTTTGACGGCTATTGTTAAGCAGAAATGGTGGAAAAACCTCAAAAGAAGATATTGAAAGAAAAGGACATTGCCAATATTTAGCTGCATATTTGCATATTTTATTGTTTTTGTAAGTATGGAAAGGTTAGGCGGTTTCAGGCAGAGCACAGAAAAGATTCTTCTAGTTTGATTTGATATTTTGCCATGTTTTTCTTTGCTATGACCCTCTGGCTTCTAAAGCAATAAAGTTAAACTTATTCGTGTACCAGCTAAAAAAAATTCTTTCCTTGTTACGGTCTGTTTGAGCTAGCCTAGTCGAGATACTTTCGATTCCTGCCACTAGATGATACCACGGTCGTCCGTCGAGCCGAGTCTTGGGTATGGGCTAGTGACTTGGATGAGTTGGATGAGTGTGATCTAAAATAGAGCGATAAAAGAGTGCCTTTCAGGCCCGTATCCAGGAATTTATTTCGGGGGGGGGGGGGGGGGGGGGGGGGGGGTGCCTGCGGGTCACACAAAAAAGTACAAAAAAGACATAAATATAGGGGGCAACCCCCTAACCCCCCCTGGATACAGCCTTGGTGCCTTTGATTTAACTCCTTTAGCCTTTATTCTTTGAAGGTTTGAACAGTTCGCTCCAATCCAGTTCAATTCAGTTCAGTTTATTTCTTGCCAATATCATCATAAGATAGTTAGGATGCGTCAAAAAGACGACAATGGTACAAATCTCACAACACGCACAATTGGGATTAAGCAAAAATATTGACAATTATAAATAAATAAACTAAATCAAAATCAAAATATATTTACAATCACTCAAATCTTATATTTACAGTTTAGTTCAGTCAGCATTTAAGCTGTCGAGCATGAAATTGCAGATTAGCGATAGGGTACCGAGCTTTCGGTGATGAAGTTCAGTCGACTGAGAACAGTGACTCTGAATATTCACCCCGTCAAGGTTCAAGCAGTGTAGATCCGTCAGACTTGTTCGGGGGGAAGATTGGGACGATTTGAAATGAAGTTCCCTTGTTGGTACCATTGTCCGTGACAGAAACTTCCTATTTAAATCCCTTTCTAATTTTGGTTTGGATGCTAAGTACCTGCTTTGTTATTTCAAGATCATCCTAGGAAAAAATATTTCACTCTCCTGGTATTTTGTTTACCGTTGGTCGAAATTTGATATCGAGGTTTCGATCTGTCGGACCAAATGTTGAGATCTAAACGTAAATATCGATATCGAAAACGATATTGGAACATTTTACTTTATTCTCTAACTTGTCTAAATAGTCTTATTGGATATCTTATATATCCGAAGTTTGAACAGTACGAGATCTGGGTCGATTCCAGAGGCTAGCGATGTACCACAGAAGTAGATTTTTTTTAATCACAAAAGATGTGGAAACTGCAAAGAGTAGAGTAGTGATTGATTATCGAGGAGATTTTCGTTTTTATGGCACTTGCCCTTCGGCCAAATGCCATATAGCGATCGCAATTTATGTCTGTCCGTCGGTCGGTCGGTCTGTCCAGGTTTTTCTAGTTCGGGCACTTCCACATAAGCTAGGACGATGAAACTTGGCAGGCATATCAGGAAGTCCCAAATGATTAATTTGGAAATAGTCACTTCCCCCATCCGAGCGTCTGGGGGAGGGGGAAACCGGAAAAATTAGGTATTTTGCACTTACGACCGGGTGATCAGATCTTAATGAAACTTGGTATATAGGAATTCCTCGGGTCTCAGATGTCCCATTTTAAATCCGGACCGGATCCGGTGACATTGGGGGGAGTTGGAGGGGGGAACCGGAAATCTTGGGAAACGCTTAGAGTGGCGGGTTCGGGTTGAAACTTGGTGGGAAGAAAACGTACAAGTCCTAGATACGTGAATGACATGAAGGGACTGGATCCGGTCGCTGTGGGGGAGTGGGGCCCAATTTCTAGTGATCCCGCGAGTTCGGTACTTCCTGATGTGCTACGATGAAACTTGGCAGGCTTGTTAGGGACCCGAACAGATTGACTTGAGAAGAGTTGTTTCCTCGATCCGACCATCGTGGGGAGAGTAGAAGGATGTGGAGTCCGGAATCTAGTGGCATGCATAACTTTTGAATGGGTGATCGGATTTGAATGAAACTTGTAGGGTGGTACTACTGTAATTTTCTGATCCGACCATCGTGGGGGGAGTGGAGGGATGGGGAATTCGGAATCTAGTGGCACGATCAGCTATTGAACGGGTGATGGGATTTAAATGAAACTTGATATTTATAAACACCTCGTGCGTCAGACGTCCCATTTTTCCGGTGACATTAGGAGGAGTTGGAGGGGGGAACCGGAAATCTTTTGAAATCCTTAGAGTGGAGGGATCGGATGAAACTTGTTGGGAAGAACAAGCACTAGCCTTAGATACGTAATTTGAGAGAATCAGATCATTTCGGGGCTCTGTGGGGGGAGTTGGAGGGAGTTTCCCGGAATTCTGGTGATCGCGAGTTGGGATACTTCCAGATGCGCTAAGGACGTTACAATTTGGCACGCATATTAGGGATCCCACCAAATAGACTTAAGAACTCTACACAATGCCCTTGGAAGACTTCTGTTCCTGGTTCAGACCATTTTTCGGGGAGTTGAGGGAGAGAGAATCCGGAAGGTATTGACTTCCGTAGGTTGCGAACAAATGTCCCGATTCAAGTGAAACCTTATGGGTGATAGGAACTGATGACCTAGATATAAATCATGTATCTGAACCCCATGCGGCCATGTTTGGGGTAGTTGGGAGGAGGTGTGGTCAAAACCTTGTGACATGCACAAAAAACAAACAGATGGGCCGAAGGGGGTGCAAGTTGGACAGTACTAAGTTTATGCGGTCTACATTTGGAAGGATGAAGCAGGAACCGTAAATTTGAAGATATGCTCCGATTCTAGTTAAACCTGATGGAAGGGAAGAGAAAATGTTAGGGATGCGTGTTTATGTGTCCGAGTCGTATTCGGCCTCAGTGGGGAGTGGGAGGTGGAATCCCGGAAATGTTGTGGTTCGCATAGGGGTTAAACGAGTGGAGTGATTTGCATGAAATTTGGAAAGTAGAGACATCCTATGCCTTAGATGGCATATGTTAGGGTCCGGACGGGATCCGAGCACGGTTGGAAGGGGTACCGGAATTTCCAGAAAAATGCTCGGATTCACTTTCTCGTTTTTCGCACCACCTACTCGGAACAAGTGCCATATGAGCTCGTAGCTCTTGCTGTTTTTGTGGCCAATTGTTGATATGGCTCTCGGACTACTCACCAATAAATCTATCTATCTATCTGTGTTTTTCGTAATGAAATGTTTACATAATTCGAAGTTTTTAGCAACAGATGTGACAAATGCTACTTTACTTCAATTTTTTAAACATAGCCTACATGGGAGCGAGAAAAGGTCCGACGTGTCAAGATCAGTATAGGCTATCGATTACCTAATATCTATAGTTGAAATATCGATTTAAATGTCCAGATATTGCCCAACACCATATTTTTTCTCTTTCTGCAGGGCTCAAGCATCGCCTTGAAAAGGACCCGAACGAGGGCACTGCGGATCTCTTTCGGGTAGTGGGACATCGCTCGCGAGGAGGTTATCAGTAAACTTGACCTTCCAAAAGTTCCAAGCTAAGCGACTGAAAGTTACAAGGGGTCGCCTTGTTTATCAGTATCTGCTTAAAGGTTTAAACCAAATGAAGTGAAAGATAAAGTCTCGTTCGCAGATAAGCCTTGTGTTCCGAATGCTTTCACAATATGATCATTTCTGGGGTAGGCTAGGGAGCTGACGTAGGTCCCGACAGGCGGGATGGGCCAAAAAGAGGAACGGCAGGACACGACATGGTGCAGGAGTGAGTGCTAAAAAGAGGCACGCGTACCCACAAAGAGGCACCGCGTATTAAAAGAAGGCATGCTTGCACCAGGAGGCACGCACCGTCTATGCCTTCTTTTAGTGTGCCGTGTCTCTTTTTAGTATACTTGCTTCGTGCGATATACCGTCTTGTGCCATTCCTCTTTTTTTTCGATCCCCCTAGTCACTACAAGCAGGGGCGTCGCAAGGGGGGGGGGGTGCGGGGGGTGCAGCACCCCCCCCACCTTTTTGAGATTCGGTAAAATTTTGGGCCGGAGGCCCAAAAGTTTACTAAAATTGTTCGGTATTTTTTCGATTTACGGGGATTCGGTAGTTATACAAACTCCTAAATAGGCTATCTGTACAAATCTCTTCGGTATAATGATCGGGATTCGGTATAGTTGCCAGTACTCGTTAGTTATCACGAATTTGGTGAGAGAATTTACTCGATGCCGAAACTATTCGGTATATTTATGGAGGTTCCGCAGTTACACAGACTCCCGAATAAGCTATTGGTTCAGAATTATTCGGTGTCATGATTGGGATTCGGTAATTTATTAAGTGTAATTTAACCACGAATCCTGACTTTGTTCCAGTTTCGACGAAAGTATACCGAATATGAATATTGTTCGGTAGTCTTTCGATACCGAAACAATTCGGTATACTAACCGGGATACGGTGGTTATACAGAATCCGGAACACGCTATCGGTCTAAACTTATTCGGTATAATAACTGAGATTCGGTAACTTATTCGTTGTAATTGCCAGGATCCGGAAGTTACCACGAACCTCGAAATTCAGAAGAGGTCGAGTGAAGCACTGGTCGCAGACAAAAGGGATGATCTATGATATCATTGATAGTCCTTACTTTTATTTTGGATCACAAAAAGAAAATCTGATCATAAATATTTCGAAAATTCCGCCTGCAGCACTTTTCGTAATGTTCTCTATTTTGTGGAAGGGCGCGTCATTTGACGGGGGTTTTAAGCCAGTTTTAGGATTGAGATCTCGAAACATTAAAAACTAGAATTTGAATGGAAATTAAATTTGGCAGGAAAAAGCAAAACAAAATTTCGCCTGCGGCGCTCACTTTATGTTATCATAGGTAGTATATTGACTAGACTACAGTTGCTGCTGCTGCCGTAACGTCGCTCCATCCGTTTTCTAGAACTTCTTAAGAGTCTCGGTATTTCATCAACGGTAAATGATAGAATTTGTAAGAGAAGAAGTTAAATTTTAGCCTACAAAAACAAAAAAAAATGGATTTCGAAAATTTTCGCCTGCGGCGCTCGATTTAATTTTCTGTTGGCTATAATATATAATAGCTGTTACTGCAATCATACCCGGCAACGTATTCTCTATGTGGGCTTCGCCAAAACGCCGCCTAATAGTTGGCTTATCGTCGTTCATGCTGCCTTTTATTGCCACCCTTCCTACGTAATCGTTTCTGTTCAATAATTTAAAGCTCGAATTCTTAGTTCTAGGATTCGGTAAAAATTTTGAAAGATTCGGTAAAATTTTGGCTCTGCACCCCCCCACCGAAAATGCACTTGCGACGCCCCTGACTACAAGGCACGACAATAAAAGGTCTAGCGCAAAGAAAAAGTAAAATAGTTGACCTATTTCTACCAAGTTTATAGGTTTAAATATGTTTAGAGAAACAGGTTTATCTAAGTAAAATAGTTGACCTATTTCTACCAAGTTTATATGTTTAAATACGTTTAGAGAAACAGGTTTATCTTGAGGCACCACACGAGGTTTCTGCCTGAGATGATGAGAAGATGCGGAGGGAATTGACTTCTGGAGTTCAGAAAAATTTGTAATAGTGACACCTTGGTGAACAGATACTGCACTGAATGCTAGTAATGCTCCATTTTTCTTCTAGTTCCTTAAAACTAGTCTACGTATTCTCCGTGAATCCTTACTTGGGTCCAATTCAAGTCTCTCTCAGCAGGATGGTGATGGATATTATGAAGTTCTTTTTCTTGTACATTCTCGTGCTATTTGCCTTCTCGTGTGGTAAGTTTAAATTTTGTTCTTTTTTTGTATATTTAGAGCGTGTTCCACCCTACTTACCGTAGTTACTACGCATGACGTCACGAATACTGGCTTTTTGCCGTCAAGGCTGGAACGATTTTTCTATTTTCCAGCAGGATCTAACGCCAGGGGCGAATCCGACCAATCACGTTGCAGAGATGCGTAGTTACTACGCTTACTACGCTCCGAGCATGGTAAGCAAATAGTAACTATTAGTTACTATTCCAACAAGGCTGGAACGGTGAGCGTAGTAACTTTTCGTGAGGATGGAAGGAAATAGTAACTAATAGTAACTATTGTTAGAAGGGTGGAACACGCTCTTAGAAGTAATTAACTGAAAGACAAAACTGCTCCTCGGCAGGGCTTTGAACCAGGTACCTTCCGTGCTCTACATCTGAGCTACTGAGGGGCTTCTGAACTTAGAACATTCTGCAAACCAGTGCAGTCGTCATATAGAACCGGTCTACAGGAACAGTGGTCCCGCTGAAGGCCAATTCATCCAAGCAGTTCACTTCCCCATGTCACAGGATTATGTAGAAACTCCTAACTACGATTGGAGTCTCAGATTTCTAAAGTGAATTCAAATAATTTATTTCTGGTTTACTTGTCACGGTACAAGTCCACTGAATTACTTTCTGTCTTCTATTCTGTTTCAATTTCTATATTCTCTTCATTGAATTGTATTCCTGGAACAGGACGTCAAATACATTATGTTGAGCTTGAGCCTACGCCAAAGCCTATACCTAGTAAAAATAATAACACAATACATTGGACAAAAAATAGAAACCCTCGTCTTCTGAAACTATTACCCAGTTCAACGATGTCTCCTTCGTAAATTTCTTCGATGTGACTTCTTAAACATGTTTATGGACTGACGAATTGCGCTTTGTACGTCAGGTTCGGAGCTGAATGGCTGAATCTTCAGTAGCAGAGGGGTTGTTGGAAGCTTGTGATAAGTTTTAGTGTATCGACCCAGTCGAAAACTGTGAGAAGTCGAAAACATACGTAATATGTATCATGGTATGACCAAGGTATAACGTCGTGTCTTCTCAGCGCACGAAATTAGCCAGTTCTTCATTCCTGAACCCGTGTAATGTGCTTGTCACCATGTACAAAATATATGAAAAGAATGTAGTCATATTTCTTTACATTGTTTTGTTTAAGTTTTTAAAATCTGCATTTTTCGATGTCTGTTTTACTCATACTCCACCGTTATCCAAAAAGCGGGTCACAATAAATAAATAACTAAATATTCTTGTTTAAAAGACCCATCATACCTACGTTAATGCTTCGCTCTGCGCTCTTAATCATTCCGTTCATTCTCCTTTCCATGATTTCGAGCTTTCTATGTCAGTTTTATCCACCCAAACGGCACTTCCCTGACTTTTTAATTTGTAGCGACTTTTGCTTAAAAGATAAAGGAACTTGAAATATGATCCTAATCCCAAATTATGCTAATGATTTGTTATTTTTCTCTATTTTTTCCTCGATGATGAAATGCATATAATGAGCCAGATGCACAGGTACTGGTGTCAGGAATGTATCCTTGATATAATAATCCTGGAAATCAGATCAGGAAATGTGTGGAACTGAGAGGGATTGGAATACAAATGGTTTCTCTTTTTGAGAGCTTGAAGAACGATAATAATATAGTTGAGAAAATACTCCTTTACAAGGCTCGTCTGTACAAGAATAGTAAACATATTTGGTCTTTGCAAATTACATCTTGTAAGACACATAGATTAGTGTGCATAGCTTCGTTGACTTGCTCGCATTCCCGTTCATGCCCATTTGAACAGGTCTCAAGCATTCAGACTTCTATTGCAATACAGTAGTTTTTTTTTTTTTTTTTTTCAGATACCATGGTCTAAATAATAATAATAATAATTCCTTTATTCTCCATAATAGCATAAGAAACACGCTAGCTTCGGATAGTCAATTACATGTTAATATACTTATTTTCAACACACTTAAAAAAAAACAAAGTCCTCGCAGTTACAGTGGTATCTTATACCACGGTAAAAAGGCGTTTTTGCAGTTACTGGCCAGATGGATTGGTGTATCTGAAAAAAAATTTCTCACTTTAATTATCACTAACACAAGAGTCTAGTTTTTTGTCAAATTTGTGTGAAAGAAATTATGTCACTCTAGATGTCGGTGGATATATTTTCGGTTATTCTCTTTACTCCACTACCACCTTGTGTATTTGGCGGGTTACAAACAAAAAATATATATACATCAGTATTTCTCTTTGGATGGTTTCTAAAAGCGCAAATCCGGCAGTTGTCGTTTTTTTCAGAGCAACCGTAGTATCAGATACCACGGTAACTGCAAAGACTAATTGCAGATCCAGTTACCGTGGTAAAAGATACCATGATATTTGCGAAAACGCAACTGAAATAGGTTTACTTTCTGTAAATGTAGGCCGGAAAACAACTCCCTCTACTCGTCATTCCCAGACATGTGTCCTTTTCACCCCAAACCTCGGCCAAAACTTAAGTCATTAACGAGGGGTCTCCTTATTTATCAGTATTTTTGAAGGTTTAAACCAGCTGTTGTGGTACTACGCTGACCTCGAGAAAAAGGTGTGCCTTGAAAGCCGTCCCGCCGCAGGCGGCAAAACCGATCCTGATGCCTGCATCGTATGGAGGCGTTTTTCCAAGTAAGAATTTCTCATTTTGTGCTAACTGCCAAGTCCTAACAAGAAGAACTCCGAACATACCCTAAGTCCCTTAAGGTACCTGCACACACAGTCCGATGTCGATGTGTCAAAATTTCATGCGTTTCGTATGTTTTTAAAGGGTATTCAAAGAATGCCAACTTGTTTATTTATTATTTTTGTTCACTGTTTTAATTTGTGTCTTTTACTATGTTTTCTTTTACTCCGCTGTAGCTAAAAAGCGGGTCGTAAATAAATAAGGAATCCCTTTTCGCAGGCTCGTATTTCTTATGAAATTTTGACGCATCGCATGCAGGTTTCTCGATAGTAATTTGAATTTTGAGACTTATGTAAGACTCTGTGTATGTGTAGCTTTACTCCCTCCTTCTTTCCACTTACAAACCTGGCTCTCTTCAGACTTGGAGATCGGCAGGGATCGGCTAAAAGCAGGAAGAGAAGGGAACACGAGAAAAGGAGGAAGGCAGACTAAAACCAGGAAGGGCGTACTAAAACGAGGAAGGATGTAACCAGAATTCAATCCTGCGAAAAACTCGAAAGCTTCACCGTTCCCTTCCGCTGTTTAGAGGGTTCGGCAACTTTTCAAGCTCTTAAGTTCACCGTCCCTTCCTCGCTTTAGTATCCTGACATGGATCGGCATTAAGTTCAGTGAGGGGTCGGCAATTATCAAAATTCTTAGTTTACCGTTCCCTTCCTCGTTTTAGAGTTATGAGGGGCAGACAACTAGGACTCTCAGTCCAGCGAGGGGTTGGCAACTAAGATACTTCAAGTCAACGATTTCCTTCCTCATTTTAGTACCTTGAGAGTACTAAAGCGAGGAAGGAAATGGCGGACTTGAAACGTCTTAGTTGCCGACCCCTCGCTGGACTCTTGAGGATTTTAGTCGCCTTTGATAGTTTCCGACCCCTGAGAATAATTTAAAATTTCCAATTTCCTTTCTCGTTTTAGTACTTTCAAGGAACTAAAACGAGGAAGGAAATGGTGGACTTTAAATATCTTAGTTGCCGACCCCTCGCTGGAGTCAGAGAATTTTAGTCGCCTACCGTCAGAACGAGAAATGAAAAGGTGAATTAAAATTGACAGTTGCTGACCTCTCACTGAACTTAATGCCGACCCAAGTCAGGATACTAAAACGAGGAAGGGATGGTGAACTTTGAGTTTGAGTTCACATGTGACGTCTCTATGATATACAACCAATCGCTGGTACTCTTCGGAGCTTTACTGCGATATTGCTGTTTGTAGATGTAACGAATTGTGATGTTTCACGTAGTTCCTACACTGCGCTCATTTGCATCGGGCAGGGTGTTGGGAATACTCTTGATGACTATATCTCCTTGCTGATGCAAAATCTCCGGCCTCTCCGAGTAGCTGGCGGAAGAAAGGCAGAAGTTGTTTCACAGCTGGTCCCAAAGATCGCGGTGATTGATTGACACAGGATTTGAGTAGTTGAGTTTGAGTCGTACGGACACGCTTATTCCTTCTTCCTGAGGATCACTGGCGTGTTTTGGACTTGGTCATATAGAGTATTCTATTTGACTCCGGCTGGTCGTATTACAGAGGGAGACGGAGTCTCTTGTACTTATTGTTTTTACTCTTATGAAGAATAGGTAGTTGCTGGAAAGTCGCTGCAAATGATTTAGTTAGAACAAGATATCACGGGTCCTCACCTAATGGACTCAATTGAAAAGTACTTATGGCAATATGTCTCCCTCTTCTGTTGCCGTAACTGCAAATAAGTATCGGATCCCTGTTTGAACTTTTCTCGTCAATACAGTAAGCAACAAATCTTGTCACACTAACTACCATAACAAATTTCGTATTCTCGGGACAAAACCGTCCCGATATTAGTTGGTTTTAGCCTGAATTGGTTTAGTTCTGGGGATCTCTCGGCTTTCAGAATACCAAGTGGTCGTTCGGTTTTTATGGCACTTGAGCTTACTCAAGTGCCATATAGCGATTGTAATTTCTGTCCGTCAGTCGGTCTGTCGGTCCCGGTTTTGCTAGTTCGGGCACTTCCAGATAAGCTAGGACGATGAAACTTGGCAGGCATATCAGGAACTGGACCAGATTAAATTAGAAATTGTCGCTTCCTCGATCCGACCATCTGGAGGGGAGTGGAGGGAGGGGGAATCCGGAAAAATAGGAAAAATGAGATATTTTTAGCTTACGAATGGGTGATCGGATCTTAATGAAACTTGATATATGGAAGGACTTCGTGTCTCAGACCCTCCATTTTAAATCCAGACCGGATCCGGTGACACTGGGGGGAGTTGGAGGGGGAAACCGGAAATCTTGGAAAACACTTAGAGTGGAGGGATCCGGATGAAACTTGGTGGAAAGTACAAGCAAAAGTCCTAGATACGTGACTGATATAACCGGAACGGATCCGCTCACTTTGGGGGAGTTGGGGGGGGGGGAGAAGTCCGAATTTGTAGTGATCCCGCGAGTTCCGTGCTTCCTTATGTGCTGGGACGATGGAAATTTACAGGTATGTCTGGGACCCGACCAAATTAAATAGTAAATTGTCAATTCCCCGATTCGACCATATGGGGGGGGGGTGGAGGGAGGGTGAAGCCAAAATTTGAGGTATTTTTAGCTTGCGAACGGGTGATCGGATCTTGATGAAAATTGATATTTAGGATGACCTCGTGTTCAGACATCTCACTTTAAATCCGGGCCGGATCCGATGACACTGGGGGGAGTTGGAGGAGGGAACCGGAAATTTTGAGAAACGCTTAAAGTGGAGGGATCGGGATGAAACTTGATGGGAAAAATAAGCACAGGTCCTAGACACGTCATTGACATAACCGGACCGGATCAGGGCACTGTGGGGGAGTTGGGGTGGGGGTCCGGATTTCTAGCGATCCCGCGAGTTCGGCATACTTCCTGATGTCCTAGGGCGATGAAACTTGGCTGGTATGTCAGGGATCCGAACAGATTGACTTGAGAACAGCCGTTTCCCCGACCCGACCATCGTGGGGGGAGTGGGTGGATGGGGAGTCCGGAATCTAGTGGCGTGCATAACTTTTGAACGGGTGATCGGATTTGAATGAAACTTGTCTGGTGAGCTATCGCCTCGGACGTTCAGTGTCACGTCCGGGTCGGGTCCGATACCTATGAGGATGGGGGGTGGGGGTGGAAAACTCAAGAAACTCTAAAAGCAGAGGGATTGGGACGAAACTTAAGGGATGGAACAAGCATTAGGCCTAGATGAAATTGACGGAGCCAGATGGTTTCGGGGCTCTGTGGGGGGAGTTGGAGGGGGTTTCCTGGAATTCCGGTAGTCGTGAGTTAGAATAGTTCCAGATGTAAAACGACAACGAAACTTTGCAGGCATATTAGCGACCCGAATTATCACAACATACCCCCGGAGACTTCCGTTCCTAGATCCGAGCATTTTTTGGGGAGCAAGAGAAGAGAAATATGGAAATTGACTTCTATAAATTGCGAACGAGTGGTCTGATTCGAGTGAAACTTCATGGGTGATACGAATCGATGGCCTCGACATGTAAAACATGCGTTCGAACCATATGCGACCACGATTAGGGGAATTGGGGGTGGGGGGACTTTTGACATGCACAAAAACCAAACGGATGGACCGAATGAGATGCAAATTCGACAATGCCGAGTATATGCGGCCTACATTTGTTATTTGGCGTCTGGGCCGGATTCGGCCAAGGTAGGGGGGGGGTACTGGAAACTTGCAGATGGGCTATGCTCCAATTTCAGTAAAACTTGATGGACAGGAACAGGGAATTAAGAGATTGGGCCCGAACCGGCTCCGACATCGTTGGTGGGAGGGGGGGGAGGGGGATACCGGAACTTTCCAAAAATGCTCAGATTCGAGTGAAACTTGATAGATGGTATAAAAGAAGATGCTTTAGGTGGTCGATTTTTTTTTATTCCGAACCAGATTCGGCCACGGTAGGTGGAGATAGAGTGAGTACCGGAAATCCTGTAGCACGTCTAGGGATCAAACAAATGGATTTATTGGGATGAAAGTTTGAACAGTCATGTGCATTTGCTACAGACAATCTAGACGATGCCGGAACAGCTCAGAAATGAGTGAAACTAAATATCCTATTTCTATTTCCGAACCGCATTTTTGGATGGCGGGTGTATTTTGTGACGTTCTCATCTGTTTTCTTGTACATCCTACTCGTACAAGTGCCATATGAGCTCGTAGCTCTTGTTTGGCTTTTTGGATCTGAACCCAACCCTTGCAACTGTAACTCCCACCCCTGCCATTCTCTAGGGCAAAGGCTAGAGTCAAAAGAGCGACATAAGCGAAACTCACCGAGATTTAACCAGTTATGACTAAAACCAACCGGTTTCGGCATATTTTTATCTCGGGAAGACGAAACTTAGGGATCGACTAATAAACGGGAAGGTTACGGACGACACGGTGCAGGAGAAACGCGTACTAAAACGGGAACGCGTACTAAAAACGGGAACAACGTACTAAAATCTTGAACATTGCAGGAACACTACTAAAAGGGGGAGCGCTGCACCGTTCTTCCCTTTTTTAGTAGTTTGCTTGGGGATCGACTAGAAACGGGAAGGGAACATAACTTATTGACGTTTTGTGCTGCGCCCTTGTTCTTTAGTACTTGTTTAAAGGAGGAACAAGTACTAAAAACGGGAATGCAGGACCCCTGTTCTTTGGTACGGGCTTCTGATGAAAATGGAACCCAGTGCTAAAGAAGAGGGGACGGGAATTTACGATTTTAGTACTTGTTCCTCTTGAGTAGAGCAGGGTCCTGCATTCCCGTTTTTAGTACTTTTCCCTCCTGAGTATGAAACCGAAAGTATTAAAAACAGGGGTCTTGCATTCCCGTTTTTAGTACTTGGTTGTCATGAAAGTGAAAACAAGTGTCAAAGAAGAGCGGTCCTGCATTCCCGTTTAAAAAAAAAAAAAAAAAAAAAAAAAAACAAGGACGGTGCAGCGTTCCCTCTTTTAGTAGTGTTCTCCTGGTGTAATGTTCCCGACTTTAGTACATTGTTCCAGTTTTTAGTACGCGTTCCTCATGCACCGTGTCGTTCCGTTCCGTCCCGTTTTTAATCGATATCCGAAATTTATCATGGTTGTTGGTTTGACAAGATTTATTGTTTACTGTATGTGTTTGACGAGTAATCCGATTTGGCTTGTCGACTATAAGGAGTATAAGACTATACTATTCTATTCTTCTAAAAAACACCGCGGCGCCCTAAGTCCCCTGGGGAAAATCGTATGCCAGTTCAGACATGTATTGAATATTTCCAGCCATGTAAACAAGAGGGAGAAATACCGTCATAAATGCTATCTTGATTCAGGTAACATCAAGGGCCCGCGATAAGTTATTCTGACCAAATCATTAATAGGGGTCTCCACTGCCCGTTCTTCATGAGAGCTATCTTCTTTCTCTTTTTATGGATTTATTTTGTCCACTTCTTGGAAGGCGCGGAAAGTTTCTTTTTGTTCTGAAAGAATGAAGTTCTTCCTCGTGGAGGCCGAGACTGTTATTTCCAATAAGTCCAAATCAACCTTGGGTCTGTTCAAGGTAAAACGCTGAGTATCATCTAGTTTTATCTAGCTAGTTTTATCATCTGGTTTTATTATATCTATCTTGTTTTAGCTGCATAATACCCTAGTGGAACCAAGAAATTTTAAGGGGGAGGACCGAGAAATCATACTACTGGAAGACTCTTTTGAATAACTACAAGGAACACCTTCGATTCAGTTCAGTTTATTTTTTAAATACCCTCTCAACTGAGCTGGACATGGGATTTGTCTTCATATATTATATAATAATAATATGTTCAGAGTACTCTGGATTTCGAGACCCAGGACCATGTCAGTCCACAAGTTTTCATTTAGCAAGTCGATTTCGGCAGTTTCCAGTAAAGTCGACTATGAAACATTAAGCAAATAAAAGATTAGTGTGTTTAGTATTACATAGTCCACAATGTCGGAGATAAATTGATACTGATTTCAACTGACCATGGAGCTGCCGTTCGTTTAGGTTAGCTCTGTTAGAGGCAGGAAGGCCATTCACACAGGTGGGTTTAGTTCGTTTAAGTAGATATCTTCAAGATGATGAAAAGCGTAATTCAGCAACATCCTCCTTGTCAGCTATGCAACGGTGGGGTTCATAGCGAAACGAAGGAAAAGGAACGAAAAGGACCAGAAGCTGCAAAAGATGATGGAATCTGTCCATTCGTCCTCGATGACTATCAAAGACTTCTTAGAGCGGGGGCACAACTTTCTGGACTTTAAGTTTTATATCTACTAATTTCTTTAAAAAAAAAAAAAAATACTGTCTTTTTAGCTTGTTAATCGAAAACTTGTATTTTGTTTGACCTGCACGCTGCGAACTTGCCGAATGATGAGCTTGTCGAACAGGAGAAATTGTTGTTAACTAATAGACTTTTCGGTTGAAAACTTGCCAAGTGACACAGCCAAGACGCCTTTTCTCTTGAATAAGTAGTTGTCATCAATGTTAATTATCCGTCGGTATTATCTGAGGGAAGGAGATGAATCGCTCTATGGAAATGATGGCCAGAAGTGGGTTGCTTTGTTACATGTTCCCTCTCCTAATTCAGGAATCTTGTAGGCTCAAGATTTTAGAAATCAATTTCATCTCGGAAGAACAAAAGCTTACTGAGAATTTCGTGTCGGAATATGTCTTCGACGAGTAGGACATCTGTCAGATGTTTGGGCACTTAGTGTAGACTGTACCCGTGCAAGCGCGTTAGACGGATATGCATTTACTAGCTAGATCTCCAATTTGTCGGAACTGTTTCATTTCATGAGACCGTTAGAATGATTTGCTATGTTACTTCCGAGTGGGCGATGCGTGATACGATACGGAAGTATGAATTATTCACTATATCCGTCTTGCTCTGAATCGTATCAAAGTTAATTTTCAGGGATCATTTCCACTTTCAGCAGCTTTAGTGAAATAAAAACTGCTGAGCTTCTAAGTTAAAACCAGAAAGTTTCTCTTGCACAGTTTTTCACGCCAACTACATCCTCCCAGTCTCTCTTCCCTCTTCTTCCTAATCCTCACTACTCGTCGCCCGTGACCCTCCGTATGGCACTGGCACTGGCACTGCAGTGATCTCCCCTGATCACCTCCAAGCCCCTCTATCTCCCTCCATCAGTTGACACTTGCGATGGTCCCTTTGTTAGACTGAAAGGAGCTTTGTCGGATTTCCCTAACGTCCCTTATAGCTTACGTGAAAGATTTGCAGGCATATCTAAAAGGCTATTAAATTTTCTTGCCAACTTTTATGATGGAATGAAAGAAAAATGATTTGTCTTCCTGCGAATTTTGCAAAGGGCAAATAGCACCCATGACACAGTTCTCTTTTCCATCGATTTCCTGTCAAAAACTCGTAACAAACGTTGACTCGCTCCTCCTCTGATCCCTGTTTCTTTATCTGTGTCATCTCCCTCTAATTCACTCGGTTTCTGAATAGCCTCTTCGAGACGATGCAAACCCTTTTCTGGGCAGCCTTCGGCCTCATTGACCTTGATAACTTCGAGTTGTCGGGTATAAAAGGATTCACACGGTTCTGGGGACTTCTCATGTTCGGGTCCTATTCTGTGATTAACGTCGTCGTTCTGCTCAATCTGCTCATCGCCATGATGAACCACTCGTACCAATCAATCTCGGTAAGATCTGTAAGTGAGCCCCTTTTGCTTCTTTTTTATGATGACGTCTCCAACTTTTTTCTAGTTTTAGTTTCCCCGCATGTTCGTTTTGAAGTGCTGCTTTAAGTCAGTCGATTTAGTCCGCTTTTCAAGATACTCAGTATCTTACTCGTTGCCAAAAGTTCAGAATGCCGTTACCCTCAAAAACAAGAAAAAAGGTGATAGTAATACCAAAGCGAATAAATTTGTAATCATCTTCGTATGTGTGTCTTAAGTAGATAGTCCAGGCTTAAAGTCGAGATCGACTCATTACTACAGTGTTGGCGGTTGATTCAAATGCCGAAGTCTCTTGGTTCGAACTATTTTTCTCTAGCTCAGCTCTTCCCCTCAACAGCAACACCAACACGCAATCCCTTGTGCGCCCAATCGTTGAGTATGGACATTGGACGTGGATGATCCAGCGCTGGATGGCCAAGTTTTGCCCCGTATTGAAAAACGCAACAAGCGAAGAAAAGCGGAAGCCACTGAAGATACCGACACTGGCTCACCGTCTAGACAGGGGAGACCTGACAGAAGTATGCAAGATTTGCAGTGGATGTATGGTGGCTCGCAGGTGAACTTGTCACTCTCAACCCTATTAACCTCAGGGCCCATGAGTTCGAACTCAGCTATCAGCACTTCAAGCTGTGGACGTCGGCAGATGGAAGTTGGAAAATTTCATTGTAGAGACGTGACAATAACCTATGTCCCACGGCGTTGCCAGCCCACCCAGCCGATGCCTTCGTAAATGCACTTGACGATCATGTTGGAAATGACCAGTATTGTGCTAACAATTTTCGAAAAGGTTTGTAAGGGCTTGCGCCTTTCTTGCTGTTAATAATAATAATAATAATGGTGAATTGACAGATCATATGCTGATCTCTAAGGATCCTTAAACTGTGAATATAAGGAATTTCATTATTACGCGAGGTCACTGCAACTTGGTTGAGACTTTCAAGCGTGATTAAACCACACGATTTTCGCTGTAGACGATTAAAACATGACGCTAAGACTGGAATCTGCAAACGAAGAGGAAGAGCATTAGAACTCTACCGTTCGGCGTTTTTCGCACGGCTTGTCTTAAACGTAGAGGTACTCGTTCTGGGATTCAAATGCTTTTTCTTGATCTTGGCGGTGAGAAAAAGCTCACTGAAAGAAAAAATATGTATGAAATAAACTGAATCCTGAAGAGACTGAAGTATTGAACAACGAACAAAATGAGTGGTACTTCAAGACGAACAACTACAACTGTGGCTTGAAATTTGTTTCAGTTTTCTTTTGTCGTCTGCTTTGCATGCATTGCAAAACTTTGCATGGTTGCGAAAGATGTCTGAAAAAAAAATTCCAAGCTAGCTATCCTTTTCCCTTTTGCTTTTATCGCTGATTTGACCTTGAACATTTCCTGCCATATTCCCTTGAGTGTGCTGGTAGCTCATTACTGTGCTAAGGAATATAGTTACATACCTCTTCTTCATCTGTGTTTTTGGTGTACTTCTGGTGGTATTTGTTTGCTGTAGGCACTACCAACATTTTCTATCTGATTTTCTATCATTAATCATAATTTATTTTAAAAATCGGGAAAATAATGACCAATGAATTGAATACAAAAAGTATGATTTTTAGTTTATTTTTGTTTTATTTAGTTCAGTCACAAGGACGCAAGAAAACACATCATCCACACAACCATCCCCTCTGTACAAGGCCGTAACCAGGAATTTGTTTGGGGGGACGGGAGGGTCTCCCGTGGCTCGGACCTAATCCAAACCTAATTCTAAAACAAGAACATAGATTGGATACATTAAAGCTAGACAAGAAGCGTCACGTAACGGGGGAGGGGGGGACGCCTTCCCCAGTGCTGTCGACAGTCGGTCAAGAAAAATAACTCGACGGCGCGAAGCGCCCGCGATTTTTCTGAAGTACAGTTGATTTACTGAAAACTATTGATTTTTCTGAGAATGGTCAATAAAAATTAACCAGCCAGTAGGTTTAATACCATTTTTCTTCCCTAAAACGTTTTGGCTAGTAATAACTGGTATCGACCAAAAAGAGGCACGGCATGGTGCAGCCGATGGAGGAGGCACGAGTAATAAAAAAGATTAGCAAGAAGTAGAAGGACAAGTAATTGAGAGTTCGTAACTGCAGAGCCTAAAAGAAGGCACGTTAGAACATTGTTTCTGCCCTCACTCTGAAGCCTGAAAAGGCCCATTTAATTTATGTGCCTCTTTTCATACTCTGCCTCTTGCGCCATGCCGTGCCTCTTTTTAGTCGATCCAGTAATAACTCTGGTCAAGACATGAAAATGTTGCAACATATATTAAGAAAACCAAATCAGTTTGACGTGTTTTTGAGGGGCAAACGCATCAACAGTAACGCAGTGCTGGAAAAATTGAAAGAATCTTGAAACGTCAATCAATCTTTATTATTCGAAAAATATTCCTTACAGTATTAACAAAAAATGAATAGTTGTTCTCATGTCAAACATAACTATATATGATTGCGCTTTTACATAGTACAATATTCAATAATTACACCAGAAACAGAATTGCAACAGATTAAAGCGCTAAACTTCAATAAGTAACTTAAACAAGAGCTACGAGCTCATATGGCACTTGTACGAGTAGGCTGTACAAGAAAGTAGATGAAAACGTCACAAAATACACCCGCCATCCAAAAAGGCGGTTCGTAAATAGAAATAGGATATTTAGTTTCACTCATTTCTGAGCAGTTCCGGCATCGTCTCGATTGCAAATGCACATGACTGTTCAAACTTTCATCCCAATAAATCAATTTGTTTGATCCCTAGACGTGCTACACGATTTCCGGTACTCACTCTATTTCCACCTACCGTGGCCGAATCTGGTTCGGAATAAAAAAAAATCGACCACCTAAAGCATCTTCGTTTATGCATGCATGTCTACCAAGTTTCACTCGATTCTGAGCATTTTTGGAAAGTTCCGGTACCCCCCCCCCCCTTCCCACCAACGTTGTCGGAGCCGGTTCGGGCCCAATCTCTTAGTTCCCTCATCAAGTTTGACTGAAATTGGAGCATAGCCTATCTGCAAGTTTCCAGTACCCCCCCCCCCCCCCCTACCTTGGCCGAATCCGGCCCAGACGCCAAATAACAAATCTAGGCCGCATAAACTCGGCACTGTCGAATTGCATCTCATTCGGTCCATCCGTTTGGTTTTTGTGCATGTCAAAAGTCCCCCCACCCCCAATTCCCCTAATCGTGGTCGCATATGGTTCGAACGCATGTTTTACATGTCGAGGCCATCGATTCGTATCACCCATGAAGTTTCACTCGAATCAGACCACTCGTTCGCAATTTATAGAAGTCCATATTTCTCTTCTCTTGCTCCCCCAAAAATGCTCCGATCTAGGAACGGAAGTTTCCGGGGGTATGTTGTGTCAGGTTTTTAAGTCAAGATAATTCGGGTCGCTAATATGCCTGCAAAGTTTCCTTGTCGTTTTACATCTGGAATTATTCTAACTCACGACTACCGGAATTCCAGGAAACCCCCTCCAACTCCCCCCACAGAGCCTCGAAACCATCTGGCTCCGTCAATTTCATCTAGGCCTAATGCTTGTTCCATCCATTAAGTTTCGTCCCAATCCCTCTGCTTTTAGAGTTTCTTGAGTTTTCCACACACCCCCCCCCCCCCCATCCCTACAGGTATCGGACCCGACCCGGACGTGACACTGAACGTCCGAGGCGATAGCTCACCAGACAAGTTTCATTCAAATCCGATCACCCGTTCAAAAGTTATGCACGCCACTAGATTCCGGACTCCCCATCCACCCACTCCCCCCACGATGGTCGGGTCGGGGAAACGGCTGTTCTCAAGTCAATCTGTTCGGATCCCTGACATACCTGCAAAGTTTCATCGCCCTAGGACACCAGAAAGTATGCCGAACTCGGGATCGCTAGAAATCACGACCCCCACCCCAACTCCCCCACAGTGCCCTGATCCGGTCCGGTTATGTCAATGACGTGTCTAGGACCTGTGCTTGTTTTTCCCACCAAGTTTCATCCCGATCCCTCCACTTTAAGCGTTTCTCAAAATTTCCGGTTCCCCACCCCAACTCCCCCACAGTGCCCTGATCCGGTCCGGTTATGTCAATGACGTTTCTAGGACCTGTGCTTGTTTTTCCCACCAAGTTTCATCCCGATCCCTCCACTTTAAGCGTTTCTCAAAATTTCCGGTTTCCTCCTCCAGCTCCCCCCAGTGTCATCGGATCCGGCCCGGATTTAAAGTGAGGTGTCTGAGACACGAGGTCATCCTAAATATCAATTTTCATCAAGATCTGATCACCCGTTCGCAAGCTAAAAATACCTCAAATTTTGGCTTCACCCTCCCTCCACTCCCCCCCCCCAGATGGTCGAATCGGGGAATTGATGTTTTCCTATTTAAGCTGGTCGGGTCCCAGACATGCCTGTCAAATTCCATCGTCCCAGCACATCAGGAAGCACGGAACTCGCGGGATCACTACAAATTCGGACTTCTCCCCCCCCCCCCCCAACTCCCCCAAAGTGAGCGGATCCGTTCCGGTTATATCAGCCACGTATCTAGGACTTTTGCTTGTACTTTCCACCAAGTTTCATTCGGATCCCTCCACTCTAAGTGTTTTCCAAGATTTCCGGTTTCCCCCTCTAACTCCCCCCAGTGTCACCGGATCCGGTCTGGATTTAAAATGGAGGGTCTGAGACACGAAGTCCTTCCATGTATTAAGTTTCATGAAGATCCGATCACCCGTTCGTAAGCTAAAAATATCTCATTTTTCCTATTTTTTCCGGATTCCCCCTCCCTCCACTCCCCTCCAGATGGTCGGATCGAGGAAACGACAATTTCTAATTTAATCTGGTCCAGTTCCTGATATGCTTGCCAAGTTTCATCGTCCTAGCTTATCTGGAAGTGCCCGAACTAGCAAAACCGGGACCGACAGACCGACAGACCGACTGACGGACAGAAATAACAATCGCTATATGGCACTTGAGTAAGCTCAAGTGCCATAAAAAGGATTGAATGACTTGAAAGTGAAAATTGAACTCCCTCACCCCACAGGGGTTGAATCGTGTTCGGATCCTGAAAGTTATAGCTAGGATTCCAGTGATAACTCTCGACCATATTTGGCTGAGGTCCTGCAAATCCTTCTAGAAGGTTTCAGTTGTTCCAGTAAATTGTTAACTGACCTGTATTGTATTAATTAAGAAAACTGCAATGCTAAGCCCAAAGTTTTGTGAAGACACAGTTCTTTGTCCAAAACACTAAATACAAATTGAGAAAGACGACTCCATGATCCGGGTTTAGATATCCCTATTTTCTAGCTGTAGCACATAACTTTATAGGCTTACCAGATACACAAATTCCTGGATGTCGAGTATAGTATGGGAGGGACTTTTCCAAAACCTGCCTGTACTTCTCAGAGCCAAGGTACATGTGTATTATCTTAATTTCTTGAAGAGGTTATTTATTTTTTATTTTTTTATTTTTTTTTTTGGGGGGGGGGAAACCCAATACCCACCCCCTCCCGGATGCCTCTGAGAACTAAAACTTTTTTCTTGAAACGTGTACGTCAAAGCGTCATGGACGGAGGTAATTGGTCTCGCTACCGACGAGTGCTCAATATCTCACCAACATAAGCATTTATGAGTTGATAAGGCAAAACTTGGACAGAACAAAGATATTCCATGTTCAGTTCAATCATCTTTGCGACATCGATTTTACTGATAACACGGATGGCTTTACGACAAGACTAAACTGACAGGTACAGCGCGTAATTTGTATTTTTATCAAATAATGGAGTCCGTTCTATGAAATAACTAGCGGGGAAAATCAAAGACACTGCTCTATTCCTGAATGTAAAATAAGTCAAGATTCGGCCATTTTATTCATCTGGGCAATTCTTTGTTAGCAATTTGGTGTTGTCGTAGCAAAATATTTCTACCGGCATCGAGGTACCATGAGTCTGAAAGATTTTTCACACAAACGAAAAATGCTTATTCTCTTACGGAGTAGTTGAGTGGGTGTCCAACACCCCGGACTCCCAGACGTTTTTGAACTGGCTTCACCTTCCAGATCCGTCTCGACGAGAACGGCTGTTTGGAATCCGGAAGAAATATCTGGAAAGCCTGGCTTTTTGTGAAAAATGAATAATTCCTCAACATCGTCGTAATAATTCAATATAGCCTAACAGGCACAAGATACAGATAAAGCTGGCTAACCAGTTACATTTTAAACCGTGCCACGCCCACAGCCACACTCTGTTGGAACCCGTTTTAACACTTACTTAACAATGTGATTTCCAGGAAAAAGCCGATACTGAATGGAAATTCGCCCGGAGTCGACTATGGATTAGCTATTTCGAGGAGGGGGGTACTGTACCTCCTCCGTTCAACGTTCTTCCAACCCCTAAGTCGGTTAAATACATTTATAACTGGATTTCAGATAGAGTTTGTTCGTTGAGCAGGTCGGCCAGGAAGAGAAAGATGTATACCATAAAGGTACGTAACTGTTTTCCAATAACTGGGGTCTGCATTTTACACTTTACTCAATTGGCCATCTTCTGGTTCGGCGCCTTCAAGTGGAATAGTTTCTATTAGTCCCACTATGCCTCACCGTTAGCACTTGGATCAGAGATCGTACTTAGTGCTAAGTTAAAGAAGTTATATCATTGTTATAGCCGGCTGTCGGTTAGGGTATCTTTGGGTTCTCTTCTGTTTTCTTCTTATTTGCCAGTGGGCAGAGGGGTGAGACAAGGTGGTATTTTATCTCCTTATATATTTAATTTTAGCCTAGCAGAGTGTCTCTCGTCAATCGGGATATCCCTGATTTAGGCTCTTGGAGATGTTTCTTACCTAGCTTATGCCGACGACATAATTTTACTGAGTAAATCAAAAGCTGCTGTTGGCTGAGAATTTTAACCGTCTTGCCACTTCTCTGTCAGCAAAGGGTCTTTCCGTTAGTGCTAGTACTGCGGAAGGAAATGAATGTCTTGCTAATGGGATATTTTTTCAGTATGTGATATAGTGACATACTTAGGGATCCCACATGCATCTTCAGCTAAGGTTTCTCAGTCTATAATTGTCAATCATATACAAGAAAGAATTCGCAAGGCATTTGGCCTTTCAATTCGTTTTCGTGGGCGATACAGGAAAGACATCCCCGGGTCATTTTTCACCGCCGTTGCTTTTCCTCATGTTCTTTTTGCTGCAACAATCGTAGAAAATTTTCGAATTTGCGACATATCTGCTATTAAAATATCATATTTCAGAGTTTCCAAATTTCTCCTTGGGTTCCACATTCTTTCAGTAATTCACAGTTGGTTTCCAATTTTAAAGTAAAAGACCCAGTTAAAATTCTGAGGAAAAGCAAGGCTTCAGTAGCCCTCCAAACCCACAACCTGTTTGCATTTCTTAACAAGTGAATAATATAGTAACTTAGTTGTCGAAATCGTGTGAATTTTTTATAATATTTATGTGTCATTGAATGGACCTGATAGTTTAGGCATAGTTCTGTTTTATACATTATTTTGTACTCCTCAGCTCTGAGGGAAATAAATGAATAGATAAATAAGCATTCTAGCTCTTGCAACGTCTAGCACCCCCGCACCCAAGACCCAAAATGAAGCCACGAGCCCACGACTCGATCCGACCGCTGGGTCTTCTAGCTGTGCGGGTCAGAAGCGCCCGACATGGGGAGGGAGGATAGAATGATGTTTCGACTTCGGATCTAACAAAATGTTTTTATTGTAGCAGGCATGTGGAAAATGTGTAGAAAATTAAACTAATTATTTACATTATCGATTTCTCTAAGTATTTGTCTTCTGTGTTTTTTTTTTTGTTAATTACCGTCCAAGTCCAAAGAATTGAGGATGTTTATATTTGTATTGAAATAAGAGTAAATAAGTATTAAGATTGGTAACGTAAAAATTCAAAAATAATTTGAATAGTTGAAATGGTAGATGAAGTTGTATTTTTTAAAGTTTAAAGTTTTGTTGGGTTGCTTGGAAAGAGTAGGACCGAGTGGAGGAGGAGTCGTAGCCCAAAAAGTAAAGTAAAATTTTTTCGAAAGGCTGTGCGGGCTTGAAAAAAAAAGAATTAAGGATGTAAAGTAGATCACATGAACAAACGCCGTAAATTATGCTAAATTCGTTACAGTGATTTCTTGGAGATTCTGAAACTGAGATAAATAATATTCAGCTTCCGAGACCAAAAAATGTCAAACTGGCCGATGATTTCTTCTTCCGACATATCTAAACGTCCACATGATGATATACTTAGTTGTTTTAATCCTCTTTCACGCCACTCGATCTTTTCGAAGATTTTAGTAATCTTTTAACAAGCGCCAGGAGATCAATGAAGAGTTAATTAGTTATGGCGAATTGGCGTTCAGGAGTGAATTTTGTTCAAGTAATTTATGGATAACGTCAGCTACCGTGAGGATTTTGAGGAAAACAAAGGTAACAGTGTGTTCGGAAAAATCCGACCCATCGAAAAATTATGGTATCTCTCACCTTCTCGGCCCACATGAATCAAAGACTTTAACAAGTAATGCATTCTGTCCGAGATAGAGATTAAGTAGTTCATATGCTTTTGTCTATTTCTTCTTTTTTCTCCCGCTGTCTTTCATAGGAAAGTGGGTGACAAATAAATTAGTATTATTATTACTAACAAATACTAGTCCACCTGGAGCGCTGAACTGTAATGCGGCCAATTGACCTCCCGCTGTCTTCTTTCTCCGTTGACTCGGTACATGGTTTTCCCCATTTCCGCTAGATGACACGCGAGCTCGTGTTAATGCGCGTATCACATCGGCGAGCTTCAAGCACGAGTTTCGGTTAGGAACTAGAGACACCAAATTCTTCATTTGTGTACGACACATATTTTTTGTTGTTTGTTTTATTTATCCTTTGACGAGAATATTTTACATGAAAAGAGAAATGATGCTACTTTTCAAACTCTATACAAACTAATAGTGACTTTTCTAATCTGTGTAAATCTTCTAGCGGAAAGCACTTCAGCAGAGCGAGCGGGAAGGAAAACATCAGGTTAGTTTATAAATGTCCTAACACCTTTCAGTAAACAAACTCTACTGCAGTCGGACTTCAAGAAAATCAGGACTAGGCAATGTTGATCAGTGCTATGAATCCCACTTCAGAACAATGGAAAATCAGTCCTCAGATCTAGTAATTATCTCCTGTGATTGGCCGTTTACCTGTCCAGCACCCCATTAGCTTAGTTCTCATTTATAATTAAAGTTCTTTGAAATTGTATTTTGCCCGGGCCCCACTATAATCACACCTGGAATAACCCTGTAATAAGACCGTTAACGGTTGAAATTGGGAACAAAAAACGGACAAAAGTAAAATAATCGAGATGGAAAAGTTCGTCTCCGCCTTCTTGAAACGTAACTTTGGAACAATCACAGACCCCAGTCGCTGACTTTTGCTAGTTTTGTTTACCTTTGAGTGATGATAGTGGTAATGTATCTTGCATTTCTTGGTTACAAGTGTGACCAGGATGAAACGTAAAGAGTGGGTATAATCAAATTAAAGAACCAAATTACGTACAGATGTGACTGAATGTGGCCCGGGCATTAGTATTTTTTCTTAGATTTGTGCTATTTACTACACTGATGCCCCGGTCGGTGCACAATAAATCAGTCGCTCATTCATTCACACGAGTAAGAACCGGACCCATCAACCATTCCAATGCACCGCTGTAGGATTTAACGGGTACATTTATGGTCATTCCACGTTTCACACCCTATGGCGTATGCAAGTCAAGGTGACAAAGTTGCAGCTGTTATCTCAGAGATACGTCACACCCTCCACCCCCACCTCGCTCCCGCAGGGCAAAAAATAAAATTTACTTTGAATCGCAGGCAATCATGAGAAACCTTGTTAGAAGATATATCACCGACGAGCAGAGGAAATCCGAAAACGAAGGAGTCACAGAGGATGACGTCAATGAGATAAAACAGGACATCTCTGCTTTTCGATGCGAGCTCTTAGAGATTCTGCGGGGATCCGGGGTGAATACAGCTGTTGCATCGGGACACCAAGGTAAAGGATACCTACTTTTCGTCTTTCTAATGACTAACTACTGAAGGCTTGTTCTCGAAATTTGAGCCATACCCACCACCCTGCCAATAACAGGAAATCTACATGAGGTACACAACCCTTTTAGCAACAAACTTTCCTCTTATGACACTAGGGGCGTATTCCACCCTACTTACCGTAGTTACTACGCATGACGTCACGGATCCTGGTTTTGTGGTGTCATGGCTGGGAAACCTTTTTCTATTTTCGACAAACTATCATGCCACGGGCTAATCGGACCAGTCACGTCATAGATATCCTAGTTGCCACGCCTACTGTGCTCCCCAGCGTGCTATGCAAATAGTTGTTATTAGTTACTATTTAAGAATGTTGGAACGGCTAGCGTAGTAACTTTTCACGAGTCATGGAACGAAAAGAGTAACTAATAGTTACTATTGTTAGAGGGGTTGAACACACTCTCGTTAGGTTGCCTCTTTTCGGGATCCCAAAACGTTAAGTGGAGGGATACCTATGACTTCTTAAAAGTTATCCGTCCGTCCGTCTGTTAGCCCGATAACTCTCGAAGGGGTTTAGATATTTTGTTCAAACTTGGTGTGATGTTGCTTTGGGTCAAATCCGGGACAAGTTCGTAGATGGACCTCGCAGCCCCGTATCTAGGAGTGAGGGAGGGGCTTCAAATTACGGGGCGAAAAAATTTACCTCTAAAAAGCTGATTAGATAGCCGATTTAGGGGTAAGGCCCGGCCGAAAAGTTGATTAGAGGTTTGATATGTGGATAAGGAGACATTCAGAGTTCGTTTTCCGTTTTATTTTTTTTGTTTAAACACTTCGCCTGCTCTGCTAGATTGGGAAGATTCCTTTCGGTATCGATGAACCACAGAGAAAGGTTCCTGTAAAGGAATATGTAAAACAGTTATTATCTAATTGGTTTTTGTTTTTGATGTTTGTTTGTGTTTATTTTTTCCCATGGCCTCTGTGCTTTTAGTAGAATAAATCTTATATTATCTTATAGCCTAAATAGTAGGCTACTTAGATTTGGGATAAAGTCGATGTTTGATTCTGTTCTTTAAAATGCGCGACAAAGTTACTTCTCATTATGTCTCATCAAACACCCGGCTACGGCATTGAGACATAGAACTTGGCTTCCACATGAAAGATCCTCTGTTCGATCCCAGTCAGCTCCTCTCCTCTTTTGGTGTGTGTTTTTGAAGACCGTGTGCCTCCGTCAAAACTCGGAATTGCTTAATTGATTGATCAAGTGGTCCGTTGTGAGTTACCTTTGCATTTTGAATCGATCTATCGCCTTGGTCGATACGACTAAATGAATCTGATGAAAACTTGAAAATTGATCTGCATTCTGCTGTGTCTTGGTCGGGTTTCTGAAGTTTCGATTCAATGGCAAGAAGACATAGAACCTTGGTATTTTTTCTCCGTTTTCCTACGAGTCGCTAGGTCGTCCTGGTTCCCTGGAATCGGTCGAAAATTGAAAATCTAGTCAGTTTTAGAAACATCTTTGCCCGGCTATTTATTTTGGTGTAGACATAAGAAGACTACTTCAGGTGGATTCTAAGTTCGCTTTTAATGGAAACTGGAAATTTTTGAAAGAACAGAATCCTGTGATAAAACTTATAAAGATGGTTTACTGATGTCGAAGTATACAGATAAAGAACTTGGTGGATCAGAATATCGTCCGACATTTCGACGAGCCATGGTAGTCCCATCGTCATCTAGACTAGACTGGAAATTAAAGACACAAAGAAATTAGCTAGCAAATCGGATTAAGTGGTTGATTAGTGATAAATTATATGTTTACGGGATCCAGTGCAGACCGATAAATATTCCCCTTCGGGATCCCATGGAAACTATTGGTCTTGTTTGGTTTGGAATCCCGCACGGCAAGAGCTGCAAGCCCGTGGCAGCTGACTTATCCCGTATAACGCAGTCAAATATAATTCGCAGCCAGCTTGGGCCGAATGGAATACTCAGACTCGCACAATAGTTTGCCTGCCAGGGTGGCTGTCTTGGCGAATGAGTAGGTACTTTCCAGAAGTTTCCGTTCGGGACATGGGATGCTAGCTGATTTTGTAAACTCAATGGCGGCGCCACCACGATCTCAAAAGATTCTCAAGCTAAGAAGACATAGCCTTCTCGCCTCACATGGCTTTAGTCTACCACAGCCAACGGTATAGAGGTACTTACTATTAATTGACACTTCTACTGTCTCACAAAAACAACAAACTTGATATCAGCCAATCGCCAACTATTTCAGGATTGTTCTGACATAAACTTTGAGTAGAAATTACTTGCATATGTTTTACTTTGAACTTACAAATGTTTTTATTCATCTGTTTGAGGTGTCTGTTGGTTCGAACCGCCATTGTCTTGCCTGAAGATACGCCCCTCCTGGCAAAGTATTCAAATTGTGGAAGTAAAAACCAGGTGGCAGTTTAGTCACTAAATATTCGAAAAGGGATAAAAACTGAATGGAAAAAGTTTTTGGCAAGTCTTTTACACTATAAACGGTATGGGTTTTAGTTGTTTCATGGGCGACCGTTCATTGTTAGGCGACGTGGCTAGAACGCGACTAAAAATCTTTCGGTTTAACATGGTGTGTATGGTAACCGTGGTGCGCATGCATCAGTATGTTGTGGGTATCAGCAGAGGTGTGGCCTATGCTACTGATGCTTGATTAGATTCTCAGTTAGAGAGAGAGAGAGATTTTTTCTGATAAAGAAAAACGTACACATATGAACCTAGGCCGCCCTGTAAAGCTTTCACCTGTCGTAAGGGAGGTGAACCCACCATGAAGAGTCGTGAACTACTTACGTATTTAACATGGTAAAGCAAAAACACCAGACTAAACTATCCAGGGTCAACCCAAACAGATCTGATAGTTAATAAATTAAACTAAAAAAAATGTATAAATTATAGATTGTGTTTTGAAATAGCATCGGGATAACGAGTCATTAAAGTTAACAAACTCCTCCTCACCCGGAATCAACCTCCCCCAGATCATACCAGCTACGAATACAGCGGTGCAAGACCGAGAATCCAGAATGTATAGTTCTGAGCATACTATAGTACAGTAGATGTATTCTTATTTGAACACTTTTTTAATTGTTCCACTGCCTTGGCTTTGTTAGTTGCGTATAAGAAAGTAAAATGGAAAATAAATATAAAAAACTTGATATCAGCTAACAGCCGACTATTTCAGGTTATCATGGCACAAACTTGATTTAGAAATTCAATTAAATTTTTTTGATTTTGAATTTACTAAAAAGGTACTTTCTCTTTTGAAGGCATCTGTAGGTTTATCTTCTCCACTGAAGATGCGTTCCTCGTAGCAAACTTTTCAAATTATAAAAAGCAAAGCAGGTGGCAGTTAAGTCACTTTCAGCCATGAATTAGCAAAATATTCAAAAAGTGACAAAAGTATGAGTGGTTATTACAAGTGTTCATAGTAAAAAATACCTGGTTTGGATTTTAGTTTTTTCTTCGGCGATCGTTTACTGTTTGCTAGTAGACGTCCACATGAGCATACCTCTACTGTACTATACTACCGAGATACGACAAGATTCCAAGTAAATCTCGTATGATAGTAGTGTGTAGAGAAAAAGTAGACTAAGTCGAAGTACGTGCATGGATATTACGCTCACGCGTCTTTTAACATATTCCAGGTCCTGGTGGCCGCAAAAATCGCCACAAGGAGCGTCGTCTGATGAAGGGTTTCAACCTCGGTACTTTTGAGACCGAACACGCAACAGATATTCTTGGAAACCACACAATGGCGAGTACCATCAGTTTGGAAAGTACGCCAGAAGCCCAAAGCGCTGGTGGGAGCTTGCGCAATAAAAACACAGCGTTTGGAAAACTTACCTCCTTAGTCCTACCTGTGAAGACCACAAAACATAACTGGGGGGCGCTAGTCGAAGCTGCTAAAAAGGCAAGCAACAAAAGCTCCATAGAGGCAAAAGCTGAAGTTCTAAGTAAACCAGTGCCATCTAGTAGTTCTCCCGTCACGGGTAGGAAGAAACGGGAGGAGTACGCCAAAGCGAGGCACGTTTATGCCTCGCTACCCGGTGATCCGGAGAAAATCCGGAGGGACAGTACGGAATATTCGACAGACTATGGTAGAAGTTGTGACGACAAGGTTGAAATTGAAATTGAGACTAAGGTGATAGTGAATCATGACAGTTCCAAAGTGGAATCGGTTCCTAATTTACCTGATGTTCAGCCGACTCGGCAATGCCCCCGAGGCTGGTTCTAAGTTTGTTGACATGAATAAGATTCTTACCTATATTAGGTCGCTATGTTATGCCAGGATGTTGCGAAGAATTGTTAAATGTTATTAATAGTCGATTGGGAAAGAAATTTGGTTTTACTTATTGATAGATACGTAGGCCGCGTGCAAAAGAGGGAACGTAGAACAATCTTTCGCATCTCGTAACCGACGAAATGTCCGCCTTTTCTGTAAGGGTCGTAGCAATGGTCCTTTGAAATCTGAATGCAGAAGAATAAAATACAGTGTGCATTTTGGAGGTAGTTGCAGAGCAAATCACGTCGTGGATTCGATAAAGTTGTCTCCAAATACTTGCTGAGCTTTGCAGCAAAAACCGACCAGAAGACGGCCCTAAATCACGTTACTTACTCCAACCAATCATTTCACTTTGTCTTTCATTGCAAGTAGTTGACACTCACTGAAAGATACGGAATAAGCTCTTCGTCATCAATTCACATTGATTGTCTGGTAGGTCGGAAGCGGCGTGCTTTGCAAAAAGCGTGTTCTATCAGGCAGGCACGAGCGGGTCGGACCAGTGATCCGTAGCTCTCCTGCCCAGCGACTTAGTTTGAAGTCCGATAATGATACATCGCTGCGCATCCTTGTGGTAAACTTTGTGACGGAGGCGAGAATATTAAGGCTATAATCCTTATAAATGTTAAATTTCTAGAAATGTAAGTCTTTCGTTAAATCACAGCTTCTCCTAGAAATGGCTTTTTCAAAAATACTCATACTTACCTCGTGAGATTAGGGATTTTTTGTTAGTGCTTGTCGAATCTGTCTGGGCTTCGTACAAAAGTACTTGCTTTTTCTCGCAAACAAATTCGCAAGAAATTCCTGAACTGTACCGCGAAAGCCGAGAAATCCCGTTTGACAACGCCTTTTCCGTGACTTATCAAGACAAAATAAAACTTTCTCCGAGTAAGGATTAAAGTTAACTGCAGTAATTGCTACTGGTATAAGTTTGATCCGAATTAGAGATAATCTTATCTCAGTAGAGCCAGATTAATACCAGTAGCAAATACTGGAAGATTTGTTTTACAGTAGTGATGTTCGAAAAAGATCAAAGAAAGTGGATAGTCCTTCAGCCCAAGCTGATTGCGAAGCACCATCAAATACAAAGAAAGTTAATCAAGGGGATTTTCTAGAGAGGGAGATTTTACAGGGTAGTAGACCATGTACGTCGTCACTGAGGATATGAAATCCTTTGCACAATGCACTTAAAGTACCGTAAGATAACTATTACCGACATCCGTCGTAACGTTTAACACAAAGATGCTCTTCTCGTTTCCAAACTTCCGACAATGGAGTGAGCGAGAACTTTTGCTGCGAAACACGCTCCCGATCAGAGAAAAATAACTCTAAAGAGTAATGCGAAGACCTATCCTTCCCATGCATAAAAAATGGGCCTCCGTCGCTTTGTTCGCCGCGTGCAATGGCGGACGTAGATTCTACCAATCGCTAACGATTGGTCAGAGCAAAATAATTCTGCTCTGCGATTGGTTGAGTTTCGGTAGGGATGTTCGTATCCGGTAGTGGAGCTAGTGTTGCTGCGATTTAAGTGTGTGTCACTTTTTTAAAGTCGCGCATTATTCTTTTTGCTCTACTCCCGATGACAGTCGAGTCTAGGCAGCGGCAATGCTAGCCCATTTTTCGTGTGGGGGTGGGGGACAAGACCGGATTTTACCAACATGACACCGACAAATTTTACCGTTGCCGCTTCGCTTTAAGTTTTGTTGATGAATCCGGTTTTGTTTTAACACATAAGATAAGATAAGATAGATAAGATTTATTCCACTAATAGCACAGAGGCCATGGGAAAAAAAATATACACAAACAAAAATCAAAAACACAAACCAAATAAATGCTAACTATTTTACATATTCCTTTACAGGAATCTTTCTCTGTGGTTCACCGAAACCGAAAGGAATCTTCCCAACTTTTCAATATCACCAAATATTTTACTTCCCATTACTTTTACCAACCAATCCTCCCCCCAATTCCAAACACCAAAAATTTCCCCACGAAGATCTGAAAGATCAGGACATACGCACATTACGTGAAAAATATTTTCGTCCAATTGTCCGCACATTGGGCAAAAGTAAGGACCAGACAACACTCTTACCTTACCCAAATATCTTCTACGCATTTCTAAAGGTAGACAATCAACTCGTAAACTCGTTAACAACCTCAAATGATCTGCTGGAATCCTCGTCTTGAAATGAATTCCCTCCCCCCATGTCTCTTTGGCCCTCGCGGACAACCACAATGAATCAGATGCCTCCACCCCACACTGCCACAATTGTATTTCCTGGTCATGTAACCTAACCTCCACCTGCTTAGCAATACTCTCACGATTTCCTGCTCTAGGTCCTTTTCCATCACACCAAAATGAGACAAACCGCTACTATCCAAAATATTTTTAACCTATTTTGACCACGATTCCTTTGCTCCATCCTGGAGGGATTCCAAATATGCAGCCTTTAACGGGTCATTTCTTGCTCTAGGTGCTTTTCCATCACACCATGTAACGTAAAAGCTATTATTTTTTCCCAAAACCGTATCATACTAGCAAGACGCCTACTCCTTAATGAAAATAAACATAAATCTCCTCTTATTACTAATGTGTTGATCTTACTTCTGAGACCTAGAACTCTTTTGAAGTAGCCTACTTGCACTTGTTCTTGCTTAATACCCGGAATATACCCCCAAATTTCCGCGGCGTAATGCATTACTGGAACTAACTTAGACGAAAACACCTGTTTATGCATTGTTAAATTATATATCTCCCTCAACTCGCTTTTCAACAACATATTCAGGCCCTTCTTCCTCTTCGCTAAACTAGAATCAACACGTTTCCCGTATTTCCCCCTTGACGACAACTTAAATCCCAAATAAATAAAATCTTCTTTATATTCAATTTCTTCTCCTTCGAATTTTATTTTAATAATATCTAATCTACAAACTAGTTTAGTCTCGTCGGTGAATAAGTGATCTTTTGACACATAACAAATCAAGTCAGATTCTGTAAACTTCTATCGGCTTGCTCCAGTACAAGAGGGCAGGGACCTTCTCATGCAGTTTTCTGGCTTAACGAAGAAAATACCTCGATTCGATCAAGGACAGTAACATATTTTATATATATTCAAATAATGTATACAGCGGATACATCAGCTACGATGCTTCATCAGCCATATTTCGGCACTTCTTGGTAAGGGTCCTCGTCAGGCTGTCCATCTTCACAGTCAACTTCGGGGAAGGAAACAAACCTGTATCCAAGGATTACAGGTTTGGCCGAAATATCGAATTATTACAGGTTTGTTTCCTTACCCGAAGTTAAACTAGAGGATTGACAGCATGACCAGGACCCTTGCCAAGAAGGGCCGAAATATCGCTGATGAAGAATCGTAGCTGACGTATCCGTTGTAAACATTGTTTGAATAAAAAAGCATCGTAGCTGACGTATCCGTTGTATACATTATTTGAATATATGTTTCAAAGTCAGCTTTGGCTCAAGGGATATTTCTATTTTATATGGACAGTAACAGATTTTATACACTGTCAGAAGTTTCATAATAGATTGCGCATAACACTTTCAGGAATAACACCTTTTCACTTAAAAATAAAGTGTTATGACCAATTAAATTTATACTATTTCGTGCCTAGATCTCCAACAACACCTTCAATAGGTAAAAATACTACACTGTCAGAAGTTACATAACGACCACAGAAGGATGCGCGGTTTCAACACATAACACTTTGGGATGTTATCTGTTATGTTTCTTTCGTTCCCGTTAGTATTTTTACCAATTGAAGATGTTGTTGGAGATCTAGGCACAAAATAGTCTAAACTTAATTGGTCATAACACGTTATTTCTAAGTGAAAAGGTGTTATTCTTGAAAGTGTTACACGCAATGTTTGGTTCGTTTTGTTTCTTAGTTCATAGGCTTGCGCGACATGTCTGCAGGATCAGTGCCCAATTTGGGCTGCACAGGTATGTGATCCCGTTTATCCTACCGAATTACGATGGAATTAACAATCTTTATCATCGAAGAAGCAATTAAGAAATAATCTTTTAAGAGGATTATGGTAAGATCTGTCAACAAGCCCAACCAGAATCAGTAGCATGCAAGTCAAGTTGTTCTGATCGTGAGGAAGGTAAGCATTTCTGTATGTTTCTGTAAGTTATTTTTCTTCGCTTCGAGTTTCTGACCAGTGAAAAAGTATAGTTTAAAATGCGCATCTACCGTGGTAATGGATCAGAATTTAAGAACAAATTATGGTGGAATTAAAAATCTTCTTTGTCGAAAAAGCAATTAATAAAAACAAATTTGAGAGGATTATGGCAAGATCCCTTACAAGCCCAAGCGGAATCAGTAGCAGGCAAGGTAAGTTGTTCTGGTCAAGAGTAAGGTAAGCAATTCTGTATGTTTCTGAATGGTATTTTCCTTCGCTTCGAGTTTCTGTCCAGGGAAAACGAAATCGACATAATTTAAATTGCGCGTTCCACCGTGGGAATGAATCAAAATTCAGGGGCAATTTTAAAGTGAATCTGCGTCATGTCTTGCTAACACGTCTATGTCGAAAATGTGTTAACCGCTCGCTGAAAACTCCTCAAGCAGGACCCTAGCTGCCATCAACACCCGCAATCTTTTAATTTTCTCTGTATCTGTTGTAGATAATTAATTTAATGATTTGCTTCGTGAACTGTTAATGTAATACTTCCTACACTGTCACAAGTTTCGCAGCAGATAACACAAGGATGCACAGTTTGTATTTGAACACTTCGTGCATTAAACACTATGCGTAACAAGCTTTGCCAGGAAGACCAGAAAAAGCATCTGATGTCTTTTTAATAATATGTCAGATCAGAGATGGTTTTTTTTTCCTGCGGCGCTTCTGCTCTTATTGTCTGCATAACCTTTAATGCATCAGTGAAAAACATTACAGATAACATCCTAAGTATTATCTTTTAGAACCGCACATCCTTTTGCTATCTGCTATGAAACTCTGACAGTATAGTTGCGTTTTTGCAGACATCATGGTGTCTGATACCACGGTCTTTCGAAAAGTCAACTCACTTTCATCATCACGAACAATAGAGCCTAGGACTTAGTCAAATTGGTTGAAAAGTGGTTTGGCACTTGGTGGTGTGACTGGATATCAGTTTTTCTTTCGAGACACTTGGAAAAGTGCAATTTTGGCCATTGTTGTGTTTTGCCGAGTAACCATGAATAACAGATACCACGATAACTGCAAAAACGAGTAATTGCAGATCCGGTTACCGTGGTAACAGATACCATGGTATCTGGAGAAAAAAGAAAACTATAGTGTAGCGCAATATATGATCCTGTGACCGTCTTCGAGAGAGCCCCGGTGAGTCTATTACTAGCCAAATTGCCAAAATGTTTTGCTGCTGTTGGTTTTTTTTTTGGGGGGGGGGCAAGGTATTTACCGACTGGCTGATCATTTTTACCGACTGTTTTTACAGAAGAACGACTCTTTTCAAAACAAACGACGACAGTGTGGACGAAAAACCGACCGATTTTCACAAAAAGCCTGCCGTTTTGATGAAAAATCGACTGATTGTCAGAACAAGAGCGAAGAGCTCATATGACACTTGATACGAGTAGGTGGTACAGGAAAGAAGATAAGAAAGTCGCAAAATACCCTGGCATTCAAAAATGCGATTTGGGCCCATAAATAGGATAACTAGTTTTACTCAAGTCTGAGCATTACCGGCATCACCTCGGATCATCTAGGGCAAATTAGCTTTGTACCTTTCAAGTTTCAACCCAGTAGATCCACTCGTTTGGTCCCTAGACGTGCCATATGTTTTCCGGTACCCCCATCCGACACCGCTACCGCGGCTGAACCTGGTTCGGACTCATAAATGAATCATCCGCAGAATTTTGTCTTACCGCCTGTAAAGTTTCACCCAAATCTGAGCGTTTCGGGAACTTCCGGTACCGCTCCCCCGACCGTGGTCGGATCCAGTTCAAACCCTAAAATATGTCATCTAGGGCATGTGATCTCTCTACATTAAAGTTTCATTCGAATCGCTTCACTTGTTTGACCCCTATGCGAGCCACATCATTTCCGGAACTCCCCATTCAAGACCCCCCCCCCCCCCCTGTGGCTGAATACGACTCCGAAACATAAAACCCGCATATCTGACATGTCCTATTCCCGTTCATCAAGTTTGATTAGAATCGGAGCATAGCCTATCCGCAAATGTTCGATTCCCGCTTAACCCCCCACCCCCTATATATACCCTGACCAGATCCGATCCAGACGCCAAATAAAAAACAAAGCCGCGAAAAACTCGGTACTGTTCAACTTGTACCCCTTTCTGTCCATCCGTTTGGTTTTTATGGCACTTGCCTTCCGGCCAAGTGCCATATACCGATCACGTTTCCGTCGGTCTGTCGGTTGGTTAGTCCACTTTTCTCGAGTAAGGGTACTTCCAGAAGTGCTAGGACGATGAAACTTGGCAGGCATATTAGGGACCCGACCAAACTAACTTCGAAATAGTCACTTGCCAGATCCGAACATCATGAGGGGAGGTGAAGGAATCCGGAAAAAAAGGGCATGCGTAACTTTTGTATTGCGTATTTAGGACGTGTGCTTGTTAAATCAACTGTTTTTACGGACAACCGCGGCGCTTCGAGCCGATTCTGTTATTTTTTTTTTCCCGACTGTCCGACAACATTGAGTGGGGGGGGGTCCCACCCCCCTCCCATCTATAGTGACGCCCCTGCCGGTGAGATTCTGGAGACTTATCGGTCGTGAAACCCGGCTTATCTAAGTTTTATTTCTTGTTGCTGCTCAGTCACGAATAAAGCGGCCTTTTAGACGAAATTAACTTGAAGAAAAAGCTGTTACTCAGCCGGGATTTGAACCCAGTACCTTTAGCTTTCTAGGCCTGTGCTCTGCCACTGAGCTACCGAGGGGCCTGTGAACATAGATCGCGAACCACTACCATATTCAGATAGAACCCGGGCATAGGAAAAGTGACCCCGCCGGAAGTCAAATTCATCTGGACAGCCCATATATCACGGGATTGTACAAGTAGGCGTAACCCCTTGTATCATCCGTCCCTTTTACGTTTTTTTTTTTTTTTTTACCTAACACATTTTTTTGTTGTATGGTATACGGTGGCAAAGGGGCTTCTGTGAGTTTCGTATGTTAACCTTTAATAGGTCATTTCGAAAACCGGAACCTGCACCCCTGGCAGTAGTGATTCACGTTTGTAAGCATTATTGAGACGTAAGGGTAGAAACTCGTTACGCTTGTCTTATATTCAGAATCATATGTAGTATTTATTCACTAACGATTCAAGATTATTTTTGTTACGGCTCGGGTTCTTGGCCAACATTAGTCATCATCAATGTGTGTGTCAAGTGCTGAGACGCGATTGATGCATTCACGTCCTTACTTAATCATTTGTGTAACATCGCCCTTCAACTCTATGTGATGTTTGCTGGTGTTGCATGTTTGGTGCAAACACCATCGTTCAGGTCAAGTATGAAGAATTATTAAAGTAAAGCTCTTTTTCAGAATGTCAGCTCTACTTACCAACTTGCCCCTTGCCACTCTGGCTACTGCGGCGACGTCAGTGGGACTTTGGCTTATGCCTCTTCTTCTCTCACTCACGCCGTTCTTGGACTACCTCCCTGGAACCAGACCCAAGTCAATTCCTGTGAAAAAGCTCAAGAGATCATATGATTTCATCGTGATTGGTGCTGGATCTTCCGGCTCTGTTGTTGCCAACAGGTGAGACGCATTTTTTAATTTAATGGACACGTCGTACTTATGATAGTAATACATTCGATTTTAGTAGTTTTCCGTCCGTTCTTGTTCCAGAGATTCTATATTTCACAAGTGTATCATATCTCCTCTATTAGCATCATGGGCTTCCCCAGGGGGGGGGGGGGGGGCGTCTCAAAATTAAAAGTTTTATTTGGAGTTGATTAGATGTTCGATTTAGGGCAAGAAGACATGCTGAACACTTATGTGAAAACAAGTTTCTACCCGGACATGTAGTTCGTCCGGAATCCGGCCAAAACTGGAAAACTGTTGGAAGTCAAAGTTTTATTTCTAGTTGATTAGATAAGCGATTTAGGGGTAAGAAGAGATGCTGAGTCCCTGTGTGACAATCGTATTTTACCCGGACATATAGTTCGACCGGAATCCGGCTGGAATCGAAAAATTTGTTATAAGCTAAATTTCTATTTGAAGTTGATTAGATGCTCATTACTGGGGAAAGAAGATACCTTGATTTCGTCTTTGAGCTTTCTTTTTTCGCCGGACAAGTAGTTCTGGAGTTCGGCCGGAACCGGGAAATTGGCAGAAGTGGCAGGAAGTTTTCGTCAAAACAGATATGACTTATAGGGGTAAACACACATGCTGAATCCAAATCTGAACTTGGTTTTCTCAGGTGATTAGCTATTTGGCCTTAATCTGTTTCTGAATTTTAATTGTAAAAATGTTCAAGGAGTCTGGCGAAGACTGGATCTGGCTAAGACAAGACCCAGTTGTCTGGATCAGATATTGAATTTTTGGGATCCCATCGAAACCTTTGGTCTTGTTTTAGGTGGTTCTCCCAAGAGGCTTATTCCATTCCCAAATTCGGTCGTTATACCGCTCCCTATGTGCTCCTTATTTGTTTCGTTAATTTTTCGGTATAACTTATACTTCTAATGATTGCAGAATTTCAGGAATAAGCACGTCTCCTGACGTGAAAACTAGCCTATTTTTGTGTGCCGTAAATTCAGAATAAATGTACTTTATATCCTATTTAACCCTGGATGGACCCTTTTATCACCAGGCAGCTCTGTGGTTTAATAGATAGCCTTGGGATCGCAGAAATGAACTTTGAACACGAGTGTTTCCAATTTCGCCTGTGGCACATTTAGCAGTCTTCGCTATTTAGAAGTAGGGTACGTCATTTAGTTGGCGTTTGAGCCCCCCCCCCCCCCCCCCCCAATGAAGAAAGGCTCGGGACACCCCTGATTAGCGTTACACTTATTGTCACGCTTGACTAGTTTGTTCTACGTGGAGTACCAGGCTCCCGACCATTGTTCCCGAGATGCTTATGGTCAGAAGACCGGTTAAGCAAATTTTGCCACGTTTCTCATCCAATGCAAGGGATAGGAAAGAAGTTAAAAACATCCGAAGCCTTTGTGTAATTTTCTGTAAGTGTAGCTTACTTTTAAAGTAGCCAATTGTCCCTGGACATCTTGGCAGAAACACGATGTAGCGCAAGGTTGTTGTTTTTTTACTCAACAAAGCAGTCAAAGGCTTGATTGTGAAGCAAGACACGAAGCAGAAAAATAAATACAGATACTAAAAAAATATCTAAGACTTAGTTTCATTTGTTTCCAATCATGATTTAAATCAGAGGTGACGGGATAGTTATGACTTCGTAAAAGTTTTCCGTCTGTCAACAGGATAACCTTCGAAGGAAATGAAATATTTTGTTCGAACTTGGTGTGAGAATTCTGTACGTCAAACGACGGGTCGTGTTCTTAAATGGGCTCCGTCGTCCGAGGAGGGGGCTCAAATTAAGAGGTGAACAAAATTATTTCTAAAAGCTAAAGAAATATTCTGCTGGATCCGTAAACATATTCTTCGGCCAGAATACTGCCGAAACCAGAAAATATTGTTAAAATTAAAAGTCTTATCTGAAGTTGATTAGAGGTTCGATGTAGGGGTAAGGCGCATTGCTAAATTTGTTTTTAGTAGTTCTCCCGGAATCCAGAAAGAACGAAAATTTGGCAAAAGATAATATAGTTCTTTCTTAAGTCTATTAGAGGTGTGCATCGGGGGTAAGAACATGCGATGAGTATACTTCTGAACTTTATTTTCCAAGGCGAAATTTTCCAAAACCCGGAAATTTGGTGGACTCAAAAGGTTAAATTTTTAAGTCGACGGCTGAAATTGTTATTCCAGAGTCGCTATGTCTGAAAGTAACACAGAGAAGGTTAGCTCAACCGTTACAGCATCAGACTGCAGAGCTACAGGTTCTTGGTTTGCATCGCGGTGTCACCAGCTCTTTTGATCTGCACACATTGCTAGAAGTAGATATGAGACTTGGAAAAGACCCGATTGTCTGGAAGGAAAAGTCCAGTAAAGTTTTGGTATGACATATAAACCTTTGGTCTTGTTGAATTAGTACTGAATTAATTAGTTGAATAAGTACTCAACTGTCTATCAGAGCTTCTCACTGCCGTTCGTACATAGCGAGCTTTTCCAGTTTTTTTTTTCTTAATTTTGCTACCACGGACGCCTTATGGAATCAACACAAATAAGATCAAAGGTCTCCATGGGATCCCAAACATTCAATATGTATTGGAATTCTTGATCCAGACAGTCGGTTCATGCAGATTTCTATCTTCGCCAGACCCCTTAAGCATGTTATTATTTATAACCGCTTAAAATGAGCAAAAAATGACACAGTAGAAAGCAGTGCCACCGTACTTTTTGACAAATTACGTCCAAACGGCTAATCGCCTGAGAAAACCAAGCTCATATTCACCATGTGTGTTTATCCCTATATCTCATCTCTAATCGACTTTAGAAAAATCTTTTCCGTTGGCCAACTTCTTTATTTAGCTACTTGTCCACCAGAAACATTCAGTCCAAAAACGGATTCAGCATGCGCCATTACTTTCGTAGCGGCCCTCTAATCAACTACAGAAAGAACTTTACCAATACTAAATTTTCTGTTTTCTCCAGTCCGACAAAAGATAGAGTTTGGAAATGGTGTTCATCTGTCTGTGACCACGATAATTCCCGAACGGAGTGAGATATTTTGAAAGAAGTTGGTGACCCCTTCAGGAAAATGTGGTCATCCAACATAAAAATAGATAGGCTACAAAGCAGATTTGTTCTGAATTGGCATCGAAATAAGTTGTTTTTAAGTGAAAAGACTGGAGTACTGCAATTGCCAAGCCCGTCATTTCACCTTCTGTCAATGCTCACGGTATATGCTCAAACCTTGCCATATGCAGGAAAAATAATAAAAAATCAACTTCTTTTCTGCAAGAATGTTTGAAAAATTAGCCGGTTTTCTACGAAAATGAGACTTCGGCACAATACGAAACTGTGTTCAAACATTGCGCGACAGCCACATATTTCGAGAATCGACCTGTTTCTGCCAAAATACAAAGATTTTAGTACAAAGATTTATTATGTTCGGATTTTGCGCCACAGTGTTAAATTCACGATCTGGGAATTGCCTGTGTGTCATTCTGGTAAACTCAAACGTACGTCTGAGAGCACTGATCTCTGAGGCGGGGAGGAGGCACCCGCACCATCTTCTTAAACCGCTTCTGGGTTTACCACTAATCCCGTGACTAGCCACCCCAAGAAGAGTTATGGGTCAACCAGACAGGCCTTGGCGTATACAGGATCTCACTCTGTTTTCTTCTAGGTTAACAGAACATGAAAACTGGTCCGTTCTTCTTCTGGAAGCTGGTGGTAACGAGCCTCTGATTTCTTCAGTTCCTCTCATTGCTGCACATGTGCAGCTTACCGACTACGATTGGCAGTACAAATCCGAGCCCCAGCCTTCCGCCTGCCTCGGATTTGAGGGTAAGACTTGTCCGAAGGGTAAAGAAACTGTCACATGTCCCCCTTCCAAATGGCCAAGAGTACCACCTACCATTGGATTATCTCGTTAAGCTACCCACTGATCGCAGCCATTCATTGCTCAGTTACAGTAAGGGGTTATGCCCCCCCCCCCCCCCGGTACCAAACCCCCTCGTGAAAAAAAAGACCGAGTACCGCCCCCCCCCCCCCCCCCGAATGCAAATATATAGGAAACATAAAAGTCTTGTTGAAATCTGCAGTTTGAAGCACTATTCCGGCGTAACTTAATGAGTGTCGAGTCCTTCTGTGTTTGGTAGGCTACTCGTACTGATTCTAAAAGTTGTGATGGCCTTTACTCTAGGAAATCGATGTAACATACCAAGAGGTAGGATGATGGGTGGCACCTCCTCCCTCAACTACATGCTTTACGTTCGTGGGAATCGTCGAGACTACGATAAATGGGCAGCTATGGGCAACTATGGATGGGACTATCAGACTGTGCTGCATTACTTCAAGAAGTCTGAAGATAATAGAGAGTATGCAGCTGACACGCAGTATCACGGAACAGGTGAGACGAGCTTTCTTTATTTAAGAGAATGCTCAGTCAGACTTCTTGCCATTTCCTCAGTTAAAAATCCATTGGTAGAGGTTTGTCCTTTACCATCATTGCGTCTAATGCTTAGTTGGTGCGATAGGGGGGGGGGGGGGATTAATGTACTCCATATAAGTAGTTAGTCTACCTCAAGAACATCTGCATGGGTTGTCCTTTACTTGTCGTATTTCAAGACGATGAAATCAACTTCGTTTTTCTAATGGGACCAGTGGGGAAAATTTTATTGGAGCAAAAAGTTTCTTTACCAAACTACTTGGTTCTCAGTTATAGGTGAATGAAGAAATGTTACAATTTTTGGGATCCCAAAACGTAAGTGGAGGGATACCTATGACATCGCAAAAGTTGTCCGTCTGTCCGACTTGGTGTGAGGGTTCGTTGGGTCGTCGGACCGGTCAAGTTCGTAGATGGGCTTTGTAGCTCTACGTTTAGGGGTGGGGGAGGGGATTCAAATTAAGGGACAAACAAAATATTTTGAAACAGCTAATGTGATAGTCGACTATGGGGTAAGAAGACATGCTGAACACGATGGTGAAAACTATTTTGTCATCGGACAAGTAGTTCGCCCGGGATCCGGCCAAAACCGGAAAGTTTGTTGAAAGTAAAAGTTTTATTTGAAGTTGATTAGATGTTCGATTTAGAGGTAGGAAGACATGCTGAAGACGATGGTGAAAATTATTTTCTTGACGGACAAGTATTTCGCCCGGAATCCGTCCCAAACCGGAAAGTTTGTTGAAAGTAAAAGTTTTATTTGAAATTGATTAGATGTTCGATTTAGGGGTAGGAAGACATGCTGAAGACGATGGTGAAAACTATTTTCTCGACGGACAAGTATTTCGCCCGGAATCCGGCCCAAACCGGAAAGTTTGTTGAAAGTAAAAGTTTTATTTGAAGTTGATTAGATGTTTGATTTAGAGGTAGGAAAACATGCTGAAGACGATGGTGAAAACTATTTTCTCGACCGACAAGTATTTCGACCGGAATCCGGCCCAAACCGGAAAGTTTGTCAAAATTAAAAGTTTTATTTGGAGTTGATTAGATGTTCGATTTATGGCAAGAAGACATGCTGAACACTTATGTGAAAACAGTTTTCTACCCGGACATGTAGTTCGTCCGGAATCCGGCCAAAACCGGAAATCTGTTGGAAGTCAAAGTTTTATTTCTAGTTGATTAGATAAGCGATTTAGGGGTAAGAAGAGATGCTGAGTCCCTGTATGACAATCATATTTTACCCGGACATATAGTTCGACCGGAATCCGGCTGGAATCGGTAAATTTGTTATAAGCTAAATTTCTATTTGAAGTTGATTAGATGTTCATTACTGGGGAAAGAAGATACCCTGATTTCGGCCGGTACCGGGAAATTGGCAGAAGTGGCAGGAAGTTTTCGTCAAAACAGATATGACTTATAGGGGTAAACACACATGCTGAATCCAAATCTGAACTTGGTTTTCTCAGGTGATTAGCTATTTGGCCTTATTTCTGTTTCTGAATTTTAATTGTAAAAATGTTCAAGGAGTCTGGCGAAGACTGGATCTGGCTAATACAAGATCCAGTTGTCTGGATCAGATATTGAATTTTTGGGATCCCATCGAAACCTTTGGTCTTGTTTCCAACCGCTTTCTCACGAGTAGATAATCTCACCGGAGTGTGGAAAACGTGGGCTATGCTCCGGGGAATCTAAACCTGAAGCTGAAGTACAGTATACTTGTGCTCCTTAGAACGCTAACTAACTTTCAACTGCGCAGTCTGTGCTGTGTAAACTGTGCGACTGTGCTGCGTGAACAGTACAACCGTGCTGCGTGAACAGTACAACTGTGCTGTGTCCAGGCCCAAAACGCCGATTCAGGTGTTGTTAGGAGCTTGTAATTACCTACTTTGGCTCTGGTATATGACTTTTGTCCCGACAATCGGATGAAAATGTCAGATACCTCTACTGTATGATACTCAGTAGACCTTCTAGTACTGCCAGTCCCTTGCGTTTTATTTGTCCCATGAATTCACTTCCCGCACTGCCCTAGTTGGGGAATGCTCATATCGTCATTTTCATCATCGTGTGGAGTTGGCTAGGGATATTTAAAAGAAATCTCTGAGATTAATATTGAGTTTTGTTCTGGATTAAGCTTCTAGTATACCTTTTTTTTATGGCACTTGAGCTTACTCAAGTGCCATATAGCGATTGTTATTTCTGTCCGTCAGTCGGTCTGTCGGTCTGTCGGTCCCGGTTTTGCTAGTTCGGGCACTTCCAGATAAGCTAGGACGATGAAACTTGGCAAGCATATCAGGAACTGGACCAGATTAAATTAGAAATTGTCGCTTCCTCGATCCGACCATCTGGAGGGGAGTGGAGGGAGGGGGAATCCGGAAAAAATAGGAAAAATGAGATATTTTTAGCTTACGAACGGGTGATCGGATCTTAATGAAACTTAATACATGGAAGGACTTCGTGTCTCAGACCCTCCATTTTAAATCCAGACCGGATCCGGTGACACTGGGGGGAGTTAGAGGGGGAAACCGGAAATCTTGGAAAACACTTAGAGTGGAGGGATCCGAATGAAACTTGGTGGAAAGTACAAGCGAAAGTCCTAGATACGTGACTGATATAACCGGAACGGATCCGCTCACTTTGGGGGAGTTGGGGGGGGGGGGAGAAGTCCGAATTTGTAGTGATCCCGCGAGTTCCGTGCTTCCTGATGTGCTGGGACGATGGAAATTGACAAGCATGTCTGGGACCCGACCAGCTTAAATAGGAAATCATCAATTCCCCGATTCGACCATCTGGGGGGGGGAGTGGAGGGAGGGTGAAGCCAAGATTTGAGGTATTTTTAGCTTGCGAACGGGTGATCGGATCTTGATGAAAATTGATATTTAGGATGACCTCGTGTCTCAGACACCTCACTTTAAATCCGGGCCGGATCCGATGACACTGGGGGGAGTTGGAGGAGGGAACCGGAAATTTTGAGAAACGCTTAAAGTGGAGGGATCGGGATGAAACTTGGTGGGAAAAACAACCACAGGTCCTAGAAACGTCATTGACATAACCGGACCGGATCAGGGCACTGTGGGGGAGTTGGGGTGGGGAACCGGAAATTTTGAGAAACGCTTAAAGTGGAGGGATCGGGATGAAACTTGGTGGGAAAAACAAGCACAGGTCCTAGACACGTCATTGACATAACCGGACCGGATCAGGGCACTGTGGGGGAGTTGGGATGGGGGTCCGGATTTCTAGCGATCCCGCGAGTTCGGCATACTTCCTGGTGTCCTAGGGCGATGAAACTTGGCAGGTATGTCAAGGATCCGAACAGATTGACTTGAGAACAGCCGCTTCCCCGACCCGACCATCGTGGGGGAGTGGGTGGATGGGGAGTCCGGAATCTAGTGGCGTGCATAACTTTTGAACGGGTGATCGGATCTTGATGAAAATTGATATTTAGGATGACCTTGTGTCTCAGACACCTCACTTTAAATCCAGGCCGGATCCGACGACACTGGGGGGAGTTGGAGGAGGTAACCGGAAATTTTGAGAAACGCTTAAAGTGGAGGGATCGGGATGAAACTTGGTGGGAAAAACAAGCACAGGTCCTAGACACGTCATTGACATAACCGGACCGGATCCGATGACACTGGGAGGAGTTGGAGGAGGGAACCGGAAATTTTGAGAAACGCTTAAAGTGAAGGGATCGGGATGAAACTTGGTGGGAAAAACAAGCACAGGTCCTCGACACGTCATTGACATAACCGGACCGGATCAGGGCACTGTGGGGGAGTTGGGGTGGGGGTCCGGATTTCTAGCGATCCCGCGAGTTCGGCATACTTCCTGATGTCCTAGGGCGATGAAACTTGGCAGGTATGTCAGGGATCCGAACAGATTGACTTGAGAACAGCCGTTTCCCCGACCCGACCATCGTGGGGGGAGTGGGTGGATGGGGAGTCCGGAATCTAGTGGCGTGCATAACTTTTGAACGGGTGATCGGATTTGAATGAAACTTGTCTGGTGAGCTATCGCCTCGGACGTTCAGTGTCACGTCCGAGTCGGGTCCGATACCTGTGGGGATGGGGGGGGGGGGGTGGAAAACTCAAGAAACTCTAAAAGTAGAGGGATTGGGACGAAACTTAATGGATGGAACAAGCATTAGGCCTAGATGAAATTGACGGAGCCAGATGGTTTCGGGGCTCTGTGGGGGGAGTTGGAGGGGGTTTCCTGGAATTCCGGTAGTCGTGAGTTAGAATAGTTCCAGATGTAAAACGACAACGAAACTTTGCAGGCATATTAGCGACCCGAATTATCTTGACTTAAAAACCTGACACAACATACCCCCGGAAACTTCCGTTCCTAGATCCGAGCATTTTTGGGGGAGCAAGAGAAGAGAAATATGGACTTCTATAAATTGCGAACGAGTGGTCTGATTCGAGTGAAACTTCATGGGTGATACGAATCGATGGCCTCGACATGTAAAACATGCGTTCGAACCATATGCGACCACGATTAGGGGAATTGGGGGTGGGGGGACTTTTGACATGCACAAAAACCAAACGGATGGACCGAATGAGATGCAATTCGACAGTGCCGAGTTTATGCGGCCTAGATTTGTTATTTGGTGTCTGGGCCGGATTTTGCCAAGGTAGGGGGGGGGTACTGGAAACTTGCTGATAGGCTAAGCTCCAATTTCAGTCAAACTTGATGAGGGAATTAAGAGATTGGGCCCGAACCGGCTCCGACAACGTTGGTGGGAAGGGGGGGGGGGGTACCGGAACATTCCAAAAATGCTCAGATTCGAGTGAAACTTGGTAGATGGTATAAACGAAGATGCTTTAGGTGGTCGATTTTTTTTTATTCCGGACCAGATTCGGCCACGGTAGGTGGAAATAGAGTGAGTACCGGAAATCGTGTAGCACGTCTAGGGATCAAACAAATGGATTTATTGGGATGAAAGTTTGAACAGTCATGTGCATTTGCAATCGAGACGATGCCGGAACTGCTCAGAAATGAGTGAAACTAAATATCCTATTTCTATTTCCGAACCGCCTTTTTGGATGGCGGGTGTATTTTGTGACGTTTTCATCTACTTTCTTGTATAGCCTACTCGTACAAGTGCCATATGAGCTCGTAGCTCTTGTTTTTAAAGAAAAAGTGTGTCTACTTTCTTGTTACTTTGTTTAGTAAATAATTCAACTTTAAAGCTAGGTAAAAAATAAAAAATAGGCAAAAGTGAAAATAAGGTGGTCCTTATAGTAAAGCAATTAGCTTTATAGACAAATTGCATGACGTGGAATAAGTATAACAAGGATATACATCTGCAAATATAAGGTTTGAAGCCAAGCTGACCATTCATTTCAAATAAAATCGAAAAAAAAGAGATTTTAGGGGTTTTTCTTGATCAGCTAGTTTACCCCTCCAAAGTGATGTGCGAGGGATAAATAAAATTTCAGATATTTCGGTTGCACTTCCGGAAAACCATCCTCAGCGAAAGAAACAAAACTAAATCATAAAATCCACCACAATCACAACAGAAAAACGATGCGGGACCAACAGACAATAAGACGACATGTAACTAACCAGAAGAACCATGCGGACCGAACGTCATGCAGATAAAAATAAAATAACGAAAGATAAGATGTGCGTACGTTCAAAGTGTATATGTACGAGTCTGATTATTTACAGTTCTGAATTCTCTGGATATTTACAATTTACCGTCCGTCTGGGAAAGCGCAGAAGCTTTCCCCCAGAAAGCGGCCCACTCCAAAAATCCATAATATTGCTTGACCACTTTGAATAAAACCTTCCACAGAACCGATGGTAATCCTTTTTTCTATTTTTTCTATTTTATTTATACAACTGCCAATCCTGAACACATCCATCCGAAGGCATTCCCAGTGGTCTCGTTGTTTTCCTACCCAGGAGTCCACAGGAAGTGACTACCTCTAATTCTTCAGTTCCCCTCGACCTACCAAGGTCGAGACCTACCACTACTGAAAAGTAAAACCTGGCCTCCAAAAACAAATAAAAGACTACCAAGGAATTCCCAGGGAATGGTCTGACTGGGATCCCTACAAAACGGTTAGTCTTACTTTAATCGGACTACTCTTCACATTGACAAGGCTACCCCTCCCCACTGCCGTACTGCTGATGACGTATTTCCTTTCTGTTCTGTGGTTACGTCCGTCCTTAGTTACGTTATTTATCCTTATATTATTTCACATCCACGCTTTCCCATCAGGTGGATTCCTTAGCGTACAGCAAGCACCGTACAGAACACCACTAGCCCAGGCTTTCCTTCAAGCGGGACGTGATCTTGGCTACGAGGTCCGGGACGGAAATGCTGAATTTCAGACCGCATTTATGCTTCCCCAAGCAACCGTGAGAAACGGAGAACGGCAGTCCACTTCCACAGCCTTCATCAAACCAATTCTGAAGAGGAAAAATCTTCATCTTTCTATGTACTCTTACGTTCTAAAGGTAAGCACATGCTGCGCAGTTTTTTCAGATTCTGTTAACGAGTGGTGTTGTAGCTCTCCTGGACTCTTTTGGAACAGGCATGCAATGCACTTCATCCTATGACTCTCGTCATGTTATATTACGATAATCTCCATACAGAAAGTAAGCAGTGGATATAACTTCATGAAGTGCATAGAACCTCGGAGGTTGATATCAAACAAGTAGTTATATTGTGATAATGAGTTTTGTGGAGGTTGATATCATATCATATCAGCCTCCAGAGAGAATGATACGGGACCGTATTGACCTCCGCAGAAGTTCATCGAGCACTTTTCCTCAACTTCTGAAAAGTAGGACCTGACGTCACAAAAAACAAAGAAAAGACATCACCATCGGAAAGTGAAACAATAAAAAAACAATACAGAAAAAACTGTTTTTAGTGTTGGCTCTTTTTTCTGACAGAACCTCTGACTTTTGGAAAAAAACAGTGACATTCTGACGCCTATGAAACTAGATCCTTTTCACCAAATATCAACGAGAAATCTCGCCTTATCATCTTCGTACTATAAGCCTCCATTTATATGATTATTTTTTGCATCTACTGGTAAAGAACCGGTAGTAGAATTTCTGGCTCGCTGTTCGTTCGTTCGAAAATTCTCTTCGAAAATGTTATAATAACATACCTATAGCCATCTCAGTTGATATGGGAATAACAAGCTCGAAGGCCATTTAAATATATATATATTTATATATATTTCGTACCCTGCCTCGACGTTGGCTCGGACAATATTTTCAATGTTCTCATTAAAGGTTAACTTCTGATATCGAGGTTGAGGTTAGGTTAGAAGTGCCAGGCTAGAAGTGGTACAAAATAGATATTTTAAACGAGTTCTAGGGCTATCATAGAAGAGTTGTAATTTAGTTTGAAAGGGTGGTCTACGATTATTTTCGTTGCGTAGAAGTAGACCTTTAAAAGCTGCGTTTTTAGAGGCTCTCAGAGACCCTTGAGGTGATTCATAGCCACTCCAGATAAAAAGTATCCTTGACCAATGCGTGATATCTGACAAATGGTGTGAAGGCCAGGGTCCAGGGGCCACCCAAGGCGAGGTAAGAAGGTGGTTCAACTGGTCCTACAAGATTAAAAAAATTCAAAAATGGCACCACGAGAAGGATTCTAAATCATCGATGTATCTTTACGCTAAGGCCAAAGAGTGTTGGGGTTTAGAAATGTTTTTTAAGGCATGGTTATCTTCGGAGAAATTAAAATTGACTGTTAGCGCTGCAAGTGATAGCCTCCCCCTGGGAATTCCGAGAAAATATGTGCGAATGTGTGGAACTGAATGGTTTGAAAGTTGAAATATTTGGGGAACAAATTTTCGGGGAAGGTTGGTCGGTAAAGTCTAAGGAGAAAAATTTGTTTGGCGTAGGCAGCTTGGAAGGTTTTTGCGGATAGGCTGGAAGCATAGAGAAGAGCTGTTGTAGATAAGATTTATTAGAAGAGTTGATGTTTGTTTTTTATTTATTTTGTATGCGATGGCCCTCGGGCTCTAAGCAAACATATATCACATCATTGTTGGCTTTAATAAATTAATTATTATTATTATTATTATCATATCCGAAAATAAGACTGATGCGACCATTGAAAATAACCTATCCGAGCCGAAGGAGAGGTCGGTTATGGAAATATCTATCGAGCCGGAGGATTTCAAATGACATGTTAACAACGTAACTCTTTCGAACAGAATAATTTTTTTTAGTTAGGACTTAGTCTTCTTTTGTTGTACTTTTTCGCTACTGGACTACTAGCAACCCAAGCCTACCGTGGACCTACTAAAATTACCCACTTCCTGTTTCTATCAATACGGTCTTTTACATCTTAGGCATCAAGATGTCCTCTAACGGTCGCAGAGTCAAAATCAGTCAAGCCAGTTAGTCGCTAGATGGCAACTGTCAAAACTGGGTGTTGCCAACGGTAGCAAAATTCTGCGATTTGTCACAAATGTTCAATTCTATGGCAAAGTGAGCCAGAATTCTGCGACCGGTTCCTTACTAGTAAATACAAAAAATGTAGCAAAAAAGCTGGGACATATAAATATGAAATTGACAAAGTGAGATTTCTCGATACTAGGTTGTAAAAAGTACCCAGATTGATATTCTACAGAATGTCACTGTTTTTTTGCTGCCGCCAGTCACAGGTTCTGTCAGAGAAAGGTGGAAACACTTACCAATAACAAAATCACGTGTTGGCTCTTGAGAAAACCAAGAATTTATCAGAGAAAAAAGACAGTGATCATGCTGAATAACTAGCTTTTGGGCAGCAAGGGATGGTAGGGTGTTGTTTCAGTTGACAGGTTGTATTTTCAATGGAATCTGATTGTGACAAGATATTTTCGAATTTTTTTTATAATTTCTTAAGTGTTTCTTTTTTCTTTCTTTTTTTTATACTGAAAGTAATGCTTTTGATTCATTGTTTGGAGTTCAGCTTCCACTTTTCAGTATTTGAGGAAAAGTGCTCAGTGAACATCTGCGGAGGCTGATACGGCTTCGTTCAGCCTCTCTGGAGGATGGTACGATATCGTATCAGCCTGCACAAAAGTAAATTTCGTAATATAACTTACTGTGGGACATAGGAAGATATGCATTGCATAACTGTTCGAGAAAAGTTGCAATCCGATATCAAGCTCGATAACAACTAACTGTGGGATGTATGGTTAATCGGTTATTTGTTAATGGTTCTGTTCGAAAAGGCTATAACAATTAACGCACCTCCACCTCGGTTGATTTCAGAATAACAAGTTCGACGTCCGTTTAACGGGAGTGCTCGGTAGGTATTCTTCACAGTTTATGCCTCGACTTTGGCTCGGATAGGTTATTTCCAATGGCCTAATCAGTGTTATTTTCGTTTCTGGACGAGCAAAAGCCTAAAAATAAAACCCTGGACCGGATTCAGTCTCCTAAACCTTACAATTCTAACGCTCCCGAATCAGAACTTCGACAAAATCTATTTATGCGGATTTAACATTTTCGTTGGGTACTGGCCCCTTGCCCCGGAACAGTGTGCTCCAGTATTCAGGAACTTTGCAAATACGACGCGGCATATCCTGACGAACACTTCCAAATAATTTGGGATATGTATAATTTATGCAATACCTTTTTCCATTGTTTATGCCACTTTGATTACAGGAAAAGAAACAGGAATCAGGAAGTGGAGGTTTGAGTCATTCTTTTTTTCAAGCAGAAGAAAACTTCAAGAAGTAGTATTTGATCTTAAATTGCAGGTTTTGGTCCATCCTCTAACGCTACAAGCGTACGGGGTCCAGTTTGAAAAAGAAGGAGCCATATATGAAGTGTTTGCTACGAAAGAGGTCATCATCTCTGCTGGAACGATGAACTCCCCCGCTATACTTATGCGTAGTGGTATTGGACTGAAAGACCATCTGAGAGACATGGAAATCCCAGTGATCGCTGATTTACCAGTTGGGAACAACCTACTTGTAAGTAAATACGTTAATTGTATGGGAGGAGAGGAACGATGGGTCAGACATCTCTCTTTTAAGGACCTGTCTGTCATTTCAGTGCTTTACACCCACGGTAACGTCTCCCTAGACGAGCTCCCTCTTTACAAAAAGAATTGTTTTATTTAAATTGTTTGCTTTTCAGCAAAAGCCGATAACCTTTTTTTTTTGTCGTGAAGCATCGACGATTTTTTTACGATGATTTTTTATGACGATTATTTGGAGTGAATTTCTCAGCATTTAACCACCATGTGCGTTTGTTTTAAATCTGTCAGAAGCCAAACGTGTATTTTTTCGTGAAGCCCGGCAGATATAATTTCATATCCTGCCTCGACATCGGCTCGGACAGGTCATTTTTAATGGCCGTCTCATCGTTATCAAGGGTCAGATTGTGACATCTAGGTTGATATCGGAAAATAACACCGACACGGCTATTGAAAATAAACTATTATAACTTTGTCGAACAGAATATTTCCATAGGTAGGATATAGTCTTCTTGTGTTGTACTTTTTTGCTACTGGCCACCCAAGCCTACTGATTTTACTGTGATTTCTCATCATGTAATCGCGGTGCGCATTTGCTTTAAATCTATCGAAAGAAAACAAGTATTTTTTCTCGAAGCCCGGCAGATATTTTTCATATCCTGCCTCGACGTCGGCTCGGAGATGTACCAATGTACTATTTTTTGCATTATATCATTATTATTATCAAGAGACCTAATTTCACGAGGTCACTATGAGTATTTTCGAAAAATAACATTACCGAGCCGTTTTACTGTGAGAAGGTCATTTCTAGTAAGAGCTCTAATTTAAGGGGGGGGGGGGACGGGATCGGGCAGCTATACCAGGCCCGTAGCCAGGAATTTATTTGGGGGGGGGGGGGGGGGGGTGGGAGGGGGGGGGGGGGGTGCCTTTCGAGGGGGGGGGGGTTGCCTGCTGGTCGGGCTAAGAAGTACACAAAACACATAGGGAAAAGCCTATGAAAATCGTTATTTTTGTATGTTTCGAGGGGGGGGGGGGTCAACCCCTAATTCCCCCCTGGATACGGCCCAAATCGTTATTTCTGTATATTTCGGGGGTGGGGGGTCAACCTCGTAATCCCCCCCCCCCCCCGGATATGATCCAACGTAGTATTTTAAGTAAATATAGATAAAAAAGAAAACGCGTATTGTTCGTGATGGATCGTGTCGAGGTACTGTTCCTTTCTTCTTATTTTTTGTTTTGTTGTCACATATTTAACCTTAGCAACATTGTAAACGAAAATCTTATAAAACAACAAGAGAAAAGAAAGAGCTCACAGGACCACCTGCTTGCTTTGTGATCTGTTACAATCAGGTTCTTCGCACGAGACGTTCAGAATAGGATAGAGGGGTTGCTCACTCCCAAAATGGTTGTACAGTGGTGCCCAGCCGGTGCCAGCGGTGCCCAGGGAGGGTGTACAGTGGTGCCCAGAGAGTGAGCAACCCCTAGAATGGGATATTCCCTGGACCACTTAATATGTCTGTATATAAATATTCTTTGAGCCCAAGCTGACTTTCAAACATTTATTTAAAACAATGTTTAGAACGGATACGTCAGCTACGATTCTTCATCAGCGATATTTCGGCCCTTCTTGGCAAGGGTCCTCGTCAGGCTGTCAATCCTCTGGTTCAACTTCGGGGAAGGAAACAAACCTGTAATTTTACAAGATTACACTTTGGGGAAGGAAACAAACCTGTAATCTTACAAGATTACAGGTTTGTTTGGCTGACCCTTGACAAGAAGGGCCGAAATATCGCTGATGAAGAATCATAGCTGACGTATCCGTTGTAAACATTGTTTGAATAAATATCTGTATATGTTTCACAACTTGATTTGTAGCATGGCAAGCATGATAGTACGGCATCTGTCCCAGGCAAATCGTCCTCAGCCCAACTGTGCCAAAAAGAACGATTGTTCAACTCTAGCCAGCAGTGCAGGATTCAACTCTGTGAAAGACTCTAGGTGGTCGAAGCGTCGGGACCCCGCTCGTTACCTCCTGAAGTTGCTAGGTTGATTGACCGTCACAACTGAGAATTACACGTGCGTCTTGCATCGAACATTTTTGAAGAAGCTTGAATATTAATTGACACTGAGTGGATGAGGAGGTGTAGCCTAAAAAGTAGAAATCTATAAAAACAACTGCTTGGAAAAGATGCTGCGAAGGGTTTAAGAAAAAAGCTTGATTGTAATTTTTTCTAAGGATCGGATCATTATTATTCTGATCCGTTACCGCCAGAGCAAAATAACACTAAGGAGTAGTGCCAAGACCTATGCTTTCCATACTTTGCAAACGGGCCATATTCGTTGCGCCACCCTCTAGGCTAGTGGCATTTAAAGCGAGACATACTTGTGGGTTTAGAAATTTCTAGTAAAGCAAAGGTGCGGTCTGCAAACACCAAGGAAACAATGGAGGCTGTATAATTTTTTTGCTATGTTCAGAATATGAAGTTATCGGAGCCAGCACTGGTGAACGGCTGAACGAGTTCAAGTAGGGTCGTTCTATATTGCCAGTTTAGCTAGTGTCGCTGCTATTCGACTCTGTGTCACTTTTTTCAAGTCTTGGTGCTACTCTTTAGTGTTGTTTCGCTCTGGTTACCGCAGGGCTTCTGAATGAGCGTGGCTAAAACACACAGGTGATACTCTACCTATTTCGTAATCCGGTAACTAATAGCCACACGACAACTTTCTTTTCGCACGGCTACTACATAGAATTCTATGTTATTGCTACTGTGGGCGGATAAAAGTAAACGGATCGACCCTAGTTGCACTGTAATTCAATATTAGTCGTGAACGCTCGTTTTCAAGTATTATCGTGGAGTTGTCACTCAGAGTATTTTTTAACATCCATGTTATCACCCAAGCATTACCTAACTGTCACGCATTAAGGGATCAAACGACAATTTTCGTGAAAATGAGTTATTGATACTAGGGTTATGGATCTGATTAGCTCATGCATCTATGTAAATTTTTCAGAGCCCTACGACAAGCCGTTCCCAAGTTACGCGAGTTGCTCAGAAGATCTAACCGCCCCGAGAACGGTCAAAAACAGCTAAGCGACATTAAAATCATTAGTATATCAATATTTCTGTTTAATTTTATTTTCCTGTATACACTGGATCGAAAGATATTGCTCGCCGTTAAATTCATCAGAATCAGTTGAAAAATAGATTTGAAACTTTTTCTCTGCTCCTAAACGTTTTGAAAAATGTCGCCACCAGTTAAAGCGTGTCAGTGATGATTAGCTTCCTCAGCGCTAGGATAAGCCGTTATGAGTTAGAAACGGAGTAGGACACTGAAATTTGATTTGCCTATTATTTACAATGTTTTCAGGATCATTTGGGTTCTGGTTGGCCAACTTTTCTAATAGAAAAACCCTACTCTCTCGTTCCAAAGCGAGCCTACAACCCGGCGTCTCTCCTCGACTACCTCCTGCGGCGGAATGGCCCCGCGACAATTTTGGGTGGCGTGGAGGGGCTCGCCTGGGTTAAATCCAAATACGCCAATCAGAGTGACGATTACCCTGATATTCAGCTACACTTTCTGTCTGGATCGGTGGCAACCGATGGCGGAGCGCAGTTCAGAAGAATGAGTGGTCTGAGTGAGCGACTTTGGAAGGTAAGATGTGACTAGGAGCGTGTTTCACCCTACTAGTAAGGAAGTAATTTTTTTCTAACCCGCGATTTTGAAAAAGCGGAGTAAATGAAAATAAATAAAACACAGAAAAAGACACTTAATTTTTAATCTTCACCCAGGAACCAGTGGATGACGTCGTGCGCTGGTTGGGCCTGTTGTCCATGATTTTTGAAAGCGATGAGGAAACATCCAAAAGGGTAACACTTGCATCTTGAATTTTGAACTTCTCCGTCAATGTATGATTATAACATAATTTCGACGAGTGGACAGGTGCTTTGCATATTTGAAATAACATGATCTCATCTTTTTAATCTCCTTCTTTCGCAGAATATGAGTGATACCAAAACGAAATAGTATAGAAGGAGCGCAGAAGGTGCAGTAGAAATTAATACTTGCGGTTGCTAGTATGCATGACGTCACAGATCCTGGCTTTTCGGCGTCAAGGCTGGAACGCATGTTTCTATTTTTGTCGAAATATCGTGCCTGGGGCTGATCAGGCCAATCCCGACACATGAATCGTAGTTACCACGTGCGCTCCCGAGCGTGGTAAGCAGGTACTTACTATTTTGAGAAGGTTGGAACGGTCAGCGTAGTAAATTTTCACGAGGCTGGAACGAAAATAGTAACTACTAGTTGCAGTTAAAGGGGTAGAACACGCTCCCAGTTCACAAGAAGTGGGAAGATGCGGCCAATTTTCTCGTGGGATCAGCGCAGATTAATTGGGTGACGTAAACTCGGGATGTTTAGTTTCGTTCCGAATTTCTGAGTGAGAATTTGATACGTTTCCACGTTATCGATGTTGCTTCCCGCTGCCATTATTGCCAGATTGGCCCATTGTTGTGCAAGAGATGTCTCCGACTCAATCGACGTTCCAATGGTGTATCTCATCATCCGTGTTTGTGCAATACGACATTATGAAAGCTACAAAACGTCCTTCTGGCTGGTGAAAAAAGTGTTTAAATAAAACATGACGGAAAGGTTACGTCGAAGGCAGATACAAGAGGTTTGCAAAAATTAATATAAAAAATCATCACATGGGGCGAAATTTTAAATGGTGAATATGACCGTATCTTTATTTCAGGAATATTATGAGCCGCTGTCCTTCCAAGAGGCGTTTTCCGTTATTCCGATTCTCCTTCGACCGAGATCGAACGGGTATGTGCGACTTCGTTCGGCTGACCCGTATGACAAGCCTCTGATCTTCCCAAACTACTTGGTCGATGAACAGGACTCCAAAATACTCGTGGATTCTATAAAAATCATCCTGGCGCTGGCTGACACTCAGGTAATATTTTGTCTAGCCTTACCTGCCAGTTTTCCACTGATTAGCATCACTACCCAAACCTTAGGCACACAAACAAAATTAGTGTCATATATACATAAATATATGTATTAATTAAGCCACAAAAATACTCACTTTATCTTACATTCATGACTCGAACTAACTTACTACAGGTCAACTACAGATCTAACTAACTTTCTGCTAGGTCAATCATTCTTGTGAACAGATGTCCAAAAGCAATTATAAATTAAGGGGTCCGAGGCTTTAGGATACCTATGAGTACCTCACAGCTCATCTACCCCATACTGAAATAGCCTACCCCTTATTTATAAGTAGTGAACTGATAGACAAAAATGCTCCTCAGCCGGGATTGGACCCATGACCCTCTGCTTACATGGCAGTCACTCTACCACTGAGCCACCGAAGGGCTTGTGAACAGAGGTCGCAAACCACTACAATAATCTGGTAGAAGCCGGCCATAGGAACAGTGATCCCGCCCGAAGGCAAATTCATCTAACCAGTTCACATCCCCATATCACGGAAACTAATAATATAGATGGCGCTTTACACAACGGATTTGTACCGTGACCAATACCATAATCAATTTTTCGAGGGATCCTAGACTTCTAAATTATATTCGAAAAATTGTTTATGGTATTGGTCACGGTACAAGTCCATTGTGTAAAGCGCCATCTATATTACTATCCCTTATATTTTGAAAGCTCCTCACATCTTAGGAACGTATGGCCTAGCACAAGCCCCTTATTGCCAGTTTTACAAAAAGGGAAAATTCTTCAGAATCTTCAAAATTCTGAATATTTTTCTTCAGACGTTGTTTGAGGTCCGAGAGATCACTTTTATGCCACGTCGCCTCAAATGCCATGCATCGATCGCTTTCACGTCGGTTGGTCTGTCACATGGTCCGGTGATTACGAGATAGATAGATAGATCTGAATATTTTGGAATGGGTGAACCTTGATATGTGGTTATAGCAGGAGTCTCAAGTTCGGGCGCCGCTTACAGAGCCAGGTCGGATCCGGTCACGTGTGAGGAGCAATGTAGTGGAACGCGTAAGTGACGAACGGGAGAAGGGGTGGGGATGAACTTTGTAGGGAGAAAAATCATCAGTACAGATAAGCCACATGCAAGGCACTGCGGGGAGAGCTGCAGGGGGGGGGGGAGGGGGGTGATTATGTAGTAAACATGGGTACTGAACGGGTTGCGACATTGGGTTTTATTATTTGTATTGTTCTTCCCCAAGTAACTTGTTTTGACAATAACCATTAAGTCGTTACAAATTTAATCGCTCTTTATTTTTGTCGGTTGTGGGCAGGACGCGCGCAGCTGTCTGGCGTACGTGAACTTCGGACTTGATGATAACTGATACGACAAAGCGCATATCTTTCGGGGGGGGGGGGGGGGGGGGGGGGGGGTAACGAAAAGAAAAAAAGAAATAAGCTGCTTTTCCGTGGGTTGAAGTTGCTTTACTTTATACTGAAATGAAATGTTGTAATCCTTGGCATGAATCTCTTATAAGTGGACCTTCGATCAACCCTGTCTGAACTAGATGATATTAGAGTTCGATTTTAACAAGTATATTCCGAAGGCTTATATCCTTGAAGGTTTCGTTTTCCTCCTGTCGGATAGTCATGACAAAAATAACAGTTTACTGTTATGTCTGCGACATGGTATCAACAGTTCATGGGGTTCCGTCGTTCGTCGTAAATTCAAGGAAAATTTTGTGTCGCTTGTACTTGTGAATGAAAGAAATTCTGTCACTCACTAGACAGAAAGGGAAATAACGCAGTACAGAGAAAGGAAGAAAAACTACACTGAGCTTCCAATAACGAAATGCATACAAGGTGAAACAAAACTAGTAAACCAAGAAAAGAATATTCGGGCTTTTTTTCTTAGATGGAAAGCAAATCACTTGAAGGCTCTAGGCACTGGACGGCAATTTCGAACAAGAGTTAGCGGGCAAAAATTTTACAGTAAGTAACGTTGATGAAGAAATTAACCATATTTGAAATAAGAAGTCATGAGACGTTAGAACTCTTTACTTCTTAAAACGTCAAAAATTCCCGAGAGGTTGCAAATACAAGGAGACCAAAATCTATTATAGAAGTTATCAAGGGCTTTTCTGTTTTACTAATGGAGTCGTGAACAGCAGAAGTTCTGGTTTCGCAGATTATTTTTTAGAGACCGAGCAATGTTGATGCCAATCCTTTTTCTCGTTGGGGAACTGGGGAGTTCTTCGTTTTGAAAAAAAAAATGCGTTAGCCCAGAGTAAACGCCCCCCCCTTGTACTGATCAATTGCTCGATTTTAGGCTTTCAAAAGCATGGGTGCTCGATTCTACGCCCAACCCTTTCCCGGGTGTGAACACCTCCCATTGTGGACTGATGACTACTTTGCGTGCTGCAATCGACACCACTCGTCCACACTGCACCACTTTACAGGCAGCTGCAAGATGGGCCCATCTACAGACAAAACGGCGGTGGTCGATCCGGAACTAAGAGTCTATGGCATCAAGGGTCTTCGCGTGATCGACTGTTCTATCATGCCTACTGGTCCAAGCGGAAATACAAACGCACCAGCAATCATGGTTGGGGAAAAGGGGGCAGATATGATTAAACAGTTTTGGTTTTCTAGAGGTTAGTGATGCTTATCTATCGCATGTTGATGTTGAAAATAAATCGAGAACGCGAAAAGTCGTGTCGATATCGTCTGCTTATTTCTCATCTGCGAGGCAAATAAATAACAAGAAATGGTCTAATCTGAGTCTTGGAGACCTGACCGAGATTCTCTGATCGCTAAATACGGCAGAGAAGTAGTTTTCTTGTCCCGCTAAAGCTTGGTACAAAGAGAATACAGATCTGCATTTGCCGTTTCGTGAATGTCAACTTCGCGTCGCGCCGTTTCGATTTCTAGTCGAATTGTTGGCGTCGCACCGAGTAAAATATTCGCTTCCTCTAACCGTTCAGACACGCTCGATGAGTGTCGTTTAATGGCAGCCAACATCTAGCTGGATGGCGAAATTGCCCGTCCACCTTTTCACGCGAAATGGCCATTGTGCTGAATGGCATCAACGTCAATACACGATGATGATGATGGGACGTAACATCCAACAGAGCCATCCACGCTAAAAATATCCCCTTAAAAAGGGAGATTAAATCCTTATTATGACAAAGCTCATAAGGGATAACACAAGGATGCGCGGTTTCAACAGACAAAACCTGGGATGTAATCTTTTGTCGCGATAGACGTTATGCATGAAATATTATGTATCATTGCCAGGGAGAGCCGAAAAACTGCCAAAAAAGTATCTGCTGACTGTTTGGTTTGTCGTCATGATATCGGAAAATCCAGCAGATGCTTTTTGGAGTTTTTTCGGCTCAACTCGGCAATTACGCTCGGATTTTACGCAGTGAGGAAAACCTACCATAAAACTGTGGAAACCAAAATAGTTCCATAGTCTGTTTGTGGACACGAACACGATTTGACCTCGGAGAAAGCGCACCGCGCTGCCCTTCCCATAAGTAGACAGTTTTTGCAACATCTTATCGAAAGACACATAACAAGCAAGCTACGTGGTCACTGCGATATCAACGCTGTTATACCGTAAGGTACTAGTGACATTTTCTTCTGAAAACAAGTTATTGATTCAGCTCGTACCTAGGGCTCAAGCTCCAAATCCTGTACAATTTCAGAGCTATGGGACTAACCTGGCAGTGCTTGTTATGCATAACGTTTGTCGCGACAACAACCGCGCATCCTCGTGTTGTATCTTATGAAACTTCTGACAATGTAGTTGTTAAATTAGTATAAGGAAATATCAAGAATTTAGAATGTCCAGTTATGGCAAACCGTCAGTAGAGAAACCTCCGCGGTTCGAATGATCTGACAGTCCGTAAATTCCACGATTTTCTTACCCTTGTACAGGAGGTTAACACGTGGTTTGAGGGCACATAAAACCGTTTATATCTCCAAGTAGCCAGCCGGGTGTGTCCTCTCCGCATAAAACACAGAATCCAGGAACCAGATCTAATGAATGTGGGGGAGGGGACCGGAAATCTTGTGACATGCTTCGAGCATATGCCCTAGGTAGGTCAGTGACAGAACTGGACCGGATTCGGCCGCGATGGGGGAGTTGGAGGTGGGTCTGGAATTCCGGTGATCGCCATGATAATTTTCGCCTCAAGGTTTTTGCTTAGAAATGAACATCGAGCTGCCTTAAAGTGCGCATCGTAACCTCAAAGTGAAAAAATACTTTTGACCAAATGTTGTATATTAATGATCCGCAAGGGCCCGTGGTTGTTTTTGCCTCAAGGGTTTTGCTTACAAATGAATTCCTTAAAGTACAAAAAATACCTTTCAGCAGAATATACATTTTCATGATCCCGGTGAGCCCATCATCATTTTTGCCTCAGTGGTTTGGTTTTCCGATGAATTTCTAGTACCCTTAAATTGTGCATCATCATAGCCAAATGGAAAAATTTAATAATTTTTACCAAACGGTACATTTCCGTGATTTCCAAGGGCCCTTGGTCATTCTTATCGAAAGGGTTTTGCTTACAGTATGAAAACAAACCCACGAATTGGCAAAATTCCTACTTTCATCCTCTGACTCAGCCTTGCAAGTGCCACATGAGCTCTTGTTTTTATTTGAAAGGAGCTCCGGTCGTTCGTTTGTCAGCTTAGTAAACAACAGGTCAGGATAGCTCCTTAAGACTTCTGTATATCGGAACGGACGTTTCATATCATTATTTATTTATTTATCACCCGTCATTTCAAACAGAAAAGGGACGGAGTACAAAAACGAAAAGTTACCCCAGTTACCCCACGAGTTACGCTTAAGCCTAGCAAAATAAGTTCAAAGTTAAAGAACTGTTTCAAGTGATATAGAGGTCAGAGATGGGCGAATCCGTATGCAGGATTTGTCCTTTTGGCCGGATTCTAATCTGGATTCGAATATTCTGCTTGTCAGGCTGGATTTGGATTCGGACTTCAAACCTTCAATTCAGTTCAATTCATTTTAGTTTCAGCATTTTTTTTTAACGAAACAACAAACATATCGCTCACAAGAAGGGCACAACCGTGTCCTGTGCGGGAATGCACAACTTTTACTCACCTCATATTTGACGGTACAAAACGGATACGTCAGCTCCATTTTATTAGAGCTACAGTACGGAACTTCAAATCGCCCATACATGACGCCGACAAGTATCCATCTTAGCTGGAAAGAAGAAGAAGAGACAGGCGACTCCAAAACCAAAATGCAGAAGAATCTCTACCCTTTCGACAACCCAATCAAACAGCAAAAACAGCAGCCCTGTCGAGAATGAAATCACAGCACCAGCTTTATTTTCACAGAAGAAGTTCATAAAATTAGACATACAAGAAAGAATCTTTAATTGTTTTTCCACAAGTTCATTTTCCAGCTTGAGCGGCTTGAGCCTGAAGAGGACCCTTGCCAAGAAGGGCCGAAATATAGCTCTAATAAAATGTAGCTGACTTATCCGTTTTGCACCGTCAAATATGATTCGCAGTCAGCTTGGGCTGAAGCACTATCCTTTTACTCACCTATTACAAACGATGACACACATTTCTCGTCTTAACCTTCTCATATTTGTTTTTCTTTAACCCCCCCCCCCCCCCCCCCCCATGCACTTAACCCAGCCCTCATTCACTGATAATAGTAAAGAAACATTCATCCCAAATAAAATTCCAAATAAATAACCTAACTATCCAAAACATAATTTACATTTTTAAACCTATTTTTAAACAAAAACTCTGTCAGTCCGTTGCGGAATCTTACGAATCCGCTCATATTTCTAATCAGCATACTTCCAGTTTCCGTTTCCCATTTTTACACAGTGGGCTTACGCAAACCAGTTTTTTTTTTTATCCCCACCACCAACCATCCTTAGTGACATATCACATTATGTCATGTGATCACTTAGACATCAGTACTTTCTGCCACCTCTGATTTTTAAACTATAACCTGTGTACAAGATTTGATTTTTTGTGAAGGTCGGATTCGAATCCTCAGCCTGAAAAGGTGGATTCGGATTCATACCTAGCCCTGGATTCCGATTCGAATCCTTTCATGATCGATTCACCGATCTCTGGTGCTTATTTGAACACTGAACGCAAACATGATGTCAGCGAAACGGCAACTGCTTCAGCTTTCTTCTTCCATTGGGATATTTTTGTTAGTTTGAACGCTACCTACTAGGTGAAATTGCGCGTCACTTAGCAAAATATAAAAATTTGAAAGAAGAAGTGGGATCAGCAAAGGTTTCGAAGTCCAGTTGAAATATGATAAAACTGGAGATTAAATATACGTTTAGCATTTTGGAATAAAAGTTGTCTGGTATGAGTTTAGTAATTTTCTTCCTTGACCGTTCAAGTAAGCATACAAGTAGTTAATTAAGTAACCTTGACTAGATACAGATCGTGAGCCATTCGAAGAGACACATTTTAGACTCTGTTGCCGGTTCAAGGGTTACTTTAACACGTCTGTACTAATTGAGCATAAGTGGAGGGTATAAAGCCGGTGACACAAATTCGAATTACAAATCGGCAAATTAGAACCGGTAACAAGCCTAGTTGACATATATCTTTCATTTACTCCGGTTTTTCAAAATGGCGGGTTCTAAATAAATTACTTACTTACTTACTTATAAATAATCAAGAGTATTACAAAATATTGTTCGATGACCAACGAATAGACGGACACCTGTCCAAAAAAACGCAGATACCAGGCAAAGATCCACCGAAATACCCCAATAAAACCCAACGGGCGAGCAACAAGACAAAATAGTAATAACACATCTTATCTAATTTTCTTCGTGAATCATACTTTCTTACAAAATGAAGTTCCTAGAAGATACCCCCCCCCCCCCCGCAGATAAATCACAATACATAAATTGTGTTTTGGTCGACGTTCTCAGATAGCATGATGCCGCGATTCGAAATTGTCAATTAAAATTTCAAGGAATTATATCCAATAAAACTCTACTGTTACAATATTCGGAAGAATAAGTCGGAGGGACACTCCAGGTCTTATATCTCTCTAGAAGACGTTAAGTTAAAACACATGGATGACGTGACGTAACATGACGGGCAATTACGCTGAGATTAAAAAGTTGTCATTGAGTTAATCCGCTTATAGTTTTTAAGTGATCAGATGGTTTAACTGTCGAGGGTAGTAAAACTAAGTAATTAGTTGAGGATAAGAATTTAGAGAGTGAAGGTTGTGGATTTAAAAAAAAAAAAAACTTTGATAATTACATTTGCTATTTGTAAGGTAAGCACATGTAGAAAAAATGGTTAAGACAATTTTCTTTCACAATTGGTGTGCATTTATTTTAATTCGGGAAGGACCGAACTAGGAACTAGCTTGAAAGAAAAAGTGGTAGCCTGCGTGATAATATGTATCAATTTCTAGTGCTCCTTCCGTCCACTGTAGAAACCAAAATGGTTACATGTTTTTTTTTATACGAACTCGATTGGACCTCGGAGAAAGCACACCGCACTGCCCTTCCCATGAATGAGTGTTTTCGACATCTTGTCAAAAGCCAACCAGTACCTACGCGGTAACTGTGATATCAACGCTGTCATACCTTTTGGTTGCGGTGAAGATGCGCACTTTAAGGGAGCTAGAACCTCATTTGTAAGCAAAACCCTTGAGGCAAAAATGGTAATGGGCTCATGGGGATCATGAAGATGCATATTTTGCTTAAAAGTATTTTCTTAATTTCCGTTCATGATTGGTACTTTAAGGTATGACCGGATTTGGAAAGTGGCGAATTCTAAGCCAATCTTGTCGAATTTCTAGTATTCCAGCCAAGTTTCATCGTCCTAGCACATTTGGAAGTACCTTTACTCGCGATCACCTGAATTCCGGACTCCCTCTTAAACTCCCCCCCACCACAGTCGCATGAGCCAATCCGGTTCTGTAAATGATTTATCCGGGATATCTGCTAGTTTTTCCCACAAAGTTCCATCGCATATTCCCCCACCCCCACAGTTGTTGTCGGATCCGGTCCGGACATGAAAAAAGATCACCAGAGACATGTCCTCTGTTCTATTATAAAATTTCACTCAAACCCGATCACCCGTTCCAAAGTTACGCATGACTCAATATTCCGGATTCCACCCTCCTCTACCCCACCACGACTATCGGATCGAGTAAATTTTTATTCACAAGTCAGTTTGATAGGGTCCCTGATACGCCTCCCAAGTTTCGTCGTGAAAATTCCCAGAACAGCCATCACTGGAATTCGGGGAAACACCCCTCCACCCAGCTTCCACCCCCTCCAACCCAAGTGCCCGGATCCAGTCCAAATGTGTAAACGATTTGTCTGGAGCAGATGCTGGCTATTCCCAGTAAGTTTCACTCCGATTCCTCCATTCTAATCGTTTCTCAGGATTTCCGTCCCCCCCCCCCCCGCAACTCCTCCATAGCTGTCGATGGACAGCTATGGATACCGGATTCCTCCACCCTCCAATCCCCCGAGATGGTCGGATCGGGAAACTGATTATCTCCAGGTTGGTTTGGTCGTGTCCCTGATACGCCTGCAAATTTCATCATCCTAGCACCCTCTAATCTATATCAACCCCTAGCAAGGTCCAACAACATATTTTACCAACCTCTTCGACCTTCGGTTGATCTATCTCTCTCCATACGAATTCTTGCAAAGAATCCACGAGCAGAGCTATACTAGTGTGATGAAAGAATGACTCATCGATGCGCAGAGCTATACTAGTGCGAAGAAAAGGGTAGGGGTTTGACGAAAACTAGAAAAAACATTTCGGCTGTCCCCCTCCAGCCTCCCCCCCCCCCCAGTTACCGGATTTGATCCGAATTTGACAATGAACATCCAAGAGAATTTTTTTTTACCTGTCAAGTTTAATGCACGCCCGATTATCCGTTCCAAAGATTTCAATGTTGCTAATTTCCTGGATTCCCCATGTTGCCAATCCCCCATTGATGGTCGGATCGGGGAAGTGATTATTTCCAAGTTAATCCGGTTGGGTCCCTGATATGCATGCCAAGTTTTATCGTCCTAGGTCATGTGGACGTGCCCAAACTAGTAAAATGTGGACAGACCGACAGACAGACATTACGATCGCTATATGGCAGTTGAGTAAGCTCAAGTGCCATACCAACACAAAATTTGTTGATAAAATCACCACCAGTGGCAACGCTTGTGAGATGGTTACCACAGCTGTAACTCCTAGCCGTGTTACAAGTTGACCAGACGATCAGGATTGGGTGCTCACGGCCGGGAATGCCTGTCCAGATTTTCAGCAACACATCTTGACAATGAAAATGCAGAAACTCCGCTAGGAAAATCCTGATCGTGTGTTCGCACTGGTTAGGCCACGGGTTACGACCATGAACAGTACCTGACGGTCTGTTTTGCATACTGTGGGTCACCATCAGTACAGACGCATCACATTGACGCGTCGTCGCGATTATCTTAGTTGCGTAGAGTATCCATCACACCTGCGCGAGAAGCTGTCATGCTTGATGCGTATTTACGTTTTCCTTCCTCGGTTTCTTCTTCTTAATTTTCGTTCCTTCCATATTTAGTAAGTTTCACTGAAACATCTGATGCGTACCCCTCAACGCCAGGGTTGCCACATCGAAAAAAAATGAGAGAGTGACTTTTGTTCCAAAACAGAGAGTGATTTGGGAGTGAAATTTTACTTTCATGAAAAGTGGGAAACGGTCACTTTTGGTCAGAATTAATGCTGCAAAAATTACAAATCTTAATTTAGTGTCCTTGAAAAAACGTGAAGTAGTCACTTTTGGTAGGAATCACTGCTGGAAAATTACACCTCTGGATATGTTTTGAAATATATTGAATTTTATGTCCTACGTAGGACAAGAGTGACAAAAATAAAATAGAGTGACAATTCACTCTATCGTGCGACATGTGGCAACCCTGATCGACGCAACGCAAGAATAGATCCTGATTCTTGTCTTTTTTATTTGTCTGCGCTGTGTCGCCGCAAGCGCAACACAGATGTACGAAGCTCAGTCTGAAAGGCTCAATATGTCAACGTGAAAGCGGCTTACCAGCCAAGATTTCAGACCTGAATTATTGTTTTATTTTGTTGCAACATATTGAAAAACTTAAGGGAGATATTCAAAATACTCACTAGATTGAACTTAATTGAAACTCTAAGATATGGTGTGGTATTAGATTGCTGATCATTCACTGACTGTTCATTATGTGCATGCAATGCATTTAGAATCCCGGATCCGCTGAACTACTTTCAGGCGGAGACCAGAGGAATATACACATGAAACTAGCAACCGGACGTGATTGCTTGCTAGTATCACGAACTAGAGGTAGAAATTGGTTTCAACCAGAAGCATCGTGTTTCGAGAATGTCTTTAAGCTAGGAGATTCGATATTCTGGGTGCCGGGGTAATTTTTTGTTCTCTTACATATTCTCTGTCTTTCATTTTCAAACCTGTCAGATATATAATTTATTTGTTCTTTATCATCGCAGATGTCAAGCTTAATCGCTGGCCTTCCTCTCGCCACTCTGGCAACTGCCGTATCGTCGGCTGGTCTGTGGCTACTTCCTCTGTTGCTCTCGCTGCCAGGGATTGGGAACCGGAATCCGAACGTTGACAGACTGAAGTCTACCCCCAGAAAGAAGTTACGGCAGACTTACGATTTCATTGTGGTTGGGGCAGGATCTGCGGGCTCAGTAATCGCTAATAGGTAGGTCTCGATTACACTATCCCCTTGGTTTGGTTAGGGATTGTCAGTAAAACGGCGTAAAAAGACGTTCCCCCAGGAGATTCTAGGTCGTCAACGCTCACAAGGCCGTATCGGAAAGGATCACAGATTATACTCGCTACGACAGAATTTGCAGAAAAGTTTAAAAACACTACTGGATGCTACTAAAGCTTACAACTAATTTTCGACGATTTTATGTTGGGCGTCAGTTAGCCCGAACGAAACATATCCGGCAGTCCTAGGAACCAGGACGAAGCTAGGCACGAGAAGGTCGGACTCTGTTCTAGCTGATTGCATTCTTTTATATAACATTGCTCATATCCTATATATCGTTACTGTATTATCCTATAGCATTAGTCCTACTGGTATATAAATAAAATTTAGGTAAATATTTAGGAGTAATAGACTGCCTGTTTCTTCTAATATTTTGTCTATAAGTGTCTCTATCTTTTCTGCAAGATAGTCGCCAGTTGCCAAAATTCCAGTAAGTCATCCCAGTTCGACCTGCTGAGCAATTAGTGAGTGGATTGCTAGAAGAAAAGTTGTGTTCCAGGAGCTAGTCAATGTAATTTTTCCTGCTGAATAATTATAATCGACAGAGACTGATTGACTTATTGCTATAAAGTACGAATTGTATTTCTGCTCTCGTGAATAATATTTTCAACTTAATCATTCCTCTCGATCGTGGTTTCTCGCCCAGTTTTCCGGCATACCGATCAACTTAGACTATAAATAACGCGAAGGGAGTAAACCAGCTCTGCCTAGGTTAATAAACTGCCATTACTCAAGATAACGTTGCCAGTCTTTTCGCTTCAACATTTAAAGGGATATGAACAGATTGAAGAGTTAGCTCAGCCTACTTCATTGCCAGCTTGCTTTTCATGCATCTAAAAAACATGCATCTAATGTAGGCTACACCGGACCCCTTGCAGGTGCCATATAATGTTACAGTTTTTGTTTTTAAGGTTGACTGAAGTCGAGAGATGGAACGTGCTTCTTCTTGAAGCTGGTGGTGACGAGAGGTTGTTATCTGTGGTTCCGGCTCTTGCCGCATACATGCAGCTCACGGATCTTGATTGGCAGTATAAATCTGAACCACAGCCGCAAGCTTGCCTCGCATTCGAAGGTATTTACTTTTTGTTTTCAGTAGGGTGTAAGGTTTCTCGTACATCAGCGGAATCCTGAACATCCGCTGCTCTTCAGATTCTATTAAATCAGATGTAGCCGCAGTGCCCTTAGTCGAAACCAGTCTGTAGTACAGTTAAATGTCAAACGGGTTTATATTATATTAAATTTTAGTTTTCAGCCAAAATAATTAAAATTACTGAACCATCATAGAGCTCCATGAATGATCACAATGAGCGTGTTCCACCCTTCTACAAACAGTAACTATTAGTTATTATTTCCGTTCCAACCTCACGAAAAGTTACTACGCTGACCGTTCCAACCTTCTCGAAATAGTAACTATTTGCTTACCACGCTTTGGAGAGTAGTAAGCGTAGTAAATACGGATCTCTGTAACCTGATTGGTCAGATTTACCCGTGCCATGATATTCTGCTGGAAAATGAAAAAATCGTTCCAGCCTTGACGGCAAAAAGCCAGAATTTGTTACGTCATGTGTAGTAACTGCGGTAAGTAGGATGGAACACGCTCAATATAGCTTCATTTTGTTGATGGGTTTCAGGACACCCGCAGAAGGACCATCTATCCCTGGTGTTGTATGTGGTGGCTGTTTCTTGTCAGGTGAGGGTAGCAAATGCATGGAAAATCGAAAGAAAATAGAACGAGTTAGGTTGAGATTTTGTTACTTTAAATGGTCCAGAATGAGGAAAGACACAAACCATGAGAAAAAACAGTGGTATTGCAGGATCACACAAGGATTTTTTAAGTTGAACAAGTTTCAACTTTTCCATATGGAAGTGATGATGGTGCCGAAAATCCGGGCAGGAATTCCAGACCGGGAGCATCCGACCCTGATCGTGTGTCCGCACTTTTAGCACAGTCCTGTCCTCAAGCTATACAGATGTGCAATCCATCTGGATCTCTCCGCCGAACGGCAGCTTTCTTTCCGTGTGCAGCTTTCTTTCCGAATGGCAGCTTTCTTATGCGTCTGTGCACGTGTGTCTGCACCCCTAGAAGAACAAGAACAAAGGTTATGATGGGATCCCAAAAATTTAATATTTGATCCAGACAATTGGGATGATTGTCGGGAAAGATGATTGTCATTTACTGATTAAGCAACTCTTCTTACCATAAATCGAACACCTAATAAACTTCAATCAAACTTGTGCTTTTAACATCGTTTCCGGTTTTGTCCGGATTCCGGACGAGCTACTTGTCCAGTGAGAAAATATTTTTCAGCATGTATTCTTATTCCTTAATAGACAATCATTAGCTATTTTGTTTGCCCCTTAATTTGAACCCCCTCGAACGAACGGACAGGCTGACAACGTTAGCGATGCCGTAAATATCCCTAACACTTACGTTTTGTGATACCAAAAAGGTGATTAGAGATACACGAATATCTAGTCAGGCAACCGCAGATAGCTAGGAATCTCATCCCTATATGTTTTCCAGGAGGTCGATGCAACTGGCCGCGTGGCAAAGTTATGGGCGGCTGCTCTTCACTAAACTATATGCTATACGTTCGGGGAAATCGTCGGGACTACGACAGCTGGGCAGCTATGGGTAATTACGGCTGGGATTATGAAACTGTTCTACACTACTTCAAGAAGTCGGAGGATAACAAGGAGTACGCGAAGGACAAGCGGTACCATGGGTCTGGTAAGTAGATCTCGATGGAAAACATTCGTTGCCTCTTGGTCGTCCTTTCTCCTTTCAGCTCCTCATGTCATAATTTGTGTTTTTGCAGATTCCATGGTATCTGATACCGCGGTCTAAAGTCTAAAAGTCTAAAGTCTCGCAGTTATCGTTGTATCTGAAACTACGGCCAAAAGGCGTTTTTGCAGTTACCGTGGTATCTCGCCAGTCAGAAGCGTTACTAGCCAAAATGTTTTTTTGGAGGGAATAGGTATTTACCGACGGGCAGGTCATTTTTACAGACCGCTGGAAAAACGACTGTTTTCAAGAGAAAGAAAATATAGTTTTGGCGAAAAATCTACCGATTTTCAGAAAATCGACTATAAAAAAAAAAAAATTTAAATATAAAACAAATCAGAAAAAACGATTTGGTTGTTCAGGCTAGGGGCTCAAGGTCGGCCCTACCTCAGTTCTAAAAGAGTTCTCCCTATAATTCATTAGACGGATTATGAAACTGGTTTCCGAGGATTCGTATCGCTCTTCTTTGTGATCGCGGTAGAAAGTACCCAAACAGATTGCGACATTGTAGGTTTCTGAGTTTCAAGATACTATTTTACCGACTGGCAGACAACATTGGGGGGGGGGGTTCCCCTCCCCATATACGTGACGCCCCTGTCGCCAGTTACCGTGGTAACTGAAATTCAGATATCCGACCGTGGCGACTGATCTTGGCATCTGAAAAATTCGTCTCGCTTTTATCATCAGCAACACAAGAGCCTGGGTTTTTGTCAAATTAGTGGGAAAGAAGTTTGGCACTTGTGATGTGAGTGATTATTAGTATTTCTTTTGGGATTCGGCAATTGTCGTTTCTCCATAGCAACCGTAGCATCAGATACCACGGTAACTGCAGAAACGACAGATCGATTTACCGTGGTATCGTATCACCTAAAACGCAGCTGTAGTATGATTTGTAATCTATACCATAGTATACACGCGGCCGCGTGACAAGGGTCATTTCGTGGCATCTTCTCGGGTCCCCTTTAGTGAAAGCCAATACTGTCTGCGGTGGCCCATATTGAGGTTCTATACGCCCCTCATAAAATACAATGACGAATTGCCGCCAGATGCGCTGAGAAACATTAATTATCCCACGTGAGATGTTGGTATATGTCATCTTTAGGGGGAATAAGCTTAGGCTTTCGCTTCGTACCGAGTTGCACATATCCCGCGGAAAGGTCAACCACCAGTCAGCACTGAAGTCGGAAGACAGAATTGACAAACTGACATTCTGACATTCTGACAGATCAGAGTAAGGTAGAGCACTGATAGAGACATGGCTATAGGCCGTACACGAATTGAAAACAGCCAAACAAGCCAGGATAGTGAACTTGGATAATCCATGTTCGTGTTCATTTCGTGCTAGCGTATCTAGAAGGCGTACTGTTGGTTGGTGTGGATGAGCTACAACATGCATGGCCCCTCGTCATTTTTCACACGAACATGCTCGAGAACTAAAAATGGCACCCCACAACACAGGTCCTGAAAGAAGGCATAGACGTTGCATGCCTCCTGGTGCAAATGCCTTCGGTATGTCATGCCTCTACGGGTATGGGTCTTTTATAACTCGTATCACTGATACCCAGCGAGCGCTGTACTTCCTTTGTTGGGATCCCAAAACGTAGGGATACCTACGACTTCGTATGTCCATCCGCCTGTAAGCACGATAACTCTCGAAGGGGAATGGGTATTTTTTATGAAAATGGGTCTGAGAATTCTTTGGGTCAAGGAACAAGTCCAGTTCGTAGATGGACTCTGTAGCCCCTACATTTAGGGGAACGGAAAGGGGGTTCAAATTAAGTATTTTTAACAGCTAATGAGATAGTCGATTAAGGGGTAAGAAGACATGCTGAACATGTATATGAAAATTATTTTGTCGCCCAAAAATATTATTATTATTTATTTGAGTCCTTCAAAACTGAAGAGTAATGTATAAAAAGGAAAATCAACTTGTCAGTCGTTCGCCCTGCATCCAGACAAAGTCGTTAAGTTTGTTAAAAGTAAAAGTTTCATTTCAAGCTCAAGGGTAAGAAGACATGCTGAATCCGTATATGACAATCATTTTTACCCGGGGGTATAGTTCGCCCGGAATCCGGCAGAAACAGGAAAGTTTGTTAAAAGTAAAAGTCTTATCTAAAGTTGATTAGAAGTTCGATGTAGGGGCAAGGAGACCTGGTAAATTCGTTTTTGAGCTTTGGGGAGTGTTTAATCTGTTTCAAAATTGAATATTAAAAATGTCTAAGGAGTCTGGCGAAGACCGGATATCTACAAGACCCAATTCTGGATCAGATATTACGTTTTTTGGATCCCGTCGAAACCTTTGGTCTTGTTAAAATAGTTGCGTCCGTTTAGACACTAGAAGGGCCTCCTTGCATGACCAATGTCGTCACTCGGTCTCAGCAAATGTTATGCTTGAAAGGGTCAACATTTCTATGATGTAAGCTGGAGATGACTGTCTCTTTTTAGGCGGGTACTTGGCCATACAGCAATCTCCCTTTCAAACTCCTCTCGCAGCAGCGTTCTTGCAAGGTGGAGTGGAGTTGGGGTATGAGAACCGAGACGGAAATGCCGAGTTTCAGACAGGCTTCATGATGGCGCAAGGTACCATTAGGGATGGCACGAGAGGCTCGACTTCGACATCGTTCATTCGACCAATTCTCCACAAGCGGAAGAACCTTCATCTGTCGATGTATTCTCGTGTCCTAAAGGTAAGACCCTTTAATCTTCTCTGCCACCATTGTGCCATTGTGTCAGTAAGTACACTGGTGAGAAACCTTGTTTGGGAGACCTGAGTGTAGATTGATTAGTGGATCAAAATTGTAAGATCACGTAAGCCTAAATAATATTATTTACCAGGTGACGAGGGGGGTTAAAAGGTGCCAAAAAGAAAAATCGTACGAATATTTTCTGACAAGAACTAGCTGCGAGGGATGGGCATAGCTTGTGCAACTTCTCACCTTTCTCACAGGTCTTTGAAGCACTTCCGCCTTTACGGCACTCTATCTGTAGGAATCCGCGACGTGCTAATTCTGTCGAAGTTGCTTTAGAGCGTGTTCCACTCTTCTAACAATAGTTACTAATAGTTACTATTCCCGTTCCATCCTCATGAAAAGTTACTACGCTGACCGTTCCAACCTTGTCGGAATAGTAACTAATAGTTACTATTTGCTTACCATGCTCGGGAGCGTAGTAAGCGTAGTAACTACGCATCTCTGTAACGTGATTGGTCGGATTCGCCCCTGGCGTGAGATCCTGCTGGAAAATAGAAAAATCGTTCCAGCCTTGACGGCAAAAAGCCAGAATTCGTGACGTCATGCGTAGTAACTACGGTAAGTAGGATGGAACACGCTCTTAGTTTAGTACTGTGAAATCCTGATACATCATAGCTGAAGGAGACAATTTTAGTTTGGCCGCATTTCTGTCATGAAACCTGTTGTTAGGGGCTACCGTCATAGGACCGTTTGAATTACGTTTCGTTTCTCATGGTGTCGTTTGTTGTTTCTTATAGGTACTGGTCCACCCGGTCACAAAACGCGCATATGGCGTGCAGTATGAGAAAGAGGGAGAAATTTTCGAAGTTTACGCCCGGAAAGAGGTCATCGTCTCGACTGGTTCGGTTGGTTCACCTGCCATCCTAATGCACAGCGGGATAGGGCCGAGGGATCACCTAGCCGAAATGGGAATCCCTGTTATCGCCGACCTGCCAGTTGGGAATAATCTGCAGGTAAGTTCTGTTCACTTGGGTTTTCGTTGAACGCCTATTCTTGAACAAAAAGGTCCCAAGTCACATTCACAGTGAACAGTTCTTAGGCTGACTCTGTGTTTGGGGATATTTTTCCGAAGAAATTTTCGTGTGGATATTTTCGGGGACGATTGGCTGGGGATAATTTTTGTCGGGGACCATAAAATCCTCGAACAGTTCCGATAAAACTCTCGAGACAGATATTGCGACACATCCGGTTGAATAAAAGCGGGGCTTTCCTGGAGTAGCCTACTTTATACTCTTTTTCTCATAAAAAAAACTACCATATCATCTACTATAACTTGTTTAAGAAAAATAATATGAAGCCTCTAATACAAATGCATTTTCAAGTACTGTCTCAAGTACATTTTGCGCAGATCAGATGCATTCGCACGTTGTAACACATAGCCTATGGTAGGCATGACCTGCTACTAGATGGCCGGATCTCGATTGAAAGCTCCAAAGGCTATGTTCTGTCAAGCCGTGCAGTACTGGAGGAACTACTTAAGTACAAGTCATGTACTAAAAACTCGAGTTGCGTAACGATATTTTCGAGTCATTTCATCGTCATTAAGTTCTAAATTTGAAGTTAAAAAAAATTATTTCTTTAGGACCATGTAGCCGCTGGCTGGATGACCTTTCTTGTCGAAAAGCCAGTCTCTCTATCGTTTCCCCGACTCACCAACGTTGTTTCAGCTCTGCAGTATATGTTCCAGCACAACGGCCCTGCAACTATCATGGGTGGGGTGGAGGGTTTGGCTTGGGTGAAAACCAAGTATGCAAACCAGTCGGAAGACTACCCAGATATCGAGTTTCATTTTGTTGCTGGGTCGGCTGTGTCGGATGGAGGGGTTCAGGTTCGGAGAGTTCACGGGATTAATCAGCGCGTTTGGACGGTAAGCAAAGTCCTATTTTGTTACGTGTGTCCTTACTTAAATTTACATTACCACGGTAGTGGGGGGAGGGGAAACCGGAAATCTGCAGATAGGCTATGCTCCAATTCAAGTTGAACTTGTTCGATAGGAGGAGGAGATGTCAGAGATACCTCGTATATATTTTCAAGTCGTATTTGGCTGTCGAAGGGTGAGTCCCGGAAATTGTGTGGCTCGCATAGGGGTCAAACGAGTGCAGTGGTTTGAATAGAACTTGGAATGTAGAGAGAGCATATGCTCTAGATGACATATATTAGGGTTACAGGAGTTTTTCCATAAATGCTCTTATTCCAGTGAAACTTGATAGATGGTAAAAGAAGATGCTTTAGATGATCCTTTCACGAGTCCGAAGTAGATTCGGCCGTGGTAGAGGGAGGTACCGGAAATCGTGTTGCACGTCCAGAGATCAAACGATTGGATTTATTGCGCTGAAACTTTAAACAGTTAGAACAGTCATTTGCCCCAGATGATCCGAGACGATACCGGAAATGCTGAGCCGGGAGTGAAACTATAACATATCCTACTCGGTTGGAACCTCATTTTTGGACGGTGGGTGTATTTCGTGACGTTACCGCCTACTCTTAACAAGCGCCATATGAGCTCGTAGCTCTTGCTTTTCGTTGTGACCCTGCTTCCAAGTTCGTTGTTGGAAATATGCTAATTGGGCGTTCGTAAAAATGAACATAAATGAAAATCGGCAAATTGTCGTTTGAATGGGAACAATTAGGTGTTTTTCATAGATTGATGGAACTTTATTGGCCGTCAAAGTGGGTAAACACAGAGTAGGTCTACGGAGTGATATGGGTAGGAGAGCAAGGGAAATGCGAAAACGTAGATTGACTAACCAAAATCGTTCTGAAAAAAAAAGGCCCCGGAGGCCACCAGGGGCGAGTCCTTCTTGTCTCCAACAAATGAAAACTGTATTAGCGTTGTGGTACTACTTATTCGGTCATATTGAGAGCTCATCTTAACAATGTCTGGTTCAAAACACCACCAGCAGGTACAAACCTCACCGGCGGGGCTGAACCGGACGGTTTTTACAGAACATACCTAGTCTCATTACCTTTCTTTTCCACTGTTAAATTTTTTTTCCAGATTCTCCGGAAATTGAAACCTTGACCTTCACGACTGCAATCATTAGAACTAAAAGTTACGTATAGCAACCAGCTGAAGCTACTGTTAAATGGTAAAGAACAAGAGCTAAATACATGCCGATTAAGTTACCGAGCTCAGTGACTGGCTTGAACCAAATAATGTTTCGACCCGAGTTTAAAATGTCGTTGCGAGAGTTTGCATCATGATGACAAATTTATCGTATCGTCATTTCCTTTAGGAGTATTTCCAACCAATCGCCTTCAGGGAATCTTTTTCCATTGTGCCAATGCTGCTACGGCCAAGGTCCAATGGCTATATCAGACTGCGATCCTCAGACCCTTTCGACAAGCCGCTGATTTATCCAAATTACATGGTGGATGAAGAAGACGTGAAGGTTCTTGTTGACGGAGTGAAGATCGCTTTAGCTCTTGTGGATACACAGGTAAGTTTGTTCTTTATTTGCTTTGTAGCAATCTACGCCCGGATTCCGGATTGTAGCTGCCTGTCTTATGCTTTTACAAGTTGCTTTGCACCCGGAACTCAGGTGGAAGGAATCCAGAGACTGGGATTCCGGATTACATGTAACAATACTGAATTCTTTGCTGAAGTAACAGTTGAGATTTATTAGATACATGGTATCTTTAATCGGCCTTGAAGTTAACCTGTCAAAATGTGAGTACCTGCACCTGCAACTTGTCAAGATGTGAGTACCTGCATTTCAACCCTTCGTCAAATGATTCGAATGCATCCAAAGCTTATATCTCTCTTGGATCGTTCATTGTCAAATCAGCAGACTCTCTATGATGGCTCGGCATAATATTCGAATCTTCATTGTCAAAATTTCTGCTCTTCGGTTGTTCAAGAGGTTTGTGAATCAGTCCGTACCGCCTATGGGCGCATCGTCCCCAACCGGGGACGATGTATATAATCGTAAAACACTGGGAAATTTGTACATCACCTTCTGCGCTCCTTCTATGCTATTTCGTTCTGGTGTCACTCCTGTTCTGCGAAAGAAGGAGATTAAGAAGATGAGATGATGTTATTTTGAATATGTAAAGCACCTGCTTCACTTATCGAAATTACGTCATAACCATACATTGACGGAGAAGATCAAAATTCCTCGTCGCTATAAAAAATCATAGACAACAGGGCCCAACCAGCGCTCGACGTTATCCACTGCTTCCTCGCCAAAAATTGAAAATTAATTTTTTTTTTCTGTGTTTTATTTATTTTCTTTCATTTACTCCTGGCGGGTTCTAAATAAGTTACTTACTTACTTATTTTTTTTCCTTGTATTTCTTTTTCTTGTGACAAACTGAAGTGGATGCCCGTTGTGAGCATCCACTTCAGACTTCACTTAACTCCACTTCAGAGTGGAGTTAATCCACCATATTGAACTTGTTTTTGTTACAAAATAAACTGAAACTAAACCGGAATTGATCCTCAGTCTAGATCAACTTTGCTGTTACCGTAGTGTCTGTTGCAATGTTCAGAAGTCGTTTTGCAGTTACTGAGTATCTGGCCAGTTGGCGTATTGACTGACCGTGCTATATGAACAAGACCAAAGGTGTCGATGGGATCCCAAAAATCTAATATTTGATTCAGACAATCGAGTCTTGTCTTCGCCAGATCCAGTCTTGGACAGGCTAATCATCAGAGAAAACCAAGTTCAGATATACCTCTATAAGCCATATCTATTTTGACGATACTGACCGAGACTTCCTGCCGATTTCCGAGCGAACTACTAGTCCAGCAAAACAAAAAAAATACAGAAACAAAACCAGCGTATCTCCTTATCCCTATAAAGAACATCTAATGAACTTTGAATAAAAGTTTGACTTAAAAAAAAATCCACTTACAACCGGATTCCGGAATAATTATATGTCCGAGTAAAAAAACATTGTCATAAACCGACTCAACCTCTCTTCTTACCCCTTAATCTGTCATCTAATCGAACTTTTGCTTTTAACAAATTTTCCGGTTTTGGCCGGATTCCGGGCGAACTAGTTGTCCAGCGAGAAAATGATTTTCACCATCGTGTTCGTCATGTCTTTTTACCCATAAATCAAACATTTAATCAACTTCAGATTAAATTTTTACTTTTAACCAACTTTCCCGTTTTCGCCGGATTCCGGGCGAACTACATGTCCGGGTAGAAAATTGTTTTCACATAAGTGTTCAACGTGTCTTCTTGCCCTAAATCGAAAATCTAATCAACTCGAAATAAAACTTCTAATTTTAACAAACTTTCCGGTTTCGGCCGGATTCCGGGCGAACTACTTGACCGTCGAGAAAATGGTTTTCACCATCGTCTTCAGCATGTCTTCCTACCCCTAAATCGAACATCTAATCAACTTCAAATAAAACTTTTACTTTTAACAAACTTTCCGGTTTTGGCCGGATTCCGGGCGAACTACTCGTCCGATGAAAAAACAATTTTAACGATCGTGCTCAGCATGTCTTCTTACCCCATAATCGACTATCACATTAGCTGTTTCAAAATATTTTGTTTGCCCCTTAATTTAAACCCCCTCCCCCACCCCTAAATGTAGGGCTACAAAGCCCATCTACGAACTTGACTGGTCCGACGACCCAACGAATCCTCACGTCAAGTTTCATCAAAATATCTCATTCCCTTCGAGAGTTATCGTGCTTACAGACGGACGGACGGACGGACGGACAACTTTTGCGATGTCATAGGTATCCCTCCACTTACGTTTTGGGATCCCAAAAAGGTCATCTCACTTTCATAATCACCAACACAAAAGCCTAGGTTTTTTCCAATTGGCGAGAAAGAAGTTTGGCACTTTCGATGTGGTATTTCTTTTGGGTGACCTCGAAAAGATAAATTTTTTAATACTCTATAGGACCAAGTCCAAAACACGCCAGCGCTCCTCAGGAAGAAGGAGTAAGCGTGTCCGTACGACTCAAACTCAACGAATCAAATCCTGTGTCAATCAATCACCGCGATCTTTGGTAGCAGCTGTGACACCACTTCTGCCTTTCTTCCGCTAGATACACGGAGAGGCCGGAGATTTTGCATAGGCAAGGAGAGATAGTCATCAAGAGTTATCGTTTTACAACTACAATATAAGTAAAGGTTATAGGTGATTGCAGTGATTATTCCTCCGTTTGACCTTAGTTTTTTTCCTGTCAGCCCTTCAAGAAGTTGGGAGCCCGCTTCTACGCACAACCGTTTCCTGGCTGTGAGCATCTGCCGCTGTGGACCGACGATTACTTCGCCTGCTGCAATCGTCACTACTCGTCAACGATTTACCACCCTACTGGCACATGCAAGATGGGCCCCGCTGGGGACAAAACAGCTGTTGTTGACCCAGAGCTGAGAGTCTACGGGATCAATGGGCTCCGTGTTGCAGACTGCTCCATTATGCCGAACATTCCGAGTGGAAACACCAACGCACCAGCAATCATGGTTGGCGAGAAGGCAGCAGATATGATTAAAGCTTATTGGCTGACCAAAGGATTGTAGATTGTACATGACTTAAAATGAAGTTTATTTATTTAATGCTTCCTTCTTGTGTTAAGAGTAATCAGAATAATAATTCCGTCTCACCGATGCTTAGATTTGCAGAAAAGAAAAGGCCATGGGGCGTCGACTGGTTGGTGGGGATGAGTTCCGCTCCGCCATAACCTAGCACTTTCTTATTCCAGTAGTAGGCGGAATTGCAGCTCGTGTTTGGCAGAATGTACTGTGATTTCGCGCTTCTGGGCTGTCGTCCTCCTTTGCGGCTACATAATCGTGGCATCCTTACCATTATTCATAAACTCGCTGTACCGCTCCATCCGAGATGGGCTTTTTAGTTCGCCTGTTGTGCACTCCTTAGAAGCAGAGCCAGCTGAATCCTGCCTAAAATTTCGGATAGACGCATAGGATATACACACAGACACAATAAGCCGCATTCCCTTATTTTTCAGGAAATTCAATAGACATTTCAGTTACTTTCTGTATGACTCTAAGAAAAGGGAAGGTTTTGTCCGGAACTGATAAACGCTTGGTTTCCCTCAAGGGAAGTGGATATCTAAATGAAACGGCCAACTTTCTAGCGCCTGACTAGCAGCCAATTAGCAAAAAAAGTTTACAGAAAGCAGTACCACCATCGGTTGCGAAAAAGAGTCGCTGTATGCCTGGCGAAGAGCCAGAAATGTCACCATAACCTGACCACAAGAAACGTTGTTGATTGGTTTACAGAAGATCTGAATCAAGTTTGAGGATTTATTAGGGTGACTTTTCTCGTTCTTCCCGATGTTCATGGGCGTGTTTTGTTAACAATGACACGTTACTTCTTGGTGTATGTTTGCCCAGGTTTGTTCGGCTATTTTCATTTTTTCTTAAGAGTCTTAGGCGGTAGGCCTAGCTATGTTTAAAACTGCTTAAATGCCCATGGCCCTATGTGTGCTCTGTCCAGCTCTGTTCTGTCAAACTTCATCAGGTTTGTCAATACTGGCTTCCGACTTCAGTGCTGGCTGCTAGTTCACTTTTCCACGGGGCTCATTTGTGAAGCGGTATGAACCAAAAGCCAATTTGCTTATTACCCATGCTGATAAGCCGAGCAGATGAGCAGACCTTGGCACGGAACGACAAAGGGCTCGGTAAAAAAAAAAAATCTTGAGAAGTAAGCGCTTGGTGCAACAAGAGCTACGAGCTCATATGGCACTTGTTACGAGTGGGTGGTGCTAGATAAATAGATGAGAACGTCACAAAATGCCCCCTTCAACCCCCTAGGATCGGACCTAGAAATAGGATATCTAGTTCCACTCGAGTCTGAGCATTTTAGGCATCACCTCGGATCATGTAGGGCAAATGTTTGATCCCTAGAAGTGCCAGACTATTTGCGGTCCCCCCCCCCCCAACCGTGCTCAGATCCTGTCCGGACCTAAAATTATTCCTAAACTATCTGTACGTAGAAGGAGCTAAGATAACGTGTTGTCCCCAGATGACCCATCTATTCCCCCTCCCGTCTTCCGTGCGTCGGTCCGAGAGGAATACTGGCAATAAGTTTCTGGTAATTTCTTGTAAGTGTATTAGTTAATTTATTTCTTGTGTGTCTGTGTATTTTGTAAATTTGTATTCCTTTTCTAGCTTTTAGCTATTCGGATTAAACTTAATTGATTGATTGAAAAAAAAAAATAAAAAATATGTCGTCTAGGGTACGTCGTCTCTCGACTTTCAAGTTTCATTCAAATCAGTACACTGGTTTGACCCCTAGGTGAGCCATCAATCTCCTGAGCCTAGTACATCAGGAAGTACCGATCTTAACGGATCACAAGAATTCTGGAAAGTCCCCCCCCCCTCCAGCTCCCCCAAAGTCACCGGAGCCGGTCCAGATTTTAAGTGGGTGGTCCAGGGCATGAGGTTTCACCTGTCAAGTTTCATTGAAATCGGATCGCCCGTTCAGAAGTTATGAATGCCACAAGATTCTTGATTCCCCATCGCTTCACTCCTCCTACGATGGTCGGATAGTGCAAATGACTATTCTTAAGTCATTTTGTTCTAGTCCCTGAAAAGCCAGCCCAGTTCCATCGTCCTAATACATCAGGAAGTACCGATGTCGCGGGATCACCAGTATTCTCCCCCCCCCCTAAACTCCCCCCATGGTGCCTCACTTGTGCTTGCTCTTCCCGCCATGTTTCATCTCTTCCCAAGATTTCTGGCTCCCCCCCCCCAGCTCCCCCAAAAGTAACCGTGTCTGGCCCTGATTTTCTCGTTTCCCAAGATTTTCGGTTCCCCCTCCAGCTCCCCCCAAAGTCACCGTGTCCGGCCCTGATTCTATGTGGGTGGTCTGAGGCATGAGGTATTTCCAAATATCAAGTTTCATTAAGATCCGATCAAAACGGATGGGCGGATTTTTTTCAAAATGTCATTTTTCTTGCTGAAAACAGTCGTTTTTTCTGCAGAAAAAGTCGGTAACAATTACTAACCAGTCGGTAAATGCCTCGCCCCCCCCCCCCCCCCCAAAAAAAAAAAAAAAAATTTTGGTTAGTAACTCCTCTGACTCGGACACATAAACTGTGCATCTCTCCTTCCCGTCCATCAAGTTTTACTCGAATCGGAGACTATCTGCAAATTTCCGGTTCCCGCTTTTTCATCCCCTACCTTGGACGGATCCGGTTCGGACGCCAAATGACAAATCTAGGCCATACAAACTTGGTATTTTCCAACATGCACTCCATTCGGCCCATCCGTTTGGTTTTTCTGCATGTCACAAAGTTTCCGGACCCCCCCCAACTCCCTCAACCTTCCCGCATGGGGTTCCGACATATGCTTGGCATATCTAGGTCATCAGTTCTTATCACCCATAAAGTTTCGCTGGAGTCCAACCATTTGCCCGTCATTAATATGCCCGCCAAGTGTTATTCTATTTAGCACATCTGGAAGTAGCCTAACTCGACATAACCGGAATACCGGGAACTCCCCCCAAAGAGCCCAGATATGATCTGGTTCTGTCAAGAACGTATCTAGTGCTGATGCTTGTTCTTCCACCAAGTTCCAACCAGATCTATGGACGCTACGCGTATCACAAAAATCCGGTGCCCCCTTCCAGCCCCCCCCCCAGTATCGGGTCTGGTCCGAATTTGATGTGGGACATCTGAGACAATAGCTCTTTCCACTTGACAAGTTTCATTCAAATCCGATCGCCCGTTCAAAAGTTAAAAATGCCACTAGATTCCGGATTCCCCATCCCTCCACTCCCCCCACGATGTTCGGACTGCGACATGGTCTTGCCAAGTGCCCGACTCTTTGGCAATTACAACAGCGGCGACCTTCCCCGACAGTAGCCGCTTTTTTTGTAAAACTCCATTTTCCTTACGCCGTTGTCCGTTCTGCCTATAAGCCCGTTTTTTGTTGAATGAGTTTAAACTCGTTCTCCGTTGAGGTTGTTACAAAAAACGCCTATTGCACCAATTTTAAATTGAGGGGCTAGTAACTTAATAAATCAGCATTTGCGGACGAAGTCACCGATTTTTTGTCCACTCACCTGCAGTTGATGAACACAACTTTTACTGCAGGGATGTTATTTGTGTGTGTGTGTGGCTGGCCTTCCGAGGGGGGCCAAAGCCACCTAGGAAAAACAGACAAATAGCCGGAAAAATTAAGTTTCTTCTCAGAAATTGCCACATCTGGTCACTCCTGATAATTTAACCCTTTAATCCGAAGTAATGAGCCATTGTTCGAGGATCGATTGTCTTCAAGACGCGTTTGAGCCTGGATCAGTTCAGTGTCTGACTCGGCCTTGCAAGTGCCATATGAGCTTCCAGTTCTTGTTGATGTTTTCTTTACGGATGAGAAGTGTGACTAAAAATCTATGACTCAGAATTTAACTGTCTTTCGATGTATTTCATTATTGTTGTAACGCAGTATGGGTTCCCACAGTCAATTCACATGTCGCTGCGACAGCCGCGAAAAAAATTTCGAGTTAGTAAATTTTGTTAGGATCTAGTAAAATAAAATCTCGTAATCTAGTAAAATTAATTTTGGTCGGGTGGCAACACTGGTTCGAAGTTTAAAAATAAGGCGGCACATGGTCAGAAAGGAAGACAGGTAGTGTGAAATCAATCAACCAAGAGAATAAGGTCCTATTGGTCGTTAGGCTCAAAGAAAATGCACCTTAATCCGACGACGAGACAGGTAATAAAAGATTCTCAGGTCAAGTTATCCTTGTCAATGTTGTGTATGTAGGAACATTTTCACTTGTTCCTCAGTTCCTAGCCTAGCCTATTTCATTTCACATTTTCAGGCCCTGGTAAACAGTACAGTGCAGACTACAGTATGGTTCTTTGAAAGTCTTTAAATCATTGAAGGGAATGGAGTTTAAATGGGCATCTCAGCAAAGCCATGATGCCCATTTTATAAAATCTGTTGGTCCCCACATTTCCAAATTGGGTGAATTAACATGTCAATGTTTGTTGGTTCTCATTCTTTGTCAAGTTTGATAATTTATTAAACTTCCCTTCAGTCCGCATCGATTTCAGCACATTTGGTGAGTCCCTTCGGAAATTCAGTGATTTAACCTGTTTGTTTGGTTTCATTTGTTGCCAAATTTGGTAATTCACTGGACTTTCCTCAAGTCTGAATCTATTCCATTGCGTACTGCCAGTCTATTTAATAATTCGACATTGAATCAGATTCATTTGGTTCTGATTCTTTGCTGAATTATGTTGTTTACCGGATTTTTTTTAGTCTGTATTTATTACCAGACTTGTCATATTTGGTTATTTTAGGTGGTTCTAACAAGAGTTTTATTCCATTACAAAATTTGGTTATTATACAGCTCCTGATCTGTTTCTTAGTTTTCAGTTAGTTTTTCGGTAGTAGGCTACACATTCATTATGTAGTTCACCCCAGCTACCGAGTTTGGTCATTTAAGTGGCATTCATTTAGCTCTTGTTCTTTACTATTTAACAGTAGGTTCAGCCAGAGCTGTTGCTGGGTCCAAGAAAGAAGTCATGCTCACATATCAAGACGAGTCCGAGTCCTGAACAAAATTTGGTTGAGACGAGACCAGAGCGTCTCGAGATCGAGTCACAGCTCTGTCCTAAATTTCAAAGGAATCCTAGTTTACTTATTTATTCTATCCCCCAAAATTGAGGAATAATATCATATTGAAGCCCTTTGGCGTTTAGTGCAATAAATATCATACCATGTATCTACGTCAGTTTATACTATGAGAAAATATACATGGTTGAAAAGGCTGGGGTTCTGAATAACTTAAATTCCTAAATTCTTCACTTCTGAAAAAATTGGTAAAAGTTGAAGTTATATTAGTTAGCTCTTCTAAGAAAACCGTAGCTAATGACACTCCTAAATGAAATTCAGTGATCTATCCCAGTTGGATTTTATTTCTGGACTGGATGGATGGCAATCAGTGTTGGGAAGTACTTGATGTACCTGTATGTCAAGTACTACCTAACTACAAAATCAAAATACTTGGGTTTTACTTAAGTACACCTTTCCTAGAGTTCTTAATACTTAAGTAAAGTATCAAAGTACTTAAATTCCTCAAGTACCAATAAAAGTTAAAGTGTGCTACTCTTACAAGTACATTTCGCTTAGATCACATCGAGTTTTTCTTCAGGACAACAAAAAGGAGTATCAAAATTCATAAATGGAGTTGGCAAAATTTATAAAATGGATGTTTCTTGCGTTCTATGGACGACAGATCACAATGAGTCAATATTTGGCATTTGTCCCATGAAATGGGTGATTTTCATGTTGTCGCGTGTGGGCTCTGTCCAGATTTCCTGCTCTCTGAAGCTGAGGTTTGAAAAATATTGGAAAACTTTGCGCGTGATGGTTATCAAGCATGAAAGCCAAGCGAAAGAAAAGGAGTCTGAATCACAACATTGAGCTGCAGGCCAACCAAATTTTCAGAGTTGAAAAAAAGTTTCCCATGCTCTTATTCTTGAAAGAGTTGTCCTACTAAAAGAGTTGTTGGTTCCTGTTTGAAGCTTTCGGAGAAGTTTGTTCTACTTGACTGGCAAAATCGGCTCGTCCGTCTTAGGTTACAATGACGAAGGGTGGGTATTTCTGAAACTGATAATTCCATAAGGGAGCTAGCATTAATGTAAAAGGCAGAAGAAGTACAATGGGGCTTTAGGGATCTGGCTATAGGGTTACACTCACATGTGCGAGGTTTTTTATTAAGTACCTAGCCTATGACAGTGTTTTGCGGTCTTGAACTCCTTGTGTAAGACTTTATGGTATCTCAAAACGTCGGTGACGGGATACCGCCGATTTTTTAAATGTTTTCTATCTGTACATCTGTAAGCACAATAACTCTCGAAGGATTTGCAATATCTTATAAAATCATGCTGTGAGGATCCATGGGGTCAAGTACAGGTCAGGTTCCTAGATATGCCTCTAGCCCCATATTTACTGGTGGGAAAGGGGCTTCAAATTACTAGACAAGTAGTTTTCCCGGATTCCGACTGAAACCGGAAATTTGGTAGAAGTAAAAGTTTATTGTGAAGTCAATAAAAGACTCGCTCAAGATGTTGGAGCCCATGCTGAATGTAGTGCTGAACTTTATTTTCTTGCTGGGTAAGTAGTTTGCCTGGAATCTGGCCAAAGTTGGAAATTCATGAGAGGCAAAATTTTTGTCTGAGGTCGGTTTGAGTGTCGAAATAGGGTAGGAAAACATAGTTTTGAGTTCTTCGATTAGATTTCAGATAATATTGATATTCTCGCATTAATCCAGGCTAGACGGGAGATTACCTAGCGGGTCTGATTATGGGCATGATTGGGATTTGGACCCTGCCGAAGACACAAGAACCAATTGTCTGAATGAAGCAAGTCAAATAAAGATTCCATTTTGGGATCCCGCCGAAACCTTTAGTCTTGTTCAAATCGGAGGCTCTATTTTGTTTCCAAGAAGATGATTACTGGGATATCCAGGGTGAAGTGATTAGCTGTGCTTCAGTCAATTACCCAATATCTGCACCAGAATATGAATCAGTAGTTCAGTATCTGTAGTGTTTATTTTTTTCGTTCTAGCTGCCAAATTTGTCATATGACTGAATTGTAGTACGTAATACTTAAGTACAAGTTCGGTACTTAAAACTGAAGTACTGGTTAAGTACAATTGTGGTCTGGTACTAATACTTGATACTTAATGTAGCCTACAAAATTTGGAAGTACTTACTACTTAAGTATAAACATGAAGTACTTGTCCCGACACTGATGGCAATGTTGGAAGGTTGGACAAATTACGTCAATAGGAACATACAGTGCGGTGCTATCCTTGTTAAGTTTAGGACCAGATTGAATTCCCTAATTTAATTTCTAGTCAACGATCATGAAGTCGTCCGGCTTTCAAATCGTATTTGATGACTACTGCAGTGATTTGTCAGTGCAGAATGTTCAACAAAATATTAACGAGATATGCCCAGAGACAAGAAGAATGAAATTTGGCGGCTTGGGACTGAAGGATCTGAGGACCTCTGTATTGATGGTAAGTTGAAAACCTGCAGCTATGCTCTTCCATCCCTAGTTCATTTCTGATGTGAGCCCTTGTCCTGTAAAAGGACATATTCCACGACATAGCGTTTCTGATCAGATCAAGTTCAAGTTATTTTATTGTTTGAATATACACATTTAAAACTATTTACATAACATCCCCAGCAGGTAGACTAGGCTCGAAAGCCGGAGAACATCACCGAAAGATGTTCTGTGATAGTTGACCACTTACAACTAAGCTATAATTACAGAAAATTACGCGCAGATTCGGCTGTTTTTAGCCTTTACGGTGCTTGCCTTGGATGACAATCTCGGCAAAATCTCCATAACCGGTCTTCCGACGAATAAGCTCTTTGGAAACCATGATCGGTGCCATGGTACATCACGCAAAGAGAACAAACGTGGCAAGCGTGATAATCAGTGTATTGCCGCCAGAGGAGAGGTTGCACTTATGAAGTGAAGAATCCCGGGATTGAGAATGGATGGAAATAAAGTAGAATGAATTAAGTACGACGGGTACTTTAAGTGGTGGAAGGGGGGGGGGGGGGTGCTTTCGGGACTTCCCAAAAACGTTAATGATTGGTCAATTCATTAGCATGATAATGTGCAAGAATTAATGCGTCGCCGAGTCGTCTAGGATGGCAGCCGAGCTGATAAGTGTGCTAGGCATCAACATACATCTTAAAAGCCCATCCAACCCAAATGAGGCAAGAGTGCAACTAGATGAATAGAACGTCATCTTACCTACGATGCTGATTAGCTCTACTTCTGCAATACTCCAATTCATTCTAATTCCCCAGCTTCTGCACTGCATAGCTGTATTCTATCCTCCCTACTGACGTTACACTGATTTTTGCAAGCAGCTTATTCGTCAGGAGACCGGTGATGCAAATTTTGGTGCATTTTGTCCTGTAAGGCAAGGGGCTTGGACTTTTTTAATTTGCTCTGAGCAGAGAGCAGAGCTGAAATAAAAGTAATCGGTCATCTCGGGACATCTTAGCAGAAATGCTACGTATTGCAAAATATCCTTTATAAATCTGACAGTTAAAACGACAAGGAAAGTTAGAGCGGACCCGAACAACTAGTATTATTCAGATTGAATGCGTCAGTGAGAATCTGCATTCGTTCGCACTGTACATGTTCCTGCCTCACAGACAAACAACACATGTTCGTAGCTAAATCCTGACACTTGAAGTTATCTGAGCAGTACAACATCCTGGGAGCCCATAAAGCCAGTACTGGTACTATTAAGCCTCAAGGGCACCTAATTCATTCCAACTAAGAATATGAGTTAACTCATGAAAAGGTTTTCAACACAAACAACAAAGTACGGTACTATGTCAACCGTCTCTTTCTAACAAGGGGGAAGTCCTAATCGCAGCTAAGTCGGTAAAGAACAAAAGCAGCGTTGCTAAAATGGACTTACGGCATTTGCAGTTTTTTCCAGCGTTGGAATAAACAGTTGGGAAATGAGGGCACTATATAACAGCAGAAGGCAGAAAAACTGACACCTAATGTCAGTGAAATCTAGGGACAATGAAATCGAGGAAAGATCTTGCCGTCGTGCTTCTTTCGGAGAATCCGACAAACCAGAGGCAACCCGACGAGGGAATGCCAGACAAGATTCAGGATTGGTACAGGATGAAGTGACTCGGGATGATTGCGCTCCAGCAATGTTAGCGCTTCAGAATCCCCATCACCAACATTTTCATAGGCTTCTTTGCAGCCTTGGATTCGTTTAAGAGACAAAGGCGGTAGATAAATCTAGAAAAGTCGGTACCGTATGCCGAGATTTCATCTCATTCGAGACATGCTACTAGAGACCTTGCGAAACCTGCTTGCAAAAAAAAAAAAAAAAAAAATCTGAGACGGGTCAAACCTTTGCCTACCCAAAATCACCTTGATTGTCATGTATGGAAAGGTCCTTCTTACGCATACACACTTTTTTTCTAGCTCGAAGTCCAAAGTATTGAGAATATGTCAGATCAGCTCTTGGTTATCAACTTGAGTGACGGTAAGCAACTATTCTTGATTACTTGGCGCAAGATGTTGAACCGAAAAGGGCTAAGACCCGACAGTCTAGTGATAAATCATGTATTTACTTAAATAGGCCTGAAAACCAGATAAAAATACCTTTCCGTGTTTGTCCACTGTCTACAGAAAATGGATTTCATTGAATGAACTTAATCTTTCGGATTTGTGGTACCTCTATACTCCTGTACCGCTATGCTTCAAATATCTACTAACTATAAAATAAGCCGGCGCTTATCGTCTTTAATCCTGCAAATGCAGGCTTGTTTTGGAATTCAAAATCTTCGCGTCAGGAATTTGAGTTGTTGTGGCAATCAGTGCACATTCCAAACGTCATGAGTAGAGTCTCGGAAAATGCAAAATCTCTCAAATGAGTCAAGATGATTCTGTTATCCAGATATCAGATGTAAAAATAAGTTGCTTTTTTTTTTCCAGTTTAACTTTGTTATGTAGGAGCACTGGCCTTTTCCATCACTTGCCAGTATACATTCCCATATACTTTCTAGCCGTTTGTTCTGCATTGAAGTTGCCAGATGCGCGGTGGCGAACATAGGAGCTCACACCAAGCAACGCTTTCCCCGCGGATTCCACCGTTTTCTACCTAAAACTCACGTTTTCAACCGTTGACACTAACAGTATTTGATTACTTACGTTACTCGTACACACGTAATTATCGTGATACTTCCGACAATGTTCATTATTAAAGTGAAGATAAAACGGGCCGCTCAACCGAAAAGCAAGACAAACCTATTTCCACTTGAGCTGGAGATTGATTGATTGATCAGTTGATTGTTTATTGCTTTAATGTTTGTTACCCGCAAAATTGTTTAACACATAGCTGAGGAGTAAATGAAGAAACGAAGAAATGTTAAAATTGAAAAGAAAACTAATTGAGCTAACCAACACCACTAAGACAAAAAGGCCGCAGAGGTTCCAAATTTACCGTCTTTTCACAAGTCCATCGCTTAAAGTGGGAAAGCCTGAAGGCGGATTACGTTACCAAAACGACCAGTGGTTGTTTCGGTTTCGGTGCCATCTAGGGACCCGCAGGAGGAATTTGCAACATTTGAAATAAGCTACCTGCAGAATAAGACCAAGAAATAGCATCCCATCTTTTAGCATTACCTTACGTGCATCATGAGTTTCTTCTTATAGTTCGTTTTGGTTCGTGCTCATTCGAATTGGTACCTCTCAAGAAGTACCTTATTCTTCTGAAGTACCTTCTGAAGTACCTGAAAGCCGGAAACTTCATTGGGATTTATGGTGCCGTCATGCTCAGTTTGAAGCCGACAAAGCTTTCATGGGATATCAACAGCGACGAAGGAAAGATATTTATCTTACGCCAGGTAAGAAAAGTCCCGTGTTACTAGCGGGGAGGGGGGGGGGGGGTCACGGAAATTGTCCAAGCAGCATTTACTTGACTTTCCAGTAGAGATAGACTTATTGGTTCTAAGGTCAGTGGAAAATTTCGTTTGCTTTCAATTCAATTCAATTCAATTTATTTTCAAAAATTCGCTCACGGACGAAGCCGAACATTGAATTTCTTCCGTCATGTATAACTTAACAATTAACTAATGTTAAAACAACTATAACTAATGTTATTCATTTGGTCAGTGTACATGTATCTCACAATAAATGTGAGATACATGTACGCGGTCATGGCCGTGCTCTTCAAGATTGACTTTTGGAATACACTGTAAAAAGTTTCTCCGAGTGAGGATTAAAGTTAAATGCAATATTTGCTACTGGGATTAATCTTATCTCAACTGGGATAAGATTAATCCGAATTAAAGATGATCTTAACTCAGTAGAGACAAGACTAATCCCAGTAGCAAATACTGCAAGATTCTTTTTAAAGGGTACCAAGCTGTAGAACCGGTATTGCTGGCGCAGTGTTGCCATATCGGCTGATTTTACGCCAAACTGGTGGATTATGACCGACTGGCGGTTTTTGCTTTTTGCTGGCTTATTAAAATTGTTGGGTTCTATTGAGAATCCTTGTAAGTTTTCGGAGATTTCTTGCAATTTAAGACAGCGGAGCGGCGTATATCTTGGATCACGATCTGGCAACACTGTGCTGGCGAGAGAAGTTCGGGAAAAAAACGGGGAGTATTACATGTCATGTTTGGTAGATTGTTTGACTCCATCTTTCTAGCCCAACGAACTCCGCGTCGCACTTCCGGATACAGGCCGGAGTGCCGATATCAGGCTACGATATCATATCTACGCACAGTAATCGTTGATGTGATCATTTTTTGTGTCACCCAGTCTCATGGTCCCAGGAGATTAGCATTAACATTTTAATGCTTGACACAATTTAAATAAAAGCAATTTGACAAGCACCACTCCACAGAGCAGTGATTTTCCCCGAATTGTTTAACACGTTGACCCATCTCCTAAAAACTATTCATCCAGCTCATCATCTACATGATTTTTTTTCATGAATTTTCTAGGCCATTTGGTAATTCAGTCTTAATTTGTCGTGCTTTAGGTTCGTGTTTACTTTCCTCTTACTCCGTTGACGACTTTTGCCTTTGGTGGATTATTTGATGGACCGACAACGCCAAAGAACAAATGAAAATGCGTTTTTTGTGTGAAATTTAATGCTGTTAGAATCGTAACACTGAGTGATTGAACGTTTGGAAGTATGAGTATATGTCTACTTGGCACTATCCTGCCAATCGGGAAGCTTGCAGTGTGCGGTTAGATCAGAGCAGAATAATACTACGGAGTAGCGCCAAGATCTATGCCTTCCATGCTTCGCAAACGGGCCATACTCGTAGCTCCGCCCACTACGCTTGCAGCATTTAAAGCGAGACAGACTTGTGGGCTCAGACATTTCTAGTAAAGCAAAGGTGCGGTCTGCACACATCGAGGAAACAGGAGAGGCTGTGCCATTGTTTGACTGTGTCCAGAATATGAAGTTGTCGGAACCAGCGCTGGTGCACGACTGAGTGAGTTTCAGTAGGGACGTTGTTATCGCTAGTGGTGCTAGTATGGCTTCCATTGGAGTGTGTTGACACTTTTTTCAGTCTTGGCGCTACTGCCTAGTGTTAATTTGCTCTGGGTGTAATGGAGGTGTAATGGAGGTGTAATGGAGTAAACATTCCTTCGGCCCAAGCTGACTGCGAAGCTCCGCTTTACCTAGACGGGTTACAAATAAAATTTGATTTAATTTAATACGTCAGTTAATTTTATTAGAGCTATATTTCGGCCCTTCTTGGCTTCTTGGTTTTCCTACAAGTTCGTTTTTCCAACTTGAACGGCTTTGAGCCTGAAGAGGACCCTTGCCAAGAAGGGTCGAAATATAGCTCTAATAAAGTTCAGCTGACGTATCCGTTTTGCACTATCAAATAGAATGGGTTTCTTAGGAAGTTTTGTTTTTCCAGTCTCCAATGACAAAAAAGATGAAGGATGGACAGATCAAGTTCTTGAAACATAATGGTAAGATATTTCTGTAAATGCCAAAGCCTACTTGCTGGCTTGGCTGGTTGGTTATGTCATTGGTAGCGCCGGGACAGGCTGTGGCCACTTGACCTGTTTTGCACTTCATGGTTGACTCTGTTGTTGGGTCTGAGATAAAGAAGTAGGTATGATAGTTGACGTTAAACCGAAGTCTAAACCAAAGTATGACAAAGTTAAATAAAAAACATCTGATAGTATGAAGTCCTGGATTTCAGAGAATAGATTCCAATTAAGTACATTATTCCGGTAACAAAGACCATAATTAAGCACTAACAATTAAATAATAACAAATAAAGGACCAAAAACCGTCGGAAGAGCTCTATTTCGGATATAAAGGAATTCAAAAGAAAATGGATTTTGGGTGTAAGTAGATCTAGGGTGTGAGTGGGATATTAGACTGCGGAATTAGCGTATGTTAGCGCTGAAGCTTTAACCAGTGGAGGATGCCATCTTGAAATAGTTCGGGTTCCATTTTATTGTTATGAAAGAGTTGCTGAAGTCGGATACTGGTTTCCGACCAAAACTGGCAAAGAAGTTTGACCACTGCGCAAACACGAGCCCACAGACGAACTTTCCAAACCGAATTTTTGTTCCGCCCGAAAAATTGGATTTTGAAGTCAGCTTTCCCTGAAATCTGCTTGCCTTGACCTTCTTCTCCCGCACCCCCCCCCCCCCCCCCCCCCCCCCGTTTTAACCGATCATAGGCCATGTTTCACTCAAGGAGCTAGAGAAAATGGCGGGTCATAAATAAATTACTTACTTACTTAGTGCCCATCCCCTCCCTTCTGAAAATGTGGATCGTGACCATGAAGGGCTTGCGCGCCATCTCTTGTTTTTTGGCAGCCCGTAAATAAATTGGATGCAGTATTCGGCTTGATGATTGTTTTTTCACAGTTAGGATTAAGAAGCCATAAAGCAAAATTAAGAAAAGATTTATTCCATGAAAGCTGGAAGAGCTATGGGAACAGCGAGAGAAAACAAAACCATAATCTCATCATCTGTATACAAAAAACTTTTCTATGACTTTTTTTTATTAAACCATTCCCCTCGCACAACATTTCCCCAAAAATTCCCTTCCTCAGGTCTTTTAATTCCAGACATTCACCCGTTAAATTGAAAATACGTCGCGTTTAGTACGCCGTAACAATACACTGGCGAAAATAATTTGTCTGGGAATTGGCTGATTTATGACGTAATACTGGTTCTAGAGGGTGGTAATATGACATTACTTTAGTTCGATCCGCCCATTGTACTTTAACAATTAATGAATGCAGTTCCAGAAGTACTTTGCATTAGTTGCGTATTTGCAGATACCATGCTATCTGCTACCACGGTAACTGGATATGCTATTAGTCTTTTATACCGTGGTATATATCACGGTTACCCTGCAAAAACAACAATTGCCGAAATTGCGCTTTTCGAAGTCATCCCTAAAGAAAAACTGATATCCAAAATTCTTTCTCACCAATTGGACAAAATCCTAGTCTCTGTTTTTGGTAATGATGAAAGTAAGATGACTTTTTTCAGATATCACGATCAGCCGACCGTGGTAACTGATTATCAGATACCACGATTACTGCCCAGATACCACGATGACTGCGAAAACGACTTTAGACCGTGGTATCAGATACCATGGTATCTGCAAAAACGCAGCTATTGGCATTATAGAAACGACAGGTCCTTTAAGCGATGAAGCTTTGCGAATGGACAAGTATTTGCAGAAGCCTTCAGTTTCCTGGAAAACGGCTGGAAAGTTAGCACTGCGTCATAAAAGAGCTACGGCGGTTGAAACACACCTGGAAAAACGTTAACTATATTTTTTTAGGGATTCTACCCTTCGATTTTCCACTAATAGCCAAGTCTGTGACGGAAAATAGAGATGGAGACAAATCCAAGAAAGCCATGAGATCCGAGCAAACCGTCCAAAGACCTGCTCAGACCATACCTAATCCTCCCGGGCGTGATGATCTCGCAGAACCCCCTGAGATCACAGTCGAGCTCAGATCGGCTGGAGCCGACAAGGCTGCAGAAGGAATTATTCCATCCATTCCTTCGACAACGAAGGCTGCCAGAGAGCAGGCGAAGCCTTATTTGTCAGGGAGAAGCCGTGACAAGGCAGCAAAGAATAATCATGAAAAAAAGGAGGAGTACAGAGCGGGCAACGAACTCTCTGATAAGTCAGAAGGAAGCAACGCAGTTAATTCACTAAAGAACAATCGAGAAAGAGACGAGGATTACAGATATTCGACGCTCGGGGAGATTTTGGACAGTTGTGCTAAGAAAGATACCGTTCACTTCTTTGCCGTCGTTGAGGACGTTGTCGAGGTAATTGTCCCCTTTTGCTGAAACTTTCTCGCGGAGTACGAATCGCGTGACGGAAAAGTCGACAACCTGTTAGCTTAATGCTAGGCTACTGGGCTTGGCTCTTATTTGTGATTGTTTTGACAAAATATTTAGTGACGGGAGATATTTTGAGGCAGGGTGTAAAGTGGGGAAAACCGTATTGGCTAGACTGCGCGGTTCTGTTGGAAGCTTTTATGCAAGGTTCCGACAGGACACAGTTCAGTTGATTTGGCTAAAGTGGTCGCGCGAAGCGAGTGACGTAGTGTGCGTCAATCAGTTTTTGGGATCACAAAACGTAAGTGGAGGGATACCTATGATGACTTCTTAAAAGTTGTTGGTCTGGCCGGCCGTCCGTCTGTAAGCAAGATAACTCTCGAATGGAATGAGATATCTTTTTGAAACTTGTTGTGAGAGTTATTTGGGTCAGTGGACAGGTCAGACTTGTACATGGGCTCCGTAGCTCTATATTTAGGAGTGGCCGATGTAGGGGTAAGCAGAAATGCTGAATACGTATACGATAATTATTTTTTCACCGGACAAATAGTTCGCCCGGAATCCGGCCCAAACCGAAAATTTGTTGAAAGTAAGTTTATTCGAAGTTGATTAGAGGTTCGATACAGTGGTAAGGAGTCATGTTGAATCCATAAGTGCAATTTATTTTCTCTCCGAACATAAAGTTCGCCCGGAATCCGGCCAAACAAACCGGGAATTTGTTAAAAGTTTTACTTGAAGTTGATTAGGACTTTGATACAGGGGTAAGGAGACATGCTGAATCCGAATATGCAAATTATTTTCTCCTGAACATTCAGTTCGCCCGGAATCTCCCCGACTAAACAGACTTCGGGACGTGATACAGTGCCCTAGGGAGACTTCCGTTCCTGGATCCAGCCATTTTTGGAGGAGTTAAGGGAAGGGGACCCGGAAATTATTGACTTCTTTATGTTGCGAACGGGTGGTCTGGTTTGAGTGAAACTTTATGGATGAGAAGAACTAATGACCTAGATATGCAAAACATGTGTCCGAACCACATGCGGCAATGCGTGGGGAGTTGGAGGGCAGAAACTTTGTGACATGCACACAAACCAAACGAATGGAGCGAATAAGATTCAAGCTGGACAGTACCGAATTTAGGCGGCCGATATCTGGTATTTGGCGTCCGGACCGGATCCGGCCACGTTAGGAGCATGATGAAGCGGAAACCGGAAATTTGCAGGTATGCTCCAGTTCGAGTCAAACTTGACGGATGAGAAGAGGAGATGCCAGAGACGCGAAGTTTATGAGCGTGTTCCACCCTTCTAACAATAGTAACGATTAGTTAGTATTTTCGGTCCAACCTCACGAAAAGTTACTACGGTGACCGTTCCAACCTTACCGAAATAGTAACTAATAGTAACTGTTTGCTTACCATTCTGGGGAGCGTAGTAAGTGTGGTACCTACCGATCCCTGTAACGTAATTGGCTGCTTTACCCCGTGGAGTGATATTTTGGCAAAAATATAAAAATGCGTTTCAGCTTTGACGCCAAGAACCCAAAATTCGTGACGTCATGCGTAGTAACTAAGGTAAGTAGTGTGGAACACGCTCTTTGTGTCCTAGTCGTATTCGGCCACTTTGGGGGGCGTTGGAGGGAGAGTACCGGAAACTTTTTGGCTCGCATAGTGGTCAAACGAGTAGAGTCACTTAAATGAAACTTGGGAAGTAGACCGTATGCCCTAGAATACATATTTTAGGTTTCGGACCGGATCCGAGCACAGTGGGGCGGGGCGTGTGGGGTACCGGATTTAGCCGAAAAATGCTCAGATTCGAGTGAAAATTGATCTAGGTGATCTATTTATGCGTCCGAACCAGATTCGGCCCCTGTAGGGGGTATTTGATGGGGAGACGGGGGGGGGGGGGGGTATAGGAAATAGTGTGGCACTCCTAGGGATCAAACTAATGGATCTGACTTGGAAGGTCGATAAGTCATTTGCCTAAGATGATCCGAGGTGGTGCCGGAAATGCTCAAATTACCCTATTTCTAGGTCCGATCCTAGGGGGTTGAAGGTTTTTTTTGTGACGTCCTCGTCCACTTTCTTGCACCACCTACTCGTATCAAGTGCCATATGAGCTCGTAGCTCTTATTTTTAATTTTAGGAGATCCATCCTATCGGCAGGGACGCGTCGCGATGGGGAGCAAACTTTCAAACGACGGTGACGATCGTGGACGATTCTTCAGCCATGTCATACAAGACTACGTTTTTCGTAGATTACTACGGAAAAATCGAAGCCGACCTCGTTCCTTTACATCGAGGGTCCGTAATCCGGGTTCATCGGGCAGTTGTAAGTTATTTTATTGTTTTCGAATTTGAGTTTCTTTTTAAGGACACGTCATACTAATAATTCATTCTACTTCAGTAGTATTTCCATCCATTCTCGTTTCCAAGATTCTTCATTTCAAAAGTGTATGCTATCTTCTCTATTAGCAGTACACTGATTATCACGCTTGGCGGGTTGTGCACGTAAAAAAGTTAAAAACAGCCGATGCCGTGTGTAATTTTCTGTAGACATAGCCTAGTTGTATCGTGGTAAACTATCTCGACACTACTACGCTATGATATGATATGATATTTATTTGTCTTCAGAGCCCAAAGGCCATAACAAACACACATAAATAACAACATGTAAATACAAAATAAACGGTCACACTACTACACTAAACCCCACTCAAACACTTTTCCCTGTGCCGACTGGCCACTCTGAGGAACCTCGCCAGGTTTCTTATACTAAGAAAATCCCTCCTCCGCATAATATTTACCAACCACTTCCTCCCATGAATCCCTCCCTTAAAAATTTCCTCCCTCAGATCCTCAATTTCATCACAACCAGACATAAAATGAATTAGATCCTCATCTCCCTCACCGCACATTGGACAAAAGTAAGGACCAGATTTCTCCCTAACACTTCCCAAATACTTTCTTCTTTCACCAAGTGGCAAACTATCTGCCCTCATATTTAATATTAGTTTCATTTCCTCTTTTTTTAGACCCGCTTTAAAATAAATTTCTTCACCCCAAATCTCTTTAGCCTCTGCATACAAACTCAAGGATCCACTATCTCTTATCCTAGCTAACCAAACCTGGATTTCTTGGTCAATTAACCTACTACTATGTATTACGAGGGGTTCTTTCAACATAATAATAAGCATTTTTGTTTGCCCGCGTAGTTCCTTCTCCCTCACAGTGCAATGAACCACAGCGAGTGGTTACGTCCCCATCTCCAGTCAAATCAGTGACTAAGAACTATTATTAAAATATCATAAACCTTACTTGATGTCACTTACACTACTTTATAACAACACTTCAAAAAATGCAGTAAATAACAAATTTCGAATTATTATTTGTATCTTTCCATCTCCAATCCGTGAGGGATGCACTATTATCAAAACATCAATAAACTTTGCTGGTGTCACTTACTCTGGTTTACAACAAAACTTCAATAAAAAAAAAAATTCAGTAAATAACAATAAATATTCCTTCAGCCCAAGCTGACTGCGAATCATATTTGATAGTGCAAAACGGATACAGCAGCTGAATTTTATTAAAGCTACATTTCGGCCCTTCTTGGCGAGGGTGCTCTTCAGGCACAAAGCTGCTCAAGTTGGAAAAACCAACTTGTGGAAAAACAAGCTAAAGATTCTCGCTTACCGTTAAATATTTGACTTCGTGATTTCCTTTGTGAGAGTTGCGTGGTGTTAAAAAGGTTGCTGTGATTTCATTTTGAGTGCCCGTGTCTACCTCCCGTACATCCAAGGAGTCACTGAAAAACTGTCCAGGAACTTGAAAAAGTACAACATCGAAACGTTTCACCGTACTCAAAACACTCTACTGTCCTACCTAAACACCGGCAAAGATAAGTCCCCAGAACCAACGAGGTATTTATTCGATACCCTACGACTGCGAGAAGCGCTATGTCGGAAGGATAGAGGACTTTCGAAAAGAGACTCACAGAACCCAAACAGGAGATCGACCACGCCCTTTCCAATGGACACCGACCAAATTGTGTTGCGAGAGCAACACTTTGGTTTTGTCCTCGTTTTTTTGTGTTTTTTTCCTATGACTCCGATTTAATTTTATTCCTGGTAACTGGTAAGGGTCTAACCTGTGTGGTTTTTACGGAAAGTGTGGACCTTAGGCCGGATTGATGAATGTGACATTACATTTTGGAAAGCTCCGTGTAACTCTTGCCTGGGGCCAAAGGATGGTTTTTGCTTGTCCTCGAGCCAGAGCCTACGGTGTGCGAAGTGAAGTGGAGTTACATAGCCTATGTCAGAGAGGACTATCTGAAGTTGTGTAGCGAACCTTTCGTTTCACCAAACCATGTTTCTGCTTTCGAGTGGAAAGGTCCGTTCTAGCACGCAAGCAGGCAGGCACCAGTTTCAAATTCAAGATGGACCAAAATCTATAAGTGTTAAATATATGCGGCAGTTACCCGGCCCCACAGCCAATAAATCTTCTTTGAGTGATAAATAGAAAAATCTACAGAAACAAAAAAGTGGCTTTTTCCCACGGGTCCGAAAGTGCTGCCATCTATTGTTTCTATCCATTTCTGTGCGCGATTTCAGCTGAGTTTATCGTTCGTTTTTTGCACTTGGGTTTGCGGTAGAGAAATGGTATCAGATGTGCGTCTTAAACTTTAAAAGTTCTCTCATTGCTAAAGAAACTAGAGCTTATCATTTGCTCCTTTCTAAGTGGTGACGTTAGAAAGTTGGCCTACAGCAAGAAAGTCAACTTTTGAACTAAGACAGATATAATTTTTTTTTCGACGGCAATCAATAGCCAGTTGATGAGCTGATCAAAGTATATGCCATCCATTTTTTGGTACAAAAATTTCTTCATGAGATAGACCAGTTTGAAAATTTGAAGGGGTCGACAACTTCAGTAATAAGGTGCACACTCAAACCAAAAATAGGCGATACGAGTTGTGAGACATGAAGGGGACTTGTAAGCAACAGTCGACTGTTAGCTCATAATCATCTTCGGCGATTAGGGGTTTGCAGCTTTTGCTAGTTGGTGTACCTGTTATTTGTCTCCGGTGTATTCGACAATTTGGTTCCCAATGGTAAGATATGCAAGGGACTTGTAATTAATAATCGGCTGCTATGCTACAATCATCTTCAGCGATGAGGGGTTTGCAACTTTAGCTAGCTGGTGTACTTGCTAGTTCGTGTACCTGGTATTTGTTTCCGGTGTATTCGATGGTAAGAACATTTTGGTTCCCAATCATAAGACATGATAGGGACTTGTAAATAATAATCGGCTGTTATGGTCCACTCATCTTCAGCCATGAGGGGTTTGCAACTTTTGCTAGCTAGTGTACCCATTATTTTTATCCGGTGAACTTTGATGTCTATCACGGAAGAGGGACTTGTAAGTAAGAATCGGTTCACGAGGGGCTAGAAATTTGTGCAAACTGGTGCAGATTGTATTTGATTTCTGTAAATCTGACGGTAAAAAAGTTTGTATCGACGGGCTATCGCTGTAACCTAGGGGTATAAACGATAATGTAAAACAATGAGGTAGTTCGTAATAGCTAATAGTGTCATCTGTGGTATTATAATCCTGAAAAGTTACAGATAGCTTTATAATACCAACTAGATTATATAAGATATTGTTCCAAGTTTTCATCCGTCACGATGTCTACGATTGAAAAGGATAAAGTTCAACTGACTGCAAAGTCAATTTAGTCCCTTTTTCCGATATTCTTTGTTGTTGTTAGGGCAATCGATAGCCCTTGATGAGCTGATCATAGTATATGTCATCCATTTTTTAACAAAAATCCTTCATGAAATAAACCAGTTTGAAAGTTTCAAGGGGTTGACAACTTCAGTAGTAAGGTACATGACCAAAAATAGGCGATACCTGTTTGTTGTTAGTAATCCTGAAAAGTTACGGATAGCTTTATATTACCAACTAGATATATAAGATATTTTTCCAAGTTTTCATCGGTCACGATGTCTCCGATTTAAAAGGATAAAGTTCAACTGACTGCAAAGTCAATTTAGTCCCTTCTTCCGATATTCTTTTGTTGTTGTTTATTCAACTCTGAAGAATAGCTTTTGATCATTTGATTATTCCTTTTAGAACATACAGTTTTAAAAGCTTCAGTAAGTTGACAACTTCAGCATTTAACCGACAGCGAAGGAACAAAACCAAAGTGCTGCTCTGGCAACACTTTAGTTGGCGAAGCCGGACAAAGGTTGCCGCAACACTTCACGTTGCCCAGGCAACGTAGGTCTAGTTACATCTTCAAATCGGCACTGGCAGAACACGTTTTCGAAAACCCATCCCACGTTGTACATTTTGAAAAAGCCCAGATTCTTGCATTTTTTTGCAACATGCACCGGATCATCAAACTATAAGAGAAGCCGTTGAAATCAGTCAGTGTGAACGTCCTACTATAATGTCGAGTATGTACGCGCACCATCAGCGTCATAGGAGTGAAGTATTCGAAAGATTCGAACGTGAAACCCGGCTTATTCCGGAAGAAGATAACAAAACTGGAGCATCTGGATCAGCGTGTCTTTGAATGCGATGTTTGGAAATTCATAGGCCCTCAGTTTTAGTTAATTTCGGCCTCAGGCTATTTCAAATACAGCATGGACCTACCCCACATACGTGAGAAAAGCGCATGTACGAAATGCAAGAACAGATCAACAACGAACCGGGCTGGCTGGGGGGGGGGGGGGGGGGGGGGGGGGCTGGGGTTCCTCAGTTTTTGGATGATTCATAACCTTTGATTAAGATGCTTCCATATTGAGATTCTAGAATTCACAAGTTACAAAAGACGCGAAAGTTGTTTGTGTTGAGGACTTCCGGGTAGCTCAGAAAACGGTGGCACAGAACATATGAAATCTAACCACCTTATCTACATTCACAGCTTTCGAGCAATGGAATACAGTCTACTCGCAAGATTCCTGTTTTTAATGCTCATTGATTTGTTTCATTATTTTCATGTTTTTTTGTTCCAGGCGAACCGTCGGTCTGACGGCAATATTTATTTCAAAGTGTGGAATGGATGGAGTCTGATGCGTCTTGACCCCGATGGACGGTTCGAGAGCACTGCGCTTAAACCAACACTACCCACCGGTAAGTTTTGTTCATTCAGACGGATCATGGGCCCTTGCCCAGGGTTGGATTTACACATTTCTACGACCTAGGTCAAAGCCCCAAATTCTGCTCCCCAGAATAATCCTGACAGATTTGTAAATAGTGGGTTGTTATTTCTTCCTGACTGCTGCTCCCTGGGCCGTGACTCAAAGATAGCCCCCAACAAGGTGGGCGAAGTATTGACATTTAAAGTAGGAGTTCCTTAGAGACCTTTCGTAAATCATGCATCTTGCTGGACCTTTTGCCAGATTCAGTGTTGTTGAGGTTGTATAGCGTATATTAATGACAAGTAAATAAGTAGTTGGTTTTCAGCCGCCGTTTTAAGGAGAAGCAGAGTAGAAGAATAACGAAACATCAATCAATTGGAAAAACATGGGTCCATGGTCTGTTTGAATTTTAGACTTGAATATAAAGAAGGGACCCATGTCGCGACTCGCGAGGAGTTTGCGCAATATAGGTTTGCATTTTTTGTCTTTTTTTTTATACATCATGGTTGTAAAGACCAGAGGTAAGTTATTGAGATGATCCTCGTAATCGCGTAATGAGTTGCGGTAACCATATTATGGGGTCGCAGTAAGGAAATGGTGATGAAAAATTCGGGTAATATATATAATTATTCTCGTATTTTGTAGAAAAGTAGAAAAATAACACTTCTTAACAATCTGGTTTAGTAGCGAGCGGCAGCTCCGTATTGGCTCTTCACGTACAGGGGCAGTGGCTTCGGTGCAACTGGTGCAGGCTGCGTAGCTGGTGTCGGAGACTCAGTCTTCACAACTGGCGCTCCGTAGGCCTTGGCAGCAGCGTAGGCTCGAGCAGCTTCAGTTGTCTGCTCGGCGTAGGCGGCATAGGTTTTCTGTGCTTCGGAATAGACTTGAGCTGCTTTCTGGGCGTAAGCTGCAGCAGCTTCTGCTCTCTTCATCTCTTCGTCGGCTCGAGTGGAATCTGCTGCAGCTTTCTCGGCCTTGAGCTTTGCATGCTCCGCGGCAATTTTGCTCTGGCCGTCGACTTCTGCTTTGTACTGGGCGGCGACGATTTCGACTTCGGCGGCATGTTTGGCTAGGTTTTCTTTCTCAACCTGAAGCTGCTCCGCTGGTACAAGTGGAACCATGTATGCCTCGGGATTGCAAGTTCCCGAGTAGGTAATAGTTGGCTGGTATCCGTTCTCGTCGGCAATATAGGTAACTTTCTTGCTGCAACCGTCTGGAAGCTGGACCGTGTACTCGCCGCTGACTTTCTCTTGACCCTTGGCGGCGGCGCTGTAGATTGTCTCCTCGTCGGTAACTTTGTAGCTGTAACTGTAACTTCCATCTGGTGCCGTCTTGTAGACAATATCGGCAGGCGTCGTTATCTTGTAGGTCGTCTCTGCCGGGCTAGACGTGGTCGCTTCGTCGTAGTAATACGCATACTGGGCGCTGACTGCTGCTACGCAGATTGTAACTAGGAAGAGCTTCATCTTAGCTAGTTCTTGTTGCTATACAACTGACTGTGGCTGAGATGAAACTGATGCCTTTGAATCCTTTCACAGTGCGTTATATATTTATTGCACAGTCAGTAACCTTTCGCTCATGTTCATTAGACGCATTTGCAAATAAACAACATCGAGTCAAGAACCGTAACTCCGTGAGTGGTGCACGAGACATGGACATGCATTACCGTGCTCGCCAGTCAGACCTGAGTTGAGGGTCTGCTAATTTCCTATGTCCATTTTCTTGCACAGTGCCTCAAGCATATGCGCAGGGCCATTTTCTCCTGGTAAATAGTCAACTTTGAAAATGACATTCTATATTCCTGCGGAACCAGTTATTTTTTCTCAGATCTTTTTTTTTTAATCATCGTCCGAGTTTTCCGGTTGATTTTTTTGTTCCGGAAGACATAATACAAGGATTTTCGCATCCACAACGAAGTAGTCTTAGTCAGTAAATAGTTTTAGTACTAATGTAAGAAGTTGCACGAAACTTGTAAATATGGATTATTGGGAAACGAAGAAACAAAATGAACCAGACGAAACTGATGAACTAGTCTACTGAAAGACAGAAAGAATCTGAAAACGGACATTTCAAAGAATGACGCGAACACACATACCAGTTGCCGCGGAGTTTTGCTGCACATTTGGTTAGGAATAAGAGTGCGTTTCTTAAATGAGTCCCGAGTGTTCGAGGTAATAGCACCAGATGGAGAAAGTTGTGGGAGGAGCGGGGGGGGGGGGGGGGGCTTTCACTCGAACGTCGTGAAGGTTCTGGATTAGGTAGCGTACTAATGCAGATGGCGCCTTCCTAGATTTCAAAGGACAAAGTAAAGTAATGACGTTATTTTGTTACTTTAAGGTTTGTTCGAAAACTACTTTAGATTTATCCCAATAAGAATAATTAAATTATCATGACCTGTGATGGAGGCCGAAAGTTAATTATTAGCCCCCCAGTTTGCTAAAGGTTTAGGGGGCTAAAGGCCCCTATTTGCTTCAGAAGCTTTCAGTTGAGTTATTTCTGATAAATCAAATATCGAGCTTTAAACCCCTCGATCTGGCTGTGAACAAAACAGGAAGCAAACCCCGAGTGTTTGCTCTACATTTGCCCAAGTGAGAAATCAAAACAAAATCTGACTTTGTTTTCCTCTTGTAATTTCGTGTCAGCCATTGCCCTTTTAGCAACCGAGTTGAAACTGTTGAAGGAGGATGGAATGTATGAGGGTATGAGCTAGCAACTTGCAGCAAAGGTGTACTTCTTAGAGCGCATAGGATGGATAATGTACGTTTAATATAGGATCCATAATGTTCTGTTTTTGGGATCACAAAACGTAAGTTGAGAGATACCTATGACCGCCTATGACATCGCAAAAGTTGTCCATCTGTCTGTCTGTCTGTGAGTACGAGTACGAAGGGAATGAGATATTTTGATGAAACTTTGCGGGAGGATCCTTTGGGGCAAGGGAAAGGTGGAGTTCGTAGATGGGCTACACTTAGGGGTGGGGGAGGGGGTTCAGATTAAAAGACAAACTAAATATTTTTAAACAGCTAATGAGATAGTCGATTAAGGGTAAGACATTCTGAACACGAATAGATAGATAGATAGATAGATAGTTTATTGCTATAAGCAGCCCGAGGGCCATGGCAAAAATTTGTCATACAAAAAAACAACAAAAAACACTAATATATAATAACACTCTTTTCCTTTTAATTTGTTTTACTTATTCCAAAAACCTACTTCTGTGTTCCATCGCTAGCCTCAAAAATCGCCCCATTTTCTTTATACCAGCAAAACACTCATCCTTAAAAATTCGTTTTACCCACTCTTCGTCAAATACACGCACACCATACTCTTCTTTTCTCCATTCACTCAGCTCCACACAATCGCAAAGCATGTGAATCACACTCAATATGAAAACCATTTTCTCGCCGGACGTATAGTTAGCCCGGAATCCGGCTGAAACCGGAAACTTTATTAACAGTAAAAGTTTTATTTCGAAGATGATAATATGTTCGGTTTAGGGGTAAGAAGACATGGTGAACACGGATATGAAAACCATTTTCTTGCCGGACAAGTAGTTCGCCCGGAATCCGGCCAAAACTGGAAAATTTGTTAAAAGCAAAGCTTGTATTTGTATTTGGTTAGATATTCGATTGAGGGGTAAGAAGAGACACTGAATCCATATATGACAGTCATTTTTACTCGGACATATAGTTCGCCCGGAATCTGGCTGAAACCGAAAAATGTGTTATAAGCTAAATTTTATATGTAGTTGATTAGATATCGGATATAGAGGTAAAGATATTTTATTTTTCCGCCGGACAAGTAGTTCCGGAATTCCGCCGAAACTCGAAAATTGGCAGAATAAGGCAGGAAGTTTCATATTTGACGGGTCAAAACGGATAGGCCGGCTACATTTTATTCGAGCTATATTTCGGCCCTTCTTGGCAAGGGTCCTCTTCAGGCTCAAACCGCTCAAGCTTGAGCGGTTTGAGCCTGAAGAGGACCCTTGCCAAGAACGGCCGAAATATAGCTCGAATAAAATGTAGCCGGCTTATCCGTTTTGCACCGTCGAATAATGATTCGCAGTCAGCTTGGGCCGAAGGAACATCAGGAAGTTTCGATCGGTTACGTCAAAATAGATATGATTTCTAGGGGTAGACAGTTTCGAAGGTGTTTCAACCCCCACTATAAGCCTTGATCTGTTTCTAAATTTTAAAAATAAAAATATTTAATTGTCTGGATCAAACATTAAATTTTTGGGATCCTATCGAAACCTTTGGTCTTGTTCCTTATTAAATAATCATGCTAATAATTAACTAAGAACCTAGTGTCATATAAACTAAGTATTTCTGCTTATTTTTGTGATTCACGTATCGGTCATCTTTATCATTACCGGCCTTCCCCTCCCCGCGAAAAAAGACTGAACGCCAAATAAACCTTGGAACCAGCTCTGAACCTAACTACATGAGCTGTCATTGTGCAGAAACATGTGCAAAGACGGTACTGAGTTGCAGACAAATAATTCAAGTTTGCTTTCTTTGATGTCTCGGGATTTGGGATACTGTTACCTTATTTAAAGTCCAAAGGACAGTTGAAGCTTTCATGATGTCACAATTACCACCTCCCAGAACACAGTGTTATTTTCAGTAAGGTATCGTTACGATGTTGTTTCTTTTTCTGCGTGCATTCTTCGATTAAGTGGTTTTGACAGATATACGCAGAATTGTTTTTTTTCTAATCCATTCGTTGTATTGTACACTCCAGATTGTCCATATTATTGAACACTGATTTTATTGTTAAAATTAAGTGAGAATTGCTTGTAAGTTGTGGACTCGGCCGCAAGTAAGTCTGTTATATTTATACGTTTTTGGCACTTCAGTAAGAGCCTGTTCGTAGTATCGCCAAAATGTTCACAGTATACCCAACGAAAAGCAGCTTTTCCGGCTGTTAAATTTAAAAATAAATTTGTACCTAATTTCGAGTATTTTTGGTTTTGGTTCAGGACATCAAATTAGAATGGGACAGATTTTTTTATAATGTCAAAGCAAAAAGTACTGGAAGTTTTTAGTGCGTTGGCTCCGAAAAGTTACAAATAATTTGTTCAATGAGAAAATGAAAACGAGAGATGAAAGGTTGCTACTTTATTATTTTTTTAAGAGAAAAACATAAAAAAAACTGTGATGGGTGTTTTACAGCTAGAAAATTTCCAGCAGTCTACCACAAAATCGTGATTTTTGGATACCCTATGACAAACGCTGGGTGTATTTACCGTTTGGCATACCTTCTGCCTAACGCTGGACAGTGTATGACAAATGATGGATACTCTAATCCAAGTTTCAAGATTATTTTTATTTACAGACTATAAACATCTTTAAAGCACAACTCTTACTAGAAATGGTCTTTTCGCGATAAAATAGCTCAGAAATATCGGTTTCGAAAATACCATTACTTGCCACGTGAAATTAGCGATTTTCTTGTTAGAGTTTGTCGACACTATCCAGCCTTCCTTCTCTCGGACGCGGCGGCTGGACGCAAAATATTTGGAAAGTGAACGCACGATGGTTAGGACGGAAAACCAAGCAAAACTAGACCTACGTTGCCTGGGCAACGTGAAGTGTTGCAGCAACACTTTGGTTTTGTTTCTTCGCTAACGGTTAAATGCTTAATTTGTCATCCCATAGAGGTTTCCGAATTGGTGTGTTCCAGTCCATGAAGAATATTTTTCTTCACGTGGTTATCCCAAAGAACAACAGAATATCGGAAGTAGGGACTAACTTGACTTTGCAGCCAGTTGAACTTTTATCCTTTTTAATTGTAGACATCGTACTCCGTGCAAACTTTGAACATCATCGTATATAACCTAGTTGGTATTAAAAGGCTATCCACAGCTTCTTAGTTCAAAATACCATAAATGTCACTCTACTAATTATTGCAAAACATATCATTGTTTAACATCGTCATTTGTATCCGTTGCGTTAACACTTAATTCTAGGTTACAGTGAAAGACCGTCACCATAGACCCATTCTAGCATCTTATGAAAATGACAATGCTTTAGCAACCGATTCTTGAACGACGACATGAACCAAACTTTCCTTATCATCAAAAACACCGGAAACAAAATAGGGCATACTAGGACAAGTCGGAAGCCCCTCATCGCCGAAGATGATTATGGTGTAATCGCCGATTGTTAGTTACAAGACTTACAAGTCCCTGACTTGTCTCAAAGTTGGGTTCCGTCTATTCTTTGTTTGACTGTGTACCCTACCAAAAAAGTTGTCAACCCCTGAAAGACTTAATTCTTAGTTACAGTGATAGACCATGGAGACTGATTTTCTTACCCTCAGATTTATGGAGATCGAATAAAACGTGCGCCAATTTGCACTAGTTTCTAGCCCCATATGAACCCCTTGAACGATTCCTACTTACAATTCCTACTTACCCCTTGAACGATTCCTACTTACAAGTCCATTTGCCCGTGATAGACATAGAACTAAATTGCTTTCAGTTCAAATACACTAGAAACAAATAACAGGATTAATAGGTACACCAGCTAGTAAAAGTTACATGCCCCTCATCGCCGAAAATGATTATGGTCTAACAGCCAGTTTTCGCTTACATAAAAAAAAAAAAAAAACAGAAAATCCGAAGGAGGGACTAAACTGACTTTGCAGCAAGTTCGTAAAAATCGTAGACATCGTGACTCGTGCAAACTTGGAACATTATCTTAGAGAATCTAGTTCGTATTATAAAGCTACCGTAACTTTTCAGGATCAAAGTACCATAGATGCAACTCTGCTAATTATTTCGAAACTATGTACTTGTTTTACATTATCATTTGTATCAGTTGCGTTAACACGGTCGGAAACCTCTCACCGCGGAAGATGATTATGGTATAACAGCCCTGACATGTCTCACAAATGGATTCCGCCTATTCTTTGTTTGAGTTTGTACCCGATCACTAAAGTTGTCAACCACTCAAAGACTTAATTCCATGTTACAGTGACAGACCAAGGATACTAGTTTTCTTACCCTCTGATTTACAGAGAAAAAAAAATGTGCACCAATTTTCACAAGTTTCTAGCTCCTTCTCGCAAGTTTCTAGCAAGTTTCATGAACTCCCGTCTAGCAACCGATTCTTACTTACAAGTCCATCTCCCCGTGATAGGCATGGTACCAAATTGTTCTCACGATCAAATACTCAAGAAAGAAATAATAGGATTAATAGGTAACTACCAACGTTGCTAACCCCTCATCGCCGAAGATGATTATGGTCTAACAGCCGATTGTTGCTTACAAGTACCCTACATGTCTCAAGATCGGGATCGGCCTATTTTGGTTTCAGTGTGTACCTCACTACTGAAGTTGTCAGTTCGAACTTGACGGTGCTAACCTTAGCTCATATAGAACTATCTAGGAAGTGCCATTTATTTGAGCTTACATCTCTTGTTCTCCCCCGGCTCGTTCGGTAGTTTGTAAAAAAAATGGGGTCTTTGGGGCTAGCCTGGTCCTGCACTCTGATGGGGCTAGTTGTGGTATCCACCGTGTAATAGGCATTGCCGCCAACATACTAAAGTGTTCACTGGTTTCAGACGAGCATTGGAGCTGGGTACGTCGCCTCTCACGCTGGCACAAACGAATGACGAGGGGTTATTCGGTAACCCCTCCCCCCGTGAAGCGGAGACTCTTGAACGTTGCAGAGCACCGGCTCGGAAGCCCGGATACTGTCCGCCCCAACGAGATCTACCCTGCCACTGCATCAACCAGCGAACCGACAAGCGAGCCGGCTGTAGTGAACGTTGAAGATGAAGCCGTTGTTTCTACAGTTCAAACACTGGATATTCCTCTCGTAAAGCTGGAAGAAATCAATGCTGTTGGCCAGTACAGAATTGAAGTGAAGGTAAAAGAGAGTTTTAATCATTAGGTCAGCCTGAATTCGTATTAAATCGACAATAGTTGCGTTTTTGCAGATACCATGATATCTGGTACCACGGTCCAAAGTCGTTTTTGGGATCCCAAAACGTAATACCTATGACATCGCAAAAGTTGTCCGTCTGTCCGTCCGTCTGTAAGCACGATAACTCTCGAAGGGAACGAGATATTTTGATGAAACTTAGTGTGAGGGTTCGTTGGGTCGTCGGACCAGTCAAGTTTGTAGATGGGCTTTGTAGCTCTACATTTAAGGGTGGGGGAGAGGATTCAAATTAAGGGACAAACAAAATATTTTTTGAAACAGCTAATGTGATAGTCGATTATAGGGTAAGAAGACATGCTGAACACGATGGTGAAAACTATTTTGTCATCGGACAAGTAGTTCGCCCGGAATCCGGCCAAAACCGGAAAGTTTGTTGAAAGTAAAAGTTTTATCTGAAGTTGATTAGATGTTCGATTTAGGGGTAGGAAGACATGCTGAAGACGATGGTGAAAATTATTTTCTCGACGGACAAGTATTTCGCCCGGAATCCGGCCCAAACCGGAAAGTTTGTTGAAAGTAAAAGTTTTATTTGAAATTGATTAGATGTTCGATTTAGGGGTAGGAAGACATGCTGAAGACGATGGTGAAAACTGTTTTCTCGACGGACAAGTATTTCGCCCGGAATCCGGCCCAAACCGGAAAGTTTGTTGAAAGTAAAAGTTTTATTTGAAGTTGATTAGATGTTCGATTTAGAAGTAGGAAAACATGCTGAAGACGACGGTGAAAACTATTTTCTCGACGGACAAGTATTTCGACCGGAATCCGGCCCAAACCGGAAAGTTTGTCAAAATAAAAAGTTTTATTTGGAGTTGATTAGATGTTCGATTTAGGGCAAGAAGACATGCTGAACACTTATGTGAAAACAATTTTCTACCCGGACATGTAGTTCGTCCGGAATCCGGCCAAAACCGGAAATCTGTTGGAAGTCAAAGTTTTATTTCTAGTTGATTAGATAAGCGATTTAGGGGTAAAGGAGATGCTGAGTCCCTGTATGACAATCATATTTTACCCGGACATATAGTTCGACCGGAATCCGGCTGGAATCGGAAAATTTGTTATAATCTAAATTTCTATTTGAAGTTGATTAGATGTTCATTACTGGGGAAAGAAGATACCCTGATTTCGTCTTTGAGCTTTCTTTTTTCGCCGGACAAGTAGTTCTGGAGTTCGGCCGGAACCGGGAAATTGGCAGAAGTGGCAGGAAGTTTTCGTCAAAACAGATATGACTTATAGGGGTAAACACGCATGCTGAATCCAAATCTGAACTTGGTTTTCTCAGGTGATTAGCTATTTGGCCTTAATCTGTTTCTGAATTTTAATTGTAAAAATGTTCAAGGAGTCTGGCGAAGACTGGATCTGGCTAAGACAAGACCCAGTTGTCTGGATCAGATAGTGAATTTTTGGGATCCCATCGAAACCTTTGGTCTTGTTGCAGTTATCGTGGTATCTGATACCACGGTCAAAAGGCGTTTTTGCAGTTATCGTGGTATCTGGCCAGTTATCATGGTGTCAGATATCAGATACTACGGTCCGACTGTGGTAACTGGTCGTGGTATCTGAAAAGTCTTCTCACTTTCATCAAATTTTGTCAGATTGGTGAGAAAGATGTTTGGCACTTAGTGATGTAACTGGATATCTGTTTTTCTTTTGGGATGACTTCGAAAAGTGCAATTTCGGCAATAGTCGTTTTTGCAGAGCACCGTGTATCAGATACCACGATAACTACAAAAACGACTAATTGCAGATCCAGTTACCGTGGTAACAGATACCATGGTATCAGCAAAAACGCAACTAATCTCTTTGTTGAACGAAGATCGGTGGGACAAGCAATACTTTGTTCTAAGATGTAATGCAGGTATTAGTTGCGTTTTCGTAGATACCATGGTATCTGACACCACGGTATCTGACACCACGGTCTATCGTTTTTGCAGTTATCGTGGCATCTGATACCACGGTCAAAAGGTGTTTTTGCAGCAATCGTGGTATCTCGCCAGTTATCGTGGTATCTCGCCAGTTATGGTGATATTTGATACTACGGTTCAACCGTGGTATCTGGCCAGTTATGGTGATATCTGATACGACGGTCCGACGGTGGTATCTGAAAAGTCATCTCACTTCCATCAAATTTGTCAGATTGGTGAGAAAGAAGTTTAGCACTTAGTGATGTAACTGGATATCAGTTTTTATGGCACTTGCCCTTCGGCCAAGTGCCATATAGCGATCGCAATTTCTGTCCGTCCGTCGGTCTGTCGGTCTGTCCAGGTTTTGCTAGTTCGGGCACTTCCAGATAAGCTAGGACGATAAAACTTGGCAAGCGTATCAGGGATCCCAAATGATTAAGTTGGAAATAGTCACTTCCACCATCCGAGCACCGTGGGGGGAGTGGAGGGAGGGGGAATCCGGAGTCTTGAGGTATTTTTAACTTTTGAACGGGTGATCGGATCTCGATGAAACTTGATATTTGGGACGACCTCATGCCTCAGACGACCCACTTAAAATCCGGACCGGATCCGGTGACTTTTGGGGGGAGCTGGAGGGGGCAACCGGAAATCTTGGGAAACGCTATGAGTGGAGGGATCGAGATGAAACTTGGTGGGAAGACACCTAGCAAACACTAGATACATCATTGACATAACCGAGCCGATTCGGGCACTGTGGGGGGGGGGAGTCGAGGGAGGGGGAATCCGGAACCTTGAGGTATTTATAACTTCTGAACGGGTGATCGGATCTCGATGGAACTTGATATTTGGAAAGACCTCATGCCTCAGACGACGTACTTAAAATCCGGACCGGATCCGGTGACTTTTGGGGGGAGCTGGAGGGGGCAACCGGAAATCTTGGGAAACGCTATGAGTGGAGGGATCGAGATGAAACTTGGTGGGAAGACACCTAGCAAACACTAGATACATCATTGACATAACCGAGCCGATTCGGGTACTGTGGGGGGGAGTGGAGGGAGGGGGAATCCGGAATCTTGAGGTATTTATAACTTTTGAACGGGTGATCGGATCTCGATGAAACTTGATATTTGGAACGACCTCATGCCTCAGACGACCCACTTAAAATCCGGACCGGATCCGGTGACTTTTGGGGGGAGCTGGAGGGGGCAACCGGAAATCTTGGGAAACGCTATGAGTGGAGGGATCGAGATGAAACTTGGTGGGAAGACACCTAGCAAACACTAGATACATCATTGACATAACCGAGCCGATTCGGGCACTGTGGGGGGGGAGTGGAGGGAGGGGGAATCCGGAACCTTGAGGTATTTATAACTTTTGAACGGGTGATCGGATCTCGATGGAACTTGATATTTGGAAAGACCTCATGCCTCAGACGACGTACTTAAAATCCGGACCGGATCCGGTGACTTTTGGGGGAAGCTGGAGGAGGCAACCGGAAATCTTGGGAAACGCTATGAGTGGAGGGATCGAGATGAAACTTGGTGGGAAGACACCTAGCAAACACTAGATACATCATTGACATAACCGAGCCGATTCGGGTACTGTGGGGGGGAGTGGAGGGAGGGGGAATCCGGAATCTTGAGGTATTTATAACTTTTGAACGGGTGATCGGATCTCGATGGAACTTGATATTTGGGAAGACCTCATGCCTCAGGCGACCCACTTAAAATCCGGACCGGATCCGGTGACTTTTGGGGGGAGCTGGAGGAGGCAACCGGAAATCTTGGGAAACGCTATGAGTGGAGGGGTCGAGATGAAACTTGGTGGGAAGACACCTAGTAAACACTAGATACATCATTGACATGACCGAGCCGATTCGGGCACTGTCGGGGGAATGGAGGGAGGGGAATCCGGAATCGTGAGGTATTTATAACTTTTTAACGGGTGAGCGGATCTCGATGAAACTTGATATTTGGAACGACCTCATGCCTCAGACGACCCACTTAAAATCCGGACCGGATCCGGTGACTTTTGGGGGGGAGCTGGAGGGGGCAACCGGAAATCTTGGGAAACGCTGTGAGTGGAGGGGTCGAGATGAAACTTGGTGGGAAGACACCTAGTAAACACTAGATACATCATTGACATGACCGAGCCGATTCGGGCACTGTCGGGGGAGTGGAGGGAGGGGAATCCGGAATCGTGAGGTATTTATAACTTTTTAACGGGTGATCGGATCTCGATGAAACTTGATATTTGGAACGACCTCATGCCTCAGACGACCCACTTAAAATCCGGACCGGATCCGGTGACTTTTGGGGGGGAGCTGGAGGGGGCAACCGGAAATCTTGGGAAACGCTATGAGTGGAGGGATCGAGATGAAACTTGGTGGGAAGACACCTAGCAAACACTAGATACATCATTGACATGACCGAGCCGATTCGGGCACTGTTGGGGGAGTGGAGGGAGGGGGAATCCGGAATCCTGAGGTATTTATAACTTTTGAACGGGTGACCGGATCTCGATGAAACTTGATATTTGGAAAGACCTCATGCCTCAGACGACCCACTTAAAATCCGGACCGGATCCGGTGACTTTTGGGGGGAGCTGGAGGGGAGAACCGGAAATATTGGAAAACGCTATGAGTGGAGGGATCGAGATGAAACTTGGTGGGAAGACACCTAGCAAACACTAGATATATCATTGACATAACCGAGCCGTGCCTACTCGTAACAAGTGCCATATGAGCTCGTAGCTCTTGTTCTTTTGGGATGACTTCGAAAACTGCAATTTCGTCAATAGTCGTGTTTGCAGAGCAACCGTTTATCAGATACCACGGTAACTGCAAAAAGGACTAATTGCAGATTCAGTTACCGTGATAACAGATACCATGGTATCTGCAAAAATGCAACTAGTGTGCCTTAGGATTTATATATAAAAAGGTATCGGGTGCCAACTACTTACGGTTCAGAGGACGGACACAGCGACATTGGGATCATACCACTGTTTTGGATTCCGTCCAAAGACGTTATATGTTTCAAGGGTATGTGGGAATGCATACGAAGAGAAAAGAATTCCCCAGGGTAGGTCACCAAGAACCAGGGTGTGCGAGTTACTTCAGGATACTTTGGGTTACTTAGGGTTACTTTTGGTTACATTGGGTTACTATGGGTTACATTGCATTGGGTTACTTTGGGTTACATTAGGTTACATTGGGTTACTGTGAGATACTTTTGGGTTACTTTCCAGGGTGTTTGAAGTTACTTTTGGTGACTAACCCTGGAGAATTCCTAGTGCATCTAAGAGCGTCAGTGGTAGTGCAGCTTATTGAACAATTTTGAGGTTGACAGTGTTATTGGATGAGGTTTGGTACAATTTTGCTTGAGCAACATGAGGGGTGGTAACCTTAGGTTCTCAAATTTCTAAGAACTCCTCCTTTCGAAAAGGTTTATCTGGCGTACAGAACCACGTAAAACCATAAAAGAGAATTACACATTAAAGCTCAAATTTGTCATGCAACTCTTACCAAGAAGGGCCGAAATTCAGCGCTGATGAAATGCAGCTGACGTATATGTTTTCATTGTCAAGTATATTTCAAGCTTCTCTGGTAAACTTACCTTTTCACTTCTTATCTGAACAAGAGCTGGAAGCTCACATGGCACTTGTAAGGCTTCGTAAAAAGGATGAAAGTAGGAATTTGCCAATTACTTGGTTTGTTGTGATCATTTGTAAGCAAAACCCTTCTGATAAGAATGACGACGGAGCCTTGGAAATCACGAGAATGTATCGTTTGGTAAAAAAAAAAAGTTGTTTTTGCACTTTGCTGTGGTAATGCACACTAAAGGGCGCTAGAAATTCATTTGTAATCAAAATCCTTGAGGGTCCTAGGCCCGTTAGGATCATGAATATATATTGTTTGGTCAAAAGTATTTTTTACTTTTTGGTTAAGATACGCACTTTAAGGGTGCTAGAAGGTCATTTCTAAGCAAACACTTGAGGCAATAATGATCATGGGCTCATGGGATCATGAAAATGCTATTTTGCTTAAAAGTTTTTTTTTGTACTTTGCGGTTAAGATGGTCGGATCTGGGAAGTGACAATTTTAAGCCAATCTTGTCAAGTCTCTAATGTTAGGCTACGCTTGTTCTTCCTATAGCAAGTGTCGTCCCAATCGCTACACTCTAAGCGTGTCACAAAATTTCCGGTCCCCCCCCCTCGACTCCCTCACATTGATCGGATCCTGTCCGCACTTGAAATGGGACATGACGTGAGTTCTTTCCGAATATCAAGTTTCATTAAGATCAGGCCACCCGTTCAAAAGTTGGACATTTCTCAAGATTCCGGACTACCCCTTCCTCCACTCCCCCCACGATGGTCAAATCGGGGAAACAGCTGTTCTGTAGTTAAAAGTGTCGAGTCCCTGATACGCCTGCCAAGTTTCATCGTCCTAGCATATGTTTATGCACCTTAACTCGGGATCACCGAAATTCCGGAACCCCCACTCCAACTCCCCCCACAGTGCTCGGTGGTCTCGTCAACTATGTACTTAAGGCTTGTCCTTGTTCTTCCCACTAAGTTTCATCGCAATCCGTCAACTCTGAACAAGTCACACGATTTCCGGTTCCCCCCCCAACTCCCCCCAAAGTCACCGGATCCATTCCGGACTTGAAGTATGACATCTAAGACAGGAGACTTTTCCAAATATCAAGTTTCATTGAAATCCGATTCCCCGTTCAAAAGTTATAAATACATCAATATTCCGGATTCCCCTCCCTCCACTCCCTCCAAGGTGGTCGGAAAGGGGAAGTGACTATTTCCAACTTATTTTGGTCCGGTCCCTGATATGCCTGCCAAGTTTCACATGTGTAAGCATCTTAACTCGGGATCACCGGAATTCCCGAGCTCTCCCTCCAACTCCCCCCACAGTGCTCGGATACGTCCGGTCTTGTCAACTCTATATCTAGGGCTTGTGTTTGTTCTTCCCACCAAGTTTCATCCCGATCCGTTCACCCCCCCCCCCTCCAACTCCCGCCATAGTAACCGGATCCATTCCGGACTTGAAATATCAAGTTTCATTAAGATCCGATTCCCCGTTCAAAAGTTATACACACGTCAGTATTCTGGATTCCCCCTCCCTCTACTCACCCCACGATCGTCGGAGCAGCGAAATGATAATTTCCAAGTCAGTTTGATGGGGGCCCTAACTCGAGATGAGTGGACAGTCCGACCGACCGACCGAAAAGTGATAGGTTTATGGCACTTAAGCCATACAAATGAATCTTCTAATCACTAAGCCAAAAGTGTTACAGTTTTAAATATACTACCTCATACTCATCGAGCTCCAATGACGTTTGTAAAAGGTTAACATGCCAGCCGTCCTCTCCCCCCACCCTTCCCTCCCATGTTGCAAGTGAATATACTTTCGAGGAAGAAGTTCCAGAATCTTCTGAAACTCACTTTTGATATTACCGATTTCGGCCGGATTCTGGACGACCATGTCTGGCAAGAAAATATATTCCAAAAATGAACCTTGAATCGACTTCAAATAAAACTTTGACTTGAACACATTTTCTGGTTTTGGCTGGATTCCGGGTGAATTACTTGTCCGGCGAGATAACAACTTTCATATTCGGACTTTGATATTCTTTCATATTTTTCCTGATCCCTAAATCGACTATCTCGTTATCGTTTAAAAATATTTATTTTGCCCTTAACTTGAACCCCCCTCACCCCTAAATATAGAGGTGCACAGTCCATCTACGAACTTGACCTGTACCTACCCCTTCGACAGCTGTCTTGCTAACAGACGGACAAACTGTACGAAGTGGTAGGTATCCCGTCAATAGCGTTTTGGGACCCCTAAAAGTAAACACAAGAATCTATTGCAGCGTAAGTGGTTCTGTACGGTTCTTATACCCTTTAAAATTTAAGCGAAGCCTGAAGGCGGTTTCACATTGACGCGTTGAGCCATTCGCGCTTAGCTACGCAACCTCTCCGTCGCGTTTGCGACGATGCAGCGCAGACAAATAAAAGGCAACGCAAGAGTCGACGCGTCTGCATAAACGTCGTAACGTCGTCTTCATAAAAGAAAAAAGAAAAGCTGGAGAAAAACTTAAAAATGATTAATGAAACGAAAATTTAGCAGAAAAACCGAGAAAAGAAAAGGTAAATATAAATCCAGCTTGAAAACTTCTCGCGTAGGTGCGAAAGCTACACAAGATAGTCGCATACAGTATGCAACGCATTGCAACGACGCGCCTGTGTGAAATGCGGCTTTAAACACACTTTAAGCAGCTTTCACATTGACGCCTCGTGCAATACGTTGCGTATGGATGTGTATTTACTTTTTCCTTTCTCTTTTTTTTCTGTTGAGTTTTCGTTTCTTTCATCATCAGTAAGTTCTTCTCCATCAGTAGTAGGTTTTTCTCCGTTTTTGGGATCCCAAAACGTAAGTGGAGGGACACCTATGACATCGCAAAAGTTGTCCGTCCGTCCGTCTGTCTGTAAGCACGATAACTCTCGAAGGGAATGAGATATTTTTTATGAAACTTGGTATGAGGATTGTTTGGGTCAAGGGTAAGGTCGAGTTCGTAGATGGGCTCTGTAGCCCTATATTTGGGGGTGGGGGAGGGGGTTCAATTTAAGGGACAAACATTATATTTTTAAACAGCTAATGTGATAGTCGATTATGGGGTAAGGAGACATGCTGAGCACGATGGTGAAAATCATTTTCTCGCCGGACAAGTAGTTCGTCCGGAATCCGGCAACAACCGGAAATGTTAAAAGTAAAAGTTTCATTTCAAATTGATTAAATATTTGATTCAGAGGTAAGAAGACATGCTGAACACGATGATGAAAACCATTTTCTCGCTGGACAAGTAGTTCGTCCGGAATCCGGCAAAAACCGGAAAGTTGGTTAGAAGTAAAAGTTTCATTTGAAGTTGATTAAATGGTTGATTTCGGGGTAAGAAGATATGCTGAAGATATGATTTTTCGTGCTCAACATCGTCAAAATAGATATGGCTTATAGTGGTATAGATAGGTAGATAGAATATCTGAACTCGGTTTTCTCTGATGATTAGCCTGGCGAAAACAAGACCGAATTGTCTGGATCAAATCTTAGATTTTTGGGATCCCATCGACACCTTTGGTCTTGTTTCTTCAGAACTTCCATTTTCCACCGAAAATCGGATGCGTATGCGTGTTATTGTCTCCTTAAAGGAGTTGCGTCGTACGCATTTTAGCACTTCCAAAGTCTAGACCCCCCCCCCCCCCCCCCCCTAAGGCCCAAGGTGAATTCACGACTCGATCCGACCGCTGAGTCATCTAGTGACGAGGGTCGGAAGCAACCGACATGGGTAGGCTGGAATCATAGTTTGACTATGGATCTAACAAATTGTTCTGTTTTTTGGGATCCCAAAACGTAAGTGGACGACGGATACCTATGACATCGGAAAAGTTGTCCGTCCGTCCGTCTGTAAGCACGATTACTCTCGAAGGGAATGAGATATTTTGATGAAACTTGGTGTGAGGATTTTTTGGGTCAAGGGTAAGGTCGAGTTCGTGGATGGGCTCTGTAGCCCTATATTTGGGGGTGGGGGTTCAAATTTAGGGACAAACAAAATATTTTTAAACAGCTAATGTGATAGTCGATTATGGGGTAAGGAGACATGCTGAGCACGATGGTGAAAATCATTTTCTCGCCGGACAAGTAGTTCGTCCGGAATCCGGCAACAACCGGAAAGTTTGTTAAAAGTTTCATTTCAAATTGATTAAATATTTGATTTAGAGGTAAGAAGACATGCTGAACACGATGATGAAAACCATTTTCTCGCTGGACAAGTAGTTCGTCCGGAATCCGGCAAAAACCGGAAAGTTGGTTAGAGGTAAAAGTTTCATTTGAAGTTGTATAAATGTTTGATTTCGGGGTAAGAAGATATGCTGAACACGATGGTGAAAACCATTTTCTCGCCGGAAAACTAGTTCGCCTGGAATCCGGCCAAAACCGGAAAATATGTCAGAAGCAAAAGTTTTATCTGAAGTTGATTAGATGTTAGATTTAGGGGTAAGAAAAGACGCTAAGTCTGTACATGACAATCATTATTTACCTGGACATATAATTAGTGCGGAATCCGGTTGTACCCGCATTTTTTTAAGTCAAAGTTTTATTTAATGCTGATTACATGTTCTTCATAGGGATAAGGAGATACCCTGGATTCGTTTCTGAATTTTATTTTTTTGCTTTTTTGCTATTTTTTTGCTGGTTCGCTCGGAATTCGGGCCAAACCGCAAATTTGGCAGAAGTAAAGCAGGAAGTTTCGGTCAGTATCGTCAAAATAGATATGGCCTATAGAGGTATAGATCGATAAATAGATGGAATGTCTGAACTCGGTTTTCTTTGATGATTAGCCTGGCGAAGACTGGATCTGGCGAAGACAAGACCCAATTGTCTGGATCAAATCTTAGATTTTTGGGATCCCATCGACACCTTTGGTCTTGTTTTTAGCAGGTAAAACAAAGGTAACAACATGTTCGTGAAAATCTGGCCGATCGAAAGATAATTGTCTCCTATCTTTTTCGCCCAAATGAATCAAATTCGTTAATCTCAGCGCTGCGTCACCCCAAGCGCGACGCAAAGATTACGTAGCTCAGTGTACGTAAGCATTATTGTAACACAAACAAGTCGTACATAATATTAGTAATACCTTATTATGGACCAAATTAAGAAACCAAAATTTGATATTGCTTGAAGATTATGTAAAGTAATAGTATATTACGTACTTGTAAGTTCGTGAATTCTTATTGACATTTTCCTATGCTATTTTTCGCAATGAAGAATTTTTGGAAGAACATAGTGAATTTTAATTTGAAAGGCTTAACTCGTCAAGGTGAAAGCGGCTTTGCTGTGACTGTTAGGGTTTGCTCGTTTTTCATCGGGGCCAGGATGTTCTGAGATAGTTGACCACTTTAAAACTTACCTAGGATTACAGACAAGTACGCAAGGCTTAGGCTGTTTGTAGCCTATTTCCGTGTCCCTTGTCTTGGATTGCATCCGTGGCAAAGAATAAGATAAAGGTCGCGAGCCTAAAACGCCACGTAAAGAGAAGAAACGTGGCAAGCGTGATACTCAGTGTAATGCTAAAAGGTGAGACAGGATACACTTTTTAAGTGTAGAATCTCTGGAACTAGGTTGGATGGAAAAACTGCAGATACGATTAATTACTATAGTAAGTAAGACATGTCCTTTACTTAATTAAAGGTTCTTATATTCCGCCAAAATATTATGATTATTTTACACGAAGGTTGTTCACTTACAGTTCAAATTGGCCTACCACATGTCCCGATGTTAGTGCACGAAATCCGTAGCATTCAAAATCAGACAGCATATTACAAATAAGATAAAAATATACAAACAATAATGACAAATCTTATTTTGAACAGGGCAATAATCAATATAACTAAATGGCAACGTCAGAACGCTTTACATATCATTGTCACAGAAAATCTGTGTTTACGGGCCTTGTTTGCGCCTAAAGAACTTATGAACCATTCCCTTCTTAGGCTTAATCTGTCTATTTCTCCTTCCAGATTATCAATATCGTCCGAGGAAAACTAAAATATTCCATTGTCGTCACCGACGGAACGTTCTCTCCCCTCGTCCAGCGAGAACCGCCACGACTTGGAATGCGAACTGGTTATGGACAGATCCAACTCAGTTGTCATCTGTCCACCCCGAACGTAGAACGAGTCTTCGACAACATGATCATTCGAGTCAACGTCGACGCTGTTCGTGCTGGTCGCATCACTGTCTTTAACGTGATCGGTGGGATCGAAATCGTCTCGGAACCAAAGCTGTTTCCGGAAGCGCAGAGTTCGCTGCGGTCAGTAGAAGTGACCGACTCGGTTGAAGTTATCAACTTCGCGGAAGAAGCCAACTCGGCTCGAATTAATGAATCGGTGGTGAGGTCAGAGGCAGTCGTGCCCCTTTCAGTCGATTGGCCGGAGGACAATGCAGCGACACCTAGCCCGTCAGTCTCTCAGCAGGTTTCGGTCCGAACAGAGGAACTAGTCTTAAGTCCACATGATCCCGTGGGTCGCCCAGTCGCAGAGGTAGCACCGGTTGCACGACTTGACAGTATCTCTTCACAAGAAGTTGTTCCCATGTTGCCCATACTGATTGCGGTAGATCCTCTTCCTCCAAATGAAGTAGGCGAAGAGAGACCTGAGGGACAGCAGCGGATTGCGCCCACTCCCAATCGACAAGAAACTATCAGTGGTAGTTGGAGTGTAGAAAACCAAGATACTGAGCCAGATTCAGTTGTTGGGACTGACCCAAAGAACGGAAAGTCCGGCAGCAGGCTGACGCGCGTTGAACAAACTGATGGTGCAGACTCTGCGACAGATGCCGCTTCGATTCCGGCTAGAATTGCCAGTATGGATACCTCTAAGGCTAGCGGGAGCAACGCGACTCCTGCGTCTCCGCAAACTGTTAACGACTACACCGCCGAGACGGAACCTCGCACCCCTGTTTCTCGCCGCGATAGATTCCTAAAACATGCAAGTGGCAATGAGCCATCTGCGAGTAGTCCAATATCGGCTAACTTACTGTACGCGGCAGATAAAGGTATTGCACCAGCCCTGCGTTGCCGCTCTTTGAGAGTCGTTGTCCCTCGTTTAGAGGATATTCTGTGTAGAAACCAGCGATTGGCAATAGATGGTGAGCTTCGTCAAGTTGCCGGCCTGAAGAGGAATAGAACATCCGGAACTAACAAACCGCCTGATGTTCGTGAGTCTTCTTCAGACTCGGACTCCGATTTCGCACCGAAAAGAAGATGGCAGTCCTCGGAAAAGCGATCGCGAGGTGAAAATGCCGTTTCTAGCCAAGGAGAGACCCAGCAACAGGTGCGAAACAATTCTAAGAGCTCGTTTTCCTGGAAAATGAAGTGCGGTTCTTCCATTTACTCTCCAGTCGAGAATGATTCGACCTCTGCTACCACCAGAAGACTCCGTAGTCATTATCGTGATGAGGTTGTCATCGCAGCAAGTGAGGATTCGTCAGAGGAAAGGGATCCACTGCCGGTGGGTCTACTTTGCGAAGAGAACATGAGTATTACAAGCCACGTGAGCTCTTCGATACCAGATCTGGCCGCTGAAATAACATTAAGTTTCGATTCCCACCCCGTCGTCAGTTTCGATTACGACAGCCATGGACCTGCCTTGAGGAGCTACGATTCTCACCCCTTGAGAAGGTCAGATCGACTCTCCCAGGTAGGTCTGTTTACATTAGTGGCGTTTTTGTAGATACCATGGTATCTGATACCACGGTATGAAGTGGTTTTTACAGTTATCGTGGTGTTTGATACCACGGTGAAAAGGCGTTTTTGCAGTTATCGTGGTATCCGGCCAGTTATCGCGGTATCTGATATTCAGATACCACGGTCCGACCGTGGTAACTGGTCGTTGTATCTGAAAAGTCATCTCACTTCTTTGTCATCACAAACTTTGTTAGATTGATGAGGAAGACGTTGGGCACTCAGTGATATAACTTGTCGAAATTATGTCATAATCATACATTGACGGAGAAGTTCAAATTCAAGATGCAAGTGTTACCCTTTTGGATGTTTCTTCGTCGCTATCAAAAATCATTGACAACAGAGCCCAACCAGCGCACTACCTTCTCCACTGCTTCCTGGCCGAAGATTGAAAATTAGTTTCTTTTTCTGTGTCTTTATGTCTATTATTTATTTTCTTTTATTTACTCCACTTTTTCGAAATGGCGGTTACAAATAAATTACTTACTTACTTACTGAATATCTGTTTTTCTTTTGGGATGACTTCGAAAAGCGCATTTTCGTTAGTTCTCGTTTTTGCAGAGCAACCATAGCTACATCAGATACCACGGTAACTGCAAAAATGACTAATTGCAGATCCAGTTATCGTGGTAACAGATACCATGGTATCTGCAAAAACGCAACAATTGCTTTAGTTGTGAATATAAACCATTTTAGAGCCCAAAAATTTGCTAGGGCCGTTGTAGAATTCCATTCACAGGGTAAGGCTCAGGCTGACAGCGATGCAAAGAGCCAGTCGGTGTAGTAAAAGACTTCCAGCTAGTAGAGTAACCAGCTGGCCCAGTTCAAACATGGTCTCCAATCTTCCCAGCTTCGTATGAAATATTAGTGATCAATGGAAATGTCGGGAAATACGGTGGTCACGCCCCCTAATAAAAGTTTCATTCGCAGTGTCCCAGATCCTGCCGCTGCTTCGATCTAACTAGTTTCCGCTTCCAATGAATCGCAAGCCATCAGACAGTGGTTGAGGCTGCATTCGGGAAATAGGTTGACACGCCCTTCAGGTGACCTTCTAAACTTAGTTCCCACGGTGGCCAGGCATATGAATTTCGCTTCGCTTAGGCCGAAATTAAAAAGGTCCCATGAACTCCAGGAGCAAAGAGTAAGTTTCTCTCACTGCACTCTCAGAAGTTCGATAACAGACATCCTTGTTTGTATTTGTTTGAAGCAAAACTTCTGTTATGTTATATTGCTCGAAAAATAGTATTTAAATGTTTCTTAAGTAATTGTTTTTTATTTACTTTTTAGAGGCCAGCTTCTCCCTTTCAGTATTTGAGGTAAACCGCTCAGTGCGGTGATACAGCTTCGTAACAACCTTGACGAAACTCATAGTCCTGTCGGACACAGAAATATGTGCATTACACTGTAAAAAGTTTCTCCATATAAAGATTAAAGTTAACTGCAGTATTTGCTACTCAGATTCATCTTATCTCTATTTGGTATTAATCTTATCTGCGTAGAGATAAGAATAATCTGAGTAGCAAATACTGCAATTAACTTTAATCTTTATACTGAGAAACTTTTTACAGTGTACATACCTGTTCGGGAAAAGTTATATTCTCATGACGTTCGAGACAAGGATGCGCAAACATGCGCAGTGATTTTCATAGAATGGGACTGCTAGTATGCCCAGTTCCTTACGGATCTCGATGACATAAATATTAAAATTTAATATTGAAAGAAGTCCGATCTCCATTCACAAAACTTTAAATCGAACGAGGTTGGATCTCCAGTTAAAGCGTGTATGTCAGAAACTTCTGTTGTGTGGTGGGCCCGTCGCTAACACTGGTCGTCAGGTGGTTCGATATGTTTAGTGGTATGTTTTGACCCATCATGCTGCTTGATTTCTAGAGGCCTACCCATATGTACAGTGGCAGATAATCTGAAACCTTGACATTTCTTTCAGCTTCAGCTGGAGCCGGAACCCCACAGAAATCGACGCACAACCAACCGGTCTCAAAGTGTCTCCCCATCTACCTCGAGAAGTGGAATGACGGACTTCATCTACAGCTCTGCGGACAGACTGCGACCTAGGAAAAAGCATGACTTCTCCCTCCAAATAATAGAAGAAAACGATTTCACCCTCAGCCTTGATAGTGACCAAGCTGAACCGAGTTCAAGCCCTCAGCCTTGCACCCCCGGATTAAGTGTTGGCACTCCGGGCTCAAATGCCCGGCGTTCGCTTTTCCGTGCCCTTGAAGATACTCCGATGGCTACAGTGGGAGTGTTGAAAGACGTAGAAGTCCCAAGAGACAGACAAGATAAGGAGGAGAAAGACGTAGATGAAGCCTTACGAGTTAAGGAACAACTGGAGATGAAAGACCGTGGTGAAAAATTCCTGCCATCTAGCGAAAATCGAGGAACAAAAAGCAATGAGAAAAAGACCCCAGAACGTCCAGGAAGTCGTGACGAATTAGCATCATTCTCGTCCTCCGACTCCGATAATGAGGAATCTGAAAATGTGAAAGAGCGAATGTGCATAATTGTCTCAGGGCTGAGGAGAAACTCTTATGGGTCTATAGATAAGTGCGTGGAGAAGGCCGCCGAAGAAATGGAAAAGAAGAACAGATACAAAGTGAAAAACATCGAAGCTGCCAAACAAGCAGCATCACAGGGTGAGTAGGAATACGAAATGGTGAAGCGAAGCTTCAACGAACAACTTGCGCAAATCAACATTCGAGTAGGATCTGTCACATTGTCGGTGCACGCCCCTTGTGAGAGGAAAAAAACGGTTTGGTGTAGAGTTTGATTCGGAGGTCTGGAAGAGCTATGCTTGTTTGAACACTTCTCTAGATGTTTCACTGCCTTGGTTTTGCTTCTTGCTTTTAAAACAGTAAAATGGAAAGGAAAAATAAGAAACTTGATATAAGTAACTAATTATTTATATTCCGCCATTTTCAAAAAGCGGAGTAAATGAAAGAAAATAAATAAAACACAAACACACAGAAAAAGACACTTAATTTTCAGTCTTCGGCAAGGAAGCAGTGGATGAAGTCGTGCGCTGGTTGGGCCCTGTTGTCTATGATTTTTGAAAGCGATGAGGAAACATCCGAAAGGGCAACACTTGCATCTTGAATTTTGAATATCAATATCAGCGCTAGCTGTTCCAGTTTTGCAAATAATAAGCTGAAATTCTTCTTTACTACTTTTTACTTTTAAGAATGCCTTGTCATCCACTGGGGTAATGTGGGGTATGCTATCTAGTTTGAACGCTACCTGCTTGGTGAAATTGTTCGCCGCATAGCAACAGGTGCAGAATTTCAAGAAGAAGTATAAGAAAGTTAAGAGCAAGTATTTCAAAGCCCAGCTGACATGATATACTGGACATAAAATAAATGTTCACTTGTTAGGTGACGTTCAAATAAGCGTACCTCTAGTGTATACGCTGACCTGACATATGATATACTGGACATAAAATAAATGTTCACTTGTTAGGTGGCATACCTAACAATAAGCATACCTCTAGTGTACAAGTATGTTCTCACCAATAAATATTCCTTCTCAGCCCACGCTGACTGCGAATCATATTTGATAGTGCAAAACGGATACGTCAGCTGAATTTTATTGGAGCTATATTTCGGCCCTTCTTGGCTTAAGGCTCAAAACCGCTCAAGTTGGAAGAAACTAACTTGTGGGAAAACCAAGAAGGTCCGCAATATAGCTCCAACAAAATTCAGCTGACGTATCCGTTTTGCGCTATCAAATATAGCTCTCAGTGCTCTGACCAGCTTGTTCTGACCTTGGTAGTGCCTTCCTCATTCTTACTTAAAAAGCATAGTTCTTACTAGAAATGATTTTTTTTTACGATGAAATGGCTTAGAAATATTGTTTTCCGAAAATACGATTACTTTCCACGTGACAACAGAAAGTGCCGTCGTTAAAAAATGGGAAAACCAAGCAAAACAAAGGTCCTAAACAGAATTTATTCTCGATGGTCTACCATGTCTTCCAAAATGAAAAACAACACTTTGAAGCTTCTCGTGTCCTTGTGTGTGAAAAGGTTGTCGGTGGACATTGGAGCTTTCGGCGAGGTTTGCGTTGCATGACCCGCAAAACTCGGCTCGGCCGAAAAAGCGTTAAGAAGTCGGAGGTCAAAACGAAATAATAGGGAAAGTCAGGGATTACAGAAGCCTATAATTCCGTTATAGACTAAAGGATAAATTGAAAGGCAAAATAAGCTAGAGGGGGTCCTTTAAGTGCATCTCTAGTATGTATGAACTCTGATTTGATGAATTTAATAAACTACCTCGAGAAATTCCACCGTAGGGGGGACGAGGGTGGGGCTTCGTTTTGCATCCGTTGGGCGCGATAGTTGCTTCACCGTTGGACTATCCGAGGGATCAATGAAACGGACTCCTGAAAGTACAGTGAATCCTAATGATGTGGCTTAGACCGTGGAGATTAGGCTAGGTCGTGAAAAGGGTCTTAGGGACCTTGTCGACAGCGTGACAAGCTGTCAGAAAAACCGGCGGTTCTGACCTTATTTGCCACTGTCACAACCAGTCAAACAAACGAGAGGAAGGAATGTCCTGTCCTATTCAACCTAAGGCTCAAATTCACGTTTCTCGTCTCTCCCTTGTCAAGATAAGAAAATCAATTCTTGTGAAAATTCTGTGTCAGCAGTGTAGACAAGCGTTACTTCGGCCAGAAAAGTTAAGATGTCTGAGCAACCCAATACGTTCAAATGTCTGGTCCCTCCCTCCCCCCCCCCCCCCCCCCCCCTCATGTCGATGAAGAATTGCCGTGTGACTAGCGAAGAGCCATAAACGACATCACAACTGTCCCCAGCAAACGTTGTTGATTGGTTTACATCGAATTTGAGTCAATTTCAGGGATTCGTTCCGTTGACCTTTCTCGTTATTCCTTAGGTTCATTGGCATGTTTCGGACTTAGGCATAATAACTGTATTTAAAAGCCCAGGGGCCATATACATAATACAACAATAGTACATATTACAAAGGAAACAACAACAATAATTTCCTACGGCTATGAAGCCTCACTACTAAGCTTGGTCGCTCTTAGCTTCAACGCTCTGTCCATAAACTCGCACACCTTTGTTATAACCCTTTCCGAAGTGCTATTCAGGATATCCGGAAGAAGCAAAACACTCCCCTTAAAATAAGATCCCCTTAACTCCGAAAGCTCCTGGCATCGATTGATAAAGTGGTCGATGTTTTCCTCTACCCCTGCTTTGCAAAGTTGGCAATTATACCTGAGATCTGGACCAGTCCTATGCCTAGAGTATTCTTTCGTGGATAAACACTCATTGTATAATCTTTATGAATGGCATCGGCGTTCCAAACCACAAGTCGGTTCACTTAGGTCGGACCTGACAAAATTACTAAAGTGTTGTGCCTTACAGCACAACACTTAATCTTATCTACCGAGCAGGAGTAATGACCGACAAATCATGGGCCATTGGTAGGATGCTCAGTCTATTTCAGGCAGTATAAGTGACACATGTAAGATAATGTTGAACGTCTGCGCTGTCACCTACGAGTCTAGCTTAGAGTTTCCTTTCGAGTCATTTTCATAGAATAGGACTGCTATTGTTCTCGGTTATTTTTCAATGACCAGTGATATAAACTTTAAATTTTCAAATCGGTAATGCAAACTTTTAAACTTGACACCGAACGAGGTGGGATCTCCAGTCACAGCGTGTATGTCAGACACTTCTGTCGTTTGGTGCGCACATCGCTAACGTTAGTCGTCAGATGGTTCAATATGGTCAGTGGTATGTTTTGAGCCTATTTTGCTGCTCGGTTTGTTGAGGCGTACCCACATGTCGTGACTTCGATTTTAGGATAAGCAGTTTGTAGAGCTAGATTGGTTGCCTACCAGCCCTCTTGGTCATAGTCGCTGCGTGGCCGCCATGCCAAAAGTGTAATTCAGTTTAGTTTATTTCTAAAACGGTAAGCCGACAAGCCGAATATTCATTCTGTCGTCAACATATATATTTATGTATACATATATGTACAATTTATAGTCAGCGCTTCTTAAGTTAATTTCAAAGAAAACTAATCGGCTAATAGAATAAAGAGAAGGAACCTCAAGTACACAGTGACTGACCAGCCTAGTCAGTAACGATACGAAAACTCAAATACGTAATACAATCTAGTGTAAATACAACTGATAAATATGGCTGTAGTTGCTCTTGTTGCTTGCATTGGCCTACACAAACTTAACAAACGATAACCAAGTAGATGGTGCATTTTAGGTAGGTGTATCAACAGCACAGCGGACCCCTATGTATCCTAAAAATGAATATTAAAGAGATGGCGCTTGAGATTTTCTTTCGTGAAGGCTATGTGAATTTACGCCAAATATCTTGTGAGCGTTATAGAGCAGCCCAGTATATAATTTGATTTGGAAGTAAATCTGTCTTTTTCAGTAAGAAGGTTCGGACTTCCGATCCTTCCTGGTTGACCGGCAAAGTTGGCGAGCTAGCTAGTAGCTAGGTGTATTGATTCGACTTTTTTTTTATTTTTTAGTGGCCCACCAAGACTCTCAACTCGAATTCTACTCAGCCCAGTCCGATTTATGAAGCATAAAAAAATGAGAAGTTGCATGTAAATAATGTAAGTAATATTTGTATGTGATGTGTATATAAGTTGCTTGTCCCCTCACAGCCTTCCAGTAGGAGAGAAATTTGACTTAAGGCGCATTTTCACCGTTCCCCGAGAACTCCACTTGAGGAGTCCCCGCGTTTCTGTTTGTCCCGGGGACTCACTCTCCGTATTTTCGCCAGCCCCACGGACGGAGAATGCTCCGACTATTATCACCATCATCAAAAAGGACTCCCTTTCAGATTTGGAGGTGAATCAGTTTTTGCTGGTGTGCAATGTAAAATTAAATTAAAACAATCAGAATAAATAAAACGAAAAGTAAAGTGGATCCAGACTAATTTCGTCAACTGCATAAATTTTTTTTTTGAACAAAATCCGTTTTGGAAGCGTTCCACGTGTTCTCGCTGTTTCTGTACGTGGAGTCCGCGTGGAGTGACTCCCTCTACTCTCGCGGTCCCCGTCCCCAGGTGTCCTCGGGGAACGGCGAGAATACGCCTTTAAGGAGTTACATGACTTGACATGACGCATTGCGTAGACTGTCGTCGAAAACCCCCTGGCAGCACGGTACACATATGAGGAAAGCAATGCGGGACTCCCCTTTCCTTTCAGTCAATTCGATCAATCAATCAAATTTACTTCCAAATAGCTTGAAGCAAGAAGAGGAATAAAATATTGACGAAATACATACGACAACAAAATAACTAATACACTTAAAGGATATGACCTGAAATAAATGTTGGAATGAAACTGTGTAAAAATGTGCTGAAGAATAGGCAGGATACGGAGAAAACTGATTGCCAGTGTTCCGCTCGGACCGACGCACGGAAGACCGGAGAGGGAGGGGGAGAGACGGCTCATCTGGAGACAACACACTATCTTTGCTCCAAAGTTTTTTGAAAGAGCACTTGTGCGGTCAGCTAATTTAGCAACGCCCATTTTAGTTAGAGCCTCTTCATATGAAATGTTACGACTACCTAGAATGATTCTCGCTGCTCTCTTTCGGACATTTTCCAGGCGATCAGAGAGCTCTGCAGAAATAGAAGAATGCCAAACCGGTGAGGCATATTCTGAATGTGGACGGATATAAGTTTGAAAGTAACAGGGGGCATTTAGTATCCAAACCGAAAGACTTGAGGGTAGAGAGGGATTTAATTAGAAAGTTTGTTTTACCGATAATATTTTCAACATGAAAAAGTTGAAAAGACTTTCCAAAGGTCTCTCCAGTTACCGCGTCTAGTCTCACAAAACTACACCACTTATCCAGCGCAAAGCGTAGTGTCCAGACGGGCATCGAACTCGCGACCCCCCACTCGGAGGGGGGGGGGGGGGAATAATAGTCAGTTCCGTGGAGGTAGACAGTTTTATAGATGGCGCACGACGCTAAGTGGTGAGATCTCGCTGTAGCGGAAACAGTAGGCTGACCAAATCGCGTACGCATCATGCGTGAAACTTGCTAATGTGACACGCAGAGCTGCCGGCGGCGGTATCGATTAAAGATAAATTCTGCCCGATTCCTGGCATGTTGACTGTGCTATTATCCTCTTGAGTCAATTAACATTGAGATTTGCATGGGCAAGATGCGTGCCACCATCAGACACGCTAGAATTTGTAGAAGCTTGTAGCCTCAGGATTGTGGGTTGCCGCTGGGCTCCTCGGGGCTATTTTAAGTGAGCTTATTCAGTTCTATGCTGGTTGCCTGACTCGCGGCAACGCTAGTTCAAGATCGAACCAGTGGTTTCACAGTTTTCGGTTCACTTTTTTTAGTGAACTGAACGACAAAAATGCTCCTTGGCTACCTGCTACCTGCTGCTTCGGTTGCCATTAGGTGCGTTCGTTGCACTCCGGGCTGTCTCTGGTGTTTAGTCACCAGTGTCCGGTTCTTCCCTTGAACGCGTTTTTTGGTTCACCTGTGGCTCACGAGCAGGTTCTGGTTAGTCCGCACCGGTGAGATAAAACCGGACACTGGTTAGTTCAAAAACGGGTTATAAGACTGGTGAGAAGTCACCGGTGGATGCAAAAACGGCTTATAGAAAAACTGGAGACCACCGGTGAGAACTCCCGTGACAAAGAACGCAGCTATTGTGCTACCATTGGGCTACCGAGGAGCTTGTGAACATATGTCCTAGACCACGACACTTACCAAATAGGGCGCGCCACAGGAATAGTGATGCCGCTCAAGGCAAACCAATCTAAACAGTTCACTTCCTCATGTCATCGTATCGAAAGTTGTTAATACTGTTCAAGTCCCTTGCATAGATGAAAGAACTATAACATTGTTTTGTCTTAAAGGTTCTTGTGACACCCTTCTTACCTTTTTTCCTGCAAAACAAGAAGCAGGTACAAGAACATGAAGTAATAATGCTCCCTGTGTCCCTAGTTGGTCGACCTTTTTCCAATTCAACGGCACTGGATCTGATAGTTTTGGAGACGCATCTTTCGATTATTGCTTTTGGCAGTTTTATGAGGGTGGGCAGGTATCTTCGACTCGTCCGGGAATGACTATATCTGTGTTTTCTCTCGTTTCAGTTTTTTGTTTTTTTTGCGATATTCAAAAAAATCATCAGATAAACTTGTATCTGTTTCAACGCGTAAAGAAATTGTTGATGTTTCTGAATGTATTAACTTTTTCTGTTTTTTATCCCTTTTGTTTATGGTTCCCGGTATTGGCGCTTCCTGAAGTCAGCAATTCGTTTTGTTCTCACCAAATTTAACGTTCCTGAAATACCTTCCCACACTATCCTGCTGTTCGAGAACCATATTTGATTAGCTATGTTTACTTTACGTTCTTTCTATGCAGTGCGACAACGCTACTGGCTGTTTTAGAGGATGAGTTTGCTTTTTAAGCGGAAATCTTATGCTTTTTTGCGCGGATTTCTGTTTGTCTAAAAATCTGGGGAAGATGAGAATGATCGTTTTGTGATTGCACGCTTGAGGAATCTCCCACGGCGCTGACTTTAGAATCCCACCTATAGATTAGTATTGTTTAGAATTCCAACTATAGATTAGTTTTGTCTAGAATTCCACCTATAGATTAGTTTTGTTTAGAATTCCACCTATAGATTAATTTTGTTTTGTCCTTATTGTTTCCTGTTTTATTCCATCTTCCAAGAATTCAAGTTCAGTAACGCTATCTAGTCAACTTGCGCTGCGTATTAGACTAAATCGCCTCTGTATTGTTTGCAAATCTTCGGTAGTGGGAGGGATCTGCAATCTGAAAGGGTCGGCAGTTTTGCCACTGCATCGCAGGTTCTATAGTCTTGAATTATGTTTAATATGTAGGGTTGCATGGATCGCGATTTTTGGGATCCCAAAACGTAAGTGGCGGGATACCTATGACATCGCAAAAGTTGTCCGTCTGTGCGCACCATAACTCTCGAAGGGAATGAGATACTTTGATGAAACTTGGTGTGACGATTCTATGGGTCAAGAGTAAGGTCGAGTTCGTAGATGGGCTCTGTAGCCCTACATTTAGGGGTGGGGGCGGGGTTTAAATTAAGGGGCAAATGAAATATTTTTAAACAGATGATGTGATAGTTGACTATGGGGTAAGAAGACATGCTTAACACGATGCTGAAAACCATTTTGTAATCGGAAAAGTAGTTCGTCCGGAATCCGGCCAAAGCCGGAAAGTTTGGAAAGTTTTTTTTGAAGTTGATTAAATGTTCGAATTATGGGTAAAAAGACATGCTGAACACGATTGTGAAAACCATTCTTTCACCGGACAAGTAGTTAGCCCGGAATCCGGCCGAAACCGGAAAGTCTGTTAAAAGTAAAAGTTTTATTTGAAGTTGATCAAATGATCGAATTATGGGTAGGAACACATGCTGAACACGACTGTGAAAACCATTTTTTCACTGGACAAGTAGTTAGCCTGGAATCCGGCCAAAACCGGAGCAGTCTGTCTGTGCGCACTGTAACTCTCGAAGCGAATGAGATATTTTGATGAAACTTGGTGTGAGGATTCTTTGGGTCAAGAGTAAGGTCAAGTTCGTAGATGAGCTATTTAGCCCTACATTTAGGGGTGGGGAGGGGTTTTGAATTAAGCGACAGATTAAATATTTTTAAACAGATAATGTGATAGTCGATTATGAGGTAAGAAGACATGTTGAACACGGTGGTGAAAACCATTTTGTCATCGGAAAAGTAGTTCGCCCGGAATCCGGCCAAAGCCGGAAAGTCTGTTAAAAGTAAAAGTCTTATTTGAAGTTGATTAGATGTTCGATTTAGGGGTAGGAAGCCATGCTGAACACAATGGTGAAAACCATTTTCTCGCCGAACAAGTAGTTCGCCCGGAATCCGGCCAAACCGGAAAGTTTTTTAAAAGTAAAAGTTTTATTTGGAGTTGATTAGATGTTCGATTTAGGGGTAGGAAGCCATGCTCAGCACAATGATGAAAACCATTTTCTCGCCGAACAAGTAGTTCGCCCGGAATCCGGCCAAAACCGGAAAGCTTGTTAAAAGTAAAAGTTTTATTTGGAGTTGTTTAGATGTTCGATTTAGGGGTAAGAAGACATGCTGAACACTTATGTGAAGACAATTTTCTACCCAGACAAGTAGTTCGCCCGGAATCCGGCCAAAACCGAAAATTGTTAAAAGTTAGTTTTATTTGTAGTTGATTAGATATTCGATTTAGGGGTGAAAAGATGGTGAATCCGTGTATGACAATCATTTTTTACCCGGACATATAGTTCGACGGGAATCTGGCTGGAGCCGGAAAATTTGTTAGAAGTTGAATTTTTATTTGAAGTTGATTAGATGTTCAATATTGCGGGAACATGATTCGCTGAGTTCGTTTTTGAGCTTTCTTTTTTTGACGGAAAAGTAGTTCCGGAATTCGTCCGAAACCGGGAAATTGGCAGAAGTGGCAGGAAGTTTTCGTCAAAACAGAGATGGCGTATAGGGGTAAACACTTATGATGATTCAATACCTGAACTTGTTTTTCTCAGATGATTAACCTGTTTTTGAATTTTAATAGTAAAAGTGTTCAAGGAGTCTGGCGAAGACTGGATCTCTCCCTTGAGGATCTAGCCCTCAAGACCCAATTGTCTGGATCAAATATTGAATTTTTGGGATCCCATCGAAACCTTTGGTCTTGTTTCAAGAGCCGGCCGTCACCGAATCTCTTAAAAAAAAATATACTATGGAATCTGTATTCCGTTACGAATTATGTCAGTGCAACATTAACACTACTGTGTGTGGAATGAGAGGGTGAAAGAAGAATTGCTACGGATAGTAGAATCCTTTAAATTGATTGCAAAATCGAAATGCTTGCCTCGTGTGCTCACCCACGCATTTGGAAAATAACATCTACTTCGATCACAAAGTGAGGAGCTTACCGCCCGTACGCTTTTGCGAAAATTCGGATGGGGCTAGCGACAGCGCCGTTAATTTTTTTAAGTGAATCAATGGTTGCTGAGAAAAGTAATGCTTCGGTAAAAAAGCCGGGTTTCACCTTCCAGGTTATTCATTCCGGACTTCAGATTCGAGACATCCGTTTCTGTCGACATGAATCCGGTGTTGGACACCCCGGATTCCGGAATCTGTATGGTGCCATAGAGGCAACATATAAATGCAAATAACGAGATAGGAGATACGGAAGAGTGATTGACAGTTGTGATTGGGAGGCAAAAGATATCTGAAGGGGACATCTAAAAAATGTTGAAGAAACCAAAATTTCCTATCGTCATTATCATGTATATTCGGAAGTCTTGACTGTGGAAGCGCCAGATATCTGGATTTGTGGAGGGTGAAACCTGGCTTTAAGACAATTTTCCACAGGTGTGAAGTGTCCAGATTGTTCCTTTCTTCATTTGGTTTGGTTGTTAACGTGTAAAAGTTCCCGTCGAAAGACAATCCCAAGTTGATCCAGAAACATGCCCACTGCGCTTTCGAACATGGTTGGGAGCGGTGATCGCGCAAGCGTCAAAGCAGGCTTCTGTGCGGATAGGTTGCACCTGTCCTTAACAACGCAGCATCGTGTTCGCAGAACGGATCTACACACGTACCAAACAAACACGAGTACTACTACTGGGTGTGCAAATGGGGCGCGGACAGCTACGGAAAAATAACATGGTTGTCAAACTGTATCCCTGCTTGCGACCTTTCTGTGGTTGGAAAGAAGGGAATAAATAGTTCCTGATTCTGCAGATTATTCATTCGAAGCAAGATTTCGCAGAATAACGCGAAATGTGACGACACTGGTGCCTGGATCGTTAAGTGCTCTTACACAGAAAAATGGGATTCCGACTAATAACATTCGGCTCAAACTTCATTGAAAATGTTCCGCTTTTGTTTAACCTTTTTTCTGATTTTGTTTTTTGGTTGCTGGATTAGTTTATGCACTTGCACAGAAGCGGGATTCAGACTAATAGTATTCGGCGTGAATTAATTGGATTTTTTTCGGGTTTCATTTCATCTTTTTTCCTGATTTCTTCTTCTCTTGTCAGGCCACTGCATGCTTCTATGGCAGGTTTTCTGGTTCCATACGATGTCAGCGATCACGTTGCAAGCGAGGCCTGCACTGGGGAACGTTCTCAGATTTACGTGCAGATTTGGTGTTTATATAAAGTTGAAATGAAAAGCCAGGTTATTTTCATATATTTTTAAATACGCTGAGCTACTTGTATTCTCTTTGCGGATTTTCAATGTCTCCACAGTAGGCGCTAGTAAGGACATTGAGAATATCCAAACAAGACCTTCTCGACAGCTTAACAGCTGAATTTAAAAAAAAAGAGAACAAATGTGCTTTTCCTGGCCTCACAGAGATGGGCGAACCCGAATCCGGATTCGAACCCAGGACTCGTTCTTTTGGCCGGATTCGAATCTTCTGCTTGTTGGGCTGGATTTTGGCCGTCAACCCTGCATTTTACAAATCCGCTCTAAGTTTCTAATCTTTTCCCAGCAGGGGCGGATCCAGCCTTCCGTTCTGGGGGGGGGGGGGGGCGATTCTTACCGAAAAGAGTGGGGGTAGTGTCTTTTTTGTCGGCCACAAGGCTGATTTTTTTCGCGTTTTAAGTGTCCCTGTCGGTCTCTTATTTAACGAAAATGTGGGTTTCATATATTACAATAATGGTAAAAACTGTACTTGATCAACTGACAAGTGTTTACAAGAAAAATTCAAGCTCCTGGCTCCACTTGTAAAAAGATTTTAGAGTCTAGTTACAGTAGTTAGAACATGCGTTAATGCAGACTTCTGTAAGTGCAGTAAAACAAAACAAAAAATTACAGCCAGTCTAGGGGGGGCGATCGCCCCCCTTGCCCCCCCTCTGGATCCGCCCCTGTTTCCCAGTTTTTACACACTGTGCTAAATTCATTCCTGGTTGGTAAGATGAAATACATATTGTAACAAGCAATCAATCAACTAATCTTTATTATTCGAAAAACATTCCTTACGGTATTAGCAAAAAAACGAATATTTTTTCTCTCGTCAAACAGAACTATATATAATTGCGCTTTTACATAGTCAAATATTCAGTAATTACATAAGAACAAGAATTGCAGCAAATTAAAGCGCTAAAATGCAACAATTAATATAAAAAAGAGGAAAAGAATTTAAAACTTCGCGCTGAAAAAACTCACAAAGGAGGGGACAAAACTTCTTTCGTACCGCGCATGAATTGCCCGAATGGGTTGGATCTTAGGAACTGGTTGTGCTGCCATTCTCTGTGGCCTTATGCGGTCGGGAATGTGGGGAGGGGGGAGGATGTGCCGATGGTGGGGGTCTTCCAGTAGTTGGTCACCAAACTTGGTAGAAAGTTGGTGTCTACGGTTTGACAAAGATGCGAGACCAAACTCGTTAAGAAGGGAAATGTACGGGATTTTGGGGGATTTTGATACTATTAGTAAAGACGGGTACTGGATCCTCTCGAGGCGTTCCGACTGCTCCCGTGTTAAACCGAAATGCCATACCGGACAGCAGTATTCAAGGGAAGGGCGAATGAACACAAGGTAAATGTGAAGGAGGTGGTGTTTCGGGGTGCCATGGCGGGAGAGCATTTTGAGAGCTCTTATGCCTTTCCAGCAGGGGCGTCACGACTGGGGGGGGGGGCACGCCCCCCCCCCCAAATGCTGTGGACCAGTCGGTAAAAAATAACCCAGTAGGCGCGAAGCACCGCGAATTTTAGTCAAAACAGTTGATTTTTTTCATGAAAACAGTCGTTTTTTCTGAAAATCGGTTGATTTTTCGTCAAAATATTCGGTTTTTCTGAAAATCAGTGGGTTTTCCTGAAAATCAGTCGATTTTTTTCAAAACAGTCGTTTTTTTTTGCAGAAAAAGTCGGTAAAAATTACCAGCCAGTCGGTAAATGCCTCGCATTTCGGCTAGTAACGCCTCTGCTTATGAGCGTAGATTGCATAGATTGTCAGTTAGGACGGCTGATTTGTCACATGAAAACTCAGAAATACGGTTTGCCCATTAGAGGTATTATTTACATGCTTTTTTGTCACCTCTGATTTTTAAACTGTAATCTATGTACATCATTTGATTTTCGTTAAGGTGGGATTCGAATCCTCGGCATGAAATGGTGGATTCGGAATAGGATTCGTGCCTATCCCTGAGTTCGGATTCGAATCCTTTCCTGATCAGATTCGAATCCTTTCCTGATCGGATTCGAATCCTTTCCTGATCGGATTCAAATCCTTTCCTGATCGGATTCGAATCCTTTCCTGATCGGATTCGCCGATCTCTGGCCTTTCCTCTGATTGATGGCGAGTTTCATTGCTTGGCTAAGGAATCAAATATCGGACGTTGTAGGTATGAGACGATATGATGATGATATGATATTTATTTGCCTTGAAATCCCAAGGGCCATAACAAACAAACATAAATAAGTACATGTAAATACAAAAATAAACGGTCACACTACTATTTCACACTAAACCCCACTCAAACTTAGACATTGCTTAAATATTCGATATTGTGAATATCAGACTAACAATCTTTTGTTTCTGTATTCTTCGTATTTGTATATAAACACATATTCTGGCAACCGTTTTCCTTTATGACTGCTAAATATTCAAGGATAGAGGTATAAGCACAAAGAGGTATCACGAATCCGAAAGGAAAATTCACTTTATGAAAATCGACTGTTCGTGAATAGCGGAACGACGAAGTATTGCTTTTTGGGGTCGTCAAGGCTGTTTAAGTGAATAAGTGATGTGTAACTAGATTGCCGTTTTCAACCCATCGGTTAAACTTTGAAGTAGTGATTTGACATAGCGTGAAGTAGAGGAGAAACAATTAGTACTTGACAAGGACGATTATTGCAAACATCACCCTTACCTTTTCTTTCTTAAATTTAAACGCGAGTAAATACCGGTTACAGCTAACAGAAAAATCAGTATTCACTTTATGACATGATCACATCAGTTTCACCCTCTCATGAATTATTTAGTACATCAGAATGCTTACTGCAGTAAGCTTGGCTGATACACCATTCCTTCTCAACTATTGGCTGAGTCTTGGGTAGAAGTTATTGAAAGAAATATATACTGCCAAATTTGTTGCTATTACTGTCAATTTAACTCATAAAAAAAGCTAAATCTGTTTCTTTTTGTTAGGTCTTCTTGTTTTAGTCTGTTCTGAGTTTGTCCCTGTGGGTGCTTTCGGATCTCTCCTATTAGGTGATCCCGTGGTCGTGCTCTGCACTGGTTTAACCTGGCGACTTAAATGGGGGTGACCTATGAACTGCAAATGGTAGAATGCTTCCGAATTAACTGCTTGAATACGGTCAATTTACCTTTTCCTTCCGTCGTGATTTATTTCTTAGATTTGGAAAACGTAAACAGTTTCTGATAGAATATTTAAGAAAACAAACCTTGGATGGGGGTCAAGGCCGTATCCAGGGGGGGGGGGGGGGTAGGGGGTTGACCCCCCCCCCCCCCCCCCAAACATACAAAAATAATCATTTGTATGGGCTTTCCTCTCTGATCTATGTCTTTTGTGTCCGACCCGCAAGCACCCCCCCCCCTCGAAATAAATTCCTGGATACGAGCCTGATCACCCCGATCTAGACACGGCAAATGCTAGAATACTTCCGAATTGACTGCAATTTACCTTTTCCTTTCGTCGTGGTTTATTTTTGTCTTAATTTAGAAACGTAAACAGTTTCTGATGGAATATATAAGAAAACAAACGTTTGGGTTTTGAAATATAGTTTACCATGGTTGATTCTATGAATTTTGATAAATGGATCATTTGTCCTTTTTTCTTATGTGGATTGTTTGTACAAATATACATATTTTCTTTTCTTTTAGTTTGGTTGTTGTGTAGTTATGAAATGCGGTAGGGTTAAATTGCGTAAAATAATCTGTAATTCATTAGACATTATAAATTCCTTTGCTTGTTTCTCTTTTTCTAACTTTCATACTAAAAATCTGTTTGCGCATGGTTCAAGTTACTCTTTTCAGGTTTTTCTGATGATCTCATAGAATTCCGAAATAAATAAAGCTTCAGATGCTGATTTCCATAACCTCAATCGCGTGAGGATGTCCCTCGTATTGTACCCGGATAACGATTCCATTGTCAACTTGCTTTACATGTGGTAATATTTATTCTTCATTTCGTATTTGCATTTTCAAAAGCGACTCTGCGACGGAAGATACGCCGATTTGCATATTCCAAAAGAAGTTTCACATCAAGACAGCACACTGAGCTGATCTCACTCATTGCCCGGGGGCTTGACTTGAACATCATCCATTCAGAATTGTCATTAAAGATTCTTGCGCACACGAGGCAATATTCCTTCATGCTTGCATGTACTTGTGTTGTTATTTACCGTGACACTTACCCATTCGAGATCGTGGTTTATGGTCGACGAAGCAGTGAACGAAGGGTTCCCGACGGGGTCGACTCCTCGTGAGGGCTAACATGAAGTGTTCCGGTTGGAACTTAACGTTCGAGCATACCGATGCCAAAACTTTCCTCGTCATTTAGTAATCTGGTACTGGAAACGGTGATCGCACCTTGACTATACACAACCTACAGTGCCTCTTCCGAGACCCGAAAGATCTCAGTATCAAAGCAAAAGCATGCCATGCCCCCTTGAAGGTCACACGGAGCTTTAGGGACAACAGTGTGTTTCTCTGCTAGTTCAAGCCCTTCATTTCCTAGGTCTCCCCCAGAAACATCCTTTTACCCGTGTTTCCTTTTAAATTTAAAACCAATAAATTCCTGGGCGTGTTCTACTCTACTTACCGTAGTTACTACGCATGATGTCACGAATTATTTTTGCCGTCAAGGCTGGAAGGATTTTTCTATTTTCCAGCAGAATATCATGCCACGGGCGAATCCGACCAATCACGTTAGTAGTTACCACGCTTACTACGCTTCCGTCCAGAGCATGGTAAGCAAATAGTTACTATTTCCAGAAGGTTGGAACGGTCAGCGTAGTAACTTTTCGTGAGGTTGGAACGGAAATAGTAACTAATACACCAGAAACATAGGTTTCTTACAACAAACAGAATTTGGTCTTAAAGCTGTTCTGAACATTATTAAAGTTTTATCCCATTGTTTTTACACCAAGATGTACGTGCATGCCCGTATCCAGGAATTTGTTTCTGGGGGGGGTGCCTGCGGGTCGGACAAAAAAGTAGATCAGAGGGAAAGCCTGTAAAAATGACTATTTTTGTGTGTTTCGGGGGGGGGGAGGTTCAACCCCCTACCCCCCCCCCCCTGGATACGGCATTGTGTACCTGACACCAGACTTGGTAAACTGCAGAATCTATGTTGACAGAGCAGGGTCATCTCTTGTCCTTGCCAAGCTTTACCTACCATATTACGGGATATCTGGATATCCATTTCTCACATGTCTTCCCCCGATACCGTTTGCATCGCAGCCACGACTGTCAATCACTCTTACTTTCTCCCTACCCGTCCAATTCTATATTTACTTTGTTGCTTAAATCTGTTTTGGGAATACTAGTGACTTCTTGAAGTCTTTCTGTCCATCCGTCTGTTAGCACGATAACTCTCAAGAGGGTTGAGATATTGTGTTCACAACATGGGGTGAGGATTCTTTGGGTCAAAAGTACAGGGCAGGTTCGAAGATAGATCTGATAGCCCCAAATTAAAAGGGCAACAAATATTTATGAGCCTAGTTAAGGAAAAGACGTGCTGAGTCCATATCCAAATTTTTTATTTTCTCGCCGGAAGAGAAGGCCGCCTGGAATCTGGCAAAAACCGGAAATTTGGTAGAAGCAGCAAGAAGTCGGTAGGATATTTTTTTTACAAGAACACTTCCTTAAACCATATCTGATTTTTCCAAACATGTCATCATATTCCAAAGTGTGTATATCAATAAATGAACCTGAAGGTGACTGACGACTAGAAACTTGACTACGAAACGAACTCAAGAAAGATGGAAGAATGTCGAGAAGATTTGTAACACCTATTTTGGAAGGAAGGGCCTCGATTGAACTTTGTCTTAGAAGGAAGATGAGCTTACAACCTCTCAGCAGAATCAGACGGAGCGTGTCATTACGACAAGAAACAAAAGCAATAAACAAGCTCTTTGCCGCTCAGTAACAGAACCCTAAGATAACGCCATCCAACTCGTAAAATCACCGCGATCTTTACAAGCCTCGTCCATTAAAGTGTACATGCATGTACTTCCGTTGAGCCGCAACCCTTTGGAAATGTCGTACAGGTTATTTCGGACAGTATGCCATATATGATATTTCGTAATAGAAGTGCTTTCTTTCTAACAGTTCCTAAATAAACAACAAATCTCATCTCCTAGTATGGATATGGAGGAAACCCAACGAATGTGTGGCTGAACCGACCCACACAGCACGGAATAAATTCTTGATTTTCATATTCCAAACTTTTCTTCCGGATTAAAGATATCCGACCCCGAAGGTGAAACCAGGTTCAGGTTCATTTATTCTTTTCACGAATTGCACACAGATAAATTATCAAATAATCCTAACAGAGGGCAAAGCACGCGCACTTTAAAAGCGCTAGAAATTCATCTCTAAGCAAAACCCTTGTGGCAAAAACGATAACAGGCCCTTGGGGATCATTGGTATGTACCGTTTGGTCAAACGTATTTTTTTTCCCCTTTTCGGTTAAACTGCGCACTTTAAGGGTGCTAGGAATAAATGTTTAAGCAAAACCCTTGTGGCACAAATGATCATTGGTTGAGATGTATCGTTTGATCAAAAGTACTTTTCGACCTTGCGTTAAGATGCGCACTTTAAGGGAGCTAGAATTTCATTTGTAAGCAAAACCGTTGAGGCAAAATGATAATGGGCTCATGGGGATCAGAAAATGTGTATTTTGCTTTAAAATATTTTACTTTGCGGTCAAGGTTGGTACTTCAAGGAATAGTCGGATTTGGAATTCGGCAATTTCTAACCAGTCTTGTCGAATCTATGATATTCCAGCCAAGTTTCGTCGTCCTAGCACATTTAGAAGTACCTCAACTCGCGATCACCTGAATCCCCCCCCCCCCCTCGAACTCCCCCGACAGTGCCCGGAGCCAATCCGGTTCTGTAAATGATTTATCCAGAGCATCTGTCTGTTATTACCACAAAGTTCCATCCCGATCTCTCCAGTCTAAAGCGATCACGTACCCCCCCCCCCCCCCCAATAGCCGTCGGATCCGGTTCGGACATGAAAAAGATCACCAGAGACATGACCTCTGTTCTAGTATTAAATTTCACTCGAATCCGATCACCCGTTTCAAAGTTACGCATGATTCAAAATTTCAGATTCCCCTTTGACGAAATATGTTATAACCATACATACACACGACCATACACACGAAGATTGAAAATTAAGTGTCTTTTCTGTGTGTTTATGTGTTTTATGTATTTTATTTCATTTACTCCGCTTTTTCAAAATGGCGGGTTATAAATAAATTACTTACTTACTCCCTCCACTCCTCCCGCGACTACCTGATCGAGTAAATTTTTATTTACATGTCAGTTTGATCGGATCCCTGATATGCCTGCCAAGTTTCGTCGTGAAAATCACCTAAACCGCCATCACTGGAATTCCGGGAAACTCCCTTCCACCCCCCACCCCCAGGTGCCCCCCGTCTGTCCGTCCGTCTGTCTGTAAGCACGATAACTCTCGAAGGGAACGAGATATTTTGATGAAACCTGGATGGGCTCTGTAGCTCAACATTTAGGGGTGGAGGAGGGGTTTTCAAATTAAGGGGCGAGTAATTTATTTTTAAACAGCCAATGAGATAGCCGATTTAGGGTTAAGAACACATGGTGAACTGTGAAAACCATCTTCTCGCCGGACAAGTACTTCTCCTGGAATCCGGCCAAAACCGGAAAGTTTGTTATAAGTAAAAACGTTATGTAAAGTTGATTATATGTTTGATTTAGGGGTAAGAAGACACGCGGAATGTTTATAGGAAAATCATTTTCTTGTCCGACAAGTAGTTCGCCTCGAATCCGTCCGAAACCGGAAAATTTGTTAAAAGTAAAAGTTTTATTTGAAGTTGATGAGATGTTCGATTTAGGGGTAAGAAGAAATGCTGACTCCGCTTTTGACAATGATTTTCTACCCACATATAGTTCGCCCGGAATTTGGCTGAAACCGGAAAATTTGTTAGAAGTTTAAGATTTATCTGAAGTTGATTAGATGTTCGATATAGGGGTAAGGTGATACGCTGAATTCGTTTTTGAGCTTTAGTTTTTGCCGGACAGGTAGTTCGCCCGGGATGTGTCGAAACTGGAGATTTGGCAGAAGCAAGGCTGGAATATCCGATCAGTTTCGTCAAAGTAGATGTGACGTATAGCCTAGGGGTACATATGGTGAACCATATCTGAACTTAGTTTTCTCAGATGATTAGCCATTGACCTTCTTGTGTTTCTAAATCTTACAGTAAAAAGGTAAAAAGGATATCTAACAGGTATTGCATGAACATTTGCATAGCATCTTCGCAATCTTTACGTGTGCTTAACCGATGAGGGCCTCCGAACCCCAGGTGATTCCGTATGTTCATTGATTAATGAGATATTTCTATTTACTGTAGTTTTTTTTGTCACGTAAAAGGGTGTTTTATCTCCTGCAAATATGTAAGGGCTGGTCACCGACTATTCCAGTTCGACGCCGTTTCTCCTCTTTGTAGGCTTGGCTATTAGAAATGCGCTGATTCCACAAGTTCGAAAGTTTCTTCTGAGGTGCATTTTTGCACCTAATAAGACTCTTACTAGTATTTGGGCCTCAGCAGAGGGTCGTCTGAAGAACGCCCACAAAAAAAAACATTCCCAGCCCAAACGCAACCATCCAAAATTTACCCACTCAAAAATATTTCCGCCTAAAATATAATTCACTTTAAGAAAGCCTTTTTCAGATTTCAAGCTTTTTCTCAGACTCTTTGCCTTTTCTTGAACCAAGCGCAAATATTCAACAATACCAAGAACAAACAATCTGATAGAACCTCCGTCTTTGGTCCCGTGCAGCGACTATGCATACCCCGATAAAACCGAGCGGAGCTAGAGGCACATGCTCTCAGGTTTGAGTTAATACTAAGGTAGCGTCCCAGTGAGTTATTACAAGTTACGATGATGAGAGGAGGGGCGAGCGCCGTATTGTGGTAAGTTATCACGCTCTCTGGAACGAAAACAATAACGCGAACATACGTCTTCACTCTTACGGGAGTTCCTGCAGACCCGAAAGTTTATTATCTTATGATGCTCGCGACTATCATAAGTAAATTGTAACGGTCGTATAACAGTCGTGGAACGAAAACAATAAGTGGGAGGAGTCAATTTACTTATTACGGTGGGCCCTGGAACGGCAAGAATAACAAGAATAGTAACGGTCGTAACTAATAACAAGTTGCCGGAACGCTACCTAAAGTTTGAGTTGATACCGTCTACTCCAGAGCAGTCTTCTCCCCTCTTCGCTGTTGTGCATACCAGCCACCAGGTGGAAAACCGTAGGATGTAGGAAAACTCGGTCTGCAGTGAGTTAGACATGACGTCACGATGGTAGACAACCAATCAGCTGTAAAGGACGACTCAGACGGCGTTCGTATTCTTCTGCGGAGTTGTACTGCGATATAGCTCTTTGTAGAGATAACAAATTATGATGTTCTGCGTAGCTCTTCCTCCATTCGTTTGCATCGGATAGTGTATATTCGGCCCCGCATGGTCGTATTGCAGAGATAGGGAGACGGAGGTTCTTGTAGATTTATTTGTTCTTGATAATACTTCTTTTGTGGTTGTTGCCTGACCTCATTAAATAACCTAGACTTGCTAATGGTCAGTTCGGGGGGGGGGGGGGCAGGGTTGCCAAGGTAACAGTTAAAGACTTCGTGACTACTTCAGCATTTTTTGTATCTTTTGTGGATTTTACTCACAATAGTTTCCATCGGTTAATCGCACAGGGAGATTTCGAAGATATGCAGAAGTTACGAGCCATCCAAGTATGAAACAGCTACATGTATGCAAATTGTTCGTGCAAGACCTGTTTTTGACTGTATGCAAATGCATTTGCTAGACTCCCGAGGCAACTCATCTCATGTGTACAGACGCTAATACCCGCTTACCCATCGCAGACTTCCGGCAACAATTAGGACAGCCCATTCTATCTGATCATTCGATGTACATTCTGGGCATGCATTTTTTTCAACATAATTCACGTCGTGGAGAATTTAAATCACCATTTGTTGTTGACAGCTAATCGAATGGGAGATAGCATTATTTACTGCCATTACTACAACGATGACCCATCAGAAATATTTATCCAGTCGTGTTGTTTTATCGTGTTTTCTTCTCCTTTATGTAAGTTATTTTTGTTCCGGGGTTGGGAGCCAAATTCAGAAGAAATATAATATTGTCGTAGTCTCTTTGTTTGTTTGTTTTCCTCTTATTGTAGTGTTTCCTTCTTCTTTTCTTTCTGTTTTCCTACTCCAATCTGTGCCTTGTGCTTTTGATGGGTGAAAAACAAAATAAATAAATTAATTAATTATTGATCAAAGAATACCTTTCCATACAACTACAACAGCACGTAATCGGAATTGATCGGTTGCGATAACTGGTTGGGTCAACATTCCGGAGCATACAAAACTTACAGATTCGCATTCCAGCGAGGTAAGGTAGGTGATCCTCCTGTAGAGTCTCTCTCTCTCTCTGGTTTGTTGGTTGGTTTGCCGACATTCAACAAGTTTACATTCTTCGTCCACGCCTTTTTGAAGCCATCCATAGTAGAAGTAGAGGCGTTGATCGTTTTGGGGAGATCCCAAAACGTAATTGACAGTATCCTATGATTTCGTCAAAGTTGCTCGTCTGTCAGTCTGTCCGTCTGTTAGCACGATAACTCTCGCAGTGGTAGAGGATATTGTGTTCAAACTTGGCATGAGGACTCTTTGGGTCGAAGTACAGGTCAAATTCCAAGATGGGCTCTGTAGGCTTACATTTAGGGGTGAAGGAGGGGTTTCAGATAAGGGACTAAACATATATTGTTTTTACAGATAATGAGATTGTCGATTTAGGGGTAAGAAAACATGCTGAATCCAAATTATTTTCTCGCCGGACAAGTAGTTCAGAAACCGGAAAATTTGGGAAAAACAAAAGTTTAATGAAGTTGATTAGGTGTTGCATTTAGGGATAAAGAGACATGCTGAATCCGAATATGAACTTTATTTCTTTGACGGATAAGCTGGCAAAAATTCTCGAAACCCGGAAATTTGGATCGAAAAGTTCGTCTCTCAACGACACCAGCTCTTTTGCTCCGCATGCAGTTCGCCTAGAGTAGGCTACTACTAGAAGGAGGAATTTGGTCAAGTGGGTCTGAAGTCGATTAGAGATGAGATGTTGGAGTACACGTGCATGCTGAATCCATATCTGAACTTGGTTCTAGGTTATAGCAAAATGTTGATGAAGACCGGAAATCTACAAAATTCGTCTGTCTGGATCAAGTAGTCCAATAAATATTCAATATTTGGGATCCCATCGAAACCTTTGGTCTTGTTCCAGAGTGGCAAGCTCCTTACGGAGAAAAACTCTGCCGTTCGCGCCTCTGTTTGACGTTGCGAAAAGTTGGGAAGAAAAATCATTGCCAGTTGATAGGAATGGTCATCGTAAAGTCAACTGTAGATTACTTTTCTATCTGCGGTCAGGGTTAGTCACACATTACAGAAAACCAGTTAACCCTTTAGATTATCTGTCCGATTGAGAGTAGTTCAGTCTGCCGTACTAACTGTGTAGAACTGAAACCATACTAACCGATACTAACTGGATTGGATGACTGAATGAGACTGGGTAGTCCTTCATGACCCACTCCCCATCCCCTCCTAATTAAAGAAATGTGGATTCACTATTTACGGAAAGGCCAGTGACGTCGATATTGTATCGAAAGCAGCCAATCGCATCGTCAGAAACAGCCGCGTGCCTAGTAATCGTAACAATTGGTTTGCCTAGCTGTATAGCGGCTCTTTGGGGCCCAAAGTCGATACTACATTGAGCTTATACTGACGCCATTGATCATGTCAACATAATGTAAACGCTTAGCACTCGCTTTAAGTAATAGTTAATAACTATGACAGAGGCTCTCTCCGTTCGGGTACTTGTTTTGAACGATTTCTGTATAAATGTATATAACTTATTTACAACAAGAGCTACGAGCTCATATGGCACTTGTTACGAGTAGGCACGGCTCGGTTATGTCAGTGATATATCTAGTGTTTGCTAGGTGTCTTCCCACCAAGTTTCATCTCGATCCCTCCACTCATAGCGTTTTCCAATATTTCCGGTTCTCCCCTCCAGCTCCCCCCAAAAGTCACCAGATCCGGTCCGGATTTTAAGTGGGTCGTCTGAGGCATGAGGTCTTTCCAAATATCAAGTTTCATCGAGATCCGGTCACCCGTTCAAAAGTTATAAATTCCTCAGGATTCCGGATTCCCCCTCCCTCCACTCCCCCGACAGTGCCCGAATCGGCTCGGTCATGTCAATGATGTATCTAGTGTTTGCTAGGTGTCTTCCCACCAAGTTTCATCTCGATCCCTCCACTCATAGCGTTTCCCAAGATTTCCGGTTGCCCCCTCCAGCTCCCCCCAAAAATCACTGGATCCGGTCCGGATTTTAAGTGGGTCGTCTGAGGAATGAGGCCTTTCCAAATATCAAGTTCCATCGAGATCCGGTCACCCGTTCAAAAGTTATAAATACCTCAAGATTCCGGATTCCCCCTCCCTCCACTCCCCCGAGAGTGCCCGAATCGGCTCAGTCATGTCAATAATGTATCTAGTGTTTGCAAGGTGTCTTCCCACCAAGTTTCATCTCGACCCCTCCACTCATAGCGTTTCCCAAGATTTCCGGTTGCCTCCTCCAGCTCCCCCCAAAAGTCACCGGATCCGGTCCGGATTTTAAGTGGGTCGTCTGAGGCATGAGGTCTTTCCAAATATCAAGTTCCATCGAGATCCGATCACCCGTTCAAAAGTTATAAATACCTCAAGATTCCGGATTCCCCCTCCCTCCACTCCCCCCACAGTGCCCGAATCGGCTCGGTTATGTCAATGATGTATCTAGTGTTTGCTAGGTGTCTTCCCACCAAGTTTCATCTCGATCCCTCCACTCATAGCGTTTCCCAAGATTTCCGGTTGCCCCCTGCAGCTCCCCTCAAAAGTCACCGGATCCGGTCCAGATTTTAAGTGGGTCGTCTGAGGTATGAGGTCTTTTCAAATATCAAGTTCCATCGAGATCCGATCACCCGTTGAAAAGTTATAAATACCTCAAGATTCCGGATTCCCCCTCCCTCCACTCCCCCCACAGTACCCGAATCGGCTCGGTTATGTCAATGATGTATCTAGTGTTTGGTAGGTCTCTTCCCACAAGGTTTCATCTCGATCCCTCCACTCATAGCGGCTCCCAAGATTTCCGGTTGCCCCCCTCCAGCTCCCCCCAAAAGTCACCGGATCCGGTCCGGATTTTAAGTGGGTAGTCTGAGGCATGAGGTCTTTCCAAATATCAAGTTCCATCGAGATCCGATCACCCGTTCAAAAGTTATAAATACCTCAAGATTCCGGATTCCCCCTCCCTCCACTCCCCCCCCCCCACAGTGCCCGAATCGGCTCGGTTATGTCAATGATGTATCTAGTGTTTGCTAGGTGTCTTCCCACCAAGTTTCATCTCGATTCCTCCACTCATAGCGTTTCCCAAGATTTCCGGTTGCCCCCTCCAGCTCCCCCCAAAAGTCACCGGATCCGGTCCGGATTTTAAGTGGGTCGTCTGAGGCATGAGGTCGTTCCAAATATCAAGTTTCATCGAGATCCGATCACCCGTTCAAAAGTTAAAAATACCTCAAGATTCCGGATTCCCCCTCCCTCCACTCCCCCCACAGTGCCCGAATCGGCTTGGTTATGTCAATGATGTATCTAGTGTTTGCTAGGTGTCTCCCCACCAAGTTTCATCTCGATCCCTCCACTCATAGCGTTTCCCAAGATTTCCGGTTGCCCCCTGCAGCTCCCCTCAAAAGTCACCGGATCCGGTCCAGATTTTAAGTGGGTCGTCTGAGGTATGAGGTCTTTTCAAATATCAAGTTCCATCGAGATCCGATCACCCGTTGAAAAGTTATAAATACCTCAAGATTCCGGATTCCCCCTCCCTCCACTCCCCCCACAGTACCCGAATCGGCTCGGTTATGTCAATGATGTATCTAGTGTTTGGTAGGTCTCTTCCCACAAGGTTTCATCTCGATCCCTCTACTCATAGCGGCTCCCAAGATTTCCGGTTGCCCCCCTCCAGCTCCCCCCAAAAGTCACCGGATCCGGTCCGGATTTTAAGTGGGTAGTCTGAGGCATGAGGTCTTTCCAAATATCAAGTTCCATCGAGATCCGATCACCCGTTCAAAAGTTATAAATACCTCAAGATTCCGGATTCCCCCTCCCTCCACTCCCCCCCCCCACAGTGCCCGAATCGGCTCGGTTATGTCAATGATGTATCTAGTGTTTGCTAGGTGTCTTCCCACCAAGTTTCATCTCGATTCCTCCACTCATAGCGTTTCCCAAGATTTCCGGTTGCCCCCTCCAGCTCCCCCCAAAAGTCACCGGATCCGGTCCGGATTTTAAGTGGGTCGTCTGAGGCATGAGGTCGTTCCAAATATCAAGTTTCATCGAGATCCGATCACCCGTTCAAAAGTTAAAAATACCTCAAGATTCCGGATTCCCCCTCCCTCCACTCCCCCCACGGTGCTCGGATCGGGGAACTGACTATTTCCAACTTAATCATTTGGGGTCCCTGATATGCCTGCCAAGTTTTATCGTCCTAGCTTATCTGGAAGTGCCCGAACTAGCAAAACCCGGACAGACCGACAGACCGACGGACGGACAGAAATTGCGATCGCTATATGGGACTTGGCCGAAGGGCAAGTGCCATAAAAACCAAACACTCATAGCTCGCTGCGGTACCGATGTGTGGCCCCGACAAGCCATGCATTCTGTAAACAATACACGCCTGTATTATTTCGGACCAATAACAGGGGGGGGGGGGGGGGGTCGTAATAGTTCGGATGGTTGAGATGGAATTCAGTGAGTTAGCTCGCAGAGACCGTACTGCAAAGGTCTCGCACTTTGACCTTGTTTTGTCGCAACGCGCACACGACCTCGAAACTAGTTTCTGTCTTTCAATAGTTTGCTCAGCTGGCTGTTGTTTAATTCGCTGATTGCATTTAACTTCATCAGCCGTGGAATAAATCTCTAGCACTGACAAATTAGCATAGGATAATTTTCTGCTTCATTACCGTTCTTGCATGAATAATATACTTTTAGATGTCGTGAGATAATGTGCAGCGCTAATGAAAACCATTAACCTATACAAGCAAACAGGTTTGAAACTTCCTGGAAGTCTCATCAGTAAACTTCTTCGCCCCCTATTCCACGGGGAATTACGCGTCCGCTGGTCATATCCGCAAAATTAGGTTTCCCGCTCTTTTAGTATCCTTTTCGTGAAGTCTGCTTTGTCCTACCGTTGCCAAGGCTTGTGATGGATCACCAAACATAATGTTTTTGTGTTGATTTATTATTATATGTGGTGACTCAAACAAGATACCAAGAAAAAGAAAAAATTTCAAGATTTCGTGCGATCGCTAAAAAAAAATTTAGAGGACCCATCTCAATTATTCTCCCTTTTATTGTATTCCTTGTGGATAAGTACTGTATAAGCTACTGAAATCTCCGCCTTTCGCCATTCTTTAACCCCTGATCTATGTCTTTTTAGTACTTTTTGGCCCGAACCAAGGGCACCCTCCCCCAGCCCAAAAAAAAAAAAAATCAGGATACGGACCTGTTCACACATAAGGACATAGGAAGTTTTGCTTTTCGTTTTGTAAAACATGGTAGGTCATTATGTCTATATTATGTTTTGGACTTCGTGTCCAACACAACTTTCGTGTGCTTTTCCACTTTCGGGGATCCCAAAACGTAAGTGGAGGGATACCTGTGACATCACAAAAGTTGTCCGCCTGTCTGTGAGCATGATAACTCTTGAAGGGAATCAGATATTTTGATGAAACTTGGTGTGAGGACTCTTTGGTCAAGGGCGAGTTCGTAGATGGGCTATGTAGCCCTAGATATAGGGGTGGGGGAGTGGGTTCAAATTAAAGGGCAAACAAAATATTTTTAAACAGCTATTGAGATAGTCGATTAGGGGGTAAGAAGACATGCTGAACACCAATATGTAGGCTAAACTATTTTCTCGCCGGACAAGTAGTTCGTCCGGAATCCGGCCAAAACCGGAAACTTTATTAAAAGTAAAAGTTTTATTTGAAGCTGATTATATGTTCGATTTAGGGGTAAAAAGACATGCTGAATACGAAAACGAAAACCATTTCCTCGCCCGACAAGTAGTTCGCCCGGAATCCGGCCAGAACCGGAAAATTTGTTAAAAGCATGACGAGGACCCTTGCCAAGAAGGGCCGAAATATCGCTGACGAAAAATCATAGCTGACGTATCCGTTGTAAACATTGTTTGAATAAATGTTTCAAAGTCAGCTTGGGCTCAAAGAATATTTAAAAGCAAAAGTTGTATTTGTAGTTGATTAGACGTTCGATTTAGGGGTAAGGAGAGACGCTGAATCCATATATGATAATTCTTTTTTACCCGGACACATAGTTCGCCCGGAATCCGGCTGAAACCGAAAAATGTGTCATAAGTTAAATTCTAGATGAAGTTTGTTAGATGATAGAGGTAAGGAGATATGCTGAATTGGTTTTTGAGCTTTATTTTTCCGCCGGACAAGTAGCTCCGGAATTCCGCCGAGACTGGAAAATTGGCAGAAGTAAGGCAGGAAGTTTCGATTGGTTACGTCAGAATAAATATGACTTAGAAGGGTAAACACACATTCTGAATCCATATCTGAACTTGGTTTTCTCAGATCTACCAGTTACTGTACTGTCTTTTGAAATATACAAAGGGAGATTATTTTTTTAAGTTTCGAAGGTGTTTCAACCCCCCCTATAAGCCTTGATCTGTTTCTAATTTTTTTAAATAAAAATATTTAACTGTCTGGATCAAATATTAAATTTGTGGGATCCCATCGAAACCTATGTTCTTGTTAACCACTGCCGCGTTCAGTTTTCAAATATTTTGCGTCCAGCCCCCGCGTCGGAGAGCAGGAAGGCTGAATGAAGTTGGCAAGCGCTAAGAGGAAAATTGTTCATTTCACGTGGAAAGTAGTAGTATTTTGAAAAACATAATTTCTTAGCCATTTCATCGTGAAAAGATCATTTTAGGTACGTGTTGCGCTTCAAGGACGGGTAAATCGTTTCTAGTTTCGCGTGGCAATACTGTCTAGTCTATGCTGACAGCTTTATTTAGTTGCTTCTCTGCCGCAGACGCAAGGTTCAGTTTTGTTTTAGACGCTAAACTGTAGCGCCTCAAATGCCCTGGATGTGTGTCCGGTTGGAACTGTAGGGTACCGGTCTGGAAATGCTCAGATTCGAAAAGCTTGACGGATGGTTGAGAGAGGCTTTGCTAGATGATCTGTTTATGTTTTCGAGCTGGATTCGGCCACATTGGGGTTGAGTTGGAGGGGTGTCCGGAAAATGTTGTTGAACACCTAGGGGTTAAACCGGTTGAGTGATTGGGATGAAACTTGGAAAGTACAAAGCTGACTATGCCCTGCATGATCCTTTTGGGGCCCGGCCGGATCTGACTTCGGCGGAGGGAGTTGGGTGGGGGTGAAGGATAATTCTCGGAAATGCTTAGGATCGAGTCAAACTTGATGGGTGTTATGAGAAGATGATCAGTGTCTGTGTCCGAATCAGATTTGGCTACGGTGGAGGAGTTCGAGGGGTTTCCAATACCGTAGATGATCTATTTTGGGTCCCGGTCGGATCCGAATTTGGGAGGGGAGGGTGAGTGGGGTGCTGGATGGCTTCCGGAAATGCTCAGGTTCGAGTGAAACGTGGAGGTTGGATTCGTACTATTCGTAAAAAGTGCAATATGAGCTCGCACCATTTTGTTGTGTGATTAGTAAGCAAATATCATTGACAATCGGGATCCAAGAAATGAACCATGAGTACAAACAAAAGAAATAAAAATAAACCCCTTAGAGACACATACTTGTACATATACTTATTTGTGTTTGATAACTACCTTTATTGTTAGAGTATTGTCGTGGGCGTCTGCATGCTGCCATGACAAGCAAGCAGTAGATTAGGGCACTTACTTGCCCCGTGGAACGGATATCTTTACTGCCTCTTTGCGGTTGGGAAACTGTCCTGGTCTTGGAATGCCCATGTTTCAGTCTTTTGAACTTGAAGGTAAACGTTTGGCACTTTCTGTTGGCCCAGATCCTCTTGAATGTAAAAACGTCGCTAAAGGAATTAGTTTTGTCATTTCTACGGGAAGGTCGTTGACGCTCTTAGTTCGCTCATCCATCAGAGTTATTCTTCCCTTATTTTCCAGTCATCTGCCCGTCTCGGATCCGTGCACAGGGGACTTGAGTCGTTTTCCTACGGATGTTATTTGCTCTTACTGTAGTGCTAAGATGAACATGCGTCATCATTCATTCCCGAGACCCGCCAAAATGACGTCTCACAGATGCAATTTACATTTTAGCTCTCTTCTTATATTATTATGCAAAACAGTAAAAATAGATGGTACCGGTAAAGTATTAGCGTTGCGGTTCTTTTGTCGTAGACCGGAAGTTGTTCTTTCCATTTGTTACAACTACCGAGGGATTTCGCGCCTCTGTCAATAATGTACACACCGGTCTTGCGATGAAAAGTATCCATGGTTGCTGCAGCATTGTTTCCTTATCACCCCCACGCTTCCTGAGATGAGATAGAGAAACAGCCTGAGTTGATCATCGAACCTTCCAAGGTTCCCCCACAACTGCATCATGGAGCATATTGTGTGTTCTCTGTTTCTTGTCTCTGCCACGATTCGTCTGCCTCTGTAACCCCGAAACCTAACCAACGAAATGAGAACCAACTTGTGAATCCTGGGCAAGCAATCACCCCTCCTCCGCCCCCATCTGAAACCAGTATCGCACTGGTTCACAAGTATTTCCCAAATATCTCCGCTCGTGAGTTGCAAAACCAATCCAATCAAAGTGTAGGCTATTTTAGTTTTCAACTTACGGCACCAGCTTGATCACTGCTTTGGCGAAGATGGCTGAGAATTTCTTGCTATATTTTGTCTGTTCCAGTGTTGCCACTGGCAGTAAAACTAGATCTAGTAAAAATATAAACATCTAGTAAATATAGAGGATCTAGTAAAAACCATTCTAATTTAGTAGAAAATCCCGATTTGTAGTAAAACAAAAAAAAATGGTCTGACCCGGAAGTTGTCATTTTTCACAAATTCTGAGGAAATGTACAGAGAAATTAGGATCCAATCTTGTCCCTCACTCTGCAGCTGGCCCCATACGAATGCAGAGGACAGTTCTCAATTTCGTCTGTTAATCAACCAAGAATCAGAGCTCTTTCACCATTGTGTTAGGTCTTTAGTCCCTGATAAAAACAAACGAACCAACTATTTCAGAAAAATCGACTGTTTTTAAGAAAATCTGACCTGTTTGAAAAAAAGATCGACTGTCTCTAGAAAAATCGCGGTGCTTCGTCCGATTCATATTTTCTTTACCGATTGGCAGACAATACTATGAGGGGGCACGCCCCCCATTTGTGACGTTTCTGCTCTTTATGACAAAGTCCGTGGTCGGATATATTGTTGATGCTTTCTTTACGGATCAGAAGTGTGACTCAAAATCAGTGCCTCAAAATTTAATTGTCTTTCGATTTATTTCTTTATTGTTGAAATGTAGTATGGGTTCCGTAAGTTAATGCACATGTCGCGAACAAAAAAAATCGAGTCAGTAAATTTTGTTAGAATCTAGTAAAAACAAAATCTCCACAGTATAGTAAACTTAAGTTTGGTCTGGTAGCAACACTGGTCTGTTCTTGACCAGGATCCTCGTTTGATGGAGTCAACGGAAATTACTGAAGTGATACTTGGGAACCACGACGTGCCAAAGACACCTGAGTACCCGTTCATTTGGCAGCAATAATTCGTGTTAGTAAATGATTAAAGTGGCCCCTCCCCCTCAATTGTCTCATGGACGCTAATTACTAATCACACTTGGTATTTTACTACCGGTACAAGAAATAAATGAGCGTCTGAGATGATATGTTCGGAAGTTCTCATTTATAGCAAAGAATTGGGGATAGATATGGTTGTTGGTCGTGACTTCTGTTAGAATAAATAATATTTGGCATGGTAAAACATTCCGTAGTTTGCGAAACCTTCTTGATGGTTTAGTATCGAAGCGGAGTCGGGTTTCAGTCGTAGTTTTCTGGCTGTTAAACCGCAGTCCGACGTTTTACATGACGTAAGAATTGAAAGGTAAATTTTCTTGTATTGCATCAAGGCCTTCATACAGATTATACCGATTCCAGGTCCGTTCAGACAGACGCACGCAAAAATGAATCGAAGTCACATTAAAAAATTATATTCCGGACAATTGTCTTATGTGTGGTTTCAAAACCGCATTTTTAGCTTGTGCATTATCCTTTTCTAATTTACCGTCTTACTTTCTTGATGAAACGAAAAATAAGTTTCGACCCTTCACAGTGCAATTTCATTATAATTAACGTATAATTTCTACGGGATCCCATAGATGGAAATTCCGAAGGTTTGAAGCTGACTATTCATTGCAGAAGAAATAGAAAATCGTGTGTTTCGGGTGTTTTTGTTGATCAGCTAGTTATCCCTCTAAGATGATGTGCGAGGGATAAATATAGTTTCGGATATTTTGGTTGCACTTTCGGCAAGCCGTCCTCAGCAAAAAAAAACTAAATCATAAAATCCACAATAATACCAACAGAAAAACGATCCGGAACCAACAAACACTAAAACGACATGTAACTAAAAACGATAAGAATGGCGTGGATTGAACTAATCGCAAATAAAAGTAAAATGACGAATATTAAAATGTGCGAGTTTAAAAAGCATATCGGCACAAATCTATGATTATTTTACGAATGCGATTATTTTACGAAATATTCGAAATCATATTTATCCCTCGCACTCTATCTTAGAGGGATAACTAGCTGATCAAGGAAAAAAACTGAAAATCATGTTTTTCTATTTCTTTTGTTTTTTTATAGTTTTATTATACTTGAATCCCATCGAAACCTTTGATCTTCTTATAAATTGGCATGTCTTGATTATAGCTTGGTATTTAGTTTCAGCGATTTCATGGAACCAGGGACCCAGAAATTTCCTGTAATGACTCGCCATTCAGGGGGCTTGTCATTTCCTATGCTTCTATGTTGCCCGAGCCTCACCTAGTTTCCAAAAATTCCGCTTGGGTCGAATGGGCGTTCTTGCTCAGATAGAAAAAATTGCCAGCATGCCACCAGGTACCTAAGCTAGGACAAAAGATCCAGGATACTCCTCCAGTATAGAGAAATATTCCTAGTTCAGCACAACAGCTGCGAAAATTTTTATCTATCTGGATAGTCGGGTATTTTATCCCCGTGGGTATTTTTCGAACTATCTGACGCTCGGTCAAGAGCGCATCAGAAATCTTTTATTGACAAGCCCCCTGAATGGCGAGTCATTACAGGAAATGTATGGGTCCTTGATGGAACTAATCATACTCGATTAGAAAATGTCCCCTGGGATCCGAAAGCTGTTTGCACTCTACTACAGAACGACCATCTCCTCTGTTTTATTATAAAGAGGGCAACGATGCGTACTGTTTGGAATCTTATGCTCCCTGTTATTTCGCAAGAAGGGAATTACTCTAGCGTCGGATCAACCCTGCATTGACTTTCTGGGTGCCAAAAATCCGGGTCAGGAATTTGAGTCCTGCAGCTTTAGATCCTGATCGAAGTTGGCGGGTATTCCAGATCTGGCAGCTGTAGTTTATGCCGTCGTTATGTCTTCGCGAAAGGAGTTCCAGAAATGGTCCCGAGTCCATGACCTAACACCTTCCCATAAATGGGGATCTGATTTGGTGATAGTTTGCTTCCAGAATTCCCGGTAAAAAAAAAGAGCAACTATGACTTATGAACTCAAACCATGCGTTTTCCTCGCTGATGGATTTTGAAAGATTTGTTTTTCTGTTGGTCGTTTGTCTTCCGCTGACTGCTTTTGGCGCGTGATGCGTTTCATTCAGAAAAATTAAACATGACTACCCCGGAGCGTTCCATTAAGATGCATACAGCAAACTTGAACAGAGATCGCACGTCGCATCCCGCAGCATCTTAAGATGTGGTCGGCAGTTGTACTCGAACATCTCTCACGTGTGTGCAAGTGAGCTCGACGTCTTCTTCCGGATCGGATATCGAAATAGGTCACAGTGGAATGTCAAAACTGGGTAAGGGAGTTCCTGCAATTCATGTAACCCAGGCGTTGAATCCGAGGGGTTGTTCACACGGATTATATTTTGTATACATGGTGATCGGTTGATTGAAACAGTCTATGCCAGTTCAGTATCTTATTCTACTACCGGCTTCTTTGCCTCGTTAGCGGATCCTGATGTATGCCCTTTTCAGGAAGCAACCACTCGGTTTGTGAGTGCCATAGGCTGGCGTGAACTTGCTCAGTCTCAAATTATTGCTATGTATAGGAATCTATATATATATAATTTATATGTAATATATATCGAATTCACATAACTTCGAAATCGGCATCAAAAAAGGCAAAAGAAAATTCTCTACAGTTCCTCCAACTACAGGCGGGGTACCGAACCTCGAACCTGCCCTAAATAGGTTGAAATGAAATCTCAGTGCAGTCCTAACAAGGTTCTAACTTTGAAGCGGGAAACCCTGAATGATTTAGGTTTGGGCTGCACATCCTTACAATTCCTTGTAAGGTTTTCAGGCCAAGTTCGAGGCTATATGAATTCGAGTTTGGATACCCCTCCTGTAGTTCCTAGGTCATTAGATTTTGCTTCTTCACAGCTAGGACCTAATCAGGGCAGCAAATGAATATCGTTCAAGTTTATGAGGCCAGTTTCGATGTTACTTCTTCAGAGCTAGACCCTAGTTAGGACAGCAAAGAAGTTTCCTTTTAAAATTTGTGAAACCAGTTTCAAAGTTATGTAAGTTCGAGGTTGGGTACCTTTCCTGTAGTACATTTGTTCTTAGGTGTTCAAGTAGAAATCCAAACTGGGTTGAGGGTTTTCAAGTCGTCTTTGTTTGATACCACGTTTTGTTAGCATACCTATGTGTGAGTAGGGGGACTCACCCCACTTCCCTAGAAATTGTGGTATAGAGGTGGTGTGCCTGAGACCCGCTCCATGAAATTTTGGTGTTTAGTATAGACGAAGCCGCCGAGTGAGCAACCACTTGTCTGCCATCGACCTAATAATTATTCTAATATGACTGTTTACTTAGGAAGTGTGTGGGATTTTAAGAAAATTACTTGGCGGCTCTTCCGCCAAGCTGCGGCCCAGGTTGCATCGCTGGTATTTTTTAATATCTTTCGCGGTTTTATCGCCAGTACCATCAACAGATTCTTTCCTGGTGCTATTTTCAAATGATCAGTAGCCTTGCCATTGGACACCACACATCAAGCCTTTGGTTGAAACTTGACTCGTTTCAGATACGACACTATGAAAAAACTTAATATGGACGGGTGTTTACAGTGCGGTTTTATCTTCTATGTGAAGTAAACTGTACCAAAAATCATGCATTATTTGCTACTGGGGTTAATATTGTCTCTACTGAGATAAGATTATTCCTAATTCAGATTGGTCGTATCCCAGTAGCAAATACTGCAGTTAACTTTAATCCTTTCTCGGAGAAACTTCTACAGTGTAGCTTTGGAGGTGTCAGTATTTAAATAAAGACACTCAGTTCTTAAATAAAATACATCAGTCAACAAAGATAGGTTAAAACTACATAGCAAAGAACAGTTAACAGTTCTTAGTAAAAATTGCTTTTAATGTATATAAATATAAGGTTTGAAGCCAAGCTGACCATTCGTTTCAAAAGAAACAAAAAGACTTTTTTCTTGATTAGCTAGTTATCCCTCTAACATGATATGGGAGCTATTAATATAATTTCAGATATTTCGGTTGCACTTCCGGCGATCTGTCCTTAGCGAAAAACCAACTAAATCATAAAATCTGCAACAATACCAACAGAGAAATGTTGCGGAACCAACAAACCAATAAGACGATGTGTAACTAAAAACCAGAAGAACGTGCGGACTGGTCGATATGCAAATAAACATGAAATAACGAATATTAAAATGTCCGTGTTTAGAAAACCCTTACCCCTCGCATATCATTTTAGAGGGATAACTAGCTGATCAAGCTAAAACCCCGAAAATCTCCGTCTTTTTGTTTCTTTTGATGTGTACTGTTCAAATAAAGACTTTCAGTTTATAAATAAAATACACCAATCAACAGGTACAGGTGAAAATTAGAACGACTGTGGAGATATGGGTTGAAGGTCCCTCCTGCCCGGTATTTTCGAGATTTTTACTCTGTTACACTATATTACATAGCTTACTCAGTATCCTCTTAATCTATTTAGCTGATTAATTAGTATAGCTTAATCAGTATATATACCTCAGTAGTTCAAAACCAATACCATATATTGTAGACAGATTCGTATCCAGGTATTTATTTCGGAGGGGGGGGGGGGTGCAAGCGGTTCAGACCAGAAAGTACAAAAAGGCATAGATGAGAGATTAAAGCCTAAAAAGAAACTATTACTTTTGTATGTTTTGGGGGGTTCGACCCCCCCCCCCTGCCCTGGACACGGCCCTGATTACAGAGTGAATTGCTATAAAACTTGCAGATACGAACATGCCTTCTCGTTAGATCCTGAGAAATTCTTTTATGTTAAAAACATTAATTTGATCCGACCAGGTTGAGCGTTGTCACATGTTCGCGTCGCGCAAAAAATTATCAGACGGTTTTGTTTATCTTCGTCGAGAAAGAGGCTTCTTAATGAGTGGACCTATTTGGATTTATGTGTGTTTCCTGAGGATGCACGGCTCTGGCCATTTTACGAATTAGAATGTTCAGGTAGGAACGGATGAAGTCGAATGTTTTATATTTTAAAGTTCAACCGAAAAGGGGTGGCATAGGACAATCTAGTTACCCATCACTTTTTCACTTAAATTGTCGGTCGTCTGTTCACGAGTAATCGATTTGCAAACAGTGGAATTCCGTATGATTTGTGGTACCTCTATGCGCGTGTATCTGTGTTGTATGCCTTACGATAAAGATTTGTGATTTTTTTTGGGATCCCAAGACGTAAGTGGAGGGAGGGATACCTATGACATCGCAAAAGTTGTCCGTCCGTCTGTCCATCTGTGCGCACTATAACTCTCGAAGGGAAAGAGATATTTCGATGAAACTTAGTGTGAGGATTATTAGGGTCAAGAGTAAGGTCGAGTTCGTAGATGGGCTCTGTAGCCCTACATTTAGGGGTGGGGGAGGGGGTTTAAATTAACGGGCAAATGAAATATTTTTAAACAGATAATGTGATAGTCGATTATGGGGTAAGGAGACATGCTGAACACGACGATGAAAACCATTTTGTCATCAGACAAGTAGTTCGCCCGGAATCCGGCCAAAACCGGAAAGTTTGTTAATAGTAAAAGTTTTATTTGAAGTTGATTAGATGTTCTGTTTAGAGGTAAGAAGACATGATGAAGACGATGGTGAAAATCATTTTTTCGCCGGACAAGTAGTTAGCCCGGAATCCGACCAAAACCGGAAAGTCTGTCAAAAGTAAAAGCTTTATTTGAAGTTTATTAGACGTTCGATTCAAGGGTAAGAAGACATGCTGAAAACGATGTGAAAACCATTTTCTCGCCGGACAAGTAGTTAGCCTGGAATCCGGCCAAAACCGGAAAGTTTGTTAAAAGTAAAAGTTTTATTTGGAGTTCATTAGATGTTCGATTTAGGGGTAAGAGGAGACATGCTGAGCACTTATGTGAAAACAATTTTCTACCCGGACATGTAGTTCGCTCGGAATCCGGCCAAAACCGGAAATTGTTAAAAGTTAAACTTTTATTTGTAGTTGATTAGATATCCTATTTAGGGTAGAAGAGATGCTGAATCCGTGTGTGACAATCATTTTTTACCCGGATATATAGTTCGACCGGAATCCGGCTGGAGCCGGAAAATTTGTTATAAGATAGATTTTTATTTGAACTTGATGAGATGTTCAATATTGGTGAAAGAAGACACTGCTGCGTTCGTTCTTTAGCTTTCTTTTTTCGACGGACAAGTAGTTCCGGAATTCGGCCGAAACCGGGAAATTGGCAGAATTGGCAGGAAGTTTTCGTCAAAATAGATATGACTTATAGGGGTAAACACACATGCTGAATCCATATCTGAACTTGGTTTTCTCAGATGATTAGCTATTTGGCCTTAATCTGTTTCTGAATTTGAACAGTAAAAATGTTCAAGGAGTCTGGCGACTGGATCTGGCGAGGACAAGACCGAATTGTCTGGAACAAATATTGAATTTTTGGGATCCCATCGAAACCTTTGGTCTTGTTTGTTCAGACACTAAAAAGTCTTCACCAATCTCACCACTGCCCACTGAAAAGCCGCGTTTGTGTTGATATTCTGAACGTCATAACTATGGCAGATAGTGGAAAAAAAAAAAATACCTTAGCAGAATCCAAGTAATTCAGTGTATTCAGTTAAATGAGACACAAATCAGTTGGCTTTTCAGTTAAACTTTCATATCTGATCTGCGTACGCATTAGTCGGACTGTGTTAAAGTTGTCTTGTTTGATGTCGCTTTTCACAATACGTTGAACATTATAACCTGGAAAAGGTAAAACACGAGGAAATATAACCTTACTTGATTTGATTATGAAATATTGTTTGAAGATCGAAAGTTACCACACTGAATTCTAGGCTTTAATTAGGCCAATAATAATGATAAGTTCATTTGTTACATCGCAAAAAGTAAGAGACACAGGAACAGTGATAGTAGTTTGTTTGATGCCGCTGATTGTACCGATGTTTCTGTCTAGAATTGTAAATGAATATTATTCGTTGAAATGAACCCTTACTTGAGCTAACTAATGATCATTGGTTGAAGATAGCAAAGTTACCACAGCAAATTGGTATTTCAAACGTCTTTTGATTTTGCTTATGTACCAACGCCATTTCTATGTTAAAGAGTAAGAATTGTAATTTTCGATGAAATTTGTCTCACTAGAATGGAATTTAACTATTGAATAATCGATTCAGCATGTCAACGAACCCCACTATCGACATGCTAAACGGCTTTATCAAGAAATTTAAAGGACTTTCAGTAATTTATACTTTCAGTAATAAATTATAAGTAGCCTAGGCTACCACCGAAATTCGGTTATTTGCCGTTTCCTGCCGAATATCGGTCCAGCAGGACAACAAAGTGAAGAAACCGATCTAGCGTGGTTTCCTACTCCTATTAGTCACCCAAACCGACTCCAGGCGTGCAGGCGAGGCTCTTACTTCTCACACAGTTTCGGTTGTGGCCAAGAACGAATTTTTGAAAAAGAAACTAAAGTTGAACGTGTCTACCTCTATAGCAAATCTCCAATCGACTTTCAGAATCCAGACGAACTACTTGAAAATAAGTTTCAGGTATGTGTCGAGCATATCTCCTCACCTGTACATCGACTGTCATATTTGCTTTTAAAAAATCACTACTTAATTTGAACCCCCTTCTTTACCCCAGAATGTAGTGCTACGGGGGAACATTGACCTGTTTGACCCAAAGGATCGTCACACCAGGACTGAACAGGCCATCGCGACCCCTTTGAGAGCTATCATGCTAACAACGGACAGACAGAAGGTCAAGTTTCACGAAATCATAGGTATTCTATCGCTAACGTTCCTATTTAAAGGCTAAAACATTACAAAATATACTGAAAAGTCTTGCGTCTTGAGACGTGCAATACATACCAAGTTTAAAGTCCTAATCCAAACATTCCGTTTACCTTTTCTTAGTTATCGCATGCCACAGGTTTATTTTGAATTGAACGTGATTGCCGGGTTGCTGTTTCGGCTCGAGAAAAAACCCACGCCGGAAGTCTTCTTTTCTAGATGACGAGATTTTCCAGGATTGATTAGCAAAGAATTACAAGACCTAATTGATAATTTGTGTGTGTCTTCAGAGGTACCACACTGGTCTAATTTATTTGTATTTGTAATAAACAGTTGGAGCATTAGACGGAAATTATTATTTTGACCCTTGGCTCCCTACGTGCCATAACAGCTGTCCGGGATAATCGCCTGAGATTTAGTCCAGACGGAGTTATTTCAAACCTAGAAAATTTGGTGGTGTTTTTTTTAATTTCTCATTGTGTTTTTAGTGGTTTTACACATTCATAGTGACAGTAGGGATGGTTAGCATTGTGTATGTGGTAGAAATACCATTTTTTTGTGGCCTGCTTTAATTGCCAATTTGGCGCGAGTGAAATATTCAGCATACAATTCTGGCTGATCCAGCTGACCACTTCTATGAAAGTGGACTGAATGCGTTGACCGTAATCTTGTGTATCCATCACTAGCCGTGCACGCCAAGAAATATTTAAATCTGAAACTTTGCGTTTTGCTTGCATAAAGTCATTAAATAATTCTTGTTCTTCGAAGAAGGCAAAAAATGCAATTGAACTGCTATAGCTTACGATTCATGGTTGATTAGCAGTCCATGCGATATTCATTTAGCTTAGCCGCCGGAAGATGGATCCAAAGTTCATTCTTTTGGGATGGTGTAGGCGTGCACCGATGTTTTGTTCGCCAATTTTGACAATAGTCTTGTTCCAGACTACGTGTGATCATTGTGGCAGTTGCGGTAGCTTGCCACTCCTTAGCAAGACAAAACCTGTTGTCGGGGGAGACATACCTTTGCCCTTTTTGCAAGGTTGGGGAGGAGAATCCCCCCCCCCCCCCGGTGTTAAGCGCTTTCGCGTTCGAGGGATTGTGGGAGTTTGGAAATTTAGAAATCTGCAAATCCAAACGCTATCGTGGAAATGTCGAAATGATTTACTAAATTTTATACATAACAAGCATTGCCAGGAAGAGGCGAAAAACCGTCAACAGAGCATCTGCTGACTTTTCCGACCATGACGACAAACATAAAAGTCACCAAATGCTTTTTCGGCTCGTCCTGGCAATGCTTATTATGTATAATATTTAATGCATATGGGAGACTAGCCGTGATTGGGACAAAAACAAAGTTTGGCCTGCCATAACTTTAAAAGTTGCGAACTGATCTTTAAGATCCCAAAACGTAAATGGCGGGATATCTATGACATCGCAAAAGTTGTCTGCCCGTCCGTCCGTCTGTCCGTCTGTGTACACTATAACTCTCGAAGACAATGAGATATTCTGATGAAACTTGGTGTGAGGATTCTTTGGGTCAAGAGTAAGGTCAAGTTCGTAGATGGGCTCTGTGGCCCTACATTTAGGGGTGGGGGGGTTAAATTAAGGGGCAAATGAAATATTTTTAAACAGATAATGTTATAGTCGATTATGGGGTAGGTTAGGTCACGTTATTCTTTATTTTACACAAAATCACATTAAACAACTTGTAACAAAAAACATAAGAACCAAACGATACATCTTCAAATAAACCAGTCACTCGAGAACCTGGGCATCCAGGTTGTCCTGGGGGTGACCACTAAATCCACAATACCGATCGCATAACGTTGTCAGCAGTGGAATCAACCCCCAACCACAAACAAACCAAAACAACTCACAAAAAAAACTTTCTCTCCTCCACCTGGGCAAAAAAAAAAAAAATAATCTATTAATTTAATCTAAAATAATCTACTAATTTAATCTATTTGCTAGAAATCATACTTACCATACATTTTATTTTTGATCGCATTCTTAAACTCATTCATATTTTCCTTTTCCAATAATTACTTTTCTAACCCATTCCACAATCTAATCCCTCTATAAATTATTGAAAACTTAGACCTAGTCGTCACAGCCAATGTTCTCTTACCGATTCACGCGCCTCTTTTCCACATACTATCCGGATTGCTTTATTCTGCAGCACTCTAATCGGTGTCAAAATGGAAGGAAACGTCCCAAGCCAGACTAAAGACATGCTGAACACGATGGTGAAAACCATTTTTGTCATCGAACAAGTAGTTCGCCCGGAATCCGGCCAAAACCAGAAAGTTTGTTAAAAGTAAAACTTTTATTTGAAGTTTAGATGTTCGATATAAGGTAGGAGGACATGCTGAACACGATGATGAAAAACATTTTTTGTCCGAACAAATAGTTTGTCCGGAATCGGGCCAGAACCGGAGAGTTTGTTAAAAGTAAAAGTTTTATTTGGAGTTAATTAGATGTTTGATTTATGGCAATTTTCAATTTTCTACCCGGGCAAGTAGTTTGCCCGGAATCCGGCCAAAACCGGAAAAAGTTAAAGTTTTATTTGTAGTTGATTAGATATATGATTTAGGGGTAAGAAGAGATGCTGAATCCATGTATGAAAATCATTTTTCACCCGGACCTATAGTTCGACTGGAATCCGGCTGAAGCCGGAAAATTTTGTATAAGTTAAAATTTTATTTGAAGTTGATTAGAGACGCTGAGATCGTTTTTGAGCTTTCTTTTTTCGCCGGACGAGTAGTTCCGGAATTCGGCTGCGGGAAATTGGCAGAAGTGACAGGAAGTTTTCGTCAAAACAGATATGACTTATAGGGGTAAACACACATGCTGAATCCCTATCTGAACTTGGTTTTCTCAGATGATTAGCTATTTGGCCTTAATCTGTTTCTGAATTTTTACAGTAAAATTTTCAAGGAGTCGGGCCAAGACAAGACCCAATCGTCCGCATCAAATATTGAATTTTTGGGATCCCATCGAAACCTTTGGTCTTGTTTATATACTCTGCTTATCCGATTTTGTCCGATATTGTGGTGCTGTTAGTTTAAGAGTAGAAAGACAAATAGCAAAGTCCCCCACTTAGTCCCAATCATCAACTTGCCGTCTGCCCCTGGGGGGGCAATTTCAAATTTATTTGCGAACAAATATTGAACAAGACCGAAGGTTTCGATGGGATCCCAAAAATGAAATATTTGATCCAGACAACTGGGTCTTGTAGATATTCGGTTTTCGCCAGACTTATTAAACATTTTTACTATTAAAATATGTAAACAGATTAAGGCCAATGGTAATCATCTGAGAAGTCAAAGTTGAGATATGGATTCAGCATGTGTGTTTACCCTATAGCCAACGTCGTATCTACTTTGATGAAATTGATTCAAACTTCCTTAATTCTGCCAATTTTCCGGTCTCGGCCGGATTCCGGGCGAACTATATTTGTGTGGCAAAAAAACTAAAGCTCAAAAATGAATTCAGCACGTCTCCTTACCCCTGCGTCGAACCTCTAATCAACTTAAGATGAAGCTTTTACTTTTAACAAATTTTCCGGTTTCAGCCGGATTCCGAGTGAACTATACGTCCGGTGAGAAGATGATTGCCATAAACAGATTCAGCATGTCTTCTTACCCCCAAATCGAACATCTTATCAAATTCAAAAACACACTTAACAAATTTTCCGGTTTTAGCCGGATTACTAGCCTACATGTCAAACCTCTAATCAACTTCAGATTAACTTTTACTTTTCGCACATTACTCTGTTTTTGCCGGATTTCGGATGAACTACTTGTCCGGCGAGAAAAAAAATTTCATATTCGGATTCAACATGTCTTCTTACCCCTAAATGGACAATTACATTAGCTTCAACAAAAAAATTGCCGCTTAATTTCAAACCCCTTCTTGACCCCTAAATATACACACTTTGGTTCAAAGACTCCTCATGTTTGAACAAAATATCTCAAACTTAACCCCTTCGAGAGTTCTCGTGCTAACGGACAGACAGACGACCAACTTTTACGAAATAATAGGTATCCCGTCATTTGGCCTTGTTTCACATCTTCGGGATGCTCAGAAGCATTCCGGGCTGTTAACGAACTGCCTGAAAGCAGCGAATAAAGTGAGTTGATATTGTATAACTATCCTGTTTATGACCGGGATGATTGGGACATAGTGGCAAAAGAGCCCGATTTGCTTTGTATCACAGACATCCCCATTATCTGGTTCGGAGACAGCTTGTCCCAGTTATGGCAGGTACATGTGTCCCAGTCATCACATTTGGACTTAGATTTAAAGTGACCTGAATTATTATGGCAGGTGGTGCTCATATACAAAATGGCGATGTTTCAGAAGAAGCCAAATAACTATGCTTCATTTGTTGCTATCATTCGATCTTGTATTTTTATCCTGTGAATATCTCCCCAATTTGAAATTTCTCCATCTAATTTACAAACAAGGCCGAACACCTTATTTAAAAAAAAAACTCTGAAACAACGTCGACCAACTAGTGGTCGCAACTAGACTTTAATATCCGCCGCTAGATGGCGGTTCAGCAGTGAATTAATTAGAACTTTGATAAAAATATTTCGTCAGGAAAACCTCAATTTTACATATATAGACGTGTCCCAATCATGGCTGGTTCCCCCCAAGGTTTGCAAAATCAGAACAGATTACATCCAAAGTGTTGGAAGATTCATAATGTATTTGGGAGGAAATTAGGATTCCCGGCGCCGCCGACTCGAATCCAGGCGATGAGCAAAGGTTACATGCGAGTAGCAACCTGAAAGAGGTCAATGACGTTGGGCTTTTAGTGTTTTCATTCGTTATTCGTTTTCAGATTGAGACATGGTGACACCCAAATTTCCAATGATTCAGTAATGGATTTGTTGAATGTACGAACTAGTGGATTTTATGGAAACTCGATGGCAGAACAAATCTCAGCTAAGTTACTTGAAATATTCGAACATGACTCGGACCAAATCGTACCGGACTGTCCGACGATCATCGACCGTCCCCTGTGGAGTATTGTGGGCCCATCGGCGGTCGGGACGTCTCTGGCGGCGGTGCACGAACCAACGGCGCTGCAGCGGCATGAGGAAAACCATGTAAGTATATTTCTAATGACGGTTTTGCTAGCCTGTTGACGCTAGACCTTGAATTATACACGTTCTGCGTTTTACGCATAAAATGTTTGTTTGGCGTTGTCTAAGATGCTCAAGAACGTTTCAGAAGTAACAAGACCAAAGGTTTCGATGGGATTCCAAAAATCAATATTTGATCCAGGCAGTTGGGTCTTGTCTTCGCCAGACTCATAGAACATTGATACTATTAAAATTTGGAAGCAGATCCAAGGCCAAATAGCTAATCATCTGAGAAAACCAAGTTCAGATATGGATTCAGCGTGTCTGTTTACCCCTTTAAGTCAAATCTATTATGACGAAACATATCGAAACTTCCTGCCTTACTTCTGCAAATTTTCCAGTTTCAGCCGAAATCCGGAACTACTTGTCCGGTGAAAAAATCAAGCTAAACAGAGTTCAGCGTATCTCCTTACCCCTATACCCAACATCTAATCAACTTCAAATAAAATTTAACTTCTAACAAATTTTCCGGTTTCAGCCGGATTCAGGGCCAACTATATGTCCAGGTGAAAATTGAACTCAGCATCTCTTTTTACCCCTAAATCGGACATCTAATCAACTACAAATACAACATTTGCTTATAACAAATTTTCCGGTTTTAGCCGGATTCCGGGCGAACTACTTGTCGTGTTCAGCATGTCTTCTTACCTCTTAATCGACTATCTCATTAGCTGTTTAATATTTTTTATTTGCCCCTTAATGTGACCGCTACGCCTAATCTTAGGACTCTAGAGCTCATCTTCGAATTCGACCTTTCCCTCGATCCAAAGGATCTTCACACAAAGTTTGATTAAAAAAAAAAATTCCCTTCCATAGTGATCGTGCTCACAGATGGACAGACGGACAACTTTTGTGATGTCATATGATCCCTCAACTAACGTTTTGGGATTCCAAAAATATTTTACCTCTAATGGATATTTAATACTTGTAATAATATGATAGTAAAATATTAATAAATTTAAAACCCAGGAAAAACACTGAGGAAAAAAATGGGAAAACAATGCAGCCCTTTCATAATCATCCATATCAGATAACAAAAAAAATAAAATCCGTCTCAACCGTGGCCTGATAAGAAATTTTTGCTTCGTCCGGAACACAGAAGAATATAACAAGGGCTAGAAGCTCATATTGCACTTGCAAGGCTGGCGTACAGGTTGAAAGTAGGAGTTTGCCAATTCGTTTAATTGTTGTGATGATTTGTAAGCAAAATCCTTGAGATATGAATGATCACGGGCCTTTGGAAATAACGAGAATGTATCGTTTGGTTAAAAAAAAAATTGCATTTGGCTCCGATGATGCGCACTTTAAAGGGTACGTGCTAGAAATTGAGATTCTGAAAATGTATATTTTGCTCGAAAGTATTGTTAGTACTTTAAGGAATTCACTTGTAAGCAAAACCGTTGATGCAAAAATGATCATATGCCCTTGGAGATCATGGATATATAGTTTGGTAAAAAGTATTTTTTTTTTTATGGCACTTGAGCTTACTCAAGTGCCATATAGCGATTGTTATTTCTGTCCGTCAGTCGGTCTGTCGGTCTGTCGGTCCCGGTTTTGCTAGTTCGGGCACTTCCAGATAAGCTAGGACGATGAAACTTGGCAAGCATATCAGGAACTGGACCAGATTAAATTAGAAATTGTCGCTTCCTCGATCCGACCATCTGGAGGGGAGTGGAGGGAGGGGGAATCCGGAAAAAATAGCAAAAATGAGATATTTTTAGCTTACGAACGGGTGATCGGATCTTAATGAAACTTAATACATGGAAGGACTTCGTGTCTCAGACCCTCCATTTTAAATCCAGACCGGATCCGGTGACACTGGGGGGAGTTAGAGGGGGAAACCGGAAATCTTGGAAAACACTTAGAGTGGAGGGATCCGAATGAAACTTGGTGGAAAGTACAAGCATAAGTCCTAGATACGTGACTGATATAACCGGAACGGATCCGCTCACTTTGGGGGAGTTGGGGGGGGGGGGAGAAGTCCGAATTTGTAGTGATCCCGCGAGTTCCATGCTTCCTGATGTGCTGGGACGATGGAAATTGACAGGCATGTCTGGGACCCGACCAGCTTAAATAGGAAATCATCAATTCCCCGATTCGACCATCTGGGGGGGGGGGGGGGAGTGGAGGGAGGGTGAAGCCAAAATTTGAGGTATTTTTAGCTTGCGAACGGGTGATCGGATCTTGATGAAAATTGATATTTAGGATGACCTCGTGTCTCAGACACCTCACTTTAAATCCGGGCCGGATCCGATGACACTGGGGGGAGTTGGAGGAGGGAACCGGAAATTTTGAGAAACGCTTAAAGTGGAGGGATCGGGATGAAACTTGGTCGGAAAAACAAGCAGAGGTCCTAGACACGCCATTGACATAACCGGACCGGATCCGATGACACTGGGAGGAGTTGGAGGAGGGAACCGGAAATTTTGAGAAACGCTTAAAGTGGAGGGATCGGGATGAAACTTGGTGGGAAAAACAAGCGCAGGTCCTCGACACGTCATTGACATAACCGGACCGGATCAGGGCACTGTGGGGGAGTTGGGGTGGGGGTCCGGATTTCTAGCGATCCCGCGAGTTCGGCATACTTCCTGATGTCCTAGGGCGATGAAACTTGGCAGGTATGTCAGGGATCCGAACAGATTGACTTGAGAACAGCCGTTTCCCCGACCCGACCATCGTGGGGGGAGTGGGTGGATGGGGTGTCCGGAATCTAGTGGCGTGCATAACTTTTGAACGGGTGATCGGATTTGAATGAAACTTGTCTGGTGAGCTATCGCCTCGGACGTTCAGTTTCACGTCCGAGTCGGGTCCGATACCTGTGGGGATGGGGGGGGGGGGGGGTGGAAAACTCAAGAAACTCTAAAAGTAGAGGGATTGGGACGAAACTTAATGGATGGAACAAGCATTAGGCCCAGATGAAATTGACGGAGCCAGATGGTTTCGGGGCTCTGTGGGGGGAGTTGGAGGGGGTTTCCTGGAATTCCGGTAGTCGTGAGTTAGAATAGTTTCAGATGTAAAACGACAATGAAACTTTGCAGGCATATTAGCGACCCGAATTATCTTGACTTAAAAACCTGACACAACATACCCCCGAAACTTCCGTTCCTAGATCCGAGCATTTTTGGGGGAGCAAGAGAAGAGAAATATGGACTTGTATAAATTGCGAACGAGTGGTCTGATTCGAGTGAAACTTCATGGGTGATACGAATCGATGGCCTCGACATGTAAAACATGCGTTCGAACCATATGCGACCACGATTAGGGGAATTGGGGGTGGGGGGACTTTTGACATGCACAAAAACCAAACGGATGGACCGAATGAGATGCAATTCGACAGGGCCGAGTTTATGCGGCCTAGATTTGTTATTTGGCGTCTGGGCCGGATTCGGCCAAGGTAGGGGGGTACTGGAAACTTGCAGATAGGCTATGCTCCAATTTCAGTCAAATTTGATGAGGGAATTAAGAGATTGGGCCCGAACCGGCTCCGACAACGTTGGTGGGAAGGGGGGGAGGTATCGGAACTTTCCAAAAATGCTCAGATTCGAGTGAAACTTGGTAGATGGTATAAACGAAGATGCTTTGGGTGGTCGATTTTTTGGGATCCCAAAACGTAAGTGGAGGGATACCTATGACATCGCAAAAGTTGTCCGTCTGTCCGTCCGTCCGTCCGTCTGTAAGCACGATAACTCTCGAAGGGAATGAGATATTTTGATGAAACTTGGTGTGAGGGTTCGTTGGGTCGTCGGACCAGTCAAGTTCGTAGATGGGCTTTGTAGCTCTACATTTAGGGGTGGGGGAGGGGATTCAAATTTAGGGACAAACAAAATATTTTGAAACAGCTAATGTGATAGTCGATTATGGGGTAAGAAGACATGCTGAACACGATGGTGAAAACCATTTTGTCGTCGGACATGTAGTTCGCCCGGAATCCGGCCAAAACCGGAAAGTTTGTCTAAAGTACAAGTTTTATTTGAAGTTGATTAGATGTTCGATTTAGGGGTAGGAAGACATGCTGAAGACGATGGTGTAAATTATTTTCTCGACGGACAAGTATTTCGCCCGGAATCCGGCCCAAACCGGAAAGTTTGTTGAAAGTAAAAGTTTTATTTGAAATCGATTAGATGTTCGGTTTAGAGGTAGGAAGACATGCTGAAGACGATGGTGAAAACTATTTTCTCGATGGACAACTATTTCGCCCGGAATCCGGCCCAAACCGGAAAGTTTGTTGAAAGTAAAAGTTTTATCTGAAGTTGATTAAATTTCGATTTAGAGGTAGGGAGACATGCTGAAGACGATGGTGAAAACTATTTTCTCGACGGAGAAGTATTTCGACCGGAATCCGGCCCAAACCGGAAAGTTTGTCAAAATTAAAAGTTTTGTTTGGAGTTGATTAGATGTTTGATTTAGGGCAAGAAGACATGCTGAACACTTATGTGAAAACAAGTTTCTACCCGGACACGTAGTTCGTCCGGAATCCGGCCAAAACCGGAAAACTGTTGGAAGTCAAAGTTTTATTTCTAGTTGATTAGATAAGCGGTTTAGGGGTAAGAAGAGATGCTGAGTCCCTGAGTGACAATCGTATTTTACCCAGACATATAGATCGACCGGAATCCGGCTGGAATCGGAAAATTTGTTATAAGCTAAATTTCTATTTGAAGTTGATTAGATGTTCATTACTTGGGAAAGAAGATACCATGATTTCGTCTTTGAGCTTTCTTTTTTTGCCGGACAAGTAGTTCTGGAGTTCGGCCGGAACCGGGAAATTGGCAGAAGTGGCAGGAAGTTTTTGTCAAAACAGATATGACTTATAGGGGTAAACACACATGCTGAATCCAAATCTGAACTTGGTTTTCTCAGGTGATTAGCTATTTGGCCTTAATCTGTTTCTGAATTTTAATTGTAAAAATGTTCAAGGAGTCTGGCGAAGACTGGATCTGGCTAAGACAAGACCCAGTTGTCTGGATCAGATATTGAATTTTTGGGATCCCATCGAAACCTTTGGTCTTGTTTTTATTCCGAACCAGATTCGGCCACGGTAGGTGGAAATAGAGTGAGTACCGGAAATCGTGTAGCACGTCTAGGGATCAAACAAATGGATTTATTGGGATGAAAGTTTGAACAGTCATGTGCATTTGCAATCGAGACGATGCCGGAACTGCTCAGAAATGAGTGAAACTAAATATCCTATTTCTATTTCCGAACCGCCTTTTTGGATGGCGGGTGTATTTTGTGACGTTTTCATCTACTTTCTTGTACAGCCTACTCGTACAAGTGCCATATGAGCTCGTAGCTCTTGTTTACTTTTCGGTTAAGATGCTCACTTTAAGGGTGCTATAGAAATTACATTTCTAATCAAAATCCTTGTGGCACAAAGATCATGGCCGTCGGAGATCATGAAATGCATCGTTTGGTGAAATAAAAATTACTTTGCGGTTAAGATGCGCACTTTAAAGGGCATGTGCTAGAAATTAAGATTATGAAAATGTATATTTTGCTCGAAAGTATTGCTAGTACTTTAAAGAATTCACTTGTAAGCAAAACCCTTGATGCAAAAACGATCATATGCCCTTGGGAATCATGGATATATAGTTTGGTAAAAAGTAAATTTTTTTTTTAACTTTTTGGTTAAGATGCTCATTTTAAGGGTGCTATAGAAATTACATTTATAATCAAAATCCTTGTGGCACAAAGATCATGGCCGTCGGAGATCATGAAATTCATCGTTTGGTGAAAAAAAAATTACTTTGCGGTTAAGATGCGCACTTTAAATGGCATGTGCTAGAAATTGAGATTATGAAAATGTATATTTTGCTCGAAAGTATTGTTAGTACTTTAAGGAATTCACTTGTAAGCAATACCCTTGATGCAAAAACGATCATATGCCCTTGTGGATCATGGATATATAGTTTGGTAAAAAGTTATTTTTTTTTTACTTTTCGGTTAAGATGCTCACTTTAAGGGTGCTATAGAAATTACATTTTTAATCAAAATCCTGGCACAAAGATCATGGCTGTCGGAGATTATGAAATGCATCGTTTAGGGAAAACAAAAATTACTTTGCGGTTAAGATGCGCACTTTAAAGGAGCTAGAAATTAATTTCTAAGCAACCAGGGGGTCATGGGGATAATGAAAATATATCGTTAGCTTAAAAGTATATTTTCTAAGCCAGTTTCTAAGACAGTCTTGTCAAGTCTCTAGTGTTCAAGCGAAGTTTCATCACTGGAAGTTACCTTAACTTGCGATCACCGGATTTCCGACCCCCCCCCCCTCCAACTATCCCCACGGGGGTCGAATACCCCGTGGGGAGAGTATTCTGTCACTGTTTCAAGTTTCATCCCGATCGCCCCACTCTCCGCGTATCACAAAATTTGCTGTTCTCCACTCGCCCATATTCATCGGATCCAAATATCAGGTCTCATTAAAATCATATCACCCGTTCGGATGTTATACATACCTCAAGATTCGGGATTCCCCCTCCCTCCACTCCCCGCACGATTGTCAGTTCGTTAACTGACACTTTCTAAGCCGATCTTGTCAAGTCTTCAGTTTTCAAGGCAAGTTTCATTTCATCCCCCACAGTGCCCGAATCCGGCCTGGAGCTTATGGTTGTTCTTCCCACCAAGTTTCATCTCGATCGCTCCAATGATTTTCGGTTCCCCCCTGCGACCCCCCCCCATACATCGGATTCGGTCCGGACTTGAAACGGGACATGGGAGATACGAGATCTTTCCAAATATCAAGTTTCATTCAGATCCGATCACCCGTTCCAATCTTGTACAGACCTCAAGATTCCGGATTCCCCCTCCCTCAACTCCCCCCCACGATAGTCGTATCGATAAATGACTATTTCCAAATTAGTTTGGCGGGTCCCTGATATGCCTGCCAAATTTCTTTTTCCTAGCCCATCTGGAAGTGCCCGAACTCGGGATCACCGAGCTGACCGACCGACCTACGGAAAAGTGATCGGTATATGGCAAGTGCAGAAAAAATCTGATCAGTACGGCAAAAGCCAGTAAGTGGAAGGGTCAACCATCACTTATGTGATTGTTTGGGGGAGGGGGGCTTTATGAATATGTAGGTAAGATCAACTGGAGGCAGAGCTTGAAGAACTTAGCATTTCCAGGCCGGGGTACCTGATGTCCTCGTTTTACCTTGAAAATAAATCCTTTTCTATACTTTTTCATGCGGAACTATCTTTGTTTTCCATCCTTTTGCTATATGCTACAAGCTACGTCCATACATCCTTTTATCGTAGTTCACCATATTGTGCGACCCCTAAACAGACTACGGAACACCTGTGCGTAATAGACGTTTCAATCAAGACAGGCGATCAGAATCCCAATGAAAAATAAGAATGTCGTCCTGCCGGTTTTTACTCTCAAAGCACTGAGATGTCATGTGTCTCTGAGTGGTTCTGACCTAACACATGAGATGAAAGTCTTTTCGGTACTTTACCAAAAAGCGTCACTAGCCAAGATTGACGGTCCCAGTCCCATATAAGTATTACGGTTGACCGATGACCCGCATCGCCCAAAGTTTGAAATATTTGCCCTTTTCGTGGTTCGATGATGGTAACTAATTTGACCCTCCGGCGTGGCTGTTATGAACGGTGCAATGCGAGATCGATTTGTTGCAATACTAATTCGATTCGATAATGACCGATTCGAATTAGCTCACATTTTGAATCTCGGTATAAACAGATATGCATCTTGGAGAACAAGTCTCTCAAGTTCCATCTGACGTCTTTGAATTGCCCATACCTGGGGAGCAAATGGGCTTCTTCTAGCGGTTTGCAGTATATAGCCTAAGCGGACTAGTCGGGTTTCTATGACAAATTGGCAAACAAAATTGGCAGCTTCAAAGTCGACATCGCCGACGCGTTCGTCCAGTCCAGATTGACTACAACTCATGTTTGGTGGTACGAAATGGGTTAGTTAGCTAAGATTTTTTTGTTCAGAATTTTTTCGGCCCCTTGACAAAGGTCCTCTTTAGATCCTAGGACCCAAATTTCGAATAATATCGATGTGATAACTTTGAATCTTAAAGGCATGAATACTCCTTGAGTCCAAGCTGAGAGAGCATCCCATCGTAGCTGGAATTTCGTTTTTAACCATTGTTTGAATAGAAATCATTAAAGGCCTTAGAATTGTAACGGAAGTTATGTCTTAAAGGACCTGTCTTACCTATAATACTAACAGAACCTACTTCCATAATCACTCCATATATTTCTAAAGACAGATCCCAATTTCGTACGGTACATTCTAACCACTCTAACAAAACCACGCTGTATTTTCTCAATTGCCGTGTTTTGCTACCGTCGATGTGTATCACGCTGTCGACGGTTGTCTGCGGGATTCATCAGAAAAAATTTTTATGTAAATTTTTTCTCTGTTTTGGCTATAAGTCAACGGGTATCGGAAAAGGCTTAAAACAGCCAAACAGTGGGTTATTTGTTGAAAGCACAGCCTAGTTTAAAGTATTCAAATATTTCAAAATACTGTAAGCTGAATAATAAATAGTGTGAGGGTGTAATAGTGTACCTATAATACAAACGCAACCTACTTCCATTATCACTCCATATTTTTCTGAACCCAAAGACCCCAATTTCGAACGGTACATTCCAACCCCTCTAACAAAACTACGCTGATTCTGTCACTTGACGCGTTTTGCTGCCTTCGTTGTCGACGGTTGTCTGCGAAAAGTTTTTCCATCAGAAACAAGACCAAAGGTGTCGATGGGATCCCAAAAATCTAAGATTTGATCCAGACAATTGGGTCTTGTCTTCGCCAGATCCAGTCTTCGCCAGGCTAATCATCAAAGAAAACCGAGTTCAGATATTCCATCTATCTATCAATCTATACCTCTATAGGCCATATCTATTTTGGCGATACTGACCGAAACTTCCTGCTTCACTTGTGCCAAATTTGCGGTTTCGCCCGAATCCCGAACGAACTACTAGTCCGGCAAAAAAAAGAAAATTCAGAAACGAATCCAGCGTATATCCTTATGAACATCTCCTTAAGAACATCTAATCAAAATTAAATAAAACTTTGACGCAAAAAAAAAAATGCGGTTGCAACCGGATTCCGGACTAATTATATGTCCGGGTAAATAATGATTGTCACATTCAGACTCAGCGTTTCTTCTTACCCCTAAATCTAACATCTAATCAACTTCAGATAAAAGTTTTGCCTTTGACATATTTTCCGGCTTAGGCCGGATTCCAGGCGAACTAGTTGTCCGGCGAGAAAATGATTTTCACCATCGTGCTTTGCATGTCTTCTTACCCCATAATCGACTATCACATTAGTTGTTTAAAAATATATTGTTTGTCCCTTAATTTGAACCCCCACCCCCAAATATAGGGCTACAGAGCCCGTCTACGAACTCGACCTTACCCTTGACCCAAACAATCCTCACACCAAGTTTCATAAAAATATCTCATTCCCTTCGAGAGTTATCGTGCTTACAGACGGACGGACAACTTTTGCGATGTCATAGGTATCCCTCCACTTACGTTTTGGGATCCCAAAAACGGTTATGATTGTTTCCCTGTTTTTGGTGCAAGTCTAAGGGTCTCGAAAAAGGCTTAAAACAGCGACAACTGCGGGTTATTTTTTAAAGCACTGCCTAGTTGTAAAGTATCCACATATTTTAAAATACTGTAAGTTGAAGAGTAAATAGTGCGAGGGGTCCTTTAAGCTAATGCCTGCAGAGGACCCTCACAACGAAGGGCCGGAATAAGACTTACTCCAAATACGATTTTTAGCTGATTAACTAGTCCTGATCCTCTAGTCCTGATTAACATCACCGATTATGCCTTGATGGCTTGCTGTTCGACCGATGGCCGATCGAATAAGCAGTCAGTTCGTGACTTCCAACTGGTATGGAAGAGCTGACAGGATTGCCCCATCACAAAACTTAAAGAGTGACTTTTTAACCAAAACTGAGAGTGATTTTTTATTTTCCTGAAATCATGAAAATCGGAATCACGGCTGCAAAAATGACAGACCTGGACGTTTTCTGAAATAGAGGGAATTGTGAGATGAAAGGACAAAAAAAAAATAGAATGACAATTCACACTACTCTGCGGCATTTGGCAACCCCTGCTACCCGACAGCGGATATGGCCAGCCACATGCAAGACCCCGTATATCTAACCGACTTTAGCCTAGTTTCTGGGCCACAGAATTGAGTCTCGTCGTAATGCCGTCAGGGGGCTAGTGGCGTAAAACAAGTCATAGTTGACCCAGATTCAATGGCTAATGGAGAAATCTGGGAGGGTGACATAAAGATTGTGTGAAAGCATCATAGATGTTGGCCCGCAACCGCACATTGCACTTCCTTGCTGAGGGACGTGAATTGGAGATCAGGCCTGTCCAGCCTGATGCAGCCTATCTATACTTTGTTGTTGTTTTTGGGATCCCAAAACGTAAGTGGAGGGATACCTATGACATCGCAAAAGTTGTCCGTCTGTCCGTCCGTCTGTAAGCACGATAACTCTCGAAGGGAATGAGATATTTTGATGAAACTTGGTGTGAGGATTCGCTGGGTCGTTGGACCAGTCGAGTTCGTAGATGGGCTTTGTCGCCCTACATTTAGGGGTGGGGGAGGGGGTCCAAATTAAGGGGAAAACAAAATATTTTGAAACAGCTAATGTGATAGTTGCTTATGGGGTAAGAAGACATGCTGGGCACGATGGTGAAAACCATTTTGTCATCGGAAGAGTAGTTCGCCTGGAATCCGGCCAAAACCGGAAAGTTTGTTAAAAGTAAAAGTTTTATTTGAAGTTGATTAGATGTTCGATTTAGGGGTAGGAAAACGATGGCGAAAACCATTTTCTAGACGGGCAAGTAGTTCGCCCGGAATCGGCCGAAACCGGAAAGTTTGTTAAAATTGAAAGTTTTATTTCGAGTTGATTAGATGTTCGATTTAGGGCAAGAAGACATGCTGAACACTTATGTGAAAACAATTTTTTACCCGGACATGTAGTTCGCCCGGAATCCGGCGAAAACCGGAAAGTTGGTTAAAAGTAAAAGTTTAATTTGAATTGATTAAATGTTTGATTTATGGGTCAAAAGACATGCCGAACACGATGGCGAAAATCATTTTCTCGCCGGACAACTAGTTCGCCCGGAATCCGGCCAAACCCGGAAAATTTGTTAAAAGCAAAAGTTCGATTAGATGAAAGTCAAACTTTTATTCAAAGTTGATTAGATGTTCTTCATAGGGATAAAGAGATACGCTGGTTTTGTTTCTGTATTTTTATTTTTTTCTGGACTAGTAGTTCGCTCGGAAACCGGCAGGAAGTCTCGGTCAGTATCGTCAAAATAGATATGGCTTATAGAGGTATATCTGAACTTGGTTTTCTAAGACTGGATCTGGCGAAGACAAAACTCGATTGTCTGCATCAAATATTAGATTTTTGGATCCCATCGACACCTTTGGTCTTGTTTTTACTTATCTTAACCTAGGTTTCATAAGTTTATCTATTCACTTCCAGATTAGTAAGTTTTCTAGCGCTGCTCATCCTAACAGTTACTAGTATATTTATCTCCAGTTTTTATAGTCGAGGAGCTTATGGTACGCCTTAGTTCTCCTCTAAATTCAAAGCGTCAGATATTCTAATAATAGGTTGTTTTCCATTGGTATGAGGTTTATTTTAATCTCCATGATCACCAGCCATATCCGGAATATTAATTTGAAGGCCTGTGAATGAAAACATAGTGCGTCTTTAAACCTGGCACTGGGGACATTGACCTGAATGCACCTATTATGGGGGCTAACTTTATTCAGGGGGTACCCTCCATAGGTACGCACCTGAATTGGCCTTAAACCAGTACACCGATACAAGTCGATTAGTCCCCACTTGCCTCATTATCAGGGTCCGTCACTCAAAGATAGCACAATAGCCCCAGAAGTTAATGAACAAAAAAATAGAAGCTTGAGCTTTCACTTGTTCAGTTGAAGGGTATTGCAAACTCTGGTCGTCAGGGAGGTTCGTACCTTTTTCTTTTGCCGTTGGAATTTGTTTAAACACATCTTGGCATATCTCCTCAAACTTATCTCCCGCATTATGAACATATCCTGCCAGCAAAACAGGGCTCCTGCCTCAGAACAGGGACCCTGCCCTTCATCTTTTTTTTGCGGCGGCTTGCTCTTTGCAGAGATTTAGTTAAACGTGGCAGCGCTGATCATTGGGGGACCAATATGAACTAAACTGCATGTTGGCTCTTGAACTCAAAATGTTCGTGGTCTCGGTTCAGCTTCGCCGTCTTATCTGGACAGGGATCTGTGTGGCATCAGGGATACAAATATGATCGTCAATAAGTTCTTGGCAGTAGTCTGTAAGCTATTCAAGTTTGGCTATCGCGTGCACACTAACCAACCAGTAACAATGTTGAGCATCTGAATTCTGAACTTTCATCAGCGACTGTGTACCAGACCATTGAAAGACCCGTTTCAACAGACCACTTAAACCTGTTTTCATGTGACAGTTCTCCTCTCCGTAACGAGCGTCACTAGGAAACGGTCTCTAACGGTAAACAAAACGACAGGCTTAGAGCGTGTTCCACCCTTCTAGCAATAGTAACTATTAGTTACTATTTTGGTTCCAACCTCGTGAAAAGTTACTACGCTGATTGTTACAACCTTCTTGAAAAGGTAACCAATAGCCATGCTCGGGAGCGTAGTAAGGGTGGTAACTACGCATCTCTGTAACGTGATTGGTCGGATTCGCCCGTGGCATGATATTCTGCTGGAAAATAGAAAAATCGTTCCAGCCTTGACGGCAAAAAGCCAGAATTCGTGACGTCATGATTAGTCACTACGGTAAGTAGGGTGGAACACGCTCTTATTATCAACGGCAGTCGTCCTTTTCGATGAACAAGTACAGTGGAACATATGACTAAATCTCTTCTGAACTGCTGAGTACAGGTTGAGAGGAGAACGGAGAATTTGGGACTTTGGACTTTGAACGAATGAAATACAGTTTATATTTTAATTGCCCAAGATGGGCAGGAAAAGGTACAAATAAACGTAAAATAATAGAAATGCTGAAATACTTTCCAGAAAGGTTGGGAAAAGACAAATATTTGTCGTAGAGGACATTTCTGGACCGAGTTTAACGCCGAAGCACTAGTTTTGCTGTTCGAAAGAATTGTTAATAGTGCTTAGGTCGCATAGCAAACAACGGAGCGCTGCAGTTAAATCGGAATTTGGATTTGCTCTTTGTCTGTCTGGAGTATTTTAGAGCGTTGCCCTAGGTTCACACACAGCAAATCGCGGCGATGAACGAGATTTTTCAATCGCAGTGACAGAAGATTTTTATCGGCTGGGTGTTCACACTGAATTCTCGTCGGCAAAAGGATTTAACACGAAAAATAATTAAAAATAACCCTTAAAATAACAAAAAATAATTAATTTTTCTAAAAGTGAATCATCAAAAGGGTCGTCCATGTTGCTGTTGCGTGCATAAAATCGTACTGTCGCCCGATTAAAGTTTAATTTTCCCAACATTGAAAATCGCCTGACGAAGCAACAGAAATCGCCGATTTTGGGGACGAAAATGTCGGTGATGACCGATATCGCATCAGTGTGAACGTCGGTGTCAACCTAGGGTTAAAAAGAGAGCTGGGCTGGGCCTTTCAACAGGCAAGGATCGATAAAGTTGTCATTCCCAAACTTGCTATAATTTCGGTTGTAGCGTCGTGTTTTACGACTGAAAAGAGGATCCCGAATTGGCAGATCAGGCGCCTAAACGACGCGTCGTACTTATGACACTACGTCATTCTACTTCAGTATCCTGCAATTTCCATCCAGTCTCGTTCCAGAGACTCTACTCTTCATTTTATAGCCCTTCCTCGTTAGGCTTCTTCTAATCAACTGATCTTCATAGGTGTATCCTATATCATCTATTGGCATGACGCTGATTATCACGCTTGGCACGTTTGTTCTTTTTACTCGACGAATGTCGTTTCCGAGAAGCTTCTTGGTTAGTACACAAGTTGTGCAAATTTTGCGAAATTTCTCATCCAAGGACATGGAAAGAGGATAGAAACAGCCGAAGCCTTGCGTAATTTGCTATAAGCATAGCTAAGTTTTAAACAGTCAACTATCTCAGATTTCCTCAAAACATCTTAGCAGAAACACAGCGTAGTGCGAGGTGTCCTTTAACCCCGCAAGGGAGAACTACGATTTTCCCCCTGGACTGTGCAATCTCATCAGCGGGGGACTTCTAGATAGCCTACTCAGTACAGTCTAACCGTCTCTGCGGGACATTGACCATGAGATAAACTTATGTCTCTGCGGATCCCGCTCTCCCGTTTCTTAATGAATTATTGATCATCTGGCTAATCCATCATTGGACCTCCAGTTGACGACTGACGCGAAGAAAATTGTTTCGTTGCAGAATTCATCAAGCTCGGAGTCACCAGACACTTGCTCTCCCAATCTGCGTGGTCTTGAGCGTAATCATTATGAGGTCCGGAATGGAAAAAGATTCATAATAAATTTCTCTTGGTTATTAATGGACACTTCCGGGGACAATAAAAATGATGTTTCTGCTGTCATACACGCTCAAATCTGTGTGGTCAGTACTGGATAGTTATGTAGGTGCGCTAATAGAAGAACTGGAGCACGGTCTTTCCAACCCCTTCTCACCAGCCGCAGTACCTTTTAATGATGGGGATTATCAGCTTCGTTTCTAATGAAAAGTAGATAATCCCGTTTGAAAAGTTGGTCTAATTTGACTTAGGTAATAATTTGTAATGTTAACATTAAAGGACACCTGAATGAAGACATCTGTATGACTTCCGTTAGCATTGACTGCAGAAAACCCAATCCAAATACGAAATAGTGTTTCCAAGCTATGGTTTTTGCTCCATTTTGCATATGTCCTTATTTCAGTACCGGATAATTTTAGAAATGAACAAATGTCTCCAATCAACCCTTCTTCTGGAATATTTTTTAACCAGTTAAGCCCAAACGTATATCTAGAAGAAATTCCAATACGATCCGGCCAGCGCTGTTCAAGATTTGAATGAATTGCGCTTTTTGTCTTGGAGTCTGCATGTGCAAACCTCCAGAAACGAACATCCCTATTTTGAAAACGTCACGCTCAGGAGAAAAATGCTCTCCGTGGCCATGTCTGTAAATGCATTCTCCATGGTGTGTTCCAGTAGGTTTCATTGTTCATGTGTCCTTTAATAAGGGAGCTGCATTTTCCTTCGTGGACCGGTCATTCTCAGCAGGATTAGAACGAAAGTGAAAAAGAATAAAATATTTGAAAATGATAAACCGGGAAAAGTTGGCAAAAGTAGACTACTGATGTTTATTTTTGTACTGTTTATGGACGGGGGGAGGAGGCAAAATTTCAAAACTGTAGTTTTGTATTATACTGATCTCGCTAAACCGAGGGTCAGTCCAACCGGGTTGTCGGCGAAACGTCCCATGGCGAAACGTCCCCGGCTATAGATTTTTTTTTTCATCGCTGAGGGATAGCTAGGCCTTTGCGATTACTGTTTGCGTATCAGTTCAGACATAAAATGTTCTTGGAATATAATATTTTGAAAACCACGATGGGTGGCTTCTTCAGCATTTAACCGATATTGAAGAAACAAACCAAAGTGTTGCTCGCGGCTATAGCCATTTCTTAAAGAAAGCGCAAAGATTTAGTAGTTTGTCAGTATTCCTTTTATCCTTTATTTAATTGGTTTATTTATGTATTAGTTTACTCTGCGATATAACTCATTGACCTCGCTTTTGTTCGATATTTAGTTTGGTGACATTTTTTTATTAAAGGATTTTATTACCCGTCTTACCTAGATTTACTGTGTCTCTCTACCTAACTAATCGTTCCATCCGCTTTCGTTTTCTCGCTTCCTGTGTCATTTTTGTCCACCATAATGGCACTACGCAAATTTTTACATTCTCCTTCTTAGACTCTCTTTGAGCCACAGCGGGCTTTCCCTTTGTCAGAGGAGCATATTGGTGCTCCTCAGATTGTGCATATTGCTTCAAACGAACTAGAACTGATCAATTACGAGTCCATTGCAAGGCATATTACACTATATATTTTGATTGGAAACAATCCATTTATGAAGCAACCGGTTCCATGTCCGATCTTTCCTGCTTCAAAGGAATGTTCCCACAACTGTAATGCGCACTATGAAGTTGTTTTATCTCGGATCATGCACTTGATGATCGAGGCGAACTTAAAAATCTATGCTTGGGGACGTTTCGCCACGGGAACATTTTGTCATGGGGACGTGTCGTCGGTAGGCCGGTTCAACAAAGTCCACTGTCGCCTCTTGGCGAAGTAAGGAGTGAAAATATAAATACAAAAATAACTGTTGGCAGTACACTGTCTGCTGTACACAAGTTTTTGTCGCTATGAAGCTGAATGATCTTTTGATTTTTCCTTGCAGGTCTCAGACATCGACGCGATTCTTAACAAGTTTGATTGGAACCGCAACCTCTCTGCACTCAACGACATTCTTCTGAAACCGCGACGCGAGTCCGCCTCACAGATTGATGATTTCTTCGAAGAAACCGTCCTTGGTCGCCCGTCTTCCTCCAGCGCTATGCTCAGCACGAACTCTTTCGGTGCTAATTTTACTCAGTGCGGCATGCGCCCACGTCCGCCGGTGTACTGCGCCCCCAAGGACGATGATGACGTGTTCGCGCGCCCCCTACCCTGGGACCATGCCTCTCAGTCTAGTTCCATGAAAGTTGAGGTCGCGGAAACAATGAAAGAATCATCTCCCGAGATAGTTCTAACCTCCCTGAATCAAAATGTGAACACGATGTGCATTAAAGAGGAACAGATGACCTATGCCCCCTCGCCATCTAGTTGCGACTTGATGGCTTACTCTACTAGCCCGGTACCAGAGACATCTCAGCTCTCATCCCTCTACAGGTCTCACAGTTATTTTGAAGGTGAAACCCGGAATGGCGGAAAACGGAACGTTCCGCGCAGTGTCAGCGAGAGCTATTCCGTCCCACAGATGGCAGTGACTTTCACGTTTCAACACGAAAACCCGCCGCCGGCGTATACCCCGGTGCTACCCAAACCTCGTGTGGCAAGCCCGGCGGATAGTGAATCTCGTAGCTCGACGGATAGTAGTTCTATGACTGTCTCTCCTCAACCCACAAAGTATAATAGGAGGAATAACCCCGAGCTTGAGAAGAGAAGGATACACCACTGTCATTTTCCCGGTAAGATACTTTAGTTGCTATGAATCCACTGGGTTACGGTTTACTGGATTACGTAGTCGACCAGGCCGCTAGGTCACTCGACGGTTTGTTTATCGGTTTTCATGAGGCGTACCATCTAAACGCAGCAGTGTAGTCTATGTGAACCAGGTTTAAGAAGGAAACCGTTATCCCTGTGGTTTGGAACCCAATGAGTTCAAATCGTTCATTCATTAAGAATCTTACTCACGGCGTTTGCTGATTAACTGATTCCAACGTCAACGTATAAATACACATCAATATATATAAACAAAAAAAAAGCAAGCGTAACTGCCGTAATCAACTGCTATTTCGGTTTGCATCGAAACAACAGAAAAAAATCCACTACTAAACGGTCAAACATATGTGCTTAAACACCAACATAAATCGTGTGGGCTCTTTAATATAGTGTTCTTTCCTCACGGTCACCAGGACCAGGAAAATTGACGAATTGGAACGCGCTGAACTGGAATATGGAGAATCGGTCTTTATTCCAGTTCAGCGCTTCCAAGCGGACTAGTTTTTGCAAATCCCCCTAAACCTCACCATCAGCACTTCTCTCAGACCTAGTAAAATACTCTTGATGACTATCTCTCCTTGCCGACCCAAAATCTTCGGCCTCTCTGGCTATCTAGCGGAAGAAAGGCAGAAATGGTGTCACAACTGCTGCCAAAGATCGCGGTGATTGATTGACACAGTATTTGAGTCGTTGAGTTTGTGTCGTACGGACCGCTTACTCCTTCTTCCTGAGGATCGCTGGCGTGTTTTGGACTTAGTCATATAGAGTATAGATCTGCAGGTTGATGAGTAGAAAATCTGACATCTGCGTCCCAAGTAATAGGAGTTTTGTATATACCTCAGTAGTAGAAAGTGTTAAACTAGTCCACTTGGAGCGCTGAACTGGAGTAAAGGCGGATTCTCCGTATTGCAGTTCAGCGCGTTTATGAGTAAAAGATCTGCAGTCTGCTGCCCAGATAATGGAGATTTTGCATGTGCCCGAAAGTACACTGTACAAAGTACCCCCCCCCCCCTCCCGAAACATACAAAAATAATCATTTTTCATAGGCTTTTCCCTATGATCTATGTCTTTTTTGTCCAACCCGAAATAAACTCCTGGATACGGGCCTGCCCACTACCTTCTCGATCCGACTTTTTACTAAAAGGGGGAATCCTATACCAATTGAAAATGTATGTCTACACAAGTGTTAATTATGAAACAACGTGGTACTAACAGAAAGTAGTCCACTTTGAGCGCTGAACTAACTGGAAAAAGGCAAATTGTGAATGACTGGGGGGAGGAGGGAACACAAGGGTCATGTTGGGACAACACATCATCTTTAAATCATAAATTTTTAAAACGCATTCGTCGGTCACTTAATTATGAAGTTCGATTTTCGCCGTCGGATGCGTATTTCCTCCTTCGCTCCGAAATTTTGACGAATCGCATGGAGGTTTCTCCGTAGTGATGCGAATTTCGCATGCGAAATCTTACCGGACTGCGTGTTGAGTTAGCTTTAAAGGACACCTGAACAATGAAACCATACTTGAACGCACCATGGAGAATGCATTTACAGACATGGCCACGGAGAGCATTCTTCTCCTGAGCGTGACGTTGTCAAAATAGGTATGTTCGTTTCTGGAGGTCAAAAAGCGCAATTCATGCAAATCTTGTCAGCGCTGGCCTGATCGTATTGGAATTTCTTGTAGATATACGTTTGGGCTTAACTGGTTAAAAAATATTCCAGAAGAAGGGTTGATTGGAGACATCCGTTCATTTCTAAAATAGATCGGTACTGAAATAAGGACAGATGCAAAATTGACCAAAGATCATAGCTTGGAAACACTATTTCGGACTTGGATTGGGTTTTCTGCAGGCAATGTTAACGGAAGTCATACAGATAGGGACGGTACTTGGTATTCTTCATTCAGGTGTCCTTTAACGGGCTACAGTCAGTTTAAGTAGTAGTACGACATAAATACCCACTGGTGGAAGAAAGTTGCACTTGGCTCTTAATGAAATAATCGCGTGTGGGATTTTCGCTTCCCGACCACCCAAAGGTGATTTCCTAATACCTGTGTTAGGCTAGTAGTAAAGTTCTTGTAATCAGAACTACGCCCTAATTAATACCCATTAGCAATGTAAATTACGCTTTGAAACTGATGTTTAAATAAGAGCATGAGTCTTTAAATCAGAAAACTAATGGTGGCCGATCGTGATCCCTATTTTTTTTCTTTCGAGTTAATAATCCTTAGTGGACAATGTTGGAGTGAAGTGGAATGTGGACTAAAGTCCGATCCAGATTTTTGGATTCTAGTGTTCGGGACAGTATCTTAAACCGACTACGAAAAGTGGACTTCGTTGGCACATTACTCACCCCATTCCGTCGGTCGTATTTTAAGTAGAGTTCTTTCATGATTCTGTTCAGTAGTGTTTTTTCGTAGTTCCTCAGCAGTTGAGACTGTTGTTCATTAGTTCTACAACCTTAGTTCTACCAAGAACAAATAAGAGCAAGAACTGCTGTCTCCCTATATCTGTCACACAACCAAGCTGAGACGAGTCGACTCCCGACGCAAACGAGCGGAGGTGGATCTTACCCGGGACATCAAGAGTCGTTACCTCTACAGAGAAGGTGTAACGCAGTAAACCACTGAGGAAGAAAAATCGAATGGAGGCAGCAGTGATAAGCCTGTTCACACTGGGCTGGGCGGGCGCTGAAACAGCGGTTGCCGGCTCATTGATTCAGACAAGCTTTCGGGGGTTGACAAGAAAATTCCTAAGAATATCAAAATATACAGAAACTGCCATTTGATGCAAAGCAGATTTTACAAATGCGTCAAATTTAGTTAAAAGTACGATAAACTGTATATATATCTTATTGAAAAACCCAAAGGCCGTATACAGGTAACGTAAGATATATGGTAACGTAAATTGTATCTTTTCGGGGTCAATTCAATTAAGTAGTGTCAATATCCAGAACAAGAAGAGATAAATTTCATTCCAGGTATTTGCTCTCATATGAGAATATCAGATGAAAACAGGCAGATTCTTTAAAAAAAAAAAGGCCGTGTTTCAGGTTTAATAGGCTAAGTGGAAATGAACAAATATTACGCAGATGGAATAGGCTTCTACTCTGACAAACTAACCAGAAACGTACTAGGACTTTTATGTGGGTCCTAGACAAACTAGAACCCATGTGGCAAGGCCTCAGTACGAAAACCAAAGACTTTCTTTGATGGGAAAATACACCGTTGACATCGAATTATTTGTAATTAGTGAACTAAAAGACAAACGAGATAGACCAAGTTGAGGTGAACTTTTGTCTTTCGATTAACTACTGAATCGAAATCTAACTCACTAAATTGAAATGTATACAATTATACATTTCGGAAAAAAAGAAGAAAAAACACGAAATATACACTCACCTACTGGTATTATTTTGACTATTCCATGCTATTCTACCATTTCGGTAATTTCAGTAATCCTCGAAAGCCTTAATTACTTTACTCTTAGTTTACACTCGTCTGACAAAGTTAATACTACAGATGTTGAAACTCAATGGGTCATGACTTCAGGGAGTGTGCTTCAAATCCCGGTTTGCATTGTATGGTTCTCCCGAGAGACATAAAAAGGGAATGTCACAAGGGATTAAATCTTTATACGTATGGTCATGGTGTAACAAAAGCGACTATGAATGACCATCGTCAAGTTCGCTTTTTGTTTTTCGCATCACTAATATTCACTAATCAGACGCCAGCGTCTGCTCAAACAAAATCAACGCTGTTTCCTTCCCGTGTGAACAGGCCAGAACATCCGCCTCGCTAGTGGCTACGTTGTTTTCTTCGTAAATGACTTAACGGCGGAGAGTCGGAGACCAACGAGTATACACGGGCGACCAAGAAATGGGTCCACCTCCGCTCATTGTTGTCGGAACATTTATAGTCGGTGGATGGACGAGAGACCATTGTTCTTACTCGTTATTTGTTCTTGGTTCTACCTAGACTGATCGCCCGTAGAAATTCCTTCATTCGTGTCGAAACGTCATATGCTATCTCATCCTCTCTGAGATATCTATCATCTCAGGGGATCTAGGACGACCTATTTACCCATCGCTTATTCACTTAAATAAGCGTGATGACCCGATACGAATGCGTTACGTCGTTGCTCAGCTATTAACGATTTTTTTTTATTTTTGAACAGTGGACTTTCCTTGTCGGATTGGTGGTCCCTGTGTGCGCTTGTGCCTGCGGTGTATGCTTGACGAAAAATATTTGCGAAAAATTCGTGTTCAGGAACTGAGAAGTCTTCACCAAGCTCACCACTGGCCACAGAAAAGCCGCGTTTGTGTTAAGATTCATATTTTTCGCGTCGTAGTAGAATTTGTGTTGTGGAGACGGCTGTAGACATTATGAATGTCACTACTAGAGCAGATAGTGGAAAATAAAAAAAATCCCCTTGCAGAGTACAGATAATTCAGTGTATCTAGTTAAATGACACAAAAATAAGTTGACTTTTCAGTTAAACTTTAAGAAAGAGAGTCACATAAGAAGGACAATACCTATTTCAGGAAAGTTTACCTAAATTTCGGAAGAGGAGGTCAAAAGCGTTCGTGTTTCCGGGCGCAGAAGTATGTTTCGGGGTATTTGGAGAGCAACCATTGTCCACTTGCTGGGTCATTGGAGATCGTTTCCTAGAGAAGGAAAGCTCAAGCTGTTAACAAGCTACTCCTGCCACCTGAAATTGGAACTTGGACAGATATGTTGGAAAACAGAATCGGACGGAACTATCATTTTTCTTATTCAAAAGGGGTGGAGGAAGGCATGACACGAAAGTTGATATAGTTCGGGTTAAACTTGATAGATGGCCAGAGCAATTGCCCGAAATTATCGATTTATAGATCCGAACCGGATCCGGCATTTGTGCCATACTGGTTTTCATTGTTTTGTTAATTTTACCGTTTCAAATTTTACCAATCAAAAGTTGCACCTTCCCGAGTTAAGTATCTGTCTCAAGTAACCTCTGTTGTGGATTAGTAATGTAAGTGGTGACACTAGGTGACAGACATGACTTTCCCGTGTATTTACTCTGTCCATGTCCTACAACCTGGACCGCGTTGCTGTCAGTCTCACATGGGGATACGGTGCCATTACTATAACAACCACGGATTCGCTCATTCCGGAGCAAAGTTACGATTCTGGTGGCACTTTTATTGTTCACCTATTGTCTTCGGCCAGTTCAGATAGAGCCGATAGAGGATTTATTTGATCAGCTGTGCTCCATTCATAAACCTTAGTGCAAGCGTGAGCCTGTTCAGTTTTTGGCGTGCGCGCATGAGCATACTTCGAATGATGATTGGATGGAGGGGATTGCGTCACCTGGGCACCATATTTGCATAGTCAACTTCCGCCGCCGATCAGTCATAGCCCAAGACTGAAACAAGTTGGGAGAGGGCCAGCAAAAGCTGAATCTGTAATCACCCACCGCCTTTAAAGGAATCACAGTGTATTTTGTTTAATTGAATTTGATATCTAGACTTGATTGTCCCGATGAAGTCTGGTCTTAAGACCCCGTCAGAATGTCATGTGCTGTAGGCGACAGCGCCCATATTGCACGCGTGAAGGTGGAAGCGGCCTGTTGGATTTTTTTTTTTAGTCTCATGAATCCGGCTGTCTAGCCTAGCAGAATAAAACCCGGAATAGCTATGACTGTCCATTCGTTAACGAAGAATTAGTTGTTCTGTTTCACCATCTAGCGGAAAATACTAACTATTGCTATAAAATAGGCCTTACTATCAAATTTGGACAACGACCACATGAGTACTTACTAATTTTTGCGTCGACTCACGATATACATCAGGATATGTTGTAATTTGTTTGAACCCAAACATTGAGCTTGAAAAGTAGTTTGGTTCGTACCTGTTTCTTGTTTTACTAAACAATCGTAGAGATCACATATTGATGGTTGCGAAACTTCTTTCTGGCACAGTAGACACCCAATTTTATTCCATTTTCGGTCTCAGCTCGGTGATTCTATGTCAGGATCGCACTTTCGTTCAAGAAAAATCGGGCCACATAGAAAATTGTACTTTTTTGCGATATAGGTTAAAAAAAAAAAAATCTTTTTTCTCGTGCTTCGTGTGCAAAATCTTACCTCATTTTCGGTTTCATCTTGTCATTTTGCATTGAAACCGTACTTCAGTTCGAATAACGGATGAAAAAAAGCTTACTTCGCGTTTAACCGGGACACGTAACTTTGGATATGTTGTTCACTTTTTATTTCTCTACAAGATGGTATAAAAATCATTTCTGTTGCAATTTGTTCAGGGCCGACATCATATTGGAGCTCATTTTCCTGTATTAACACGGCATTTACAATTTCGTTAAAACATTATACTTGCGTCAGTGCCTATCTACTTCACTTTCTTCGACCTGAAGATGTTTCTGCATATTCTCGCAAGACTGTTTTCGATCACAGATTCAGGGATTCGGTTTAACCCTAGCTTTTTTAGCCGTTTTAGTGGAGTATGTATTTATGAAAATTATCCTCGCTTGTGTCCGCTCAAGCCAGTATTCGCTCTTCGCGTCATTACTCGTAAACCATGAAATTTTGCGTATAACATGTTGGCATTGCGGTCTAGGTCTGCTAGTTCGGGATCCAATCCACATACCAGTCCAGTTCAGAGACAACTTGGCATAGGTTGTCCAGTAACTTAAGTTAGTAACTTGATCACGGTCGCAGATGAGACGATAAAATTTAGTGCGGTTACAGATCTTGAGGCTTGGAAGTAATCCCCCCCCCCCCACACACACATGCACGTTGGGAGGAGGCTCCTGGGAATAGGAAAAAACACGCTCTCAATGTCCTAAACCAAAGACGCAGGAAAAGCATTGCCTCTCGTTCGAGTTTTCTTCGCCGATGTCAAGGGAAAAGTTAAAAGTTCACACTATTTACTCTTCAACTTACAGCATTTTAAAATGTTTGAATACTTTAAAACTATGCTGTGCTTTCAACCAGCAACCCGCGGTCTTGGCTGTTTTAAGCCTTTTCCTAGACGCGTTTACTTACAGCGAAGACAGGGAAAAATTTACATAACCGGTCTTTCTGATAAATACACATCGAACGTGGCAAAAGACGGTAAGGGAGAAAATGTAGAGGGGTTAGAATATGCCGTACGAAATTGGGGTCTCCGGGTTTAGAAATATATGGAGTGATTATCGAAGTAGGTTGCATTAGTATCATAGGTAACATGGGTCCTTTAAGCGATCCATCTTTCCTGTGCGAGCCGAACTTGGGGGTCAGGTTAACATCTTCCGGAACGACTTTCATAGCTGTAGAGACCACTGTTGGCTAGTAGTAACGCACAAACCAATTAAAACGAGTAGCTTTAATAAAGCTTCACCGGAAATTGCTACCTTGGATTTCAAAGGTCTATGCCACTTTATTCCATTAGGGTTGCTGACTGGTACAATATCCTGTTAAATGAAATACATCTGAGAAGTCATGGCGGCAAAAGGGACAGGCGAATTCATTAGTAGCGCCAATCCGTCTCCAGGTGCCGCCTGGTAATAGCAGAAATCACTTAAATTCTGTCGTTACCGAAGAACATAAATTTGTACCTCATGTAGAGCTTTCCTTGATACTCAGACAAGACTGACAAGTATGTTTTTGCCTGTCAACATCGTTTTGACCGAAATTCTTGTTTCCAGGTTGTTCCAAAGTTTACACGAAGAGTTCTCACCTAAAAGCACACCAAAGAATACACACAGGTAGGTTATCGTCAAAGCCGTATCCCCCCGAAATAAATTCCTGGATACGGGCCTGGTTATCGTTTTCGTAAACAGTGGGTAAACAGAGACTCAGGTTTTCCTAGCCGGATATTTTCATGTCCATCAGTTCCCAGGAAAGAGAAACAAAGATAATATTCCTGCCAGGAAAGCACAAACGTGAGTTCTTGGCTACGGCAGGGATATAACCGAGATTACTTAATAGAATAATAACCGATATTACCAGAATAAAGTCAGAATTCAGAATCAGCTAACTGAATACCCTACAAGAAAAAAGTAGGAGAGGAAAAAAAATAACCTACGGTTCCAGCAGGCCCGTATCCAGGAATTTATTTCGGTTTTTTTTTGCCTGCGGGTCGCACAAAAAAGACATGATCAGAGGGAAAAGCCTATAAAACTGAGTATTTGTGTATTTTTCGGAGGGGGGGGAAACTTGCCCCCCCCCCCCGTACATGGCCTTGGGTTCCAGCTTTAAATTAAAAAAAAAAGAGAAAACAAAGGGAAACAAGGAGCGAGAAAGAAAGAAAACAGAACGGGACGTAATTGGACATCCTATACGTAATGGATGGCAGCGCCTGGAAATCCTGGACGGTGCTGGTTGGAAATACTCACGGAAATTCAGATCTGACGTCCGACCGTCACGGTAACACAGCCCTCTGTATGACGTTTTCGGCAATGTTCAAACCTCCTATCAGTGGTCACCGGACATTCAGCGCGGAACGTCGTTTTAATTGGCTTTTAATTTATAGTAGGTTGGAACACATTATGTGCCTCTCGGGTTTGCAGTGGTAGTAAAACCAATAGTAAACAATTCACCGTCGCGAGAATGTCCAGATTGTACAAGCTTTAAATGATCCGTTTTAACCGTCAATTTTTTTTTTTTTTTTTTTTTTTAACATTGTCTTTGGTTCATATCTGTTTCGTCCTTACGTGTATCTGTCCAGTAAATCAGTTGGGTTTGATAATCCATGTGTGAAGGAACTCTAAACGGGGATGTCGAAAGTTATATAATGAAAAACAAAAGACATAAAAATTAACGATAAAGTTTTGATTTGTTTTTATTAAAATTTATGTGATTGTATACGTTTAAAATGTTGTTACTATCACAGTAGTTTCTGGACTCCATTCTCATCCCCCGAAATTCTACTTTTCGTAGCTGTAACCTTCACGAGACGTATCAGGCTTCCGATCGTTGTTTCTGAGAAGCTTACTGGTCAGAAGGTGTTGGTACATATTGCGCATTTGTTCCAGAGTCGAAGGGATTTGTAGAGGGTCAATAAAAGCTGAAGCCTTGTGTAGTTTGTTGCAATTAGAGCTAGGTTTAAAAGTAGCCAGTTGTATCTGAGCATCTAAACAGAATAAGACCAAAGGTTTCGATGGGATCACAAAAGTTTAATATTTGATCCAGACAATTGGGTCTTTTAGATGTCTCGCCTTCGCCAGACTCCTTGAACATTTTTACTGTTAAGATTTATAAATAAAATAAGGCCAATGGCTAATCGTCTGAGAAAACCAAGTTCAGATATGGATTCAGCATGTGTGTATTTACCCCTAGGTAAAGATATAAGATTTCAGTACCTCCGTTTTATCTTGCGAAAATTGCGAATGTTCGCTGAAAAATTGCAAAAAATTTAAAATAAAGTGGTAATTATAAAGTACACAAAAGTAATTGTCATAATATAGCTTCCTGTGGGACTAAATTTGTTCAAAACCTTGCAATGTAAAAATTGAAAACTTGTCGGTCCCGCTGATTAACTTGTTCATTAACATTAACTATTGATCTATTGTAGACTACTATCTCCGTGTGATGGATGCTGATAATGAGGCGAGGGCGGGGCAAACGAAGTCAATCAGCTTGGAGGGCTGAACTTGTATAAGGTCAATTCAAGTCATTAGATTTCAGATGGTAGTTATAAACTTTCTCTGGAAGGTTACTATATAAGCTTGGTAAAAACTAAGCTGTCAAACAGATTTATGCAACCCGTCGCCGTCTACCGTTAATCCACTGACGGTGTATGTTCGCTACTGTAGTTGGTTTCCACAAACTTTTTTAGTGTAAGAAGCCCAGATTGGTTTGTCGCGGTTTGATTTCACACGAAACCTCGTAAATGGCCGTTTACTGCGAATCATCATATGACAGTACTTACAGAGTTTGCTGTGCGGTAACGTGAGTGAGCGCACTGACAAACCTGATACAATCGTCTAGACAGGGAGATAGGTTACAGTCGAAGCTAGATGTAGGAACAAAGAAAGCCGATTTGGCTTTTACCTCAATGGGTTATACGAATGGTTACGCGCTAAAGGTGAGATACTGAAAGTGTACTTTACGATACTTATCTAATACTCTCGATTATAGATGTAAAAACCAAATTTTTCAACGGAAAAATTGGATCGAATATTCGCAAAATTGCAATATTCAGAGGCCTCTAAAAAAAATACGAAAATTTCAAAAAATTGAAATATTTCGTGAAACTGAAAAATAAAGAAAAATTGAAAAATATGGTGAGGATTCGCAATTTTCGCAAGAAAATTTTTCGCAAATTTTCGCTGCAGTTTTCGGGAGATTTGCGCCTCAGACAGTACGCAATCGTGTCCAGACACCGCGTGCAGTCATGCCCAAACAGATTATTGGGGCCCAAAACGGGATGAATATCAAGTTCGTAAATGCCCCCCCCCCCCCCCCCATAACCCTATGTTTAGGGTTGATAGAAGGGCTAACGGTATCGCCATACAAGCAGTCCGTATAGAATCTATCACAAATGGAAATTTGGTAGAAATAAAAGTGTATTCTAAAGTCGATTAAAGATTCGACGTAGGGGTTAAGAATAGATGCTGAATCTGTATCCGACTTTTTTTTTTGCTCGTCGGACAAGTAGTTCCCTGGGATCCGGCCTACTGATAAATTTAAAGTTTACCAATTTGTGGGTCGATACAGGGTAGGGCTTGTGTCGGTTAAGCCACATTGCTGAACCTTTTTTTCTCGCTGGACAAATATTAAGCCCGGAATCCGGCCATATTTGGAAATTCGATAAACGGAATTTTTTTGTATACAGTCGATTATAGGCTGTATCTGTTATTTTTGTTATTTTGTCGTAGGGTGGGGGGGGGTCTCATAGTGCTCCAGTAAATCTGTACTGACAGAAAGTTTGTTATATCAGAAAATGAAAGGGGAGTCGGGAAATACTATTTATTCTTGTTTCAGGTTGACTTTCTGGTTGAAATCTGGCCAAGAATCTGGCCTCCGTTAAAAGAATTACCCGACAGATCTCGCTAAGGGGCCTTTAAAGGTTGTATTGTAAGTTTACGGGTTCTGGAAATTCGCCAGACCCGAGACCCCAAAAATCTTCCCCTTAGGATCCCACCGAAAACCTTAGGTCTTGTTCTCTATCTTTACCCAACGCATTTCCCCAATAGAAAGCTAACTTTTGTTGGAATTGATGCAGACAATGCAATGCAGCTCCAAACAATATGTACCATAGCCTACATGTGACAGAAGAACCAAGTTTTTCCAATAATTCTGTCATCTAGACAGCAGCGCAAACCGCCCCAAACGAAGGATTTGTGAATTACTGACATTGCAAATGTTACTTCTAGTTAATTTAGAGCGGAGAAATTAGGATCAAAATATAGTTGTTTTAATTTTAGAAAACCTGGAAATATTCCTGCTTGCTCCAATCTCCAACCTACACCAGTAGCCGCGATATACAAAATTCATCAGTGCTGTTTTTTTAGCTCTCGAGAACCACATTTATTATTTAAGATTTAACTGACTGATAAATAGTTAATGAATAACAGTTAATAGTGAATTAACCGACGAGAAAGAGGAAGAATTGCTCAAAAAGGTTGCACGGAGACTTAGATTTGCACGGAAGTTTCCTTTGAACCTGTTATATAATACAAGGTTGGATACCCCTCCTGTTGCGTGGTGCTGTGAGCTATGCCAGGGACTATGATAGCCTAGGAGTTCAGTTTAGTTCAGTTCAATTTTATTAACTTCAAAATATATGAACAAAATAAGATTCGACCCCTACAAAGCTCCATGGCCCGTTACATAGGGGTTAATACCAAAATAGTCAACAAATGAACGAGTCTCTTCACTATTACAGTAAAATAAAGAAAGAACAATTGAAGAATTTGTTTTATAATTACTTACCGCTCCATCCTCAAAGTTCACCTCCAGGTCCACGCAGATCTCCCACAATCACTAAATGTTCTTCTGCAATAATTGATACTGGTGAACTGGGGAGAAGCACTCCAGTTCTGGGATACCGAATCACCGTTCATGTCATAGGAAACAATTTCGCATCTTTTCTAACCATCTCATACACAGGGTGGGGAATGTGGTCCACCAGTCTCACGGCCGTTTTGAAAATCGAACACACCAGTCTCACTGTTTCGGACCACCAGTCTCAGAAAAATGGCGCCGGGAACCACCAGTCTCGGAAACGAGACCAACAGTCTCAAATTCAGACCAACAGTCTCATCTAATTCCCAATTTTTTTAAAGTAAAAAAGTGTTTTCTTTGTTTTTCTCTGTCAGTCCCTTGAATTACGCGCTTGTGTCAGCACTACAGGTAGAGTGAAGCTTGGGCTTTCAATACATGTATTCATCTCTGCTATTGGCTTGGTACTTCTCAGTGAGTAGGGCTCTGAAAAAGCAAACAAATTTATTTTCTTGTTTTCTGTGTTGTTTAATAGAATTCTGCTACTCTGCCAACTACAACAGGTAAAGTGAAGCCTGGGCTTTCAAACGATATATGATTCACTGTTACTGGATTACCAAGTGTCACATTGGGTGGCTTTGAAAAAACTGTTTTGGTAAACAAATGTAATTTCTAGTCTGTCTATGCGATTTCTTGGAATTTTCCAACTTTGCGACCAGTTTTGGTAGATTTAAGCATGAGTTTTCCACAGATCCATGTCTCTCTGATACTGGCTTAGTCAGTTTGTTGCTTGGTTCCTATGGTAAACTCATTAGCTATTTTTTTTTAACTGCCCTGCTTGATACTGTTGAATGTTTTGTCGCCTCACTGTTCAGTTCACCTGACTGACTGGTCCGGTATTAGTTTGTTCCATTCTTTTTCCATGCATTTTCCATGCTTAAAATACTATTCTGAGGCTGTCTCTACACAACTACAGCAAGCGGTCAAGTATCGCTCAATGGAACCTATTATCGCTCACCAGAGCTGCGTTTGATTTGCATTGACTGATAGCGTTCGATTTATCCAGTCGACTGAGATTTTGGACTAAAATTTGACTTTTGACGACCGAGAATAAATGGTAATTCGTTCTATGGTTAAGCGGTTAAGCTACAGTAAGCGGTCAAGTAACGCTCAATGTACCTATCATCGCTCACCAGAGCTGGGTTCGGTCCGCATTTCCTGTCGGCTGAAATCATCATTTCGCTGTTTCATTTGCTATTCTCAGTTGACTGATAGCGTTCAATTTATCCAGTAGACTGACAAGGTGACTTTTGACACTGACGACTAAAGGTGACTTTTGACAACAGAGAACAAACGGTCATTTGTTCCATGGATAACCGGTTAAAGTAAGCGGTCAAGTATCGCTCAATGGAACATTTTATCTCTCACTAGAGCTGCATTTGATTCTCGTTTCCAGTTAACTTAAATTGTCATTTTGCAGTTTTATTTCCTATTCTCAGTTGACTGATAGGTTCTATTTATCCAGTCGACTGACATTGTCCGCTAAAAGTTGACTTTGGACGACCGACAACAAATGGTCATTCGTTCCATGGATAACCGGTTAACCAACAGTAAGTGGTCAAGTATCGCTCAATGGAACATTTTATCGCTCACCAGAGCTGCATTTAATTTGCATTTCCAGTTGACTGAAATAACCTTTTTGCTGCTTTATTTGCTATTCTCAGTTACCATTCAGTTTATCCAGTCAGCTCAGATTGTCTTTCTTGGGATTTTCTAACTTTACAACCAGTTTTGGTAGATTTAAGCATGGACTTTCCACAGATACGTGTATCTCTGATATTGGCTTAGAGCGTGTTCCATCCTACTTACCGTAGTTACTACGCATGACGTCACGAATTCTGGCTTTTTGCCGTCAAGGCTGGAACGATTTTTCTATTTTCCAGCAGGATCTCACGCCAGGGGCGAATCCGACCAATCACGTTCCAGAGATGCGTAGTTACTACGCTTACCACGCTCCCGAGCATGGTAAGCAAATAGTAACTATTAGTTACTATTCCGACAAGGTTGGAACGGTCAGCGTAGTAACTTTTCATGAGGATGGAACGGAAATAGTAACTATTAGTAACTATTGTTACAAGGGTGGAACACGCTCTTAGTCAGTTTCTTGCTGGTGTCCTTTGATAAACTCATTAGCTGTGTTTTTTTTAACTGACCTGCTAGACCCTGTTGAATCTTTTGTTGTCTCGCGGTTCAGTTCACCTGACTGCCTGGTCCGGTACTAGTTCGTTCCATGCATTTTCCATGCTTAAAATACTATTTTGGGGCTGTCTCTACACAACTACAGTAAGCGGTCAGTAACACTCAATGGAACCTATTATCGCCCACAAGAGCTGCGTTTAATTCGCATTTCCAGTTGACTTAAGTTATCATTTTGCCGTTTTGTTTGCTATTCTCAGTTGACTGATAGCGTTCAATTTATCCAATCTATTGAGATTGTCCACTAAAAGTTGACTTTGGACGACTGACAACAAACGGTCATTGGTTCCACCGATAACCGGTTAACCAACAGTAAACGGTCAAGTATTGCTCAATGGAACATTTTATCGCTCACCAGAGCTGCGTTTGATTTGCATTTCCAGTTGACTGAAATAATCTTTTTGCTGTTTTATTTGCTATTCTCAGTTAGCATTCAATTTATCCAGTCGACTCAGATTGTTAGCACTCACCAGAGCTGCATTCTATTCGCATGCCCAGCTAACTTTAATCATCATTTTACTCTGTTATTTGGTGTTCTCAGTTGATTCATATTGTTCGATTTAGCTCTTGGCAAGGGTGTGGAAACTCAAGAAGGTAAGGGAACATCACTAAAACAATATGACAAAGCGACCTAATCATGTTCTATAACATTTAGACAATTACTAAAATTACCCTTTGCTTGTCTCCTTGATGATGCTGTACGTAGCAGCTTCAATTTGAGGGTCTCATGAAGAGACCTCTTACGTGGACCAATCTATAGTACTTCAACTTAAAAACAATAGTATGTTTGTAACATACAATAGTATGTTCCTGTAACAAGAGCAACATCTGTAGAGGAGATAGTACTTCAACAATTAGAAAAAGAGTGAGAGGAATATTCATGGAGGACTAGTAAAACATATGGTATGTGAAAAAAGTATCACCAAAAAGTTGACTTTTGACGTTCGAGATAAAATGGTAATTCCTTCCATGGTTAACCTTAACTGCTACAGTAAGCAGTTAAGTATCGCTCAATGGAACCTATTATCACTCACCAGAGCTGCATTCTATTCGAATTTCCAGCTAACTTAAATCATCATTTTACTGTTTTATTTGCTGTTGTCAGTTGATTCATATTGTTCGATTTAGCTCTCGGCAAGGGTGTGGAAACTCAAGAAGGTAAGGGAATATCCAGTCTAGTACACTAGCCCCATTTCAGGCATGGTGCTCAAACTTCTAGCACCATGCCTGGGTGCTAGACGTTCAAGCACTGTACCTTGGATTTCATGTATGGTGCATGGACTTCAGTATACAGTGCATACAGAAAAAACACAATTTCTGTCATCACAACTGAGCACCGGCTCGGACAGGGCTGAAATTACTACTATGAATTAGAGAAATCAAAGACAGTCCTTTATATATTTTTCACAACAAAAACAAAAGGGCTCTAATGATGATGGAGATGAAAAACCTAACAGCACCCTATCTATTTTCCATGTATTTTCCCTATCTATTCCCCAAGAGCCAATATTCTGGTTGGCTGCTAGGTAGAAAAAGCTGAGTCACAGGACACTTTGCATGCAAAACCCTTGACTAGAAAAGGAAATGAGGTTTTTCACATCTGTCATCAGTCGAGCCCTTTTGTTTTTGTTGTGAAAAATATATAAAGGATTGTCTTTGATTTCTCTAATTCATGGTAGTAATTTCAGCCCTGTCCGAGCTGGTGCTCAGTTGTTATGACAGAAACTGTGTTTTTGATGTATGCACTGTATACTGAAATCCACGCACCATACATGAAATCCAAGGTTACAGTGCTTGAACGTCTAGCACCCAGGCATGGTGCTAGACGTTTGAGCACCGTGCCTGAAAAGGGGCTAGTGTACTAGACTGGGAATATCACTAAATTAATATGACAAAGCGACCTAATCATGTTCTATAACATTTAGACAATTACTAAAATTACCCTTTGCTTGTCTCCTTGATGATGCTGTACCTAGCCGCTTCAATTTGAGGGTCTCATGAAGAGACCTCTTACGTGCACCCATCTATAGTACTTCAACAAACAAAACAATAGTATGTTTGTAACATACAATAGTACGTTCCTATATCAAGAGCAACATCTGTAGAGGAGATCAACAATTAGGAAAAGAGTGAGAGGAATATTCATGGAGGATTAGTAAAGAACATATGGTATGTGAAAAAGAATCACCAAAAGTTAAAATTTGACGATCGAGATAAAATGGTAAATCATTGCATGGTTAACCGGTTAACCTACAGTAAGCAGTCAATTATCGCTCAATGGAACCTATTATCACTCCCCAGAGCTGTATTCTATTCGCATTTCCAACTAACTTAAATCATCATTTTACTGTTTTATTTGCTGTTCTCAGTTGATCCATATTGTTCGATTTAGCTCTTGGCAAGGGTGTGGAAACTGGAGAAGGTAAGGGAACATCACTAAAACAATATGACAAAGCGACCTAATCATGTTCTATAACATTTAGACAATTACTAAAATTACCCTTTGCTTGTCTCCTTGATGATGCTGTACGTAGCCGCTTCAATTTGAAGGTCTCATGAAGAGACCTCTTACGTGCACCCATCTATAGTACTTCAACATACAAACAACAGTATGTTTGTAACATACAACAGTACGTTCCTATAACAAGAGCAACATCTGTAGAGGAGATAGTACTTCAACAATTAGAAAAAGAGTGAGAGGAATATTCATGGAGGACTAGTAAAGAACATATGGTATGTTAAAAAAGAATCACCAAAACCAACAAAACAAAAATTACCAGAGTGGGTGACTTTACGTTAGTTCATGTAGGTTAACTTGAACACTTTTAGCTAGGACTTCTATAGCCAGTGTAAAACAATAAGAATAAGCTTATTTTTTTTATTTTTTTTTTACCATCATTGGGTAGGTAGCGTACTCTGTAGCACCAGATTTGTTAGAACATGAAAAAATGTTGGCCTCATGGCCGCAATTTAAGATGACCAGTAAAAGGTGCCCGGTGGGTTGGAATCCGCAATCTTTTTCACAACCTACGCTTAACCTTGGAATGAATGACCATTCGTTCTCAGCTTTGTCCAAAGTCAACTTTTACTCGACAATCTCAGTCAACTGGATATATAGAATGCTGTCAGTCAACTGAGAATACCAAATAAAACTGCTAAGTGATGATTTGAGTCAACTGGAAATGCGAATTGAACACAGCTCTGGTGAGCGATAATAAGTTTCATTGAGCGTTACTTGACCCCTTACTGTAGCTTAACCGGTTAACCATTGAATGAATGACCATTTGTTCTCGGTTGTCAAAAGTAAACTTTTAATCAACAATTTCAGTCGACTGGATATATTGAACGCTGTCAGTCAACTGAGAATAGCAAATAAAACAGGAAAAAGATGATTTAAGTCAACTGGAAAGGCAAATCGAACCCATCTCTGTTGGGCGATAACAAGTTCCATTGAGCGTTACTTGACCGCTTACTGTAGCTTAACCAGTTAACCATGGAACGAATGACCATTTCTTCTTGGTTGTCAAAAGTCAACTTTTCAGCGACAACTTCAGTCGACTGGATAAATCGAACGCTGTCAGTCAACTGAGAATACCAAATAAAACTGCTAAGTGATGATTTGAGTCAACTGGAAATGCGAATCGAACGCATTTCTGTTGAGCTGTAATAGGTTCCATTGAGTGTTACTTGACCGCTTACTTTAGGTTAACCGGTTAACCATGGAAGACCATTTCTTCTCGTTTGTCAAAAGTCAACTTTCAGTCGACAATCTCAATAGATTGGATAAATTGACCGCTATCAGTCAACTGGAAATGCAAATCAAACGCAGCTCTGGTGAGCGATAATAGGTTCCATTGAGTGTTACTTGACCGCTTACTGTAGTTGTGTAGAGACAGCCCCAGAATAGTATTTTAAGCATGGAAAATGCATGGAACGAACTAGTACCGGACCAGGCAGTCAGGTGAACTGAATAGTGAGACAACAAAACATTCAACAGGGTCAAGCAGGTCAGTTAAAAAAACACAACTAATGAGTTAATCAGAGGACACCAGCAAGAAACTGACTAAGCCAATATCAGAGATACGCGTATCTGTGGAAAGTCCATGCTTAAATCTACCAAAACTGGTTGAAAAGTTAGAAAATCCCAAGAAATCGCAGAGACAAACCAGAAATTACATTTGCTCACCAAAACAATTTTTCAGAGCAACACAATAGTTGCGTTTTTTGGCTTTCCTCCGTAGGTCGGTTAACCTACCTACTTGCCACTATTGACCGTTTTTTCGTCTCGCCGGTCGGTTCGACTGAGCTCTAAAAAACGGCTTATAAGAAAAAATGGCGTCTTCCAGTCGCAGGCGCTTATCTCTCCAATAAGAATTTTGAATTTCGCGCCGTGCCAAGAGCGTAGGTCGGTTGGATGGAGCTCAGACCTCAGTCCACAGGTCGGTTAACCGACCGAAGAACGGCGACAAAAAAACAGCTTATAAGGATTTAGGTCGGTTAACCGAAGAAAGAAAACGGTTTATAGAAAGGAATCTCGCAGGTCGGTTAACTGGATGACGGCAAAAAACGCAACTAATATGACACTTGGTAATCCAGTAACAGTGAATAATATATCGTTTGAAAGCCCAGAGCTTCACTTTACCTGCAGTAGTTGGCAGAGTAGCAGAATTCTATTAAACAACACAGAAAACAAAAAAATAAATTTGTTTGCTTTTTCAGAGCCCTACTCACTGAGAAGTACCAAGCCAATAGCAAAGATAAATACATGTATGGAAAGCTCAAGCTTCACTCTACCTGTCGTGCTGACACAAGCGCGTAATTCAAGGGACTGATAGAGAAAAACAAAGAAAACACTTTTTTACTCTAAAAAAATTGGAAATTAGATGAGACTGTTGGTCTGGATTTGAGACTGTTGGTCTCGTTTCCGAGACTGGTGGTTCCCGGCGCCATTTTTCTGAGACTGATGGTTCAAAACAGTGAGACTGGTGTGTTCCGCGAAAGAGACTGGTGGACCACATTCCCCACCAGGGTTGCCACTTGACTCAAATAAAATGCACTATCCAAGTACCAAAAAGGTACTACCAGGGGAGAAAATGTACTACCTAAAAATTTTTTTTAGCGCGTTGTCTTCCCCTGCCGCTACTGTAAATGCCTTTCGCACGACCCTATAAATATGGCCTGAATCGAACCTTCGTTAAAACTAGGGTTTTTCCTACTTGAACAAATTCCGGTTAGGTAAAATCTATAGAAATATTATATCATTTCTTAAAACAGAAAACGAAATCATCCTCTTTTCTCCTCTTCTTGCAGATTGGCCTATTGCAATTAGGAGATAAGGGCAGGGGCGTCACGACTGGGGGGACGCCCCCCCCCCCAGTGTTGTCGGTCAGTCGATAAAAAGTAACCGAATCTGCGCGAAGCGCCGCGATTTTTCGTCAAAAACAGTTGATTTTTTTCATGAAAACAGTCGGTTATTCTGAAGACCAGTCTATTTTTCGTCAAAACAGTCTGTTTTTCCAAAAATCGGTTGAATTTTTTCAAAACCATATTATTTTTCTTCTGAAAACAGCCGGTAAAAGTAGGTAAGTCGGTAAAGGCCTCGTCCCCCCCCCAAAAAAAAACAATTTGGCTAGTAACACCTCTGGGCAAGGGATCGAAAATATATTTAATAATGTGCACAAATGCGTGATGTAGTATTTCATGACAGTTCTAAGACCCGAAAATACGGTTTGGAGAAAAGCGCTAACAGTTTCAAGAACTTATGACACCAGGACCCTTGCCGATAAGGATCGAAATATAGCTACAATAAAATTTAGCTGACGTATCCATTTTGCACTGTCAAATATTGACTTAACTAGCTCACAAAGATTAGATTAAACTAATCAGATCCAATGACCAAATGTTTCAGATAAAATGAGTGAAATGCAACTAGCCCCACATTATCTTAGACAGAAATTTGTAAAAAAAAAAAAAATTAAGTAGTAGCTTTCTTAAAATGTACTACGAAAGTACTACTTTTTTCAAATGTACTACCAACTCACTACTTTGAAAAAAATGTACTAAAAAGAGTACAATTGTACTACCGGTGGCAACCCTGTTCCCCACCCTGATACAGGAAAGTCCGCGTTTTCTTAGTTTTGAATTTGCCGCTGCCGGAAAAATTGTGAGAGCAGCTGCCACGAATCAGATTTCAAGTTCACGTTTGTGTCGGTTAAAAATATGAAAGCGAACTTCGACCACAGGATAATCGCCCGTTTTTAAAATGAAATACCCTGAAATCGTCCGTTTTTAAGATGAATTACCCTGAAAATTGTTGTTTTCCCCTAGATTACCCTGAATCCCTAGATTGAAAACAAGTATCCCTGAAAACGTCCATTTACCCTAAAATAGGGTAATCTCCCTAAAAGCGGAAGCACTGGTAATGATGGCATTTCGCCGAAAAATTGTACTGGTGTGTTCACAATAATCATTCCTATTCAATTCAGTTCGATTGAAAATATTTTTCCAACTTAAGGCGTATTCTCGCCTTTCCCTGAGGACTCCACTTGAGGAGTCCCCGCGTTTTTGTTTGTCCCGAGGACTCGCTCCCCGTATTCTCGCGAGTCCCCATCGACGGGGAGTGCTCCGATTATCATCACCATCATCGGAAAGGACTCCCTTTCAGATTCGGAGGGGAATCAATTTTTGCTGGTGTTGGTGCAATGTAAAAATTAATTAAAAACAATCAGAATAAACAAAACCAAAAATAAAGTGGCTCCAGACTAATTTCGTCAACTGCATATTTTTTTTTTTAGAACAAAATCCAATTTCGAAGCATTCCCCGTGTTCTCGCTGTTTCTGTACGCGGAGTCCGCATGGAGTGACTCCTGTTCCCTTCGACTCCCCGAGGAGTCCTCGGGAAACGGCGAGAACACGCCTTTAGTTAAGAAAAATGACATAGTAACTGTCAACAGAAATACACTGACATACAAATACATAGTATTAGTTTAAATAATATTCTATACAGTTCGAATCAGTTCTGGTTTCATAAAAAGCTTAATCGAAATAAAATAAGATTAACCTATATAGCCTACTATATGCAGTTTACACGAGTTAAGTGTGTATTCGGTCCGATACTATTCAATTCGATCTCTGTCGATTGGGTAATAGTTTCTCCCCTATTCCAGTCATGTCAAGTAACTCCTTCAAGTGTTGAATGAGGGGCGTTCTTGATGAGGAAGGCTTCACTGGTGACTGACTGATTGGTACTCGGCATTTTAAGTTTTTGGGCGGTTTTGATGGAAGATTTCTCTGCCTGATTGACGATACCGGGCCGATTGAATAGATAAAGTGATAAATCATCCGTAAAGATAACTAGCTAAGAAACTGCAGCGGAATGAATCTCTCAGTCGCATTATTTTGCGGAGTTTTCTGATTGGCTAGTGCCGAAACAAGTCAGATAGACACAAACCGCATCCCTACCTTGCTGTTCAGAAAACCGAATGGGAGTTAGGTTTTGTTTTCCTATTTGCCTTGGTTCAGCACTAGTCGATCAGGAAAATCCGCGAAATAATCTGATTGGCCAGTATCCTTGAAAATTGGATTCATCTGAACTTCGGTCTCGGTCAGTTTCAGGGTCAACTGTTACTGTCAAATTGACTTTCCACTGGCAGTCGTAAACTTTCGGAAGCCAGCGTAACATTTTCAGCCAGTTAGAGCACGCTAGGTCCGGACGAGCACGGTTACGATGGACTTGAGGTTGCCAGTGGAAGACCCACTTCAGGCAAGCCATCTTCATTGCGAACGGCAGAAACCGAAGGAAGCCTTGGTCTCGGAATGACTTTCAGAACTGGCTGGGACCGAGTTTTTGCTAGCCCGTGTGAATGGGTCTTTACAGATCCTAGCTGTGACCGTCCTACTGTCTTGGGAGACTCAGTCTTATAGCGTGTTCCACCCTACTTACCGTAGTTGATACGGATGAGGTCACGAATCCTGGCTTCTTGGCGTCAAGGCTGGAACGCATGTTTAAATTTTCGGTAAAATACCACTCCACTGCACCTCCATGGAGTAATCCGGCCAATCACATTACAGAGATTCGTAGTTACCACGCTCGCGAGCATAGTAAGCAAGTAGTTACTATTAGTTACTATTTCGAGAAGGTTGGAACGGTCAGCGTAGTAACTATCCGTGAGGATCGAACGGAATTAGTAACTAATTGTTAGAAGGGTGGAACACGTTCTTCGTGTACGCGCACTAGTGCCTTCCGAGGCTGTTGAAACCTCATCCACTCAAACCATCGAGCTCTCACTCCATCTAAATTCACTCCTTATTTCTAGGCGAAAAGCCGTATCAGTGCCATTGGCCAGAATGTCAGTGGCGATTCGCTCGATCGGACGAGCTTACCCGGCATTACCGCAAACACACTGGTGCCAAACCGTTCCGCTGCAAAGTATGTGATCGGTCCTTCGCACGGTCGGACCACCTCGCGCTACACATGAAGCGGCACATGCCGAAGGCCTCCAAACAGCAATCTTCGTAGCGTGTTGCTACGTCGGCCCTCTGCCCAACCACTGCTGTTCTTTACAGCGGCCACGATAAGCTTGAGTTTGCAACCACCAAGATGTGCGAACAGATACAGTAGCAGATATGGAGGTACTTGCGCAGAGCTGCACACTGGTATAGAGATTCTATATGAGCGCGTCGATAGCTACGGTGCCACGAAAGAAAGACACGGAATTATAGTGACCAAGTATACGTAGACTGGGCTACCCTTGTAGTCAAGCCAAAATCGATAGCCTCCTGAGAATGTTCAGCTAGTGTTCTCAGCAGTTCGAACAGAATGAAACCATCGGGCAGGGCAAGTGAGTTTTTCCCCTTCTGCGTGTTTTACTCCCGAACTGCAATACGTGAGTTGTAAGTGCGAAAATCCAGCCTCCTGAAAAAAATGCTGTGAATTTTTAGAAAGCCCCATCCGATGTTTCGCATTGCTTCTAATCATTATCCTCACAATAATTTAAATATTTTCCAGTTGGTCATTTATATCTACTTTTGGTCTCACCATAGGCCAGTTATATTTTGCTCGATTGTCACTGTATTCCGGAAGGCAAAAGATAGGCTAAACGTTTTGTGGTTCTGCGGAGGTATAATTTAGACTTGAAGGTAGATGGCGTTTATCTCGGAATTGTTAACTCCATCCCATCTCTTATTTGGTCTCTGCTAATGCCCGGGCCCCACTATAGTCACACCTGGCAATAACGCCGGTAAAAAGACGGTCTTGCCGTCAAAATTGGACGCTGAAAAATAAAATAGACGAGATGGAAAAACCCATCTCCGCCATTTTGAACGTAACTTTGAACCAATCACAGAAGACAGTCACTGACTTTAGCTAGTTAGTTTACCTATGAGTGATGATGGTGGTAATATCTCTTGAATTCCTTCGTTCTAGGTCTGACCAGGATGAAACGTAACAGTGGGGTAATAACCAAATTACGAGATGTGACTGAATGTGGCCCGGGCATAACTGTCTCGTATCTGCGTGGTAGCGCGCAACTCTGCCTAAGTGAAGTTGCTGACTAGAACATAGTCCGCGCTTCTAAAAAGTAACAAGGATGAACCGAGGGATGAGCTGCTTTGCTAAAAGTAGCCTTGTCAGCTCCATCGCTGCTAAGATAACCAAAGAAGAAATAGCTGTTACCAGAATCGCCGTCTGACCATGTGTATACGAAGCGTATAAGGCATTGTTCAAATTCGTGTAATTAGCAGCGTTCGTTGCACTCCGGGCTGTCTCTGATGTTTTGTCACCAGTGTCAGGTTTTTCTCTTAAAACGCGTGTTTTCGTTCACCGTGAGTTGATGAAAACTTGGTAACTCCTCGGTAAAGCCGAGCTCCCGAGCAGGTTCTGGTTAGTCCGCACCGGTGAGGTAAAACCGGACACCGGCTAGTTCAAAAACGGGTTATAAGACTGGTGAGTAGTCACCTGTGGCTGCAAAAAAGGGCTTATAAAAAAAAACAGAGACCACCGGTGAGAACTCCCGTGACAAAGAACGCAGCTAATGCTGAATAAAAGCTATACAGGTCAGCTTACACTGCGAGCAGGACGTGACGGTCTGATACAAAACAAGAACAAAAAATGGATCATATATTCTCTTATGAAGCTCTCATCAGATCGCCGCCTGCTTGGGTTGCTCTTGCTAGTCAAGAAACGATGGTGCGGAAATTATGCAGCTTATAACACCGGTTTCGACAATGCTTAGGCATTACTATATCCAAGCACATATAATCAGATAGAACCTCCGTCTGCCTATCTCTGTACTATCGACTATGCGGAGTCGAGTATTTCCCCATGCTTTTTCCACTGCGAACGAGCGCAGGTTTGTAGCTTCACGCCACGTTACGTTTCGTTACCTCTGCACTTAGCTATATCGCTCTGAAACCACTTTGAGGAAAAGTAGAAAGCTGATTGGTTCTTTGTACGCGCCTGCATTTTCTTTCTCTGCGATGAGCAACGGTGAAGATGGAAGTAGAGTAGACGGGTAAAAAGCTACAGTAAATGCCTCTAGATCCACCCAGTTTTATCGGTGTCTTCATAGTCGCTGCATGGTACCAAAGAAGGTGGTTCTATCTGATTATTTGTTCTTGCTATAACCTGCATAAATCCTTGTGCACCCTTTTATATGCGAGTCTTGAGACTAAACATTAGACTGCAGACCAAACAGAAAAGAGGGTAAAAAGTTTGCTCCTCCCGGCTCTTACATGAAACTGATTCGATACGAAAAGTTAGATGAGTCAGTCGATAGTAACGCGGTCGTGATATTTAGTTGACTGCTAAATGTTAGCTGGATAAGCTGTTCGAGTCCCTCTAGAACACCCCGAGTTATGAGTAAGCTGCGATAAGTCAGTGCCATAGTTTTGTTTGTGCCAAAAATTGTTTGAGTTTTTGTTGTTGATTGTTTTACGAAGTTAATTTATAAAGTCGTTTTCATACCGAATAGTTTATTTTCGTATTACCTGTAAAAAGGATGACTCATACGACGTTCGGAACGTTTGTAAAGTTTTTCGCTAAGTGCGTTCCGTGAACTTTGTCGCCGCTCAGATTAGAATTTTACCACGACGAAAACGAAATATTATTGGCAATTCATTCTTTAAAAAAAGTTTCAAATAGTTCGACCTTATCATTAACATAATATACCAAAAAGAGATATATAGAAATTTATTAATAATAAAAGCTCTAATGGGCCAGGGTTACAATTTCAGATGAAAAATAAGTAACTTACAACAGATAAATTCCGAGTAAATCAAGTAAATAAATAAAACACTTTCAGATAATAGATATTATGATAAGCCAGGGGCGGTTCGAAGGGGAGGGGCGTGGAAGGGGACTCAGCCCCCCCCCCCCCCCCCCCCCCCCCCCCCCCCCCCCCCCCCCCCATGCTCCAGAGAATCTACTCTCAGTCGTATGTTTTGAGCTTGTCTGTATGACAGTCGTATGTTTTAAGCTTTTCAGAATGAGATACAGGCAGTTACCAAACGTGAATTTCACCCAAAAATCACATTTTTTAATCGTATGGCTACGAAGAAATTTCTATTCATATGTTTTCAACTTCACAGTTGTGTGTTCTGAGTTTTCCAGAATGAAAGTCGTATGTTTGAGCTTGCCAGGATGATATCAATTGCGAATCTCGCCTGAAAAGACCTGTTTCTTGTCGTACTTTACGAAGGGATTTTAGTCGTAAATCAGAGACAGTCGTAAGTTTTGACCTTGCCAGATAAAGGCAGACAAGGCAAATAGCTAATCGTGAACTTCGCCTTCAAATGACCTGTTTTCTGGTCGTATTGTTCCATAGAGATTTTAGTAGTGTGTTTGAAGATTGTCAGATTCACAGTTTTGTGTTCTCAGTTTGTCAGAATCACAGTCGAATGGAACTTGCCAGAATGACATCAACCGCGAATTTTCACTGAAAATTACCCGTTTCTTGTCGTATTTTACGAAGAGATTTTCTAGTCGTATATTAGAGACAGTCGTAAGTTTTGAGCTTGCCATATGAGGCAGTTAGCTGAATTTTAACAGCAAATGACCTATTTCTGGTCGTATGGTTATATAGAGATTTTCTGTAAGTATGTACGAAAAATCCTGTATTTTGAGCTTGTTAGAATGACAGTTGTATGTCTCTTAACTTGTCAGAGTGACATAAATGCCATTACCAAATCGTAAAAAAATCTACTGCGGAGCTGAGTTTAAATTTGTCTTGGGTACATACGGTAAAAGCTGCTGCTTGGGATCCGAGCCACGTTAAAAGCAAGAGTTTGTGTAGGAAGTGGCCAAAATTGCCGAATAAAGACCCATTTGACTAATTTTGCCTGCGGCTCTTTCGTAGTCCAACCTTATTTCTATTTGGTTTAAGCGTGCATCATTTAGGTGCGGTTTAAGCTTGAGATTTGCGGTCTAAGCTACAATAAAAGTTATACGTTGTAAAGGAGTAGTTGAATTATGCTCGGATTGAAAAAAATTTGCCTGCGGCGCTCACGTTAATTTGTCTTGTTTAGCTGTGTCAGAAGCTGGTACCGAGGCTTGTCTTCTCTCCAGCGAAATTTGATGTGAACAGCATCGTCTAATTCATATTACTTATCTGTTTATTATTTTATGACTACAATGGGATTTTCCGTAACGTTTTAGAAATTACAACGTTAATATTTCTTGAGCCTGCCGGTGCTGTGTTTTTAGCCAGTCGTATATTTTGAAGTCCCCCCCCCCCCCCCCATGCCCTTCGAACCACCCCTGCGATAAGCAACCCTTTCTTCGTAACTCAGCTAACAAAACCAACAAGAACAACATAAACTGTATCTAATTATTCTTGAAAAAAACATTTAGAATTATTCGCCCTTAGTGATACCGCATCTAAACCATAATAATCATCATCTCAGCATTTAAAGTTCCTTGATCCCACATTTTAAAATTTCTTTTAAAATACTGTTTTTCTCTTCTTCTATTGGTCAATTTTTACGAAAAAAGTTAACTAAAGTTGACTTCTTGCCTACTTCCTCAAAGTACTTTACGCGGGTTAGCGGAGCATCTTTACAAACATTGCGAACTGCTTTACGCACTTTATGACCGCCGTCCTTAATGAGCATCATTACCTGCCCGTACACTCTCCGAGATACTCTCCACCTTCCCTTAGAAGACGTCGCAGAAGCTCGTTTACTCTGCGTATTTTGAAAAGCCTTTCTTGAAAAATCCCTCCCACATCGTAGGCTTTATTAATTTAGTTTCTTACTACCGGTAACAAGCACGTTACCTGTTCGCCTAACCTCCATCTTCCGCCGTCGCATCTTTTAGGATGTCCTCCTTTCTGCCGTATTGTTTTCTTTTTTTCTGCATTTCTTCTTCTCCTGATTAAAGCAATACCCCAACCTTAAAGGACCTGTCTTACCTATAATACTAATGCAACCTATTTCCATAATCACACCATGTATTTCTAAACCCGGAGACCCCAAGTTTCGTACAGTACAGTCTAACCCCTTTTAACAAAACCACGCTGATTCTCTCACTTGCCGGGTTTTGCTACCTTCGATGTGTATCACGGTGTCGACGGTTACCTGCGAGAAGTTGTTCCATCCAAAAAACCGGGTGTGTAAATTGTTTCACTGTTTTTGCTACAAGTCAGTACAAAACAGCGTCGTTGTCAAAAATTAAATCTCAGGACTAGTTTTTCATTCTCGTGGTATTTGTTACCTTAATAAGATATTTATAGTCGGTAGAAGCTTCAGTTATTTATTACAGGTTTGATTCCTTCCCCGCAGTTGATCTAGAGGATTGACAGCCTGACGAGGACCCTTGCCAAGAAGGGCCGAAATATCGCTGATGAAAAATCATAGCTGACGTATCCGTTGTAAACATTGTTTGAATAAAAGTCAGTGGGTCTCGAAAAAGGCTTAAAACAGCCAAAATCGTGGGTTATTTGTTGAAAGCACGGCATAGTGTTAAAGTATTCAAATATTTTAAAATACTATAAGTTGAAGAGTAAATAGTACAATGGGTCCTTTAAGTAGGTATAGCCAAGGAGTTTCTAACTAATTTTTCTGTGAACGACCGGAGCTCTGCCTTCATCAAGTTCAACCGAACAGGGCTGAGATATGGCAGTCTAGAGCGTGTTCCACCCTTGTAACAATAGTTACTATTAGTTACTACTTCCGTTCCATCCTCACGAAAAGTTACTACGCGGACCGTTCCAACCTTGTCGGAATAGTAACTAATAGTTACTATTTGCTTACCATGCTCGGGAGCGTGGTAAGCGTAGTAACTACGCATCTCTGGAACGTGATTGGTCGGATTCGCCCCTGGCGTGAGATCCTGCTGGAAAATAGAAAAATCGTTCCAGCCTTGACGGCTAAAAGCCAGAATTCGTGACGTCATGCGTAGTAACTACGGTAAGTAGGATGGAACACGCTCCTAGTTACTCATTACTTACTAACTTAAATACACTTGAAGATCCGATGAAAATTCGTTGCTCTGCTATTCATATAATCGACTCTAATATAATGAACTTTTTCTGTCTGATCTATGGTAGCTCTGGCTCTGTGTGAATGTCCCCCTATCAGGCCCGTATCCAGGAATTTATTTCAGGGAGGGTTTGCCTTTCGGGGGGGTGGGGTAGCCTGGTGATCGGATAAAAAAGTACAAAAAACACATAGATCAGAGGTTAAAGCCTATACAAATGATTATTTCTGTATGTTTTGGGGGGGAGGGTCTCAACCCCCTAACCCCCCCCCCCCCTCTGGATACGGCCTTGCCCCTATGCTTAAAATATTTACCAACTATGGTGGTAAAAGTGCCGAAACACAAATCTCTTTTGGGTCACATGCAATAGTGGGGTTTCTTCAGAAGTTGTCGTCCAAGCAGGAACTGAACATTTTCTGAGCGCCACTTCATGAGCCATTGAATTTCGCGCTTTTGTTGAAATTCAATTCTCCTAGTCTGGATGAACTTTGTCTTGTCTGGCTAGCAGTGTCTTTGCTGAACATCAGTACAAGAGCCGAAGGTGAAAATTCCTGAGCAGGCTCAAAATAATCGAAGTGTCCAAATCCAAGATACAAAAATATACTAGCTTTTCAGTTAAACTTTAAGGGTTCACTATGAGATCAATGCTTTTCCAGGTTCTTGTTCAGAATAGTTTTGTGCGATCTGGTATATATACGCCGTGTCTAGGAATGAACAACACCTTGCTAAGGAAGATTATTGGCATACATATGAGTATGGAGAGGTTGGTTGTCGGTACCACACCATAACCAAACAGAAATTTGTGCGAGTATGACGCTGAAACAGTTAAACCGTAATATGCGGTGCTTCGTACCTCCCGCCCCCCCCCCCCAAGAACACAGCACGACGTCACGCTTTACATTCCGACAAGTGCCAAAACCACAATACGAACAAATCTCTACCCTCTCAACGTCCCAATAGAGCAGCCGTCCACAGAATGAAATCGCAGCACCAGAAATTCACAAAATCAGGTTCCGTTCTTTTTCCACAAGTCCATTTTCCAGCTTGCCCGGTTTGACCCTGAAGAGGACCCTTGCCAAAAAGGGCCAAAATATAGCTCTAATAAAATGTAGCTGATGTATCCGTTTTGCAGTGTCAAATATGCTTTGCTTTCACAATATGCCACTTCCCCAGCCATAGCAGAAAACTGCAAACAATAATAATACATTGTGAAAGATTAAAAAAAGAAAATTTAAATATGTTTTACATTTTTGTGGCAGTAGGATCGATCCATCAGTGGATAAAACTATAAAACACGGGGATCAATGCACTACTTTCTATACTAGGCAGACTGTTACGAAGATGCATCATCTATCATAAATTATTCATTAACTGAATGTTTGGAGGACATCCAGTGTACCTCAGCTACGTACTTACAGCGCATTGTTTTTAAATGCGAAATAGCTTGCATGCTGCGCAGCATACCGCTAAAAAAAAGCTGTCGCAAATTAAATTATGGCTAATTACCAACGAATGAGTAATTCTGACCCGGTAATGTTCTGCTGCCTTAATTAGGCATTGTGTCGGGCGGAACTATATCATGGCTTCGTGTCTTGCCCACTGATTCTGTTTTCGTTGGCATCTCCTGTGGGAGTCTTTCAGTAAGATCGGTAAGATTCACTCTTGCTCATTGCACCAAGAATATGGAAACGCCTGTCTTTCTACTTAGTCATTTTCCCAAAGCGAAAATTAGGCTCCATTCAGCAGTTTGTTTTGGGGATCCCAAAATGCAAGTGACGGAATCCTTATGATTTCGTAAAGTTGTCCGTCTGTCAGTCGACAACTCTCGAAGGGATTGAGATATTTTATTCAAACTTGGCATGATGACTCTTTGGGTCAAAGTACATGTCAAGTTCGTAAATGAGCTCTCTAGCCCAATATTTTGGGGTGGGGGAGGGGTTTCAAGTTAAGGAGCGAAAAAAAGTTTTGAAAAGTCAATGAAATAGTCGATCAAGAGGTAAGAAGACATGCTGAATCCATATCTGAAACTTATTTTCAAGCTGGGTAATTAGTTGGTCCGGGATCCGGCCAAAACCGGAAAATTTGTCGAAAGTAAAAGTTCTGTTTGAAGTTGATGTTTGATTCAAGGGTATGAAGGCATGCTAAATTTATATATCGTAATCATTTTCTACCCGGACATATAGTCCGCCCGGAATCCGGTCGAAACCGGAAGTTTTTTTTAAGTTTTATCTGAAGTTGATTAGAGATTGGATGTAGCGGTAAGAAGGAATGCATAATCCATATATGAAAATTATTTTCTCACCAGACAAATAGTTCGCCCGGAATCCGGTCAAAACCTGAAAATTTGTTAAACGTTAACAGTTTAACTGAAGTTGGTTAGAGGTTAGATATAGGGGTAAGTAGATATGCTGAATTCGTTTTCAGCTTTAGTTTTTTGCCGGACAAGTAGTACATCCGGAATTCGACCGAAACCAGATATTGGCAGAAGTAAGGTAGGAAGTTTCGATCAATCTCGTCAAAGTAGATATGACGTATAGGGGTAAACAAACACACATGCTGAATCCATACCTGAACTTCGTTTTCTCAGGCGACTAGCTAAATAGTCAAATGTTAATAGGTAAAAGTAAAAGAATTACCTTTCCCGGATAGGCCTATCTACAAGACGCCGTTGTCTGGATCAAATATTAAATTTGTGGGATCCCATCGAAACATTTGGTCTTGTTTTATAAGGTTGTTTGTTTTTACAGGCAATCACGTTGTCCGGTTTTCTATGAATCGAATCCCAGTTCCGAAGCTGAGTTTTTATTCGCCGAACAAACGCTGGCAAATTTTCAGATATTCTATGTAAGCAATGCAAGTAAAAGCAAGCTTTTAAAGTTAAACTGAAAAGCCAACTTATTTTTATGTCATTTAATTGAATACACTGAATTATTTGGGTTCTGTAAAGGGATTTTTTTTTTATATTCCACTACCTGCTCCACTTATGACGTTCGACAACGAAAATTCTACTATGTCGCGGGAAATTTTCGTCTCAACACAGACCTTTTCAGTGGGCAGTGTTGAGATTGGTGAAGACTGTTTAGTGCCTAAACAAAACAAATTTAACAAGTGTTTCTCGTAACGCATACAACAAAAATACAAGCGCATAGAGGTATCACAAGTCACTATTCGAAAATCGATTATTCGTGAATAGCGGAACAACTAAGTAACGCATTTTCAGCGGGTCTTCAAGCCAATTTAAGTAAATAAGTGATGGATAACTAGAGTTTCCTATCCCAGTCCTTTCCGGATAAACTTTAAAGAGTTTGTTCTTTCTGGAAGCTATCAAGCGAGTTGGGCAGCTTCCTTCGTCTCGTCCGAACTGCAATGCGGCGAACAGAGATCCCGTTTTCTCGGCTGGGTTTTCTGCATTATTAAGTTAAAACGTCAACTTTTTCCGTGTCGAATTGATGATCGCACCGAAAACTGGCGGGAATTCCAATCCGCGACCACCCGACCCTGACGTCCGTCCATGGCATGAGAATGGTCAGTATTTTTATTTCCTTTTGAAATTTCTCCGGCTTTTGTTTTCGAAAAAAGTGTTAAAGACAGGCTTCACCATCCAGATTCCCCGATACCCGGGGCTTCCGCACAGTTAAGTCAACCTTCAAGATTTGCATGATTATCATGACATCTAATATTGCTATTTTTCACCATTTCCCATATGTCCCTTCGCATTTCAAATGGCTCTTACATCCTAATCACAATCGTCAATCACTCTCCCTTTTCTTCCTACATTTGCATAGTTATTCCGTCTCCCGAATGCGTTGCCTCCATGCCACCTTCCAGACATCCGGAATCTTCGGTGTCCAACACCCCGGACTTCCAGTGTTTTAAGTCTTCCAGAGCCATCTCAACGAAAACGTCTGTCTCGACGAAAGCCTGGCTTTTAATGATATAAATAATCTTGATGAGTAACTCCTCGTGCCGACGAAGAATCGCCGTGTGTCCAGCGAAGAGCCAGAAACGTCACGAGAACAAACGATGCTGATTGGTTTACACAGAATTTGAGTCAATTTAGAGGGTTCGTTGGGTGACGTTTCTTGTTCTTCCCGAGGTTCACTGACGTGTCTCGGACTCAGTCATATAGAATAGTCGACTAGCCACGGAAAATCGGAAAACCATCCGCGATCCTTCGCAGATGTTTTTGGACTTCTTCCCGGAAGCGGTTCCAAGAGCTTTCACGATTTTCATTCCACGCACCGGCCTTTGCGTCCGTTCTCCTTGCGGGGAGGGGCTCTGACTAGAATATAATGCCAATTCCGGCAAATATTCACAAAGTCCGTGCGGAACAACTAGTGGCGAAGCATGGAGTCGGTAGTGACATTGTACGAAAACCAGTTCGATCCCGAAGAATATCTGGACTCGTACTACTCGGTGCTGGATCCAGAGGTATCGTTTTTCCTTCGGAACCTCCACGAAGCCTTAGAAGGTAAGGTTTATATCAAGGCCGTATCCAGGGGGGGGGGGGCGGGTTAGAGGGTTGACCCACCCCCCCAACATACAAAAATACTCATTTGTATACGCTTTTCCCTCTGATCGATGTCTTTTTTGTACTTGTGCGACCCGCAGGCACCCCCCCCCCCCCGAAAGGCAAAACCCCCCGAAATAAATTCCTGGATACGGGCCTGCTTTATATGCTTCCATATTTCGACTAGTTCAAGAAGTTGTTCACGTGAAACTGAGGGTTGTTAACTCCTCATACTGTCCATACGTATTTCACCCAAAGTAGGGCGTAACCAAAGCAAGGGCTGGAGAGAGGACTATGACTGTTCCGATGGAATGTTTAGAGCGCTATCGGGAGCAATGATGGGTCAAAGAAAAAACACGTGTAACGTCTAGTTCTTTTAACAAAAACATCGATGTAATTTTGTTCTACTGTCGATATTTTTTGGTTGTTCTTTTCTTTTGCTGGAAGTTCATATCAAACCTGAAGAGCTAGGATAGAGTACCAGATTTTACTACAGTAAGCTAGATCTTCATTCAATTAAGTCCAAAAAAGAGAGGTCCGGAATGATGATTATTTTTCCATGGAATCCCACCTCTGGAACATAGCATACAATCTTTCCACCCATCAAGGCTCCAGAATATTTGCGGAATCTCGGATCCCGCGAAGTGGCCTGATTTAAATCAAACAGTCAGGACCAATTCCAGTGATATTTTTGGGATGGTGAACTGAACTGAAAACTTGGATGTATAAAACCTACCCGAGCACTTGCAGCAGTGACCGGCTGAGTTAGGAAGGGGGGTTCCAAAAATCAAGTAAGCGGACAAGAAAGTTGGAGAGTACCGAGTTTTTGCGGCCTGAATGGGTTATTTGGCGTCCGGAGCGGATTCGGTAACTGTGAGAGGGATGAGGGGGTTCTCGGAAATTGGTAGATATGCTCATATTAGATCCTAACTTTATGGATGGAAGAAAAATGTCTGAAATTTGACATTTATGTGTCTGAGTTGTATTCGGCCACAGTGGAGTGAGTTGGAGGGATAATCCTGGGAATCTTGTGGCTCGCATAGGGGTCAAACGAGTTGAGCGATGCTAATGAAACTTCTCTGGATCTAGTAGTATGGACATTATATTGGGCTCAGACCCGATCCAGCAAGGCTGGGGGCACAGGAATTCCTCGAACTATGTCGAAAATTGAAGAAAACTTGATGCACACGGCAAGAGATGAAACATCGACGGTGGGTGGAGTTTTAGAGGGCTCCCAGAAATTTTGTGGCATGCCTGGATCAAACGAGGGGAATATGAATGGGATAAAATTTAGAAGGTGCAAGGTTCTATGTGATGACCCATTTTGGGGTCCCAGACGATTTTGACCGGAAAACGGAAACTGGAATGATGAAGTCTAGGAATTTGAGCGGATTCGTAAAATTGAGGGTTTGGAACCCGAGTCCGAATCCAGTCTGACAAGCAGAAGATTCGAATCCGGCCAAAAGGATGAATCCTGGATTCGAATCCGAATCTGGATTCGCCCATCTCTGCCCAGTGGGAACGTCGAAATGTTATTTCTAGAGAATATGACCTGTTAGAATTCGTTCCAGCCCTCAAGAGTTTCGGTGCTTATGTATGCCCACCTTCCGATGGTGTCAGGAAATGTAAATGACACATCAGAGTATTTTGTGCACCTATCAAGCTTCAGAAGAATCCGATCACCCGTTCGGGAGTGCATCTTCGTTGAAAGTTTTTTTGTTCTACAGAGCTCAGGCCGGAGGAGAAGAAAATCCTTGAAATCGGTTGCGGCCCAACGATAACATCTATACTGTCGGCAACGAAATGGACATCCAAAATTTACATGACTGACTTCCTCGAGAAGAACTTGACAGAAGTGAAGAGTTTCTTGAGTAATGCCGAAAAGCTGAAACGCTGGAAACCGTACGTCGAAGCAGTAGCTGCTCTTGAGGAAATGTAAGTCAGGAGAGAAGTCTTTTCTACGAATTTCAGTCCGCGGCTCCTTCACACTCAAATCGCTGAAGCGATCCAGAAAGATTTTCGAGCTCTGGCTTCTTATCTTAGGCAGCCGAGGTTGAATACCAGCGTCAACTAGACTAATAATTATAGTAACAACTGTGACGGATCTTGTAAATTTTCGCCGTGATAACTAGCTTCGGTAATAGATAATTAGCATATCTACTTAGCATGCGCCTAGGCTGAGCATATAGTCTTAAGACCTGAATTTTCAAATTCTACAATTGAACCCCACAGTTGCATGCTTCCTGCACTTAAAGGCACTTTAATCCCCAGAACTCCGTATCGGAAGATGAGGCAGCTAAGCTTAAGTGATGACTGAGTACAGTACTCAACAAATCACGTTAATAAGAGCTGGAATACATAGTGCTCAATATAGTACTAGCAAAGGAAATCACAATGTAGTACTTGATCCAAGGGTTCTCATCTAAGGTCTCACTCAGCTAACCTGTCTATTCCTCGTTTACAAGATTTTTTTTCTAGTTCAACCGAGCACGTTACAGAACGCATAGCCCGCAATGTCTGTCACGTTGGAAAATGTGACGTTTTCGGCCCGAAGCCAGCTATAGGACTCGAGACTCAGTTCGACGTTGTTTTATCAACACTTTGTCTTGAATTCGTCGCCGACAGAGAGGAGACCTACATCGACGCTTTGCGGAACATCCAGAACATCCTAACACGCGGAGGTGTACTGATCCTGCAGGTAGACTTATTCTTCTTAAAAGAATACCCTTGATGGCGTAACTCTTCGTGCCGATGAAGAAACGCCGTGTGCCTAGCGAAGAGGCAGAAACGTCACTACAACCTGACCACACTAAAAGTTGTTGATTGGTTTACATAGGAAGACAATTCTTAGTATTCGTTGGGTGACCTTTCTCGTTCTCCCCCAGGTTCAATAGCGTGTTTCCGACTTCTTCATATGGAGTATTACTCTAAACATTCCTTGAGCCCAAGCTGACTTTGAGACATATATTCATAGCTGAAGGTGCAAAACGGATAAGCCAGCAGCTACATTTTAGTCGAGCTATATTTCGGCCCTTCTTGGCAAGGGCCCTCTTCAGGCTCAAGCCGCTCAAGCTGGAAAATAAGCTTTAGAAAAAAACTTTTTTTTAGAAGTTTATTTTCAGCTTGAGCCTGAAGAGGACCCTTGTCAAGAAGGGCCGAAATATAGCTCGAATAAAATGTAGCTGGCTTATCTGTTTTGCACCGTCAAATATGATACGCAGTCAGCTTGGGCCGTAGGAACATCTATGACATATAAGTTCAAATAACGTATACAACGGATACGTCAGCTACGATGCTTGATCAGCGATATTTCGTCATTTCTTGGCAAGGGTCCTCGTCAGGCTGTCAATCTACAAACCTGTAATAAATAACTGAAGCTTCTACCGACTATAAATATCTTATTCGAGCTAATTACTTTCAAATGCCACTGTAGGGAAAAACCTAGTCCTGAGATTTTAATTTTTGACACGGCGTGCAGCCAAAACAGCGGCCGTGCCAAAAATTAAATCTCAGGACTAGTTTTTTCCCTACAGTGGTATTTGAAAGTAGTTCGCCCGAATAAGATATTTATAGTCGGTAGAAGCTTCAGTATTGCTCTTTATTTCGCAGCGCACCAGTACGATGCAAACCCCATTAACAAGTGCAAAGTTAGCATCGCGAACTTTCCCACATCTGTCGGCAGAGCGGCGCGGCGAAGTCTTGCTATGGGTACATCTCGAAGACCCCCAAAACTGTGTATAAAGGGGAAATGGTACCCGCATATTATTTACTATAGGCAAGAGAAGAACTTAGCGAATGAGTAGCCTACTCCTTCAGCTCTAGCTGACTACGGATCAAAGTTGATGGCTCTATAGGGGTAAGCAGCCCGGAGATGAAGATTCAGGGCCCCTACGCAGCTAACGGGAGTCGAGTCCCCTTCTTGGTAATTTGGCAAAAAAAAAAAAAAAATTATACTACCAACTATACTGTTTTACACATCTTATTCTTTTACATTCGCAACTTCGGCCTCGAACGAGTAAGAGGTGAACCCCTTCCGAGGTTGGAGCTCTATAGGCAGACGTTCGTACGGTTGCCTAGTTTGCCTATAAGCATATGTTCGCCGCTTGGGGTAATGTCAGCTGAGGAAATGATGGGTATGACACCAGCGTGCCGTCACGCCGTTCAATCCTGTTCAGCAACCTTCCTATATTTGACAATGCAAAACGGATACGTCAGCCATCTTTCTGTACATTTCTCCATTTTGGAATTTGCTAAACATTTCCGAGAAAAGGCAAATTCGGACAAAATATTACAAACTGGCAAAATACCTTCTCGGACTCCCCCCGTGGGAGTCTAATTCCGCCCTCTCGAAGAAGTACCACATTATCGATGCCTCCGCGAAGTGCGAAATCATAGAGTGTCGTGCTAGATCCCGGGCTCTCAAAAATATATACGAATCGCCTTTGACTCGCCTAACATATCTATAAGTTTTATAAAGTTTATGTAGTGTTTCGTTTTCTTTGTGTGTAATTCATTTTTCTTTCTTTCTATTACTCCGCTCTTTCATTTGTTGTATAGTGGGCCTCAATAAATTATTATTATTATTATTATTTTAACGGATAAGCTGGCTACATTTTATTCGAGCCAAATATGACCGTCAAATATGATTCGCAGTCAGCTTGGGCCGAAGGAACATCCATATTTTAAAATGTAGCTGACGTATCCGTTTTGCATAGTCAAATCCGATTCGCAGTCAGCTTGGGCTGAAAGAATATCTAGATGTTCACCAGGGCGGATAAAGTCAAGGCAAGGCCGTATCCAGGGGGAGGGGGGAGTTAGGGGGTTCACCCCCCCCCCCCCCGAACATACAAAAATAATAATTTTTCATAGGTATTTTCCAAATGATCTATGTCTTTTTTGTCCAACCCGCGCCCCCCCCCCCCCCCCCCCCCCCGAAATAAATTCCTGAATACGGGCCTGAGTCAAGGTAAAAGGAATTCCAACACAAAGAACGACCAATGGCTTTCTGGTACTCTACTGATATGAACATCATCTGACGGTCTCATATTACAGAAAACAATAAACAAAAACGTAGTGATCGTCAAATGGCAGACATTCCCTCCCCTAAGTAGCCGATGTTTCCAATTTTATTGACCCCTACATTCACCTCCCTCCTCTGATTATTCCATAATAACAAACTTCTTATCCCTTCTCTAGGGGGCATTAAACAACACATACTACGACATTAAGTGCCGAAGATTTCCATCACTTAGGCTGGAAGAGGCGACGCTTCGGGAGTATTTAGGGAAAGCGGGATTTGAGGTGCGCAAATATGTGAGTACACCTAGAATGTGTACTAGTGACAAGACGTCGGATCATACTGGGTGTTTCTACGTCATGGCAAAGAAAGTTTGAAGCGTTTAGTGAAAAATTGTCCGATGATTTTGTTTGAATAAAATTTCCACCCTTTGACCTTGTTAGGTCACGCTAGGTGTTTACACATAGCATAGTCAGACAGGGAATAACAATCACCAGTTTGCTGGGATAATTTCCAACAACTGGCCTAATGGCATAAAGGCCCATTCACAACGGGTTTTAGCTAATACTCGCCGTTCCCCAAGGACTCCACTTGAGGATTCCCCGCGTTTTTGTTTGTCCCGGGAAGTCACTCCCCGTATTCTCACGAGTCCCAACGGACGGGGAATGCTCCGATTATCATCTCCATCATCAAGAAGGACTCCCTTTCAGATTCGGAGGGGAATCAATTTTTGCTGGTGTTTGTGTAATATAAAATTAACTAAAAACGATCAGAATAAACAAAACCAAAAATAAAGTGGATCCAGACTAATTTGGTCAACTGCATATTTTTTGTTCGAACAAAATCCGCTTTAGAAGCATTCCCCGTGTTCTCGCTGTTTTCTGTACGCGGAGTCCGCGTGGAGTGACTCCCTTTATTCTCGCCGTTCCTTTCGATTTCCCGAGGAGTCCTCGAGCAACGGCGAGAATACACCTCTAGTTCTGAAAATCGCCCCTGATCGGGTACCATTTTTTTTGCCTCTATCCCAAGTGCAAAAATGGAATGATAAAGTATGGGTAGAAACAATAGATGGCAGCACTTTCGAAAAATGCATTTTTTTGGTATCCGTAAAATTTATATTTATCGCTCAAAGAAGATATTTTGCCTGTGGGGTCGGTGAACTACCACACACGTTTGGCACTTCCAGATTTTAGTCCATCTTTAATTTGAAACTGGTGCCTGTCTGCTTCCCTGCTAGAACGGAGTTTGCCACCCAAAAGCAGAAACACGGTTTGATGAAACGAAAGCTTGGCGGCATAACTTCAGATAATCCTCTCTGACGTAGCCTATACCAACTCAACTTCACTTCACACACCGTAGGCTCTGGCTCAATCACAAGCAACATATATACTGTCATATCAATCCGGCCAGAGGTCGGCACTTTCCGTAAAAACCGCACACGTTAGACCCTTGTTACGTTTCCCCTACACGTTACACTGTCTTCTAGTAATAAGATGAAATCGGATGACTCGCAACACAAATAGAAACACTACTTCATCATGCGTGCTTATCGCTCCCCACCGATAGTGTTCGCGGAACCAACTGATTCTGGCATTGCTTTGAAGAATTGCGAACACACGATGAGGATCGGGAGTTCCCGGGCGGGAATTCCTGCCCGGATTTGCGGCATCATCATCACTTCCATATGGAAAAGTTGAATTTTTTTCAACTTGATGATGAAAGTGCAGGAAATCCGGCCAGGAAAACCTCATCGTATGTTCGCACTTTAAAAGAATATATAAAGAAGTGTTTCAGACAAACTTTGTAGAGGCCAATGGCCCATTTTTGCATTTTGTTATTATTCTCATTAATGCTTCGACCAGACCACGAACATTCCTGACAAAAAACGGGGCAGCAAAACATACAGTTTGCGTGTATGCTGACATTCCGGATAGAAGCTGTCGTATAGTGAGTGCAAGCTTCCCGAATTTTTTTTTTTTTTTTTTGTTTCGGTCAAAAAGAGAAATCTGCACAGACTAGCTACGCTGCGAAAGCTTCCCACGCTGTGACCTGGAATCCACTTCCAAACAATATTCTCCCTTCATTGATCAGTTTGCTTGCGTTCAGCTTGCGTTTCATGTCTTTAGGACTCCACCCCTTACATTTTTGTTTATGAATATTCTTGAAACTCTTTGAACGTACATAGCAAGTTTAACGTCATTAACATTTAACACAAGGATATGGAAATGTGTCTTATCTGTTATCAAACTTCTGACAGCTATTTTGCGTACTTTTTTCCCCAGGGACCACTAGGGACTTCCGATAGAAACCATGAAAATAGGGGAAGTCCACTTCTAGGATACTCTTCGGATTAAAGTACAACAAACGGCAGGGAATGCCACCGTATGTATTCTGTCCTAGCATTCGCCTATGACTGCCCGCACCAGCCCTGATTCACTGTAACATACTTTTAGATACTTCAGAGAAGGCAACCCCACAGGCACGTCTTGGCGTTGGCCTCTAAGATATTCGAAAAGAAATAGTAACTGCCCACTGCGGTTGTTGGTCGCGTAATTTGAGAAATTACTTGTCACGCGTTTCAGCTGACCTCTCAAGCCCATTTGGAGTTGCGACACCCAGTCACTTAGCTTAAAATACAGTCGGCTAACCAATAGCGGACGTAGATTCCTCACCGGCATGTGAACTTCAGAAGAATGCATGAACTTCGGCCGGGCTGATCTACTACGTCAAGAAAACAAACCCTTTTCTCAGCTCGAATCACCAGAAAAAGTGGGCAAAGAATGACTATCTCTAAAGGCTTGATATAAACGAACGGTACAAAATATTTAGACGAGGAAACGAAGATCACTCCATCAGACATCGCTTAAAGTTACGACACTGACTTCTTTTTCTTGCCCCTTCTTTTCTTCGGAATCAGATCTGGCGAGAGGTAGGCGTCCACCAATGGAACGCGCTGGCGTTTACGGCGTCCTGAAGTCGCGTCATTTGAATCCGCGTCCTTTTCCGTATGAACAACTGTCGTTAGTGTGATCCGGTCGCACTCAGAACAACGCCTGAAATAAATTACCTGGTATAGCACAAAGCACTGAAAAGTTCCGTTCGATAAGTTAATTATTAATTAAGTCTGCGGAGACTAAATCATTAGGACAACGAGAGCGGATCTGCGTTCCGTTGCCACCTAGCGGAAACTCTTGCTTCACAAATACCTGTGGTATCCATCCCAGCTTCAATCCTGATACTCTCCGCGAAGACCTGGATTCATGGAATTATGTGATCCATCATCTGCTTTCGACAGATAGCTGCAAAGCTTTTATTTCGACGTCTCCACCCGTCCGGCCCTTGTGCGTGCCATCTCATTTAGCCCTCCCCCCCCCCCTTCCAGCCACAGTTCTCTGACCCGATCCGGAACTAGTTTTCTTCATGAGTTTCATAGCTTCCTCCTCCTAATGAATTCCAAACAATGGCCTTCTTGGACATGATTTCAGGTTGGATAGTTGGCCCATAACCAATTTGCTAGTTACCATAATAAACACTTCCAATAAGTTCCCAGCACAAAATCTTCCATCTTATTACTGCAATAGGTTATAAATAGGTTTAAAAAAAAAATAGGGACAGGTTCATTTTATCCCAAAAGGAGTAATTTAATTTTGAGTCAGAGTAAAAAACCTAAGATGAGGACCCAAAACTGACCTTTACCCTCCCCCTTCAGGCTTAATGGCGCTTCTAAAATAAACAACATAACTCACCATCCAAAGCTCTTCGATTTCTTCGGTAGACGGGTAAGAGGCGGATTCAAGCAACTAATGTGATATAACCGGAGGCAATCGTCACACTGGGTCATCAAGTGGGCGTCGGTCTTCAACGAGCAGACGGAACACTCCTTACTTGTAACTGTGAAAACGGATAAATATTTATAGAAGAAAGTTCCAGCTTATTAGAAGACACCTCACAGCAGATCAAATATCTCAGTGGCTCACTGGTCAGACCATTAATTGCCCGTTTGAGATATAATTAAAATCAAAGAAAGCAAAGAATTATTTCTGCAACGAAAACAAAAGGAAAATGACGTGGCTCGCAATTACAAACATGCATATCAACAACATAGAAAGGGTGTTGCGACGTTTCTCGAAGTTTTGCCCTGCCTGTCACGATTTGCCTTACCTCAACGACTCGGAACAGTGTTGCCACTAAACCGTCACAGCTTCGCGGTGCCGGCCTCCTGAAAACGCGGTATTTCCACAGCATCATCGAACCAACATGTGGTAAAATTTGCGGTATGAAAGAACGACGCGAGTTTTTATTTACTGGGAAGCGTATACGTGTCAAAAATGCCATTTAAAAATGAATCTGACGTTTGTGAAGTGGTATATAGCTGTTTCTGAGCAGGGGCGATTCGAAGTTCTTGGGGCTGTGAGGGTGGCGACCTCAAAACATACCATTGGCTAATGATTGGTAACTATACAGATTATAAACATTACACAACAAGAGCTGAAAGCTCACATGGCACTTGTCGGAACAGTTAGCATGTTTGTCCCCCTTCTGCTCCCCCCCCCCCCCCCAGTGATCAGACCCACTTCAGACTTGAAACTGAACATTGAGACACTCGTTCTTGACACTTGTCAAGTTTCATGCACGTCCGATCACCCGTTCCTAAGTTATGAATGTCACCAGATTCCGGATTCCCCATCCCTATACTCCCCCCACGATGGTCGGATCGGGGAAGGGACTATTTTCAACCCAATATGTTAGAGTCCCTAATAGGCCTGCCAAGTTTCATGGTTCTAGCACATCTCGAAGCACCCTAGCTCGAGATCACCAGAATTCCGGAAACCCCCGTCCAACTTCCCCCGCCGTTACATGATCCGGTCCTGTTTTGTCAGTAATGTAACTAGGGTGTACGCTTGTTCTTCCAACCAAGTCCAACTCCGATCCCTCAACTTTAAGGGATTCACGAGATTTTCGGTGTCCCTTCCAGCCCCCCCCCCCCCCACAGTGATCAGATCTGGTCCAGACTTGAAACTGAACATCCGAGACACTTGTTCTTAATACTAACCAAGTTTCATGCACGTTCGACCACCCGTTCCAAAATTGTGAAGAAGATTCCGGGTTTCCGACCCCTCTACTCCCCCACCATGATCGGATCGGGGAAGGGACTATTTTCAGGTCAGTATGGTAGAATCCCTAAAATGCCTGCCAAGTTTCATGGTCCTAGCACATCTAGAAGTACCATAACTCGAGATCACCGGAATTCCGGTAAACCCCCGTCCAACTCCCCCACTGTGACACGATACAGTCCTGTTTTGTCAGTTATGTATCTAGGGTTTAAGCTTGTTCTTCCGACCAAGTTCCATCCCAATCCCTCGAATCTGAGACTTTCAGAAGATTTCCGGTGCCTTTTCCCAGTCCCCCCCCCCCCCCGCTCCCGGTCCGGACTGGAAAAGCAACATCTGAGGCACATCTTCTTGACACTTGTCAAGTTTCATGCACGTCCGATTACCCCTTCCAAAGTTATGCATGTTACTAATTTCCGGATTCCCCATCCCCCCACTCCCCCTACAATGGTCGGATTAGGGAAACGACTATTCTCAAGGCAGTCTGTTCGGGTCCCTGATATGGCTACCAAATTTCATCGTCCTAGTACCGAACTCGCGGGACCACCAAATTCCCCTTCCCCCAAACTCCCCCCACAGTGCGCGAATTCGGTCCGGTTATGTCAATGATATATCTAGGACTTGTACTTGTTCTTCCCACCAAGTTTCGTCCCGATCCTTCCACTTTAAGCGTTTCCCAAGATTTCCGTTTCTCTCTTCCAGCTCCCCCCGAAGTCACCGAATCCGGTCCGGATTTTAAGTGGGTCGTCTGAGGCACGGGTTCTTTCCAAATATCAAATTTCATAGATCGGATCACCCGTTCAAAAGTTATAAATACCTCAAGATTCTGGATTCCCCCTCCCTCCACTCCCCCCACGATGCTCGGATCGGGAAAGCCACTATTTCCAACTTAATCATTTGGGGTCCCTGATATGCCTGCCAAGTTTCATCGTCCTAGCTTATGTGGAAGTGCCCGAACTAGCAAAACCCGGACCGACCGACAGACAGACGGACAGAAATTGCGATCGCTATATGGCACTTGGCCGAAGGGAAAGTGCCATAAAAACGCAGCACAATACGCGAAAAAACTTGTAGGTGGATAATATTACAAAATGTCTTAGAAAATGAGAGTTATAAATATCCAATCATACACCGCGCGGTCACTAGCTGATTATAGAAATGTTTGTAATCCATCTTTTTTTTCTGGCAAAACTGAACCACTTCCCATACAAATTGTAGCTTTTAACGTTGCTCAAATCCAAAGCCTGAAATCTTACCCAAATGATGCGTCGTCTTTTTTTTTATTCCGTGCAGAATTAGGGGCCTTTAGGTCATTTTGGTAAGCTCAAAACACAAGACTGTCATACAGACAAGCTCAAACCTTACGACTGAAAATACAACTAGCCCGGGGGTGAGCCCCCCCCCCCTTCGAGTCGCCCCTGTTCCTGAACTAAATATGTGGATTCCTTCAAGCTAAATGCTGTAAAATTTGAAATAAATGCGGGAAAACACATGCTAGCTAGCGCGTTTGGGGAATCCTTGGTTGTTTATATTTGGTCTAAGTTTCCAACATCCACAGCAATTTCATTTAAAAGAACAGCTATATCCTGGTGGAAATGGATGTTTTAAGGCTGGCCCTGGCATTTTTATGCGATTCGCATCTTAAAATCTATCTTCCCATATTATTCTTACGAAGTCGAATTCACCAACGCTAGAACTCCGTTCTCGCCATTTCGCGGTATAATCAAAATTGTATGCGGCATTTCCCTCAGAACCGCGAAATGCAGTATGAGTGGCAACACTGGACTCGAAGCCTTTAATTTGCCTGCACAAGAATACCAGTTTCTACGCTGGGATCTGATAGAATGTTAGAAATCTGTCACGGGAACTACAACAGCGTGCCTGTCGGTCTGCATAGATACGACTTCAAGCTGAGTGGCTGTTTGAACTGACTTCCATCTGAAGTTATATGGGCGATTCTACGGATGCTTTCAAGACTTCTTTGGAGACTGTGTACGCCGAAAGAATCTACGTCGAACAGTTTTGGACGAGCTTCAGAGAGGGTGCCACATGTCGCACGATAGTGAGGACTGTCACTCTATTTTGTTTTTGTCACTCTTGTCGTCCTACGTAGGACATAAAAATCACTCTATTTTAGAAAATGACCAAAATCTATATTGCACTATTTTCCTCTTCGTAAGTGCGTAAATAAAATTTTATCATCATCAATGTGTCACTCTTGCAGCAGGGATTCAGACCAGAGCTGACTATTTCAAGTTTTTTTCATGAAAGTAAAATTAAGATGTGTCAATTTTACAGTGGCGATTCCGACGGCCAAAAGTCAATATCTAAATATTTTTGGTGTGGCAATCCTGGCTTCAGAGGCTAAATATCTACTTTTTCTACTGCATTACTCTATTATTGCTACAGAGGATAGACTGTAGGAGAAGTGAGAACCCGGATGACGTTTCTTAATTTCCAGCAATTAAAGAACGCACGTAGCAAGGGGAATAAACGAAAAATCGTTACCTGGTGCGTTTACGTTGAAGGAACTGGCTTTCTTCACATTCTCAACAAGGTTTTCGGGACCTGAAATAACACACAAAATCAAGGCCTAAATTGCCCTCTTTTAGTATTTCTCCATACCATGCTCTATCCCCAACTCATGTAGTGTTTTCGATAACTGATCAGTCCTTCCTCATAAGCGCATTGTGCAACGTTTAGCAAGCACACTAGCAATGAGCTAGATACGCCACATTGGCAATGCCATAGACCGTTTCAGCTTTGACTCCCAAAGACGAGCACACCTCCCAACGCAGACCGACCACTGCGATACAAATCAAGAGAAAATTCGATTCCTCTTTCTTTCCTGCGTTTCAGACACTATACATTTTGACTCGTTCATTTGTTAATTATTGTTGTATTAACCATTGTTGTATTGGAGTTTTGTAGGGGTCGAAATTTATTTTGTTCCTATATTTTGATTTTAATAAAACTGAACTGAGCTGGAAAAAAAAAAAAAAAAAAAAAAAAAAAAAAAAAAAAAAAAAAGACAATCTAGAACGGCTGCAATAGCTTGATAAGCCATTCTGACGGCTTATATGGAGAAGCTATTATTTTCGGCTTCATCAGGTTTACTCACCAGAGTCCTACAAGCCCCGGAAATCACAGTGCATTTCTTTTAATCTCAATAGCAAATCCTAGCTAGGTTCACAGGTTTCGGTAAATTAGGGTGTGGCTTTCTCTAATACCTCAAACCACCCGAAGAGGAGACCTGAGAAAGGGATTTGAAAATGCTGAGCAAAGAAATTTAGATGACTGAACTCAGAGACAATCCTAATCTCTTGTACTCTAGTAAATCCCCATGTATGTACCGGCCCTCCCTCTAAATATAATTACAAAGGGAACAAAATTCCTGATTCCGGGATTTGCAGTAGGAGCGGAAGTTGACTCCCAAAGAAGCACTTGGAAGATTTGGAAAGACAAGTTAAACTATTTGGAGACGAAAATCTGTTATGCTTTTCGACTGCTCTAGGCTGTTAACTATATTAATATACCTTTCGACTGGTAATAGTTTTTTGAATCCAATCTGCTGAGGACCACAAATTTCTTTTCACGTTCTGGGGCCAGCTTCTTCAAGAATGAAAGAATAGAGCTGGCTGTGTTCCTCAACGAAGTTTCGTTTGTCTTCAATACTTTCTCTTTCTCAGTCAACTAGAAGAGAAATAAACGTTGGATAAGAGAAGACCCATCGATCTTCAAACCGGTCCCTTCTCCTAAAGCCAACAAACTGTAAAAACAAAACAAAAACATGAACTTTCGAGGCGGCAACCGGACATCGGCGTCAACACAACCAAAGTATGTGCCAAGATGGCTAGCTAAACTATGTTTGGATACAAACTACTCGAGACTGTAAAGGCTTCTAATCAGAAGGTTTCTCGTGCGTAAAGTTTCGATGTGCCACCACCGGACTATTTTCACAGACTTTGAAACTCCAAACCAGACCAGACCGAACACAAGGCTAACACTAGCTAACACTGACAAGCCACGGCCTTTTTTATCCCCCCCCCCCCTAAACTCAACCGAAAGGTATTTATCTTCGTTTGTGCCTTATTTTATTCGTAATTTTAACTGTCAGAATATCAATCAGTCGCGATTCGTAATTTGTTATGTTGATGATCCGCAGCTGGCAGTTGTAAATGCTATGAAGGGAATAAATGAGTTATTATTATTATTATAATAAAGCACGACCTTGGAGCAAGGTCTCAAGGTCAACGAAGCATGTCAGACATTTGGAAAGTCGCTCCTGAAATATTCAGTCTTCCACAATATACCCCCTCCGTTGTTCTTGACTGAAAGACCCTCTCGCATAGCGGCTTCACCTGCCCAGAAATTACAGCCGATTGCACGCGCGTTAGGAACGCAGTGTCGTGCCTTCTTTCGAACAATAGTACAATTCCCAGCTTATTTGTTTTATTTATTAAGAACGGTTTGTTGTACATAAATATCCTTTAAATTTTTTTTTTTTTTTTTAATTAATTTTCCAGTTGTAGCGGCTTGAGCCTGAAGAGGAACCTTGCCAAGAAGGGCCGAAATATTGCTCTAGTAAAATACAGCTGACGTATTCGTTTAGGACTATCTGCCTGACCACTGTTATATTTACATGTTAACGTTTTATCTTGACGAGTTTATTTTCGACATGTTGTCGCCTTTGGGCTGTTTTTTCAAAATAGAGAGTTTTGAACTTTGAACTGAATCTCAATATGTCATCACTGGGTCGTTCGGTACTACAGAAAACGGAAATGCAATCTTATGGTGCTGTTGCTACCGCATATTCTTGAGCTGCGTTGCTGGCGCGCCGAGGAATACTGTTGATTTTGCTAACGCCCACAGCGACTTAATTTTAAGGCAATGAAAGCTCTCGTGCAGTCGCATTTTTGAAACTTACAAGGCTCAGATCAACTGCAGTGTGTGTGTGTGGGGGGGGGGGGGGGGGGGGGGGTAAGGTACCGTGGTTACCTCCGAAATCTCTTTCTGAATTTCCTCCTCACGGTCCTGTAGCAGGTCCGATTCCTTCATCAATTCTCCGTTTTGCGTTTGCAGTGCTTCAACTCTTTTCTCTCTATCCAAGAAGTAGCCCACGAATTCAAGGGAAAAGGCCGGATTGACATTCCACTTCTTTGAAACCTGAAAAATTAGATAAGGAGTTGTCAGTGAGTTGAAGTTGAAGAAAAACTTGGTTGATTTGTCAGTAACTGTTGCTAACAGACAGTGGTGGCTTCAGTCTTCACCACACGAAAATATCAAAACCAAACATATCAGATATTTAGTATTGAGCGTACTTTGGTAATCCAGGTAGCAAAGTCGAGTCGTACAAAAAAAAAATCAGGAAAGGACCTTCACATTCTTTTACGTGAATTTACACAGGTGAGACCGAAAATACTCAAGTGAATTGACAACGTATGGACGAAACGTAAACAACAGATTCACGACGACTAATATTTTGTAAAAATATTTGTATAGAGTTTATAGGCCTACTCTGTTTTGCACCTCACTAGATTTAACAAGTTTTTTCCATAGCTCCGACCTCTTTCGGGAAACATGGGGAAGCCCCCCCCCCCCCTAAATGACGCCCCTGTGGGAGCGTATAATTTAACATTGTTGGGGTATAATTTAATTACGCCAACCGAACAGATTAGGTAAGGGGTTGCAGTTTATGTTCACCTCTATCAGTGCATCTTCCTGTACTTCATATTCCTCCATCCGCTTCAAATCAATCCCCATCAACTCAGCCTTCTTCGCTAGAGACTTCATGGCCGAAGAACTACTAGTAAGGAGTCTCTGCACCTTCTCTGCGGGACCTGTAAACCAAACCTTAAAGCACATCTCGCACTATTTATGTTCCGATAATCAAAACTATTTGAATACTGTAACACTAGGCTCTACTTTTAACGAATTACTCCACAGCTATGACTGTCTCAAGCCTTTTCTCAGGTCCTTTGACTTCTTGCAAAAACTCGGCAAACCTCAGATAACGGTTTTACGTGTCAATAGCGTGACACGCGAACTCTCGTCGGGAGCATAATGCGCATGAAAAATCGTGTATGAGTGAGGAATCGTTAACGAGCTTAGAATGTAACATATGAAATTTGGGTCTCCGGGAGAATAATGAATGCAATTATGGAAGTAGTTTGCATTGGCACTATTGACACAGCGGGTCCTTCAACGAACAAAACCATTTCACACTTCATCTAGTCCTTCGAGTAAACACCAGGCAAGAAAATAAAAGTTAAGATATGGATTCGACATGTGTTCTTACTCCTATTCTTGAGCTCTAATCGACCGAATTTCCAGTCCTGGTCGGATTCCGGATACAACATCTTCGGATCGGATACAACGTTTTGGAATAAAAAAAAGACAAAGTTCTAGACGGACGAGAAAAGCGGCAGATGGACGGACGAACAAAGTTTACCAAGTCATAAATATTCCGTTACTATCATTTTGGGACCCTACAAAGACAAAGTACTAGATGGGATGAAAAAACGCAATAAGCAACAAACAAAACTAGGGTCAATTTCAGAAACTTTCAGGATTTGACTCTGTGTTTATACTTACGCCAAGCATTCCCGTCTCGTGGGTTCTTCTTGGACTTTTGAAGATAGGCCAACTTTTTTCTCTGGACTCGCAAATAATTCTTGGCAGCTTCTTCAGAAGCTGCGCCTGATTCAACGGCCAATTTGATCTCCGCCTGGCGTTCAGTCCAGTGTTTCATTCGATTGAGGAAGGTCAGATACGCTGTCTTCCGGCGCCTCATAACAGTTTTGTCCGTATGCAGCCTGCAGTGGGCGTAGAAAGGATCAGCCTGTTCGGCTTCTTCAAGATGAGCCTCGGATAGTAGTCCATCGCGCTGCGCGCACGTTACGTGAAAGAAGGTCTTACACATTCCCGCGTCACACTCAATACAAATCCCCGTTCCAGCAAGCCGCACATCCGGGCATAAAGAGCAGAGCCTAGAGCCGTAGCGATTGTATGAGAGCTCAAACAGTGACACCTTGCTCAAGGAGTCTACATCACCGAACGAAATGCCAGGAACATATAAGGAGCAGACGAGATGTACCCACATTCCTGTAATGGTTTCTTTGAAGACGCCACCCTCATTTGGGCAAAGTTCACAATGCGGAGACTTGACTCCAGCTTTACAAGCATCGCAATACCACGGCTCCATGGATGTCGAAGAACTGAATGAATCAACACTCTCGGCATCTGATACACCATAACAGCCTTCGTGGACCAGAACGCCACAGCCATCGCACTCAATCACTTCATTATCTTGACCACTTTGACTTGATAGGCAAATACTGCAAATCATCTGGTCACCCACTGACTTTTTCTAAAAAAAAAAGAAAAAAGTTACCTGAGTGCAAACATTCACAGCAGAACTAGAATTTCACAGAAAGAAGATGTAGAGGATGTTTCACCCGGATACTGCAGGAATTTATTTATTTATTCAACAGTTACCAACAAAATGTGGGAGGTATTACAACGAATGAGATAGGATAGTTAAGTCAGTAATTAAGTAATTACACGGCGTGTTACAAGCGAATGGCGGCGCGTAACCAATGACGTGATGGTTCGAGCTGAAGTCAACTACACTAAACTATACTTAAGGCGTTTCATGCAATGCCATAAAGAAACAGCGGCTCGGTTGTAGCTCTGTGTTTCCTCGATCGTTTCTGCGATCCACAGGTCACGGCAACCAAAATTACTCTCAAGCTGATTTTCGATATAAGGCGTTTTCCATGATAATCCAGGTTGACAATTTACAATCCAGATTATCCGCAATACGTTTCTTTTGACAATCCAGATTATGAAAAAACCGTTTTCAGTTATAATACGAACTCGTTCTTGGGTCGCACATTCGGGAATTTTGCAACGGAGTCGGATTGTCGTTTTGTAATCTGAGATAGTCAATTCGCCTTTTACTATGAAGAATCAGTTTTCTCGGATTACAATCCGGGACTGTCGCGGAAAAACGCCTACACTGGACGGAATTTGTCGGGAAATTCAACTTCGCTGCAAAATGGTCAAATAAATAAAACTAGCTACTTTATCAAGCCGACAGACAGATCTTTGACAAAACTGAGTTTTTCAGGCATTTGAAATTACCGCAAAAACAAACAGACAAAAAGTCGTTTCCGCAAGTTTCAACTCGTCGGTCAAATGCGCGGCACACAATTTGTTCCCGTGGCGAACACTCAGAAATGTCTGGGACACACATATGTTGCAAAGTTAACTGAGAAACAGGACTGGCAGTATTGCCAAGGTTGCTCGTCGTGAGGCAACAATCAGGTAAGGCATGTGCAGTCGTTTGCAAAAATGGGTCTGTTGACTATCGGACTTTGTCTGAAGACCTCAGTTTCATCTTCTTACCAGCTTGCCCGCCGTGTCTTTAGCCCTGTCAGAAGTCTGCTCGATAGCCTCAGCTCTGGACTGTTTAGGAACTGTTTCATCTTCATCACCAGTTTCATCACCTGCAAATATATAGTTGAATTTAACAAAGACCAATCTCTAAAGACAAAGAATAGAGGGAAGATTCTGAAACGATCAGTGTCGAATTCCCAAACGGACAAAGAACGAACCGGACTATCGGCCCCACTTCTGTTAGGGGTCCCGCGACAACACGTCAACATAATGCTGATATGAATATAATCTGAACGAAAATCAAGATTCTTAAGGTGTTTTTCGCGGCAGATGTATGTGCCATACATTTCCGAGTGTCTGTCGCGGAAACCGAATTGTGTTCCACACACTCAACCCACAAGTTCAGTCTCGCTGAAACGCTTTTGTCTGTTTGTCTTAAATAAAATTTATACAAACAGAATTTCAGGCTTACATCCTTACCATCGTGTACTAGAAGGATCTTGAGTTTCATGTCTATCTACTTGATAAAGTAGCTACTTTTTGTTACTTTTACATGACATTGCCACTAATTTTAAACTTTCCGCCAAAATCGGGCCACGAAACCGAAAACCAGCTCAACAGCTGTTTGTCAAATTCGACCCACAAAACGACCAACAGAAACTTTGCTGACCATGGATACACAACTGACCGCCACACAAACGACACAAAAACACTTCGTGGGACTACGTTCGTGTAATGTACTATAGCGATGGTCGTTTGCATTCACCATGTGCAAAGTACTAAGTTCCATCTTATCCCACCAGAGTGCAAGCACAAAACTTCTAGAGACGAAGCTTTCTGTCTGCCGGTGTGCCGTTAGTTTTTGCCGACTACCTTAGTAGAAAATTTCCAAATAGCTTCGAGAACACCGACTAGTGTATATACCCGACATCTTCATCAGTAAGTAGGCTTTATAATATTTCAACTAAAATTAGTCCCTTCCGCATCTCCAATGAAACATCTAGGATTTACATCTTATGGTCTTTGTGCCCATCAAGCTTAGTGCGCAAGCCAAAAGATTTCTGGGCCAGTAAATGGCACACCTAGAACTGGTTCCTCTTGACTCCGACCATGTTTTTTCCCGATCGGATAAATAGTTAGGGAGTTATGCGTGCTGCAGGGAACAAGATTTCGTCTCCCTCCACCCCCCCCCCCCCCCCCCTGGATGGTTGAAACCACAAACTAATTAACTTGTCAGGTTAACGATATGCCTGGGCAAGGTTCATTCTCCTTGCCTATCTGGAGGTACCCTACCTCGTTATCAGAAGACTAACCGACCGACGGAAAAGCAACCATACTTGAGCAAATCATACTTCAGCTCCTACTTGGCTGCAAGCGTTGAACAAACTATTGGTGATAATTTATTTGGGGCGAGGGGGCAAAATTTTGACTGCCAAGCGGAATCCACACTCTTTAATCTGTCACTAGAAACTTTACTGTTGAAATGTCGTTTTGGCTTTTTACCTTGGGGGGGGGGGGATTGTATGCAGCTCCAGATCATATTGCAGCAGACAAGTGTTAAAACTAGGCTCCAAGAGTTTAAATTTTGGAAATCAGCCTTCAAACTGCTAACATTTAGCTATTTTCGATAAACCAATTTTTCTATATGCAAACAAAAAATAATATTTGTTGTCTACCCACCGTGGGAATGGGGAGTGGTAAAAAAAAGTATGGAATGGTACAAACCAGAGTCCGACGATCCAGATTCTTCTTCTGCAGATCCAGATTCATCACCACTATCACCTTCTCCACTTTCATCTCCAACTTGAAAATCTGAGTCATCTGAGTCAGCTCCAATGTCAGGAATATCCAAGAGTTCTGCATTCTGAACTGGCTTTACTCTTCTCTTACTAGGGTCCCGCTCAACTAAAAGGACAGTAATCTATCACAAATACTGTAAAGCCAAAGTAATCTACAGATAATGCTGATGGGTATCATTGATAACATACAGAATGATGGCTTGATGGATGCTTTTTTTGAGGGGAGATTGAGAACATGGGCCACTTGTGACCTACATTTTGGCAGATTTTTTGTCTAGGCTACCCACAGAGTAACAAATAATACAGCTAATGTTTCAAATGGTAAAACTGGGTAACTACATATTTTAGCTTTGATACCATCATTTTTCGGTCACTAAAAATCACTGAAAATAAATACAATAAGAGGCAAATACTCTTCGAGTGAACAGATTGAAAAGCTTGCCTCCTCCACACTACCTAGCTACAATTTTCTGAAAAGGTGTAGAGTAACCTAGCAGCTGCCTAGCGGTGACTACCTGGAAAAGGATAGAGAAAACCCAATAGAATATTTTGAAAATTGGAAAAGAAGTTGGATAGAGTATTAGATCAGGTATCTTTTGATCTAGGATGGGAGGACAGCCGTATTCAGGTATGTATCCAGTCTCAGTTCAACCAACTATTATGGGGTTACCATGCCTATGCTCCAGGGCATGGTGCCCCAACGTACTGGGCACCATGCCCAAAAATTGAGAATTTGTGTATGACTGAATCTAGCACACTATTGTCTTTTTTGTAGCAATATTTTGGCCCTTCATGGAAAGGGTTCTCATCCAAGAATATTTTGGCCCTTGCCAAGCTGATGTCAAGAATGGCTGTTTTAATCAATTGTGTTTCAGAGTGATCTTTTGCCATCAACTATGTTTTGGGGGATTGAGACATTGAACCATCTGTGGCCTGATTTTTGGCTAGATTTCCTGGCCTACCTCACATAATAAATAAATAAGGGCTGAAATACTGCTGCCAAAGCATAAGTATTGTAGCGGACATATCTGTTTTAACCAAGGTTCAAATATATGTTTCCCAGTCAGCTTGGGCTCAAAGAATTAATATAATTTCTGCTTGAAAACTTGACATATTTTCCAGAACAGAACTAGGGTAGCTATTAAAAGCTATTTAGCTATTTACTGGTGTAGTACACTATAGATATTCAGTCCTTGGTATCAATAAATTCTTCTAGGAAAGTTCAGGTACTTTTTTTATACCTGAATTTACATGCAATCATTAATGATAATAAAAGCTAGCTAGGACATATTTCCCCAGGCCTTATTAAATCAATTATTTAGTCCTGAATACAGTGGCTTTATTTGGAATATTTTTAGCGGCTGTTTTAGACTGAAAAAAAAAATGAAAAACAATTATAATAAATCCCCAGCAATTCATTTTTCATTACGGGAAATCAGCAATTTTGCGCTACTGCCAGTAGTAGGTTAGCTACTAAAAAAATAACTTACAAATTCTGATCTTTTGGTAATAGGACCATGATTCTCCTGAACTTTAGCACTGGTTTGAGTTCAATAATACCTCACTAGCTTGCTGCTAAGTACCCCAACTCTCGATTAGAAAAACACTCATTCCTATGGGAGCATGCCGGCAGCATGCTGGCACGTGTTCAAAAATCGCTTAATTTGGCACCAAAAATATTCTGAGAATGATCATGTCATACAGCGAATGTTGGCCAAATGAATGGCGGCCACCATTTTGTCTTGTAATATTAATTGAAACTGGGTGTTAGTTTTTAGGATCCCAAAACGTTGTCTTGTAATATTTATTGAAACTGGGTGTTAGTTTTTGGGATCCCGCGTAAGTGGAGGGATACCTATGACATAGCAAAAGTTGTCCGTCCGTCCGTCTGTAAGCACGATAACTCTCGAAGGGAATGAGATATTTTGATGAAACTTGGTATGAGGATTTTTTGGGTCAAGGGTAAGGTCGAGTTCGTAGATGGGCTCTGTAGCCCTATATTTGGGGGTGGGGAGGGGGTTCAATTTAAGGGACAAACAAAATATTTTTAAACAGCTAATGTGATAGTCGATTATGGGGTAAGAAGACATGCTGAGCACGATGGTGAAAACCATTTTCTCGCTGGACGAGTAGTTCGTCCGTAATCCGGCAAAAACCGGAAAGTTGGTTAAAAGTAAAAGTTTCATTTGAAGTTGATTAAATGTCTGATTTAAGGGTAAGAAGACATGCTGAGCATGATGGTGAAAATCATTTTGTCGCCGGACAAGCAGTTCGTCCGGAATCCGGCCAAAACCGGAAAGTTGGTTAAAAGTAACAGTTTCATTTGAAGTTGATTAAATGTTTGATTTATGGGTAAGAAGACATGCTGAACCCGATGGTGAAAACCATTTTCTCGCCGGACAACTAGTTCGCCTGTAATCCGGCTAAAACCGGAAAATATGTTAAAAGTAAAAGCTTTATCTGAAGTTGATTAGATGATATATTTAGGGGTAAGAAGAGACGCTGAGTCTGTATATAATGATCATTTTTTACCCGGACATATAATTAGTCCGGAATCCGGTTGTACCCGCATTTAAGTCAAAATTTGATTTAAAGTTGATTAGATTTCTTTATATAAGGGATAAGGAGATACGCCGGCTTCGTTTCTGAATTATTCTTTTTTTGCTGGACTAGTAGTTCGCTCGGAATTCGGGCGAAACCGCAAATTTGGCAGTAGTAAAGCAGGAAGTTTCGGTCAATATCGTCAAAATAAATATGGCTTATAGAGGTATGGATAGGTATATAGTATCTGAACTCGGTTCTCTCTGATGATTAGCCTGGCGAAGACAAGACCAAATTGTCTGGATCAAATCTTAGATTTTTGGGATCCCATCGACACCTTTGGTCTTATTATCATTGGGAGCAGCCGCACATTGCTCAAGTTCAAAGAACAAGCTATTTACTGGTGTAAAACACAATGGATATTCAGTCCCTGGTATCAATAAATTCTTTCTAGGAAAGTTCAGGTGCTTTTTGGGATCCCAAAACGTAAGTGGAGGGATACCTATGACATCGCAAAAGTTGTCCGTCTGTCCGTGCGTCCGTCCGTCGGTAAGCACGATAACTCTCGAAGGGAATGAGATATTTTGATGAAACTTGGTGTGAGGATTCGTTGGGTCGTCGGACCAGTCAAGTTCGTAGATGGGCTTTGTAGCCCTACATCTAGGGGTGGGGGTTCAAATTAAGGGGCAAATAAAATATTTTGAAACAGCTAATGTGATAGTCGATTATGGGGTAAGAAGACATGCTGAGCACGACGGTGAAGACAATTTTGTCATCGGACGAGTAGTTTGCCCGGAATCCGGCCAAAACCGGAAAGCTTGTTAAAAGTAAAAGTTTTATTTGAAGTTGATTAGATGTTCGATTTAGGGGTACGAAGATATGCTGAAGACGATGGTGAAAACCATTTTCTCGGCGGACAAATAGTTCGCCCGGAATCCGGCCGAAACCGGAAAGTTTGTTAGAATTAGAAGTTTTATTTCGAGTTGATTAGATGTTAGATTTAGGGCAAGAAGACATGTTGAGCACTTATGTGGAAACAATTTTCTACCCGGACATGTAGTTCGCCTGGAATCCGGCGAAAACCGGAAAGTTGGTTAAAAGTAAAAGTTTAATCTGAAGTTGATTAAATGTTTGATTTATGGGTAAAAAGACATGCCAAACACGATGGTGAAAATCATTTTCTCGCTGGACAACTAGTTCGCCCGGAATCCGGCCAAAACCGGAAAATTTTTTAAAAGCAAAAGTTCGATTAGATGACAGATTAAGGGTTTAACAAATTAAGGCTGAGTCGGTTTATGACAATGGTTTTTTACCCAGACATATAATTATTCCGAATCCGGTTGTAACCTGATTTTTTTTTAAGTCAAACTTTTATTCAAAGTTGATTAGATGTTCTTTATAGGGATAAGGAGATACGCTGGTTTTGTTTCTGTATTTTTTTTTTTGCTGGAGTAGTAGTTCGCTCGGAAATCGGCAGGAAGTCTCGGTCAGTATCGTCAAAATAGATATGGCTTATAAAGGTATATCTGAACTTGGTTTTCTCTGATGATTAGCCTGTCCAAGACTGGATCTGGCGACTCGATTGTCTGAATCAAATATTAGATTTTTGAGATCCCATCGACACCTTTGGTCTTGTTTTATAGCCTACCTGAATTTCTATGTAATTATTAATAGCTAGCTAGGACATGTTACCGCAGGCCTTCTTAAATCGAGGATTTAGTCCCTGTTTAGTCCTGAATACAGTGGTGTCTTTGACATATTTTTAGCAGCTGTTTTAGACTGAAAAAAAAAATGAACAAGAGCTGAAAGCTCATATGGCACTTGTAAGAACAGCTAGCATGTTTGTCGGATACGGTTTGCAGTCTTCACGGCTGGATCTCTCTCCCGATATTCATACAGAAAATTGGCTTGATCTAGTTATTCTGCAATGGTTATACCACTTACTGACAACTGTTTCTTCCTCCAAACGATGATCGGATCGGGGGAGGGACTATTTTTAAACCAATCTGACAGAGTCCCTAACATGCCTGCTAAATTTCACAGTCATAGCACATCTCGAAGTACCCTAACTCGTGATCGTAGGAATCGTGGAAAACCCCCTCTAACTCCCCCCACTGTGACACAATCAGATCTTGTTTTGTCAATAATGTATCCGCGGCTTATGCTTGTTCTTCCCTCCAAGTCCCATCCCGATCTCTCGACTCTAAGCGTTTTACGAGATTTCCCGCACCCCCCTCCAGCCCCCCCCCCCCCACCCAAGTTATCGGATCTGTTCCAGACTTGAAATTGATCAACTGAGAGACTTGACAAGTTTCATGCACGTCTGATCACCCGTTCCAAAGTTCTGCATGTCACTAGAATCCGGATTCTCCATCCTTCCACTCCTCCTGACTCCTGCCATGATCATCGGATCGGGAAAGGAACTATATTCAAGTCGACCTGGGAGAGTACTATATTTATCTGTCAAGTTTCATGGTCCTAGTACATCTGGAAGTACCCTAACTCGTGATCACCGTGATCATCAGATTATCCGCTCCAAAGTTATGCCTGTTGCTAGCTTCTGGATTCCCCATTGAACCTCCACTCCCCCCACAATGGCTGGATTGGGTAAGTGATTATTTCCAAGTTAATCTAGTAGGTTCCCCCATCTGCATCCCAAGTTTTATTGTGCTAGCTTACGTGGAAGCGTTGCACGAGATTTCCGGTGCTACCCTCCAGTCCCCCCCCCCCCCCCAGTTATCGGATCTGGTCCGGATTTGAAATTCAACAAACAAAACACTTGTTCTTGACATATGTCAAGTTTCATGCATGTCGGATTACCCCTTCCAAAGTTATGCCTGTTACTAGTTTCACGATTTCCCATCCTTCCACTCCCCCCACGATGGCCGGATTGGGGAATTAATGTAATGTAATGTTTATTTTTCACCCATCGTACAGGAAAGAGAAAATGATGGAGTATAAAAAAGAAAGAAAGTAGAAAAAAGAACACAGAAAAAAGATCACACAACAAAGAAAAACAAAAGGCAAATCACAGAGGGAAAAATCACACTTATGAATCACAAAATGTCAAAAAACAATCCCTTGCCACTCATGGCCGCTCTTACTGCATTTTACTCGTTGACATAGCTCATCGAGCTTTTGAATCGGGTCAACGATACCGTATTTATTGGTCATGTAGGTATTGCGCGGAGGAAGACGAAGAAGGTATTTTGCGAATTTAAAGTAAATCCGTTTAATTTTTAGTCGGTCCGTCGCATTTAAAGTTTCAGAAAATGGAGCTATATATAAAATATGGGGTAGCGCAACACTATTATATAATTTTGCTAATAGAGTTCGGTTTAGATGAAACTGGGTTGAAACAATTTGACCATAAAAGCGACGAATTTTGCTTTCCATGTTCTCAACAATCAATGCCTTAGTTTGTTTCAGCGTCTTACCAATCAGAATACCAAGGTACATCAATTTGTCACACGGCTTAACTGTAATACTATCTAAAGCTACATTAACAACAGATAAATCACTACTATCATTAAAAAGCAGCACTTCACATTTTGCTGTATTCATAGACAATCCTATTCCCCGATAATTTTGCGAAATATCCTGGAAACAATTTTCAAGGCTAGATATAGTTCTACTTATGTTTAAAACGTCGTCTGCATAACACAGGATAGATAGGTCTAGTCCTTTATGAATACAACACAATGGAAGGTTTGATTGGGCAGATGTCGTAGCGTTATTATATATAACAGGTAAAGTGATGGCACCCTGCTTAACCCCAATCCAAATTGGTAATTCATTGGATAGTACGGCCTTCCCAGGGATTCTTATTTTAGCTTTCATGTGACGGTACATATTCAGCAATGGTCCAACTATTACAGGAGAAACACCTCGCTCGAGTAGTTCATACATTGCTTGTGGGTGCAGAAGCGAGTCGAAAGCTTTACTTACGTCATAAGTACCAATTGCGAGCGGCTGCTTTGTCAGATCAGCATCGTGTAAAATATTAGATAAACATTTTAGCGCGTGAAAACAACCGAGTTTTGGCTGGAATCCAAACTGAAAAGGTGGCATGTAACAAGTAGACCGAAGGCTCTCAATTATTAACAGTTCAAATATTTTTGCAAAGACGTTAGAAACAGTGATAGGCCGGTATGATGAACATTCAGAAGCTGGTTTACCTTTCTTGATAATTGGCGAAATCAAACCTGTACAAAATACATCAGGGACAAAACCTGTACAAAAAACCATCTGATATAATAACGATAAATGCGTAATAAGCTTTTCCGATCCATTTAAAAAATGGAACGCGCACAAACCATCCGCACCCGAAATTTGTTTCTTTTTTAGCCTTTTCAGGACTTTTTCTATGTCACTAGCACAAACAACATACGAATTAGTAGAAGGAGCACTTAGCCGCTCATTTAGTTTTTTCTCAAATTCATGATTTAACTCCGCGCTATCTACTGGTAGCGAAAATTGTTTTGTGAAATAATCATGCCATTGCTCCTCCGTTATTTTCGTATCAACCTTACTGTCCTGATTTTTTGAAGCCCTGATCTTCCAAAGCTTATTGGGGTCTTTGCAAATCGATTCCGCCATAGCGGTATTGTGGTAAACATGGTGCTGCTTTAGTTCTTTCTGGAAATGTCTCTTAGTAAATAAACGGACACTATTTACAACATTATTCTTAGGCTTTCCACATTCGTTCCATATACGTAGCCAAAACTTGGAGGATCTGCAGGCCGCTTGGAGTGCTTGATTTGCTGACCATCCAAATTTTTCTGTACCAACTTTAAATTTTTTCACTGGGACTGCTGCACATTCACCAGATTTAAGAGCGTGCGTTATCTCAGCAGCATAAATGTTAAGGTCTATTCGCGCAGATTCTTCCGGTCGCGCCTGGCTCTGTAGGAGATGGTAGGGTACACAGACTTTATCAAATATAGAATCACTTACGGACTGGAAAAGATGCTTATCAATTTTAGACCAGCACCTCTGTTGGTGCCATTTGGGCCCGCAAGATCCTGTTGACTGATTTCGACGCATGGGGATAGTCAGGAAAAGAGGGATGTGATCACTATATTCTCCGAATTCCCCGACTTTAACACATAAATTATTGTCCGAAACCCCGCTACATCTGGCCGCCGAGTAATTTAGGAGGATCGAGTGATCTAGGTTTGACGTGCTTCCGGACGTAGATATAAAAGAGTAATCAGTGTCTTTAGGGATCACGAAATAATCTGGGGGCAACATAGATAGGAAAGACTCAGACCGCGGACAGGAGCTTTGCAGCAGGTTGCAGTTTAGATCACCAATAAGAAGGCACACTTTTTTTATTTTTGACAACCTTTTTATCAGCTTGGCAACTTTTCTACAAGCTACACTAAATTTCCTCTCGGAACTATCTTCTCTATAATTCGTGGGGAGATACAAGTTAGCGATAATTAATTGTTTTGTCTCTACAGCCAGGTAGCAGTCGGAAGTTTCGATGAGTTGAGACTGACACGATGTCAGGGTAGCAAGACCACCACTTGGTCTCCCTTTCTTGTTCAGTCGTTTCGCAGGGGAAATATGCACAGCCACTTGGTGGGAAAGGGATAGGAGCTGGCAGTTAGAGTCTGTGAGGAAGTGCTCCTGCAGGCATACAATGTTATTCGACTTGCACATGTTCTCTAGAAGAGGAAGTTTATCAAGGATCCTCCCATTAATATTCCATGACACTATGGAGAGGGGATTGGCCATAACTAATGTTGAGAGTTCCTATGCTCGGCTATCCATTTTTTGTTTTCTGGACAGGAGAGTGAGAAACAAGTATGACCGTCGGCTTTGCAGAGAACACAACATTTGCGTTGGGTGCAAGGCTGATCTTTTGTGCTCTTGTGGGTATGGCTTGCACACTGGGACCAAACCTCGACATTGGGGCAGTTCAATGCAATGTGCCCAGTTTGAAAGCACTTGTAGCATCGGCGAGGTAGTTGGTGAAATTCTTCGATGCGCAGACGTTCAAATCCGAATTTGGGCGGATCCTTCATGGATGCATCCAAGGCAGATTTTGTAGCAAAGAAGAGTCGAAATGAAGAGTTTTTTTTGGATTTAACCTACAGATTTGGCTGCTTGAGTATTTAAAATATTAAGATTAATTGATTGAATTGAATGGAAAAGTTTTTAATATTACGTAGGATATGATAGAAGAGGTTTGTATAGGATTTAGAGAAAAAAGTAAATAATAAAGTATTGTAGAGTATATGAGAATGTTTGATAGGAAAAGGAAAAGTTTGAAAATTTTAAGGTATTTTGTTTTTAGATTTTGGAAAATGTGAAAATAAAATTTTAATTGTTATGATGAAAGTGTAAGTGACGTTAAAGTAGGGTAAATTGTTAGGTATTTTTGGTATTAACGTCACTGGGTTGGAGGTGGAGACGTAGCCACTGTTTTAGTTCAGCCTAAAACAGGAAAAATGGAAAAAGAAGCTACGCGGGATTAAAAAAGAAAAAAAAAAAAAAGAAAAAAAGAAGAGTCGAAATGAGCGAGATTGTCCAATCTGCTCGACTCTCTCACATGATGGGACGATGCTCGTTATGTCATCCAGAGTGTACTCGTTAGGAACGAAGCGCACAATGCCCGATAACATTTTAGCTTTGACAGTAGCTTGAAGGGCTTCGTTAGTTTTCTTCATTGCGTTTGCTATTTTTTCTGCAGAGTCCTTTGACTTCACTACTACTTTCCAGTCGTCTTTCATCCGTTTTAGCTCCACGATTTCGTCAGATAGTTTACCACAAGCGGAGACAATGTAGTCCTTGCGAGCATTCGGGGTTTCAAGGGACTTGGGAGGGTTTTTTACTACTACTGAATAAGGCAGACGCTCGGCCTGTAGCGTGGTATTTTCCTGAGACGGCCACTGCGGTTGTTGGGGGATTGACTTAAACTGTTCCAAAACACCGTCAAGCTTCCGACACATATAATTCACTTTACTGGTGACGCAAGTGCCAACTGTATCGGCACACTGTGGAACTTCATCAGGCTCGTAGTACAGAAACTTGGGAAGGATTTTTTTCTCCTTGGAGCACCGGTAGAAAACCTTTGCAATATCTAACACATTGTCAGGGTCCTTGTTGTGCGTGATCAACCTGTCCTCATAGCCAAGGTTCCTATAGTAGGACCAAAGAGTTTTCTTCGCTTCAAGAATTTCATCTCTCGAAAAAAATTCCACTGCTCTGTTCACATATACTTCTGTCTTTAATCCATTCGCGAGCGATCTATTTAAAAAGTTCAGTAGCGGATTATAAACCAATTCGCTCTCACCCATCTCTCACTGAAAACCGGTTTCTACCTGAAGCAAGCGAGAGATGCAAAACAAGTTCACTGAACAGCGACTGACTGGCAACAGAATTAATTATTTCCACGTTATTCTGATTATTCTGAACTACCCGTTCCAAAGTTATGCATGTTACTAATTTCCGGGTTTCCCATCCCTCTACTACCCCCACAATGGCCGGATCAGGGAAGTGATTATTTCCAAGTTATTTTGGTCAGTTCCCTGATATGCCTACCAACTTTCATCGTCCTAGCTTATGTGGAAGAGTTTTACGAGATTTCCGGTGCCCCCCTTCAGTCCCCCCCCCCCCCCAGTTATCGGATCTGGTCCAGATTTGAAACTGAGCATCTGAAGCCCTTGTTCTTGACATATGTCAAGTTTCATGGATCTCCAATTACCCATTCTAAAGTTATGCATGTTACTAGTTTCCGGATTTCCCATCCGTCTACTCCGAAGCACTTGTTCTTCACGGATCTCAATCCTTAATCTGTAACAATGTAAGTGTTCCTAGATTCAGCTCTCTATACAAGGTCGAATGGAGCTTCACACTAGCGTGTGTTGCTTCCATGAAAGAGGTCGCCGGATCGATCCCACATCTAGACTTTTTGCTTTTTGCTTCCTTTGTTCCTAGTTTCCAGACTGCCGGTTGGATTCGGGAAGTGATTATGTGTAAGTTAATCTGGTCGGGTCCCTGATATGCCTGCCAAGTTTAATTGTCCAAACTTATGCAGAAGTGCCCAAACTAGCAAAACTAGGACAGACCGACAGAAATTACGATAGCCATATGGCGCTTGAGTATGCTCAACTGCCATAAAAACAAATATGTTAAACTCCCAGCAATTCATTTTTCGTTACGGAAAATTGGCAATTTCGCGCTACTGCAGGCAACTGCAGGTAGCGCTTTTTGTGGCTACCCTACCTGCTGCCTACTGGAGCCTATACTATTTCCGTCAGAAGTTAACCTGTCTATTCCATTGGTCAGCTTTGGTTGTCTTTTTCTCACCACAGAGATTTCCAAAAAAGGTCAACAATATATCAAAAGAAAGCCATCTTCTTCTTCTTCATCCTAGGTCTTCTTACGAGATAATAGCGTGCAAGCTGCATTGCCAGTACATGATTTTCTGCGATGAACCAGTCAACCACAGACCCCTGATTTTTGGATACCCTATGCCAAACGCCGGATATGTCTAGCGTTTGGCATACCCTATGCCTAACGCTGGATACACTATGCCAGGTGCTGGATACTGTAACCCAGTAAAATATTGATGACTTGAGTGAAGCTACAAAATCAACCAATCAGAACCAGTCTAGTACACTAGGCCCTTTTTTGACACCCATTCACAAACGGGGTGGCATGCCCCCAGGTATGAGTAGGGTACTCATACGTATGTGTACCCCTTCTTCCCCAGAGGTCTACCAGTCTACTACACTTTCTAAATCAGAATTAATTACTGCTTACCGACTGCTTCGTCAGGTCTAAGGATTACAGCAATAAATAGCCCTGCTTCAGAGGAATATTTTGGTATACTTCTACTATTTTTTTGAACCTTGTATCCAGCTAAAAGGAGCCACTGGAACGAAGCTAACACCAACTGCTGAAAACATGGCGGATCGCCGTGGTACAAAAAGGACCGTGCACGCTACCTCGCGTCAACAAACAGTGTTGCCAGATGTCAAACGATAGTGTGAATTGCCACAGTAGATTATAGAACTCTCCGCAGCATCTAGTGATTGACAGACGAAGCAAAAGTTGCGATTTTGATCGAATTTTTGTTCGCCAGTTGTTTAATTTCCGATTTCCGAAAGCCACCAAGGTTTACCGTTTGCTTAGTTAGTGTTTTTACGACTTCGGCAATCCTTGCCCGGTCGAAGTTTCTTCAGTTGCGTTTTTTATCGAAATTTTGTTCGCCGTTGGCTTAGCCGGTTGCTTAATTTCCGTTTTCGACGCCGTCGAAGTTCACCGTTTTCTTAATTAGTGTTTTTACGATTTCGGCGATCCTTGCCCCGGTCGACGTTTCTTCGACGAATCGAGCAAACTTCGAACTTAGTTGCGTTTTGATCGCCGTTAGCGTAGCCGGTTGCTTAATTTTCGTTTTCAAACGCCGTCGAAGTTCACCGTTTGCTTAATTGGTGTTTTTACGACTCCGGCGATCCTTGCCCGGTTGACGTTTTTTCGACGATTCAAGCCATTTTCGAACTTGTTAGCTCATGAAGTTCGACGCTCAGAGTTCGAAGGACGAATAAACTGTGACCGGCGACCGAAAACGGTAATTAAAAAAAGACCTTTGAGGTCTTCAAACTTCGATCAAAAACGCAACTCTTGTAGTTTGAAGGCATCTTCAACCTTCGATGAACAAAAGCTAGAAGCTCATATGACATTTGCAAGGCTGATTCAGGAAGTAGGAAAAGAATATGCCAATTCGTGGGTGTGTTGTGATCATTTGTAAGCAAGACCCTTGAAAGTGATCATGTGCCATAGGATATTGCGAGAATGGATAGTTTGGTAAAAACGTATTTATTTTAGCACTTGGCTGTGATGATGCACACTTTAAGGGTGCTAGAAACTGATCTGTAATCTTAACTTTCGAGGCCAAAATGGTTATGGGCCTTTAACGATCATGGATACATATCGTCGATCAAAAGTATTTTTTTGACTTTTCGGTTAATATGCATAGTTTAAGGGAGATATAAATATATCTCGACGTATCACGTATATTTTGCTGAAATGTATTTTTTGTACTTGGCGGTTAACATGAGATGGTCACAATCTCGTCAAGTCTAATGTTCAAGTCAAGTTTGATCGTTATCACATCCGGAAGTACCTTAACTCGCGATCGACGGAATCCCCTCCCCCCCATACAACACCCCACAGTGTCGGAATCCTGTTCTGTCACTTAATGTATCTACGGCTTGTGCTTGTTCTTCCAACCAAGTTTCATCCCAATCGCTCCAGTCTATGCGTTTCACAAGATTCCTTTTCTAGCTTTTAGCTATTCGGATTAAACTTGATTGATTTAAAAAAAAAAAAAAAAAAAAGATATCCGGTTCTTCCGGTTTCCTGAGAACCGGTTCCAGTTCTCAGGACTTGAAATGGGACATCTGAGACACGATATCTTTCCAAATATAAAGTTTCATCACGATCCGATCATCCGTTCGAAAGTTATGCATGCCTCAATATTCCGGGTTCCTCAACCCTCCACTCCCCCCACGTTGGTCAGAGAGGGGAAGTGACTTTTTCAAATTTAATTTAGTCGGGTCCCCGATATGGCTGCCAATTTAAGTTGCATTGTCCTAGCACTTCTGGCAGTACCCTAACTCGAGGAAAGTGGGCCGACCGACAGACCGAAAAGTGATCGGTATATGGTACTTGAGCGAAGGTGCAAGTGCAATAAAATTGCAACACGTCTTTATGCGTAAAGAGTTGACCTCGGGAGTGACTTGAAGCTTTTGGTATAGACACCTATGTGGTTAGTTTTATTAAAAATTGATGTGTTGGGTCATCTGCGAAATGCACTGAGTTCTCACTCACTTCTGTTGCAAGGTGTTAAGTCCCTGCCGCCAGCCTCTTGGTGTAGCCAAAACAGTCGGTGAGCAGCCCCTTAGGAAAATCAAGTGCTACCTGAGTGTATTTTCACCATAGAGAAATTGCGTAATCTTTAAAGAGCTCTGTTGAAGGGTTAATTAAAGCGGCCAATTGGTGTCGGATCGGAAAGGGGGAAAGAGTTTGAGTACGGTCTGCGGAAGAGTGGAAACGTTATTGTGGCAAGATGGCTAATCCGTTTTCAATTCGTTCACTGTAGACTAGAGCTAAAGTAGGCCAGAGCCGAAATCGTGTGTCTGAGAGACACCTCTACGAGGCAAGACGGGATTGTCTTCGAAAAGTCTCCAATCGAAACGTCCCCAAGCATAGATTTTGAAGTTCACCTTTGTTCGCCCTCAGCAGATAGCCTACTTTACACATTTGTGGAAAGATTTACATATAATTTCGTGTACATCCGAGCAAGAAGATAGCCTCAGAAAAGGGGCCGGATCATGACTTGTGAAACTATGAACGAGTTCTGCATTTGAGCTAGAATAAATCTATTAAATTTTAACTTGACGTAGGCAAATGATTACTTTTAGAAGTGAACGGGTGGCACAGAGTCTACTTCCGATGCAGGGGCGTAATTTGCTATGGGGCGGGGGGGGGGGGGGGCAACCCCCCCAGCTTGAACCTGAAAAAGCAAGAAGCTTGACGTCAATCGCGCAGTGGACAGTTTCGCGAACTTGAAGAAGCGTCGTTTCGCTTTGGTTGATTAGTAAAATATCTCTCGTGTTTCTTTGTTTTTATTACGTTTTTCTTCTTGAAATAAAACTGCTCATTTTCCCTTGATTAGTAAAATCAAACCCCTGTTCCGATTGTAGGCATAAGTAAGTCGGAGACCAATTTGGTCGCGGGGGATGGCAACCAATATCTAGTTTTGCCACTTCAGGACAGCAATTAAAATCACGACTTCCATTTTATACTGATTAAACGAAAGAGTATGCAGAATTTTGACACGATTCATGACAATTACTTAAATTTCAATCGTACGCAGCCTGCTCACACATCCAGACCTAGGAAACACAAACACTCCATACGACGTCCAACACCACGACAAATTTTGTTATATTGAGAAGGTAACACGGACAGAGTCATAACTGAGACGAGGCTATGAAAAAATCAGATACTGAAAAAAGGAGTGAATTACTATGTTGAGGATACACCGAAATAAGCTTGCGAAATATACTTTATTACGGAAACAAACGTATATGCGTCACAGTTCTTCGGCGAAAGAAGAGATTCGCACCTGACTGCGGAAATCGGACTGTGTGTACACATCTTAACCGTTGGCAATTCTAGATAGGGCGGGAAAACAAGATCGCAATGGCGAAGACAAAATAGGGGAGCTTAAAATGTGAGCTGACCGTCACTGCAATCTGTTAGGCAATCAGCATAATTGTTCAAATTCTGGTCCCATCAGTTTGTTGCTTGGGTCTTGGTTTCAAAAATACCTCTTCGATACGTCGTAAAATTCCAGACAATACTATGCGAATCAATGCCAGGTGGAACAAACTTCGATAAAAACGCAACTGAAGAAACTTCGACCGGGCAAGGATTGCCGAAGTCGTAAAAACACTAACTAAGCAAACGGTAAACCTTGGCGGCTTTCGGAAATCGGAAATTAAACAACCGGCAAACAAAAATTCGATCAAAACGCAACTTTTGCTTCGTCTGTCACTCACTAGATGCTGCGGAGACATCTGGCAACACTGTTTGTTGATGCGAGGTAGCGTGCACAGTCCTTTTTGTACCACAGCGATCCGCCATGTTTTCAGAAGTTGGTGTTAGCTTCGTTCCAGTGGCTCCTTTTACCTGGATACAAGATTCAAAAAAATAGTAGAAGTATACCAAAATATTCCTCTGAAGCAGGGCTATTTATTGCTGTAATCCTTAGACCTGACGAAGCAGTCGGTAAGCAGTAATTAATTCTGATTTAGAAAGTGTAGTAGACTGGTAGACCTCTGGGGAAGAAGGGGTACACATACGTATGAGTACCCTACTCATACCTGGGGGCATGCCACCCCGTTTGTGAATGGGTGTCAAAAAAGGGCCTAGTGTACTAGACTGATCAGAACTGCTTTCTATTGAGATAGGTCAGGGTTAGGTTACCAACAGGTATCCCGCGTTTGGCATAGGGTATCCAGCGTTAGGCATAGGCTATGCTAAATGCTAGATATACCCAGCGTTTGGCATAGGGTATCCAAAAATCAGGGATTTGTGGTAGACTGCGATGACCCAAACATTTTCTGGGGACTTTGTCACCGTTACGGCTGGTCATCCGAATTTTTTTTCCGTCACATAATCATTGTTTAACCTAGGTACTTGGAAAAATATGGAAGCAAACTGTTTGATTGTTGGAAACAAACATGAATTCAATATTTGAAAAGCAGAGAAGATCTTTGTCTTTTTGACCTGTTTTATCAGTGAATATGATATTAAACACACATCTTTCAACAGGTTTAACTATTTTAGACAGGTTGTGGTGCATATAATGTACATATAAGCTAGAGAACTAATCTTGTCGGGTGCTGAATGAAATAGAAACCTTTTTGTGGCTACCCTAACAGAAGAAAGGTTTGTCAACTAAATTCACTTAATGTAAGAGTTTTTATCTAGCTTCATCTACTTGTCTTTTTTGTTTTCCATTCGCACTGCCTTTGCAGCTTTAATCCAGCTGCCCCCCTTGTGATCTGTGAATTTGCCTTTCTTTGCACTCAATCCTGAAACTCACCCATAGTTTTGTACAAGAAATCAACAGCATTGGGCTTGGTAGAGGAGTTTGCTGTCTTCTCTGCCTCCATTGCAACCCATAAATAAATTAGGCCAGCAAAACTTTTACAAATTCCCACAAGACCAACAGCCACAGCAAATCTTCTTGTTCTTCCTGACGGATGATTTGTTCTCCTGTAAGAATGTTGCCATCTACAAACATGTGGCAAGAAGCGAGAATAACCAATGACGCCGCTTGATGACTCTGCCCATCACGATAATTTTACATCGCTCTGTGCCAAGTTGACAAGTCGTGCTTAGTGCCTGTTAGAGCCAGTCTTGACCCTCCAGATTCCAGACGTCCGTTTTTCTGGAGACGGGACTGGTAAAGCCAAGCCAAACAAGTCTGGAAGCTCGGAATGTTGGACACCCCACCGGAAATAAGAAATGTGTCGTAGGGGCAACACACTCAGAGACCTCTCCCAGTTCTGAGGCGTATTCTCGCCGTTCCCTGAGGACTCCTCGGGGAATCGAAGGAAACGGCGAGAATCGAGGGAGTCACTCTATGCGGATTCCGCGTACAGAAACCAGTGAGAACACGGAGAATGCTTTCAAAACGAATTTTGTTCGAACAAAAAATATGTAGTTAACGAAATTCGTCTGGATCCACTTTATTTTTTGTTTTGTTTATTCTGATTATTTTTAATTAGTCTTATATTGCACCAACAACAGCAAAAATATATTCCCCTCCGAATCTGAAAGGCAGCACTTTTTTATGATGGTGATGACAGTCGGAGCATTCCCCGTCCTTGGGGACTCGCGAGAATACTGGGAGTGAGTCCCCGGGACAAACAAAAACGCGGGGACTCCTCAACTGCAGTCCTCGGGGAATAGCGAGAATACGGCTCTGGCCTTAAAAATACGCAACTGCGGATTAGAAGGATAGGGAGAGTTATTGGCAGTAATAACTGGGAAGTAAATATATTTGAAAGGGACATCTAGGAAATGTCCAAGGATAGTGACATTAGACATCATAATTATCTTGAAAGTACGGAAGGGTTGTCCTGTTGCTGAATACCAGATATCTGGAAGTCTAAGCCAGGGCTTGTTACCCGAATTTGCGAATAGAAGATCAAGGTTTTGCAGCCGACAAATCGTTCTTAATACTGATATGTCGCAGCAGCTTTGGGCGTCCCTGACGCTGAAATTTACTGCGACCCTTTTCCGAAAGAGCACCGCGATAATTGCGGAAATCCTTGCACGAATTCCAGTCACTGGCCGGGTTTCGAAACCTACTTTTGTCTTTATGTGTTTCATTTACTTTCTTTCATTTACATTTTCGAAATGGCGAGTTATAAATAAATTACTTACTTACTTACTGGCTAACTTCCACATATATGTGCTGAAACCAACGTAGAGCGGGGGAAAGAAACCTTTTTGGCAGGTGTGACAACCCAGTTCTGTCATGTTGCTATACCCCTAGTCGGCCCTTGTACAATATCGAAAGACCCGGCCTTGACCACCGAGTCATTGTTTGCGAAATCGGGTGATTTGCAGTCTACAACAAGACCAAAGGTGTCGATGGGATCCCAAAATCTAATATTTGATTCAGACAATCGAGTCTTGTCTTCGCCAGATCCAGTCTTGGACAGGCTAATCATCAGAGAAAACCAAGTTCAGATATACCTCTATAAGCCATATCTATTTTGACGATACTGACCGAGACTTCCTGCCGATTTCCGAGCGAACTACTAGTCCAGCAAAACAAAAAAATACAGAAACAAAACCAGCGTATCTCCTTATCCCTATAAAGAGCATCTAATCAACTTTGAATAAAAGTTTGACTGAAAAAAAAATCCGGTTAAAACCGGATTCCGGAATAATTATATGTCCGAGTAAAAAACCATTGTCATATACCGACTCAGCCTCTCTTCTTACCCCTTAATCTGTCATCTAATAGAACTTATGCTTTTGACAAATTTTTCGGTTTTGGCCGGATTCCGGGCGAACTAGTTCTCCAGCGAGAAAATGATTTTAACCATCGTGTTCGGCATGTCTTTTTACCCATAAATCAAACATTTAATCAACTTCAAATTAAACTTTTACTTTTAACTAACTTTCCGGTTTTCGCCGGATTCCGGGCGAACTACATGTCCGGGTAGAAAATTGTTTTCACATAAGTGTTCAGCATGTCTTCTTGCCCTAAACCGAACATCTAATCAACTCGAAATAAAACTTATAATTTTAACAAACTTTCCGGTTTCGGCCGGATTTCGGGCGAACTACTTGTCCGTCGAGAAAATGGTTTTCACCGTCGTCTTCAGCATGTCTTCCTACCCCTAAATCGAACATCTAATTAACTTCAATTAAACTTTTACTTTTAACAAACTTTCCAGTTTTGGCCGGATTCCGGACGAACTACTAATCTGATAACAAAATGATGTTCACCATCGTCTTCAGCATGTCTTCCTACCCCTAAATCGAACATCTAATCAACTTCAAATAAAACTTTTACTTTTAACAAACTTTCCGGTTTTGGCCGGATTCCGGACGAACCACTCGTCCGATGACAAAATGGTTTTGACCATCGTGCTCAGCATGTTACACATTAGCTGTTTCAAAATATTTTGTTTGCCCCTTAATTTAAACCCCCTCCCCCACCCCTAAATGTAGGGCTACAAAGCCCATCTACGAACTCGACTGGTCCGACGACCCAACGAATCCTCACATCAAGTTTCATCAAAATATCTCATTCCCTTCGAGAGTTATGACGGACGGACGGACGGACAGACGGACAACTTTTGCGATGTCATAGGTATCCCTCCACTTACGTTTTGGGATCCCAAAAAGGGGTTCCACCACATTGGCGTATGACTGATGGCGGTTACAAACCAGCTAGTTCAATGATATTGGATAATCAGCAATGACTGCTTCGGAAAAGCGGAAACTGAAAGAGATGAAAGACCTCCTCACGCATACTTTTATTTTAAATTTCTATTCATGGTTATCCAATTTATTGCACTAGTTGGCCTCGAATCGCATTGCCCGCCTTCATTCTTGCTGTGGTCCAACTTTGTAATGACGGAATGGAGCTAGTTACAAACAATTATTCTAACTTATCCTACGTAAAACTTTGTTGCTATATTACAAACCAAACTAAATAAAACTAACAACACGAACAACTGATAAAAGTCACAGCCATCATTGTTCAAAACACATTCCTCTCGTAACAGTATCACTTGGAAATTCCTTCCACAATTTTGTCGGCAAGTTCCAAAATCCCCTCTCGGTCTTCACAATGCGCTGCCAGGGTTTCGTTTATGTTTTCAACGCCAACATAGGCACCGCAAATGGCACCCGACATTGCCGCAATCGTGTCCGTGTCGCCACCGACCAGAATGGCGTTGAATAGGGTTTGACAGAACATTGCATCCTGAAACAAAACAAAAATTAGGCAACTGCGGCTGAATTCTAGGTCACGCGAGCGCAGTGAAGCCATCTTAGCGTGCCTGGTAGTCCACTACAGAGCGTCGTTCGCCGGACAAACCCTTGGTGATATGGCTTGTACCAAGCAACACTGGCAGTTCAAAGTTGTGTAATGTTACTGCGGACTAAAGCAGAAGATCGTAAAGTGACTACGGCGTTAAGCTAAGTGTATGGAATCGCGAATGTGCATTAACGCTGGCCATCCGGCGGCGCCTTCGCGCTGTTTAGCTCCATGTCTTTTTTCTCGCGTGGCCTTATAAAAATACTTCTCTGAGAAGTATCTCTCTTTATGTATCTCTGATTTTGCAACTGAAAAATCCGAATAAATATTCGCTAAATTGAAATATTCGGAGGCCTCTCGAAAATTGCTAATATTGCAAAAAACTGAGACACTGCGCAAAATAGAATGCTCAGTCAGGCCGGGGATGAGCCAAGTCTTGGTCAAGGCTTGCACTTCCAGCCAATTAGCGTGTGATTTCGAGACGACGGATACACAAGATAAGAAAAAGACAGGAACAGCTCTACAGCTTGTGCCCTGACAAGTAGGCTAAGGCTATCCCAGAACAAGCAAGCAGCCATAAAAGCATACCTTCAAACAGTCCGTGTCTTTAACCGACCGCAGAAACGAATAGATCGCTGTCGGCACTGAGTCCAGCGCAGACACTCCGTTTCCCAGTTCTGCTTTTATGTGATCGGGCGTCGGGTTTGGTTTCCCGAGGAATCCTTGTAGCTTGTCCAATTTGGCACGGTAACAATCAAGATTCTCAGTTAGACTGCAACAAAGAGAAACAAATATCAACGCTTTTCTTCGACTTCTATCTCCGAAGTCGTAGTAATGGCGCAATGTGTAACTTTAGAAGATCCTAACAGTTAACACTATAAGTATTATCTGTTGAAACTGCGTGTCCTCGGGTTATCTGTTACGAAACTTCTGGCAGTGTAGGCGTGCCGCTACCACAACATTTCCTTTCCGGGACCCACGTCAACCCCCCCCCCCCCCCCCCCCCCCCCCCCCTCCATCGTGACCGAATCTGGTTCGGAACAATGAATGGGTCATCTAGGGCACCGTCTATTATAGCCATAATTTTTTTTCTCGGATCTTAGCATTCTAGGGAAAAGTTGGGTATCCCCCAAACTCCACCGACCGAAGTCTAGCCCGGCCGAGATCTTAAAATGATCATTTGGGGTACACGACCTTTGTACCTTCCCGGTTTCATCCCAATCGCTCCACACGTTTGATCCTTAAGCGTACCACAAAATTTGCAGGATCCCCCCCCCCCCCCCCGCCGACCACGTCCGGTTCGGAGTTTGGATTAATACAAAAGGTCATCTAAGGCATCTTTTCTTGCCACCCATGAAGTTTCACTCCAGTCAAAATCCTTCTGCAGCTTGCGCGTGTCTCAAGGTTATAAATTCCACCTCCGTCCACCCACAACCCCCCACGGATGATCGAAACCCGGAAATCATATATTTTTGGTTCGGTATAGGGTCCTTTACAAATATCACAAGTTCTATCCTCCTAATTTATGTGGAAGTTCCCGAATTAGAAAAAGTTTGACCGACTGACTGACGAACAAAAATTACAATTGCTATAGTGTGATAAATTCAAAGCTTAGACCTCCCAGATCATTTCAATAGCCCGACACACATACTTTACTCTGTATTTATTAAAGTTTGCATCGTTTTGTTCTTAGACTTCTTGTCCACTTTAAGCTTCCAAACTGCTATCCTTTGCATTGCACTTCTGGCTTCCCGGCTCTTGGCGATACACAGGAAGAAATCTGCGGGAGCAAGACATACAAGCTTGAAATAAGGCATTCTTCGAGACAAACCTGAAATCAGGCGCTCTTTAAGTAAAGCTCTGGGAAAATCTAGTCGGCCATGGTAACTGCTGAAAAGAACCTGCAAGCGTTGACGACTGAAGAAGCCTAGTCGTATCTCCAAGCTCAGGGGCGGTTTGAAGGGCTTGGGGGTGACTACCTCAAAATACACGACTGGCAGATGTCCGGCAATTTCTCAAGATTACTACCAGTTATAAACAATAGCCAAGCAACACAGCACCACATGCGGGAAACTGTACAAATTTAAAGAAACATTAAAGCTATTATTAGGTTAACGTTAAAGGTTTGAGGTGAACGTCATTCGTAATAAAAGGAATTCGCTTCCGCAATAGCCCGAGCCGCAGCAGTTTCTGATGACTGTATACCAGACAGAATGAAACTGTGAGCCGCAGGCGGAATTTTAAAGTAAGCTATGGCTTTTTGGACAAAACACTACTTCCCCCTAACCAAATCTAGCTTCTAGTGTGGCCCAAGCCCCGAAGGCCAAACCTAAAACCCGAATGAAATCACGTGACCTTGCAGACTACTAAGAAAGCCTACTGGAATCCGGTTTTCGGATCCCAAATGATAGTAAGGGCCACTTAGCACGAATCTGCCCGTCTGTCTTAGTTCACGACGAATCCAGAAAAATGTGAGACATTTAGCTGGAAGTTGGTAATTTGCTTCGGTTCGACCCTTTCCGAAAAAGAAGGACTGATCAACCAGAAAAAAATTAAAAAAGAGCAAACTTATCCTGACATTACAGTTAAAAAGCCACATAAAAATCAAAACTCATCATCTTCTCTCATTGCTCACGAAGCCGATTTATTTTTAACGTCGCACTAGAGGAACATTTCTATCATCAAATATTTTTCTGTTAAATGCACGAGTGCATGAGTTGCATGAGCTTCATTTGAATCTAAAGATACTGGTACATAACACATCGTGTTAAAATTTGGGTTAAAACTGCGCTGCAGGTTGAAATTCATCATTTGACAACTGTCTTCTGTCGATCATGGAAGCTCAAATCTGACAATCATACTTCTCATCCTGACAAAATGTGATTAAAAAATGTCTTCGTATCCGAACGACTAGAAATAGCACACCTCTTCATGTCAATCTGGCAAGGTCAAAACATGCGACTGAGAATACAAGTCTGAAACGCTCGAGGACACAGAACCGCCTATGTCCAAGATGCATGTTAAGCAAGCTTCTTGGTAACCCTGAACTACTCTGTCAGAAGTTTCATAATCAATCAATCAATCAAGTCTAATCCGAATAGCTAAAAGCTAGAAAAGGAATACAAATTTACAAAATACACAGACACACAAGAAACAAAACTAATACACTTACAAGAAATTACCAGAAATAAATGATGGAATGAAACTACGTAAATATTGGGTAGAAGAATTAGCGAGATATGTGAAAACTTATTGCCAGTATTCCTCTCGGACCGACGCACGGAAGACGGGAGGGGAGGGGGTAATAACAGATAGCGTACAACACTTTCAAGAATCACACCTTTTCACTTGGAAGTAAAGTGTTATGACCAATTAAGTTTACACTATCTCGTGCCTAGATCTCCAACAACACCTACAATTGGTAAAAATACTAAGGGAAACGAAAAAAACAAAACAGATAACATCCCAAAGTATTATCTGTTGAAACCGCGCATCCTTCTGTTGTTGTTATGTAACCTCTGGCAGTGTTGTATTTTTACCTATTGAAGGTGTTTTTGGAGATCTAGGCAGGAAATAGTATAAACTTAACTGGTCATAACACTTTATTTCTAAGTGAAAAGGTGTTATTCTTGAAAGTGTTATGCGCAATCTGTTGACAGTGTAGCCTTACTGACTTTTCCGGGCGCACCGCCAGCCCCCATTTAGCTTTCCTGGGTGATACACCCAGTTTAGCTGAATTCGTGTGGTGGGGAGCTTTGCGAGCGCCCACTTTAGCCCAATTTGTGTAGTCGGGCGCGGTCGGGTTCTCTGCGAGCGCCCACTTAGCTTTTTTCTTTCTTCGAGGGGGGTGGTACCCCCCCCCCCCCCATAGCGACGCCCCTGTCGGCCGGATTCCTGGCGGACTACTTGTCCGACGAGAAAATGAGTTTCATATAAATGTTCAGCATGTCTTCTTACTCCCAAATCGAACATAAATTTAAATAAAACTTTTACTCTAACAAACTTTCCGGTTTTGGCCGGAATCCGGGCGAACTACTTGTCCGGAGAGAAAATGCTTTTCAAACTCGCGTTCAGCATGTCTTCTTACCCCTGAATCGACTATCTCATTAGCTGTTAAATTTTTTTTAGTTCACCCCTTAATTTGAACCCCCTCCTCCACCCCTAAATGTTGAGCTACAGGGCCCATCTAGGAACTCGACCTCTCCCTGGACCCAAAGAGTCTTCACGCGAAGCTTTATCACAATATCTCTTTCCCTTCGAGAGTGATCGTGCTCATAGACGGACGAACAGACGGACGGAAGGACAACTTTTACGAAGTCATACATATGAGGGATATTGCTAACAGGTTTGCTGTTACAATGATTTGTTGATGCCCTACTATACCTTTCAGTAGTTTCTTCTTTTGACGCAACTTGCTCGAGAGATTCCCGAATTTTTGAGAGATACTCTATCGGGTCCAGCTTCCTGTCACTGTCGCAGTTTAGTGCATGAAAGACGGCGGAGCACTAAAAAAAGAGCACTTTAGATGGGACGTACTCGCGCTTCTCCCGATAGAATTCCTTTTATAGAGCAACATTCTTCCCCCTTTTTCTAGGATCGATTTTTTACGCGGCCAGGCATGGCTTGGTATTTTGGGCACAGATCCATAGCGTAAGGGTACAGCACCCCGACGATAATCTGTAAATTCCTAGCACTGTGCCCGAGCTTTCAATCAATCCGAGGATTCAATTCAGTTAAATATAATCTAAAAAACAGATAACGGACAAGCCGATGGGTTGTTTTTACGTCAAAACATGACGTCATAACAGAACAATCTACAAATATCTACAATTTTGCGAAATTTATACCGACGTCTTATGCTAAATATGGTCAATAACATGCTAGACTACGATTAATAAATTAATTCGATAAATTAACTATGATTAATTCGTGTCTGACTATGATGGCTCGAAGGTCATGCAGAATCCTGTGCAAGGTTTGATTCAATCCAATTTATTCTTAAAATTCACTCACGGACGAAGCCGAAGATTTGATTTTTCGTAATGTATAGCTATCCAATTAGGAGGCTATAATATATACAATAAATTGAAACCGCAGATAAAATCTAAACAATTTATTTAAAGAGGTATTCCAGAATGTGCGTTGAACAGGTCAGTCAATGATGGAACAAAACTTTTCAAGAAATTTACTGTGTTATCGGTTTCATGAGGAACTTGTGTTATTTATGGGTATGAGAGGGGATGGTTTACCTCTTGGTAAAATAAGATAAATATAAGGTTTATTTGGGTAAAGTTAGACTTAAAACTGGTCCTTAATTCGCCTGTGTGGATATGAGAAAGAAAGTATGACTCATTTTGTGGGCGAGTGTGTGGAACTGAATGAGCTGAGACAAGAGTGTTGTGGAGTGAGAGTGTGTGGGAGTAAGTGGATTACTGAGAGTATAAAAAACAAAAGCTTCCAGGCTATGCAACTGTTTTCCTCCGGATAGGACTAGCACACAGGGAAAACTGTATATCACTGCAATTTCAAATATGGGCACAATGTTCATGTTTTAGATGTTTTTGGGATCCCAAAACGTAAGTGGAGGGATACCTATGACATCGCAAAAGTTGTCCGTCTGTCCGTCCGTCTGTAAGCACGATAACTCTCGAAGGGAATGAGATATTTTGATGAAACTTGGTGTGAGGATTCGTTGGGTCGTCGGACCAGTCAAGTTCGTAGATGGGCTTTGTAGCCCTACATTTAGGGGTCGGGGAGGGGGTTCAAATTAAGGGGCAAACAAAATATTCTGAAACAGCTAATGTGATAGTCGATTATGGGGTAAGAAGACATGCTGAGCACGATGGTGAAAACTATTTTGTCATCGGACGAGTAGTTCACCCGGAATCCGGCCAAAACCGGAAAGTTTGTTAAAAGTAAACATTTTATTTGAAGTTGATTAGATGTTCGATTTAGGGGTAGGAAGACATGCTGACGATGGTGAAAACCATTTTCTCGACGGACAAGTACTTCGCCCTGAATCCGGCCAAAACCGGAAAGTTTGTTAAAAATAAAAGTTATATTTGAAGTTGATTAGATGCTCGATTTAGGGGTAGGAAGATATGCTGAAGACGATGGTGAAAACCATTTTCTCGACGGACAAGTAGTTCGCCTGGAATCCGGCTGAAACCGGAAAGTTTGTTAAAATTAGAAGTTTTATTTCGAGTTGATTAGATGTTCGATTTAGGGCAAGAAGACATGTTGAACACTGATGTGAAAACAATTTTCCACCCGGACATGTAGTTCGCCCGGAATCCGGCGAAAACCGGAAAGTTGGTTGAAAGTAGAAGTTTAATCTGAAGTTGATTAAATGTTTGATTTATGGGTAAAAAGACATGCCGAACACGACGGTGAAAATCATTTTCTCGCTGGACAACTAGTTCGCCCGGAATCCGGCCAAAACAGGAAAATTTGTTAAAAGCAAAAGTTCGATTAGATGACAGATTAAGGGGTAAGAAGAGAGGCTGAGTCGGTTTAAGAGAATGTTTTTTTACCCGGACATATAATTATTCCGGAATGCGGTTGTAACCGGATTTTTTTTTAAGTCAAACTTTTATTCAAAGTTGATTAGATGTTCTTTATAGGGATAAGGAGATACGCTGGTTTTGTTTCTGTATTTTTTTTTGGCTGGACTAGTAGTTCGCTCGGAAATCGGCAGGAAGTCTCGGTCAGTATCGTCAAAATAGATATGGCTTATAGAGGTATATCTGAACTTGTTTTTCTCTCATGATTAGCCTGTCCAAGACTGGATCTGGCGACGACAAGACTCGATTGTCTGAATCAAATATTAGATTTTTGGGATCCCATCGACACCTTTGTTCTTCTTTCTTGTTGTTTTGGTGCGATGGAGTTTGTTTGCTTTTGTGCATCTATCTATATCGGTCATGAGAAAGGTGTAGCCTAATGGTTTTAACTTTGGAACAGGCATTCACGAGACGCATACACAACGGTGAATACTGGGCTTATACAACTCAAACCTTTTCCCACTGTAAGTTCAAAGCGCAAGGCTAAATTCGTACCCCTCAGCGTCAGCTGTTTGCCTGGACTTGGTATGCAAAGTTGAATGGGATCTGGATGAGCCTCGGTTAAACCCGAAAGCACTTAGTATCAGGATTCCAGGCGGAATCCCAGGAGCTGAAGAAGAAAAATAAGGTAAAAACTAAAAAGCACCCACGGAGAGAAAGATACCACGGTCTCGTGGTAACTGGTTTGTGGTATCTGGAATGTCATCTCACTTTCATCAAAAGAGGTAACTGGATATTAGTTTTTCTTTTGGAGTTGTTTCTGCAGAGCAACCGTGTGTCAGATACCACGATAACTGCAAAACCGACTAATTGCAGATCCAGTTACCGTGGTAACAGATACCATGGTATCTGCAAAAATCTAACTACTGATTCCTAAAATTCTAGATGATCTACAATACTTCGTACCTGCAGTACAGCTCCAAATATTGCAATCCAGTTGTAATGAGTAAGCTTTGATTGATCTTTTGCCACTTCTAAGCACCGGTTGAGGTCATCCCAGAAGTACAGGGCAGCTGGAGCAACTCTCATTGCTGCTCCATTCCCATAAGACCCTCTCCCTTCAAACTGCTCCATTGCAGGCCGATAGGGATGCTCATAGCCCTGACTGTCCATTTTCACAAAAACAGTTACAATATTTTTACCATATTCTCGTTTTGGGTCAGAACGGTATTCGTCTACAAACCTAAAAGACGAATAATTAGCAAAAACTTTCCGGTATACTTTAGTGTGAATACGAGGCTACCTGCTCCACGAGTCCAAAAATGCCAGGTGGTCGAATCCCAGAGAGCCATTTCGGCTATGCCTCCGCGGCGAGCGAACTGAAATTGATCGTACTGTTTATCCTGGGTTTTCAAGTGTCGGGTGTCCGGGAATTGGGAAAGACATGCTAAGTCCTTCATTTAACCTTTAAAATATATTCAAAATGCATGCTGAGAACTAGCTTCCCTCTGATATAGAATCAGAGCCTTAACAAGGTCGTCCAATTTTGCTAGATGTCACTGTTTCTTGGTGAGCAAATACTAGTGCTTCCGCGACACTAACTCCTAAACTGTATTTGTAGACATGATAAATATAAGGAACTTACTTGTGGGCCAAGTCTCTCGGATTATACCCTTTACACTCTAGGAGGGACTTTGCTACGCATCGACTCATTGCTGTGTCATCTGTATAGGCCTTGTAAGGAACTGAAAAATAAAATAAAAAATCGTATCATGCAAATAATCAAAATTAGGGTATACATTAAGAATAGGGACTGAAAAAACTATCTTCTTTTGTAAATGAACCTGGGAACGAAGCAATTGGAAGCGTGAAAAGTTGCCGACAAGGAAGAGTTAGCTACTCTGGATAAGGAGCGTTTGCATGAGTAGTCTACTGAAGGAGCTGGCAAGCCAACCCGACTATGGGCGGCTATTCTCAAGCGTCAGCTGACGATGTCTGAGCTGGGTCAGACAATCCTAAAAGCAGTACAGTAGTGAAGTTCAAGACAAAAACTATGCCTACGTCGTGAGTTCGAGTACGACAGAAGCTGTTGTGTTTAGGAAGAAACGAAATTGGATCACCAATTTCAAGATAACCAACCAAGTTAGGTATTTGCGAATAACCCTCGATAATAAACTACATACCTATGTGGGAAAACGCAGTGCATAGAAAGGGCACGCAGAGCAGAGCATGCCAAAGGATGATGGGCAAGATCTGGGGACTTGCGTCGCAAAAAATGATGCTCACAACACTTCAGTAGTCCGGCCCCGTATTTCTTGCGTTTGCATAATCTGGGTGAGAAGCACAAGTGTGGATTTACACATGATGCCCCTGATTGAGGTATACAGATTAGCATGTTTGAGGACCAGTGGGAGTTTCCCACACCAATAGGCTACTCCAAATGCTGCTTGGAATAGTTCCCCTTCAGATTTGGATCAAAGGGAAGCTTCAAGCACATCCCACTTGAGATCCATGGCACATGATGTCAAAGAAATCAAATCAGCAAGCAAAGCCATATGGATATAGACAATAAATGGATAATGAGCTCCGTTGCTTCTAGGCCAATCTTCTCCTTCCAGGTCAATGAACCAAGTCGTGCATAGCTGTATTATTTCTAGTACATACATAAATACTTGAAAATACATGAATATGCCCAAACATCAATCTATTACTACTGTGGAAAGAGATTTTAAGTGAAAACTTATCAAACATTTTGAGCATTCTGGAAAAGTTAACCAATCCAGAGTTGATGCTCACAGACGGTTTGCAATGTTCGAAACGAATGTAGGACCAGACAGGACGATTACTCACCTCAGTGAACTTTCATCAGTTTAACAGGCCGAGATGTTTGCGATTTTCAAACCACGGAGAATGTCCTGGATAGATGTCAAAGAAATCAAATCAGCAAGCAAAGCCATATGGATATAGACAATAAATGGATAATGAGCTCCGTTGCTTCTAGGCCAATCTTCTCCTTCCAGGTCAATGAACCAAGTCGTGCATAGCTGTATTATTTCTAGTACATACATAAATACTTGAAAATACATGAATATGCCCAAACATCAATCTATTACTACTATGGAAAGAGATTTTAAGTGAAAACTTATCAAACATTTTGAGCATTCTGGAAAAGTTAACCAATCCAGAGTTGATGCTCACAGACGGTTTGCAATGTTCGAAACGAATGTAGGACCAGACAGGACGATTACTCACCTCAGTGAACTTTCATCAGTTTAACAGGCCGAGATGTTTGCGATTTTCAAACCACGGAGAATGTCCTGGATAGAAGAGCTGTTGATAAAGAGATCTTTGTCTTTTCGAACAATCGAGTATGCTTAAAAGCGCTCGAAACCCGAAAAAGCAAACCGGTACTGATAGAATGCTTTAATAAGCAAACAACAGACATCAAGTCACTTTGATGTGGTTCCCAGTCTCGCGATACTCTGTATCTCAGGAATAGAGGACGCTGACGCGCTAGGCAAGGAAGTTTCAAAAGGGTTACGTTCAGACCTGAGCCATTTCTTTCCATCTCAGAAAGCAGGTGGAAAGCACGATTTCCAAAATGGATAAACAGACAGGTAGATCGAACGCGGAAAACGCGCGGACTGTCGAAGTCCTTGATGTCTAATACTCACATGCAATGAAGCAGTAACAAGAAGGTTACTCGCGATGAAACAAAATGAAAACCGGGGAATAGCCCAGGTTGATACTATAGCCTACTGGAATTGGTAACCTAGAAAAACATATTTTCAACAGAGGTGAAACCGATTCTTAACTTACATTCACTGTCGGAGAAACGAAGATGTGAATATACATTTTTTATTCAGATTGTCCAGCATGGATAAAACAACGACTAAAAGCATTCCACTCTCTGAGTGTCGACCTGCATGCCATTCAGAGAAAAGTCCGCCTGGGATCTAGTTCCTGCAACTGACAGGACGATTAATCAGCTTTCAAATCGACACGAACGCGATAACGCCAAATCTACAGAGCAACGATCAGCGTCCTGACTGAATCAAATCTGTAAGTCTGAAATCAAATTAAGAATGAGACGAGCAAACTCCCCACCCGAAAGGCTAAAAGGGGCCACCGACAGCGCAGGCCCGACGGCCGGCAGAGGATTTCTGACTACTACAAGTGGTGTTTTCATCAATTGTGTCTGAGGGGGTTTAGGACGATGGGCGATTTGTGACATGAGTTTTGGACAAAGTTTCTTGCAGCCCCACATAACAATAGTAATAAGCTTCGGATCTCTTGCATAAAAAATCAGTAGGCAACCAAGCCTGTCAATAAATAAATCTGACAAAATTTTACTAGATAATTTGAATTCTTGGCCAGAGAGACAAAAAATTACTTCGAGTTGTACAAGTCAAGAATTAACAGGACCTGAAGGCTCCTATTAATGCATCTGTTTCTGCCAAGGTTCATACACGATCCATACGATCAGGACTAGATCACGCGTTCGCGAGTTACGCATGGATCACATCTAGAGCATTTGCTCGTATCCCCCGTCAAGTTTCACTCGAATATGAGAACTTCCGGAAAATCTCCTTCACAGAGGTGGTATCCGGGTCAGACTTCAAATCGATTATCTAGGACCCATGTCTTTGATACCATCCAAGTTTCATCACTATCACTCCATTCGTTCGGACGCATGCTACGCATTACGTATGTAACGCATTTCGAGAGCTTCCGCTCCAATTCCCCCCCCCCCCCCCACCGTGGTCGGATACGGTCCGGAGTCATACAGGAAGCATCTAGTGGTTTTGTTCTTACATCTGCAAAACTTTACTCGAATCTGCCCCCCCCCCCCCCCCAACTCACCCCAACGACACTGGATCTGGTCCGAATCTCAGCATAACAAACTTAAGACTTATCACTTTTGTGCCTTCCAAGTTTCGCCTCAATCAGTCAATACGCTTCATCTCTATACGTATTATAGAATTTCGCCCCATCCAACTCCGCCCACTATGGTCAGATGAGGTTTGGGCCCATTTATGGAGCATCTCGGCCATCTGCTCCTACAATCAAGTTTCACTCGAATCGAGTCACCCGTCCGCAACTTGGGCGGGTTAACAAATCCCGGATTCCCCCTCCCTCCACCCCATTTCTATTGCATGTGAGACGAAAGCTGCAAGTGCCATAAAAATTACTGACAGAAAACTGAGAGGAGGGGGGGGGGGGGCTTTACATTTAATGCAGTCGATGCTACAGCCAAAATGCGACTCTCAGAACTTCCATGCAGCCAATGCTAAACAAAAAAAATCCATTTATTATTTGGGATGCCATTGGTTAATTTAGACATCTGAACGATAGGGATGAACAAATGTTTTGTAGATTTAGCGAATCTTGAAAAGTTAATCTTTCTACTTAAGAACAGAAGAAAAATGGAGTGCTGCAACAATCTAATTCTTTTCTTAATTCTCCTAATCGTCTTTGGCTCTTTCAGTCACTTAAGGTGAGATAGGTAAGGGATAGTGGGCCCAGCAACAGTCATAGGGTAATCTAAGTTCGCCGTCGGATATTTAAAACTGATGATGATGATGACATTTTATTTACGCACTTAAGAAGAGGAAAATAGTGCATTAAAGACAAAGAAAAGGAAAAAAAAATACACTGAGCTTTCAATAATGTAGTAAATGCACGAGATCATAAAACAAACATTTAAAAAAAAAAAAAAAAAGGGACTAATCGGGTCTAAAAAATCTTCTTCCTAGATGGAGTGCGGAGAAATGGCCAAGGGCAGAAACGTGAAGGTCAATTGAAGATAACTTTGCACAAGGGTCAGAGGCAAAAAAGTTGCAGCTATACTGGAATTCCTATAACGTCAAGGAAGGTACAAGAGAAATTTACAATATTTGAAATAATAAGTCCTGATACGTTTTAAATCTTTTAGCCTCAGAATACCAAAAACTCCGGAAAGGTTGCAGACAGAGGGAGAACAAAAACTATTATATAAACTACCAAGGGCTTTTCTGTTATACCTTCCTCTATTTGGAACTATTTTTCCATATCCCACACGAATGGAATCGTGAACAGTCGAAACAGCGTTATCGCAGATTTTTTTTTAGGGACTGTGCTATGATCATGCCAAGCTATTTTACGGTAGGTGAATTGGGGAGCTTTTCATTTTGAAAAGAAATACCGGAATCTTTTGGGCTGTTGAACTTAAGATACTGAAATTTAGAAATGTTAACAGCAAGGCCAATTTGAGAAAGACTGAAAAAGACTTTTAGTTTGACTTATTAATAGAATGTCGTCTGCGTAAGCTATGTAATTAATACTTAGGTCTCCAAGGAAAAATGTTGGCAATAAACCTGAGAGGCATTCATAAATGGCACTTTTAAAAACAAAAGGAGATAGGACTCTACCCTGTGGGACCCCCTTGCTCACAGGAATGGATTCCGAAACCGCCCCTGACCATTTCGCCCGAACAATCGCGTTACGGTACCGAAACTTTAAAACAGAAACAATGGAAGCATTAACACCCTGACGCAAAAAAGAAAGTAGAGCCTGTGAATGTACTACATTATCGAAAGCTACAGAAAAGTCGATTGCACAAAGATGAACGGCAAATTTTCTAAGAGTCGCCTCCTTGAGAATTGTAGACAGGACTCTATGAGCATGGCTGCAACTGAGTCTTTTTTGAAAACCAAACTGGACGTCGCCGAACTGGCACTTCGACACAATTTCGGGCACTGAGAGATATTCAAAAATTTTGCTAAAAGATGCAAGACACTGTAATTGGCCTGAAAGAGCTGCACTGGTTTCTATCTTTTCCTTTTTTTTTAGAATCGACGTAATAGTTCCGAAAGAAAACTGTCTAGAACTATAGACGTTGCCAGAATCATCTGAAATAGCAGTTGAGCGTGGAAGATGAGTTCGGGAGAGCTGAACTTGAAGGGGCTGGAGCAGAGACCGTCACTGTCAACGGAGGTGCTTTTCAATCTGCGTATAGCTCTTATGACTCCGTCTCTGGTGACGGTGTAGACTGTTGACTGTTTCATATTGCTCGGAAGAAGTTTTGAAAGGCGCTCGCCAAAAAAACGTTGAAGTAGGCCATAACTAGAGCTGAATACAGAAGAATAGTGGTGCAACCAGTCCTTTATCTGAAGTGGCGACGGAAGTGGAGGAGTGGTTTTGTCAGAACGCAGAACCGATGTCCAATCCTTCTTATTAGTCGGGAAATCCAAACCCTTAACGCGCGTTGACCTAAGGGACTTTTTGAAATTTCGCTTTGTTTTTTGCTTGAGATCAAAGACAGTCGGATCAGGGTCGCACAGGGCGACCACAGGCATTCCAAATTTGGTACCAGGTCCGCGCACGGCTTTTAACTTTTTTGATCTCCGGGTCGATTTTCCATAAAGATTTCCTTGTACCTATCTTGACACGCTCAAGAGGGACAGCCATTTCTTCAGCTCCTTTTAGACACCATACAATCTGATTGTAATAAGAGTTGATGTCGAAACGGGCTGACTGATGGGGTATCAGGGTCTGGAGCAAATGGAAGGGTATTGTGATCGTGGACAGAAGCGTAGTTAGGTACTGTGAAAATATCACTTTGTTACACCTGTCCTAGTTGCGCTTTTCACACCATTTAGGGGGAGTGTTGTTCTGTTGGAGAGCAACGACTTTTGATCTGAAGCTGCACGAAATGCACAAGTGGTCATCGTCAATATTTTCGGTATCCACATAGACAAGGCCATAAACTGGATTATCTGACGAGGTGATTATGTGGTCAATGTTTGACGTTGCATTGCCTACGATTGTGGATATAGGTGTAGTCGAGGTCTTTTTGGCGCTATTTGGTATCCATCAGGTAGGCTATAGAGTAAAAGCGTTGATCTAGGGGAAGTTTCCAGAATATCGCAGTTCAGATCACCGGCCAAGATCCATGGAGTTTGTTGATTTGAGATGCTTTTAAGAATCGTCAGGGGTTTTCTGCAAGCATTGGCAAAGGCATTCAAGGATTGGGAGTTGCGTCGATTGCATGGAAGATATACATTAATGAGGGCGACACGATCAGTCTTGACAGCAAGAATGTTCTTGTCCGAATAGATTAGAGGGGCAGAAGCAGAGATATCGCAGCTAACAAACGTGGCTAATCCTCCAGAAGGTCTACCCTTGGTTTTGCGTGCATCCTGAAGGAAAGTGAAGTGATTTTGCGATCGTTGGAGAAAACGTACGTTCGTGTTGGTCAATAGGTGCTCTTGTAGGAATATTATATCAATTTCGCCAACAGGTCGTTTATTATCAGATCCTTGTCCTTAGTGCCATTGATGTTGAGAGAAGCTAGCCTGATAAGGGTCGAATCCATTTACGATAAAGATTTCTCGGCTGCTTTCCGTAAGATGGGGCACTTCATGCTGAAGGAGACGTGGTTGCCCTGGCAGTTGGCGCACATCGGACTGTTTGAGCAGGGATCCGATTTAGAGTGTATATGGTTTCCAGAACAATGAGCACACCTCAAGATGTTGATGTTGATGTCGAGTTTGCACTTATCCTGTCTGTGACCAAGAGATTGGCATTTATTACATCGCGGGGGAATACGGCGATACTCCACAATACGGAAAAATTCATAGCCAATCCGAACTCCGTTTACAAGGGCTTTCTCCACTATTGGGTATACTGTGAGTATACCCAATGTTTGACACAGTCTATCCAAAAATCAAGATTTGTGGTAGACTGGGTTAGAGTACGCCAAACTTCTGGGCACACTGAAAACATTTTAATCTAACAATAATATAATATCTATGTATTAGCAACGGATATTCTATCAGCCCAAACTGACTGCGAATCATATTTGACAGTGCAAAACGGATAAGTCAGCTACATTTAAAATGTAGCTGTAAATGTAGCTGACTTATCAGTTTTGCCCTGTCAGATATAACATATTAGCCAATTTGATGCAAGGCCATTAAGCCTCTACAATTTTTTTCTTTTTTTCCTCATCTTTTCCTTAATGAAGGGTGGCAGGGGTAGGGGCAAAGATGCTAAAGAATTGACTCTATCCCAGCAGTACTGTAGGGCAGAGTCGTTACTAGCCAAAATGTTTGGGGGGGGGGGGAGTTTGTTTTCAATAACAAAAATGACATTTTTGAAAAAAAAATCGACTAATTTTCAGAAAAATCCGCTGATTTTCAGAAAAACAGACTATTTTGACGGACTGTTTTCATGAAAAAAATCAACTGTTTTGATGAAAAATCGCGGCGCTTCGCGTAGGCTCGGTTATTTTTTAACGATTGGCCGACAGCTTTGGGCCCCCCTCCCCCCGTCATGACGCCCCTGCTGTAGGGTATGAAACCAGTTACCAGCCCCCAGAGTAATCCTTGAACTTTTAGCTCTAATAATAGCCTACTTATGATTTCTAAGTATAGCCTACATCATGCTTAGGGTATCATTTCAAAGCTTGGTTTATGCTCTCCAAAATCTGCTATAAAGCTAAAAACAGCAAGCTAAGGTGTTGTCTCTGTTGCTTTGACACAAAACACACATTTAGTAAACGAGCAAGTTTACCGAGACCCCTAAAGGAGGGGGGTCACTGGCCTTTAAATTACACAACCACGAACTTTGCTGGAAGAATGTAAAATTAGATTTCCATGCAGTCTTGACAGTCAGGAATATCAGGAATATCCAATATATCTGAGTTATTTGTCTTTTTTTATTTTGAACCTGCTCAAAAGGGATTTTCTGGTTACCCTACTGACTAATTACTGGTAACTCACTGGTACACAGCTACTCCAACCCACATTATTGGTACAGCAAGGAATTCGAGCTCAGGAGAAATTGAGGTCATTTTGTACAAATTTTTCTTTTTTTTAATTACAAATATAGATGAAGATTTATTCTTATTGCATGTAAACCAGTGTGTACTGGAGCCTATACTATTTCCCTTGGTCTCTATTTTTGTATGCACCACAACCTGTCTAAACTCGTTAAACCTGTTGAATGATGTGTGTTTAAAATCACATCCACTGATAAATCCTTCTTAATTCAGAAATTTTGGCACTGTTGTAACGTAAATGAAGTCACAGCATCACGCGCTGTTACAGTACAAGAGAGTCAAGGTCAATGCCTGAAAGCCAAAAAGACAAAGATCTTCTCTGTTTAAAACACTAAATGGTTTTCTTATACTGAATTCATATTTGTTTCCAACAATTGAGTAATTTGCTTTCATATTTTTCCAGTTACCTACAATTAAACAGTGATGGCATGATAGAAACAAAATTCGTGTGAAGAGCTGTTTAGGTAGTAAAGTCACCAGACAATGTGTGAGTCCACTCAGAATTTCAAGTACTGGCAATTCAGATTGTTATCCCAGAAGAAAGCCTAGAATGAAGAAAAAGAACCTGGCTTTCTTTTGAGATACGGTGCCGTTTAACTTTTTCTGAAGTTTCTGTGGTGAGCTAAAGACAACCAAAGCTTGGCAATGGAGTCAGCAAGTTAAATTATAACTGAAATAGTATAGGTTCCAGTAAGCTTCAAACAAGTATTTTTATCATGTTTTTTTAGTTCTTTTATAGGCCAGATAGATCTTTGTAAAAGAAAGACTTTTCTTGAAATTTAGTCTGAGGTTGGATATCCCAACAGTCGTTTTTTTTCTAGAAATTGGTAGATTTTTCATCAAAATCATTGTTTTTTCTGAAAATCAGCGGATGGTTTCTGAAAAATAGTGGATTCTTTTCAAAAATGTCATTTTTGTTTTTGAAAAAGTTGTTTTTTATGCAGAAAAAGTCGGTAAAAATTACCAGACAGTCAGTAAATGCCTCGTCTCCCCTCCAAACATTTTGGCTAGTAACGGCTCTGCCCAGCAGAGATTATAATTTGACAAAACCAGGAACTAACTGATAACCAGTGAGTTTTTCTTGGTCAGAAAGAGGAAATAACTGCTGAGAATCTGTCACAACTTACATATATAATCCAGAATACTACAATATTGAAAAAAATCAACAATTTCAATGCAATTGACAATGGTTGGTTTGTGACACATTTAGAAGGTGGTAATTAAGACTATCAACCAGAAATAAGGGGGTTGTTTTACTCTGTTGGGTTGGTTACTGGATTGGTACCCTATGCCTAGCCAAGCATGCCCCTCTTGTAATTCTTGCCTTTTTTGGCCTAGGCTACCTTTCAAATTAGGGTCTTGTAACCCTATCAAATACTTCTCCAGCACAATACGAGAAACAGTAGAACCACTTGTTTCAAAAGGGTGTCCAAGGCAGTCCCCGGCTAGACTACCAAGCATGGAGCCTCGTATCCTCGAGAAAAGAAATCCACGGCCGACCATATCACACGTGGAGCGTCAAGTTTGAACTGCCGGCTTGCTTTTCTAGAGGAAAAGAAAATTCCCCTTTGCTGTTAGGAAGCGGAATTAATACCGGTCAATTTCTAAATATAAATAAATTTATTTGACCGTACTTCAATAGCTTCTTGTCTGCGTTATAATTGATTGCTTTTGATTTTTATGCTTTTGTACTTTTGTATCTTTATTTTCGTTTTTTAAATACTCGGCAGCAACTTCACGTGTCTTTTTAAAAACTGACAACACAACAAAACGTCTTTAGGACTAGATTTGAAGGGAATATTTGATACTTTCACATGGAATTCTTCCAACCTGTTCCTCAAGGAGCGATGTCTACTGATGAGAGACCAGGAACCAACGACGACGGCCTACCGGAGTTTAATACTTTAGATGAACCCATTAGGACAACAGTGGCAAGTTCCAAACTTCTTACAGGAAAATTCAGCATAAAATTTAGCCTCTTTGCTGAATTTTTCAATGAATTTTATGCTGAGTTAATGCTGCATTAACTGAGCAAAAATTTAAGTCCGAAAGCAAAATGCTGCATAAAATCTAGAATTAATTCAGCATTTTCGTTAGTTTTGGAGCTTTCGGACACATTCTCCGTTCTGTGATCTACAAAAATACAACCCCTCTTCAGACGGCTTCAAACCAAAGAAAAGGCACAGAATTTGAATGTTTTTGGACCTATATCTGTTGAAAAAGTAACAGTTTGTCTCTGGTGACTCTGGTACCTGACCTCGTTTTTACTCTACCTCGATTTTTGCGGCGAAAATGTTAAAAAGGAAATGTACATGCTGTCCCGACAGTCAAGAGGCAAAATATGACTTTCTGACCAGTCATGTGTCCAGTAATATTCAAATTTTGTGCCTTTTCTTTGTTTTGAAGCTGCTTTGAAAAGAATTTTCTAGCTATTGACTTTGCTAACTATACCTTCTTATGGCACTTGCAGCTTCGCTCAAGTGCCATATACAATCACTTTTCGGATGGTCGGTCGGTATACTACTTGTTCAGTTAGGGCACTTCCAGAAGTGCTAGGACCATGAAACTTGGCAGGCATATCAAAGACGTGACCAAACTAACTTGGAAATAGTTATTTGCCCAATCCGATCAGCATGGGAGGGGGGAGATGGCGGAATCAGGAATTTAGGGGCATGCATAACTTTTCAACAGGTGATCAGATCTTAATGAAACTTGATATCTGGAAAGAAGTCACGTCTCAGATGTCCCATTTCAGATCCGGACCAAAAACGATGAATGGGGGGGAGATGGAGGGGGGTTCCAGAATTCCAGTGTCTGGAGTTAAGTTACTTCCAGGTGGGCTAGGACAATGAAACTTGGCAGGCAAATCAGGGACCCAACCAGATTAATCTGGAATCTTGAAGTATGTACAACTTCCCAACAGGTGATCGGATCATAATGAAACTTGATATGTAGAAAGACCACATGTCTCAGATGTCCCATTTCAAGTCTGGACCGGATCCAGTGAATTTATGGGGCGGGGGATTAGAGGGGGGAACCAGAAACCTTGTGATACGTTTGGAGTGGAGCGATCGGTTCGAAACTTGATGGGAAGAACAAGCACAAGCCCTATGTACATCAGTGACAGTAACGGACTGGATTCGGGCATGGTGGAGGAGTTAAAGGGGGTGTATCCCAAATTCCGGTGATCGCAATTTAAGGTACTTCCAGACGTGCTAGGACGATGAAACTTGACTTGAAAGTTAGAGACTTGACATGATTGGCTTAGAGATAGTCAGTTCCCTGGTCCAACCATCGTGGTGGGGACTGGAGGGAGGGGAAATCCTGAATCTTGAGGCATGTATAACTTTTGAACGGATGATTGGATCCCAATGAAACTTGATATTTGGAAAGATCTTGTGTCTCAAATGTCCTATCTAAAGCCGGCATGGAAACCGATGAATGTTCCGTGGGGAGAACCGGAAATCTTGTGACGTTTAGATTGGAGCGATTGGGATGAAACTTGGTTGGAAGAAAAGTACAAGCCCTAGATACATCAGTGACAGAACCGGACCGGGTTCTGGCACTGTGGGGGGGGGGGGGGGAGGTTGGAGGGGGGTCCGGAATTCCGGTTCTCGCGAATTAAGGTACCTCTAGATTTGCCAGGACAATGAAACTTGGCTTGGAAATAAGACATTTGACAAGATTGACATGCAAATTTTCAGTTCCCAGGTCTGACCATCTCTTAAAGCACTAGGCTAATTCTAACTGCAAAGTACAAAAAATACTTTTAAGCAAAATATAGATCTTCCTGATTTCTATGATCATTTCTGCCTCAAAGGTTTTGCTTGGAACTGAATTCCTTAAAGCACAAATAATACTTTTGAGAGAATACACATTTCCGTGATTCCGATGAGCTCATCATCATTTTTGCTTCAAGAGTTTTGATTTAAGATGAACTCCGGGTGCCCTTAAAGTGCGCATCATCACATCCAAATGCACTACCAAACAATACATTCTCCTGATTTCCAAGGGTCTGACCCATGATCATTCTTATCTCAAGGTTATGCTTACACATGATCATAACAAACCCACGAATTGACGAATTCCTACTTTCATCTTCTGTGACCCAGCCTTGCAAGTGCCATATGAGCTTCCAGCTCTTTTTCATCATTTTGTAGTCATTCGAGGTAAGTTCAGAATGAAGGGATCTTGTTTGAAAAGAAAAATATGTTTAACAAGAAATAATGAAGCAATATTTATTTATCCAATATACCATTCAGTTAGCTTCAATCTAGTATGTTTGTCATATTTATTGGTTCCTTTTTAAGCCAGATAGATTATTCTGAAGGAAAGACTTCTCTGGAAATTTGAAATCTTGTCTAAATACCCTCCTGTACGCTTAGACTGAAGTACGCTATCAAAGTTAAACAGTCTACATAAGTCAAATTGAATGGTGAAATACTAATCAGCTGGGCACCGGATCTTGTTAACCCTCCTGTAAGAGACTTTCCCCTAAGGGCCTAGAGCAACCATGAAACTTGTTGCTGGGAAATCAGCGGCGTTTGTATCTAATTTTTTTTTTGGTAGCTACTGACAAGAGCTCTGATAAACACTTTCCTCATTATACTGACAAAAGCTCATTAGGTAAATCAGGAAACATCTGGTTTGGAAATTGGCAGCGTTTTTGTGCAGATTCGATTTTCAGCGCAGGCAAGAGCTGTGCCAAACACTTTCCTCATTCTGTTTCTTAGACCAACAAAAGCTCTGTTGGTAATAAACTTCTCGTTTCGGAGACCGTACATTTTTGCAGGTGCGGAGAGGATACCGACAGAAGCCTTGTCAAGAATTCAAGCCAATGATCTGATCTGGGTCTTGTTTTCTGTTGTTTTTTCATTTTTTATACAGTGACAGGGAAAAGTCTTGTTGGTAAAATGGGAACTTTTACCGACCACACAGGCAAACCTGTTTCCTTGTTCGTTTCTTGAGTGATCTCTGTTCCGAGCCACAAACTGCCCTTTTGGATTGATCTGGCTGTACATGGTACAATCAATCCGGGAAATGGCCCACTTTATTTGGTTACTTATGAATTTCATATTCCCATCCCCAGGGGCGTCGCAAGTGCATTTTCGGTGGGGGGGTGCAGAGCCAAAATTTTACCGAATCTTTCAAAAATGTTACCGAATCCTAGAACTAGGAATTCGAGCTTTAAATTATGTGAGAGAAATGATTCCGTATGAAGAGTAACAATAAAAGGCAGCATGAACGACGATAAGCCAGGTATTAGGAGGTGTTTTGGCGAAGCGCACATGGACTGATGGACAACGTATTGGCGGGTACGACTGCAGTAACAGCTACTACCTATTATAGTCAATAGAAAATCACATCGAGCGCCGCAGGCGAAAATTTTCGAAATCCATTATTTTTTTTTGAAGGCTAAAATTTAACTGCTTCTCTTACACATTCTATCATTTACCGCTGATTAAATACCGAGACTCTATGAAGTTCCACAAACCGGATGGAGCGACGTTCCGGCAGCAGCAGCAACTGTAGTCTAGTCAATATACTACCTGTAATCACATAAAGTGAGCGCCGCAGGCGAAATTTTTTTTTGCTTTTTTCTGCCAAATTTAATTTCTATCCAAATTCTAGCCTTTTAATGTTTCGAAATCTCAATCCTAAAACTGGCTTAAAACCCCCGTCAAATGACGCGCCCTTCCACAAAATAGAGAATATTACGAAACGTGCTGCAGGCGGAATTTTCGAAATATTCATGATTAGATATTCTTTTTAAGATCCAAAATAAAAGTAAGGACTATCGATGATATCATAGAACATCCCTTTTGTCTGCGACCAGTGCTTCACTCGACCTCTTCTGAGTTTCGAGGTTCGTGGTAACTTCCGAATCTTGGCAATTATAACGAATAAGTCTCCAAATCCCAGTTATTATACCGAATAAGTTTAGGCCGAGAGCATGTTCGGGATTCTGTATAACTACCGTATCCCGGTTATTATACCGGATTGTTTTGGCATCGAAAGACTACCGAACATTTTATAAGTAGTGAACTGACAGACAAAAATGCTCCTCAATATTCATATTCTACAATATTCGTATTCGGTATACTTTCGTCGAAATTGGAACAAAGTCAGGATTCGTGGTTAACTTCCCAATCCTGGAAATTATACTGAATAAATTACCGAATCCCAATCGTGATACCAAATAATTTCGAACCAATAGCTTATTTGGGATTCTGTGTAACAACAGAATCTCCATAAGTATACCGAATAGTTCCGGCATCGAAAAATTACCAAATAATTTCAGTAAATTCTCTTACCAAATTCGTGATAACTACCGGATACTGGCAATTATACTGAATCCGATCATTATACCGAAGAGTTTCGGTATAACTACCGAATCCCCATAAATATAACGAACAGTTCTGCTATCGAAAAAATACCAAACAATACTACAATACGAACAATAACTACCGAATACTGGCAATTATACCGAATCCCGATCATTATTCCGAAGAGATTTGTACTCATAGCCTATTTAGGATTCTGTATAACTACCGAATCCCCGTAAATATAACGAACAGTTCTGCTATCGAGAAAATACCGAACAATTTAGTAAAATTTTGGGCCTTCGGCCCAAAATTTTACCGAATCTCAAAAAGGTGGGGGGGTGCTGCACCCCCCGCACCCCCCCCTTGCGACGCCCCTGCCCATCCCATCAGTGTTACCCTCACTTCCCGCTGAGGTTGGATCAGGCCAGGATCTCCGAATAACACAACTAGGTCACATGACTTCAGATCACCAAGTTTCATCTCAATCGCTCAGTCAATTTGGTGTTTCAGAAAATGTCTGCGACCCAGCTCTAATCCCCACACACAGCTCCCATTATGTCAAGAAGAGGTTCTGATGCACAAATGACACATATTTGGGATCTGCGCTTCCCACCTACGAAGTGTCACTCGAATTGGAGCGTTTCCAAATAAATGTTGGTGGGTCTACTGGCAGGGGTGTCACCAGCCTTTTACCTTGGGGTGGGGGGGGGGGGGGAGGTGGACGTCCAGTTTATACCAACAGACTCAAAAATTACCAGCACAAAACAGAACTGGTGGAAAACTAACTACAATGCATCAGTTGAGATTATTCCTTTAATGTAAATTTGTATATTCAAATTCAGCTCTTTATATCAGCTTTCGCTAAAAAGGGAAGCTTACAACGATTTTACCAGAACAATTTAAACTAAGTGCCGCAGGTGATATTTTGAGATCCGTGTTTTTTTCCGGGAAACCTTAGCTATACCTACCAACAGCTTCTAGCTTTTAACATGTTTCAGACCACCAAGAATTTCAATCCTAATAACGCCAACTAAATTAAACATAGTTCTTCCAGATAGAGAATACTAGGAAATGCGCAGCAGTAACCCAAGCGAACAACAAAAACAGCAGTCGTGTCCAAAATTAAATAACAACACCAGCTTCAACTTCAAGCAGTTTTCAGGGAAGAAGTTTACAAAATCAGCGATTTAAGAAAGAATCTTTAATTGTTTTCCACAAGTTCATTAGCTTTAGCGGCTTGAGCCTGGAGAGGACCCTTGTCAAGAAGGGCCGAAGTATAGCTCTAATAAAATGTAGCTGACCTATCCCTTTTACATTGTCAAATATGACGCCCCTGCCTAGTCAGGTACCCCCTGCCCCACCACCACCCCCCACGGACGTCAGATTTAGTTCCGAGACCTCCTTGCAACACCGTTCTCGGGTGCAGATTAATAGAACATCTTTATGAACTGGTAATCTATGGATTCTGCTCCGAGACGACCCTGAACCAGCTTAAAACAGTCCAGAATACGGCCCTCAGGATCGCATTTGGGCTACGAAGATCAACCAAAACACAAAACAATATCAGGTTGGCGGGACCTTGTGCTGACCAGATAAATAACGAAGATTAAAGGGACCCCCCCCCCCCACATATTACATAGCTGGCTTAGACATGAACAGCCCTCCCCCAGCCTCCCCATAGTGATCAGGCGGCTCCAAGCATATCACCAGATCCCGCCGGACGATGTCAGGTCCAAAATCAGCGGTCCTCCACCCTGGACCCTCAGAAAGCCTCCAGTACACCTTTGTTTTGCCGATACCAGAAAGACTGATCTCTTTCTCCGGATCGCCAAAGTGAGGTTCGCCCAGTTACGGCATACCATTCCCAAAACCACTTCCCTATCTTCGTGGACGGATCTCAAACAGAATCAAATACTGGGTGCAGTGCATTCCTTGAAGAACTGAAAATCATAGCACTGGGAAATCTCTCCCCCCACCTCTGCATTATGTCAGCGGAAATCAGAGTAAAAAATCTGGACCTTGAGACCCTGTTACGACTCCCCACCATCCCTCCGAGGCAGTGATCTACTTGAGACTCGGATCCCAGCCCTCCTGTTGTTAGCTACCTTTATAGGCTAGTGAAGATATTCACTTCTACATCACAGTCCATCTGACCAACGAAGTCTTCAGCAAGGGTTGCCCCCTTTCTGCAGTATATGCCCTACCACATGGGGATACAGAGAAGTAGCCGACAAAGCGGCTATGGAGGCGACTTTAGCCCGGCAGCTAGGCAACCACCCAACATCCCTCCGAGGCGTTTCGCCCACAGCGTTTTGAAGTCCAAGCATCATCCAGAGTTTCTCATTCCGAGGGAAAACGGAAAGCAGAGCCTTCCACCGGATACGCGCAGGTGCAACAGGGCTCAACAACTCAGCCTTCGCCTTCAATACCCCCACGGTCGATGGCCATCCTCTGGCCTCCCCCCCCCCCCCCCCTCCTCTGCAGATTCTGTAAAACCTTGAACGAAAAATATTCCTTCAGCCCAAGCTGACTACGAATCATATTTGACGGAGCAAAACGGATAAGTCAGCTACATTTGATTAGAGCTATATTTCGGCAAGGGTCCTCTTCAGGCTCAAGCCGCTGAAGCTGGAAAATGAACAAAACACCGGACCGTGTACTCTTCCAGTTTGCTCAGCATCAAATATATCTGAACAGACCAAGGTCCAACAATGGCACCAAGGCCAAATGGACAACCAAATCAAAGCAGGGCTCTGATCCAGGAGCCGGCCATCGATATGCTACTTCTTGCAGAAAGAGAAAGGAAGCAACGCGACGAGAAACGTTTCAACTTTGTTGTTGTAGGGCTGCCAGAAAATGATGGCTGTACGGATGCCGAAAAGGTCGTTAAGCTTTGTGAAGACAACGACCTTGGAGCTCGCTTGACTGAAACCGAAATCCTGGAAGCCGTTCGTATCGGTAAAGCTCCCCTTGGAGGAAAACCGAAACTACTGCTGATCAAACTAAAACGCAACAGCCCAGATAGCCTTAAAAAGCGCCAACAAATAGTGAAGGGAGCTCCAGCACTCAGGACATCCAGCGATGATGAAACACGAAAAAACATATACATTAACCCTGATTTGACACGCATGCAAATTCAGAAACGAGCGGAATTCAGAAGAAACAAAAACGAAAGAGCAGCACAGTCTTCTGGTGGGAGCCATGGCTCCCAAACTACGTAATGCGAATGTGAGACAATAGCCGAACAACCAAAAGAGATAAACTTCCTAATTTTTAACGCACACAGCATGGTTGAAAAGTTCGGCGAGCTTCAAGCATTCCTCTACGAAAACTCTCAATACGATGTAATCTGCATTTCTGAAACTTGGTTACATGAAAAAATACTATCAACTAGATTTGGAATACCAGAATATGAAGTTTTTAGGAAGGATAATACGGCAAAACCACGGGGAAGTGGTGTGGCGATACTCTCAAGGGAAAACTTACACATTTACGAGCACAGTAGTTTCTCTAATAACACAATAGACGCCATAACCTGTGTTATGCCATCTTCTAACGATGGTTCTCGTCTGACAATTGTAGCCGTGTACCGGTCAACAGCAACTTATAAGAAGCCTAGAGAAGGACTAACAGCGGATCGTGAATTTTCTGCCTACCTGGAGAAGATCTGCAACAAATTTAAATCCGTAGTGATATGCGGAGACCTAAACACACCTGAAATGGATTGGGAAAAACATTCTTTCAGGATGAGAAGCCAGAACTCAAAAGATCAACTAATACACTATCTTGACCTTGTCAGCGAGTTGAACCTAGCGCAGAGTGTCCTTGAGCCTACGCGTCAAAGCAACACCTTGGAAATTGTATTCAACACCCCCACGGTGGACCTTCTCGCTACAAAAACAGTCGTTAGCCCCGTTTCAAGCGACCACGAACATGCTGTCCATTGCCAAGTCCGTGCTGATCAGCTCAGAATTCGTACGAAGGATGATGAACCCGCTTCTAAATTAAACTTCAATAAAACAGACATAACAAAACTCAAAATAATACTGCAGCATACCGACTGGGACAACCTGGTGTACAACCTACCAATTGCCGAAGCCTGGGAAGTTTTCTATGGCATACTTCATCGAGCCGTCACTGAAACCACACCATTCAGGAACAACAAACACATTGGCAAAAGGATGTACATTCCCAAGAACATAAGAAAGCTCATCAGGGACCGGAAGAAGTCATACAGGGATTACAAAGCATCTGGAAGCATAAGTAGACTCGCCAAGCTTCAGAAACTCAGCTCAAAATGTAGAAAAGCAATCAGAAACTACAACAAGGATTGCGAACGGGAAGAATTCCAGAAAATTAGAACAAAAAGCGATTTTTACAATCTGTGTAAACGCAAGCTGGGTGAGCAACAGAAACTACCAACACTAATAGATCGAAGTGATGTGGTCCATAGCACTAGCCTAGACAAGGCGAATGCTCTTGTAGAATTCTTCGCCAGTACGTTCACTGTTGACGATGGCTATTTACCTCAACTCCCAGACTCACACCCAGGAAGCGAGCTCCACAGCATTGGCTTCACGCCAGGAAGTGTTCTAGGAGCAATGAAGGGCATGAAAGCGTCAAAAGCACTCAATCCTGATGGCATCCCGTCCTTTATCCTGAAAGAACTGCGAGACGAGCTATGTGAACCTCTGGCAATACTTTTCCAAATCTCATTCGAGCAATGCAAGTTTCCTTCTTCCTGGAAGCTATCCCATGTAACATCTATTTTCAAAGGAAAAGGGAAACGGAGTGACCCGGAGAATTATCGCCCGATCAGCCTTACTTCACCATTTCTGAAAATCATGGAAAGGGTCATAGTGGAAAAGTTAAACTCGCACCTCGAATTGAACAATCTCATCTCAGATCGTCAACATGGCTTCCGTAAAAATCGTTCTACTGTTTCCCAACTAGTAGTGATACACGACTACATCCAATCTGCCCTGGATCGTGGGATTCCAATAGACATTATCCTAATCGATCTACTTAAGGCCTTCGACCGAATATCCGTGCGAAAACTCATCCACTGCCTAGAGGTCTATGGAATCAAGGGGCAGCTGAAAAATTGGCTCTCAGCATACCTGAATGATAGAAAAATTGCAGTCAAGGTTGCAGACACACTATCCACATGGATAGATGCAACCAGTGGCGTCCCACAAGGTAGTGTTCTCGGCCCTGTCTTGTTCGTCATGTACATAGACATTTGCATAAATGCCATTTCCCAAACCGATTTCGGCCTGTTTGCAGACGATACAAAGCTCCTGGGAGAAGCTAGTGCATCATCACAAATCCAAAGCGACTTGGACGCCCTGACAGAGAAGCTCGAAGAATGGCAACTTTCACCAAATGTAGCAAAATGCTCTGTCATCCATCTTGGCCGCCAAAATCCGAAGAACTCGTACAAAATGAAAGGTATCGACCTGACGAAATCTACCTGCGAAAAGGACCTAGGTGTAATACTGAGCTCGGACCTCAAACCAGAAAAGCATATCGGCCTGGTTGTGCGTAAAGCATCAAATACTCTTTGGCTACTCATCCACTCCCTACGATACCTTGACATTCACTCAAAGATCTCAGCGTACACAACCTACGTCAGGCCACAGCTTGAGTACGCCACTGTCATCTGGTCGCCATATCTCAAAAAGGATATTGACAGAATAGAACGAGTCCAGAAACGCTTTGTAAAAGGACTTCAAGGATTCAGAAACCTTCCGTATGACGAAGCTCTAAGAAGGCTCACTCTCCATAAACTTGAGACAAGAAGAACGATCTTAGACTTAAAAACTCTCTTCAAGATAGTTCACGAGAATTTTGGGAACGTAAAAGACAAGCTTGTTCAAATAACTCCCCAAAGCAACACAAGATCGCATAGTCTGCAGTTGGAGCCTGTGAAGATGAAGATTGCAAGATCTAATTCTTACCATCATTCGTTCATACCCCGAGTCATCAGGATCTGGAACAAACTGCCATTTCCAGTCGAAAAGATGAAATCACTGGAATCCTTCTCCAATAGCCTAAACATAAACATACCATATCTCGAGACTTTCAACGTTGGACGACTTTAAATGGCAATCGTGCCGCAGTCGATCCGCTCCTCGCCCTGCCATATCATTTTTCTTTTAAAAAGTTGTCAGTTATGTAGAAGTTTTGTATTGAGAGGCGTGAGGAATAAATTATTATTATTATTATTATGTATAGAACCCAATTTGTGTCTCTGTTCAAGAAATTCCACGTTAATCTTTCAACTGTAGTCATAATGGAACACATCAATCCACAGTTTAAGCCTGAATCTTCAAGACAATCATCATCTTTTTGAGGACAATAGACCTACGTGAGTCAGTCGAAGCAAGCCAGGCGACATCGTCCAACTGTGAAGAGGCAAAGTTGACACCACTGATCCGATGCCGTACCGAAAAGAAGAAGAAGGGCAAGTTTCATTCGAATCCGAGGACTTTCTAGGGCCCATGAACCCGTTTGTTTTTGTGAAGCGTATCACAAAATTACCGTAATCTCCACCTTCCACTCACAGGTGTCGGATTTGGTTCCGACACAGAAGTAGCAATATAGGGCATCTGCTCCTATCAGCCATCAAGTTTCAGTAAGATCGGATTGCCCGTTCACGTCACCTAGACTTCGATCGAACGCATCCTCATACCTAGTTTCAACAAAATATCTCAACCCCTTTGAATCCCTTTCTTCCCGCCGCGAAAAACTATGCCGCAACCTTGCTCCTCCCTTCTCCAGCCCCCCTATGTACCGTTCATTCCTTCCCCCACCCTGTGTTCCTGTAAGATCTCGTCCCCCCTAAGAAGTGGCTGAAAAGGTTCCAAACTGACCCCGATCTACTGTAACACTATGCGCTACAACACTATGCGCTACAGTAGAAGCTTTGTGCCGAGCTTCGTAAAGCAGTACAATGATCTTTAGCAGTTATCTGCCTTGTTTTTTTTGTTTTTTTTTTTTCTTCTTTTAACTATCTTTTGACAACTTATTTTATCTCTATTTATGACTACAAACACATCGTATTTGGGCTCTGCCCACGAGAGATGTGTTTTGTTTTATTATTAAATAAATTGAAATTGAGTTATCATGGTTACATCCGGACAGACAAACTGTACGAAGTCATGGGTGGCCCCGTCACTCTCGTTTTGGCAGCGTTTTGGGATCCCCAAAAGCCGCTAAGTTTGCAAGCGAAAAGGCAGCCGCATACATCTTCAAGCAGTGTAGTAATCTGTTGCTATTGACTGCATAGTATGTTCTTGGTTCTATGTGGTAACTATTGGTGCCGGGGAGTGAATGGCAAATTCATTAAATTTTATTAATACCATCTTAATTGATATGTTACAATTTATTGTGACAACAGTTGTAAGATGAGTTCGCGAAGGAACGTGCGCTCCCCCTAAAGCATCTGCGATGACCCGTTGTATTGCACGAATGGTAGCGTGCCAAGAAGGGGAGGAGTTGGGAAAGGATTTGTTTGGGGGGTGTTTAACTTACAGACACAGGTTTTGATTTTATCTTCCACTTTTACCACCCCATCGACAACAGCTTCAGTCTAATGGGTGTGTTCATTCACTTCAGCATCTATATCAGCATAAACCTTCACCTTCAATTTACACTCCCCTTGATGATCTTTGTTCTGCCTGTCCATAATGCACTTGAAATTAAAACGCCTACACTCAGCACCTATTGCTTAAAGCACAATGGACACTTCTATGCTTTACTTTGTATTAAATGCTCCACAAATAAACATTTCCGACTTCCTTTAGACGGCGCTATGAAAATCGGCCGTTTTCTTGTTATCCCTTGTCTTTACCTCTCTGGCATTTCGGCGATCCAAATCTTAGGAGCTGGGATATCGTGGCAGGAAATTCAAAAACTCCCAGCAATGCTTGATAGAAAAGGATATATTTGAGATGTCACCAAAGTCAAGCCGTAGATGCAGTTTACCTGATTGTTCTAGTGTTTCATGAGAAGTTCCATGGCTTAAAGTGCCTATTAAAAGTTTGTCTTCGTGGAATAGTGTTGTGAAGCTTGATTAGCTTGCTTCATAAAATCTACCAGAATATGCAATAAGCTTATAAAAAATAACATAGCTACAAAAATCATTAAAAAACAAACAACCTATTCAAATCTGAATTATACAAGCTGATTTATGCATAAAATAAAGATCTACTAAGTATAATAAGAAACATCACTTTTATCTTTGTCCAAGCTAGTAAATTGAGCATGTACTGGCCCAAAAAATTACGCTTTTGAAATATCACAGAGAGGAAACTGTCGAAAAAGCTGCTGATGTAGGGAATTGCATTGTTCGTAGGTTGTTACAGAGTGGGATTGGGGTAGTTTGATGTGCCCATTGAACTTTAACAGATAATTCACCTGTATTGCACAGGCCTTTTCTAATACTTGTTGGGATTTTTTTTTTCTTTCTGTGGGGTCCAGGATACTGGGGAGTTCTTGGTCTTTGGGGGCTGTACCAAGAGAGGGTTTCTTGCCTAGACCTGGACAATGATATAGGAGATTTCAGGGGGGGGGGGAGGTTTAGATAGTTAGGTCTAGGAACTTTTTTTTTGCATTTATTAACTAACTCCATAGGCTAGATCCTATATATTAGTTGATTCTTATCCGTCCGTTATCTATCCTCCTCCTTCCTTGCTGCATTCTCCCTTCTTTAAATTAGTTATTAATTTAAAAGTAATTTCAAGTTAACTCTTAAGTTTAGGAGAGATTTTGCTCTAGTTCACAAGCATTAATTTTGAGACTTCATTGGCTGGTATAATTTATATTTTTGTTGTCAGATCTAGAGATATATAGGAATAGTATGATAAATATTCTTTGAGCCCAAGCTGAATAGTATAGATATATGGATATTGATATGTAAATATGGATAAACCAAACCTTTGGGTCTGATCAAGCCAGACATGACCCATTTGAGCCTGTTCTAATTTTTAGTTGTTTTGCAGATGAGAGATTTGAGGGCTGTCGGCCAAAAGTTCAAGTATGTGCTTGTTCCAAAAGAAAAGAGGACACTGCTTAAAGAATGTAAGTGAAACCCCAGAAGTAGAAGATGTCGAGAGATGATCAGACATACTATTTAGTAGAACATCTGTCTCTCTTATAGCAAATCATCCTTCTATGTCTGATCTATGTCCATGCGATGCTTAGAACACTGCCCACTGATGCTGTGGAAAACAATCATATGCAAAATCAGATTGTCTCGCTGGCAGTGCCTGCAGTTTACCCAGTTATATCTGTGCCAGCAGTTGAGATTTAGAATAACATGTTTTACCCAGCTTCTTGTTGACATCTCTCACCATGTCTTGTATTATTGTTATAGACAGCTTATACACACTGCAAAACTTTCCAAACAGCTTCCTCTACAATTTCTTTTGCTCGGAAAGTGTTATTTTTCTTGTCCCAGCCGAGCCCTTTAACTCGAGCTTCACTGAGTATTTAAAGATGGACACTTTTTCGAAGAGAACTCAGAAAGGAAAACTTATAATTCTTCTATACCTTCAAATCCTTGAGGGACACAGTTCAGATGGTCTGCATTCCACTTGTAAAAAACACTTTTGATGAAGAACCCTTTTGAACCCTGGCCATATGCGTCGAATTTTTTGTTATTGAAATATGTCCTAGCGAAAGGTGGACTATTATACCCTTACTTTAAAGTTTGCCTACTGTTGATGTTGGAATATGGGCTATAAATCCTAGTCCCAATTTCATTCGTAACCCACTTGATGAAGGTACAGAGGCCTGACGGAAAACCACATGGAAAGGAAATGTAAAATATATATACTATATACTGGCCCGGCTATATTCCGCATTAGCAATGCCGCACATACTAGCGCTGTCATCATTCTGGTAACCACTGACTATGAAAGATAGCATCCGTTCCACATTTGATAGGTATTGCAAATATCTTCTAGGACTACCTCCGTGGGCCCGTAATTCTAGATTGTCGTCAATAATGTCACCGATCCGTTTATTGCAGTAACTGAGCGAATTGCAGGTTTTATTCGTTCTCTTGACGCTAGCCATACTTTGTATAGGGCTATGTTGCCGCATGTGTAAATAAGAGTATCAAAATCTATGTGTTACGTGTTCTGTCTTCTTGTCTTCTTGTCTTTTTTTCTTCCTTTTCTTTCTTTTCTTTCATACTCCATTTGTGACTTCTGTCTTAATAATGGGAAATAAATTTCATTCATTCATATTATATACATAAAATGTAAAATATATACATTAAACTGAAGAACATCTTCCTTGGATAGATCCCTCTGGAATTCCATTGGTTCCTGTTCAGCGAAAAACGCATTAGAACGTTGCGATGGAAGTCTGTTGTATTTTTGACAGTTCGAAACTTCGAAGGAAATTAAAAACCTCGGACTTGGAATCATGGTTTCCACATTTCTACAGGTCAATGTGCAGTCTTACTTTTAAGAAAGGAGTAACTCAAACAGAAGCCTAGCTTAACAAAAACAGAAATACAAGGGTATCAAAACCTTCTCTATTATGTAATTTTCTTTCTGTTTTGCGTGTCTATTCGATTGTTTCATTTGTAATTTGTTAGTCTCCATTCCTTATCTTGCAGTGTGATGGATATTCGCCCTAAATTTATTGATTCTTATAGTTGTCTTCTTTTTCAGGGGACCTCTGGGGACCGTTTGTTCTATGCACTTTTATGGCCATGTAAGTAAAATAACTAAAATCACTCAGACTTACCTCTCGTAGCTTAAATCATCCCAGCACACTCTATTCAATCCACAGGGCGTTGGAACCGACTGTAAACGACGTGAGTGAAAGGGAAACTGTCCCTTAATGTTCAGTAACCCAGGTTTTTCTTCATCACTTGGAGCCAGGCTCCGCATTTCAGATTTTCCTTCCGGATTTCAGACAGACTTGTCGAGACGGATTTGGAAGGTCAAGTCCTGGGTGTTGGACATACCAGATTCCGGATATCTGGAAGGTGCCATAGAGGTAACTCGTTCGAGAGACGTAGTAAATATGCAGGGTGGTTCCGAAAATCACCACGATCTTTTTGTGGTGATGCCCACGATCGAATTCAGAATGCCCGCGATCGAAGTGTCCGCAGTTCAAAATACCCACGACTCAAAATGCCCGCAGTTATTGAGGTTGAAGACTACGAAATCGAAGTCGTCCAAAATGTAAACGGCCCAAAATGCCGACATTGTAGAGTGCTCACAGGGCAGGCTAAAATCGTCCTGGTTCAAATTGCCCACGGCTCAAACTGTCGACAGGGGAAGTCGAAATGTCCTGGAACAGCGGACAACGAAATTACAAGGGACAGGATTACCACGGAAAGATAGTGAAATGGTTTATTTTATTGTTTGGTGATCAAATCAGAATATATGCGTGAAAGTACGAATAAATGTCATATAAATAAAAATAAACAAGTAAATAAAATAGTTCCAACACAAACAGCGAAACTAGGCGATCCAAATCTTGCACCGTGAAGGTAAGTTCTTAATTAACAAGACCAAAGGTTTCGATGGAATCCCAAAAATGTAATATTTGATCCAGACTGTTGCGTCTTGTGGATAGGCCTATCCGGAAAATTTAATTCTTTTACTTTTACCTATTAACATGTACGATTGAAATTCAGAAACAGATTAATGCCAATGGCTAGTCACCTGAGAAAACCAAGTTCAGGTATGGATTCATCATGTGTGTTTACCCCTAAGGTCGTATGTACTTTGACGAAATTGATAGAAACTTCCTGCCTTACTTATGACAAATATCCGGTTTCGGCCGTATTCCGGATGTATTACTTGTCCGGCAATTACTAAAGCTCAAGACGAATTCAGCATATTTACTTACCCCTATATCGAATGTTTGAACCTTTGGTCTTTTTTTTCAATATTCGGCAGAGCATTACAGTGTTATAGTATAATTGAGATTATACAAGTTCAACATAGGATTATCGCCATTCTGATACTCGGTCTGCTCCTTTCGTTTCCCACTCATCACAATTTCCAGTTTACTACAGACCTCACACGTCAAACAGTTCAGTCGTGGGCATTCTGAACCGTGGGCAGTTTGAGTCGAGGGCATTTATTGTGGGCGTGCGCAGTGTGTGGCCTAGAGCCAGCAGTTGACCTGACTTTTAGAGCCAGCAGTTGGCCTTGGTTCGGTGTTAAGGTGTGTTTTTATCTTGCTCTCTGACTCACAAAAACATGGCGTCCCCATGGACTTCTTCAGCTAGATCCTTTATTTCTCTGTTAAACTGAATTGCTGAAAATTCAGAAAATCATTAGGTTCTTGCAGATGGCAAATTGGCATGGCCTTCAAGCTTAGAAATTTGCGTCTTTTTCTCTCCAAGTAGCTACTCCTGTCGTCCGCAAGTAGTCAGTAAAAGTGGAGGTAGCCACTCTCAGTGCAATATTTCTTTACCAGAGAATATTTCGGTGCTCGTTCCATGTATTACAGAAGCGCGGCCATAAGTCGTTTCAACAAACATAATCGTTGGATTTTGATGCGGCGTATGAAACTCCCGAAAATTTCGCGAAAATCGTGAGCGAACTATGACGCGACCCCGCTCCAGTGTAGGGCGATTCTGACTGTCTGGAAAGCTCCGATGGCTTATCCGCCACATGCTCTTACTTCTAAAGCTCGCTTCGATTTTCGAGCTTTCTAACACTCCGCTATTTTTTTAAAGTGACGTGGATAGAGTATTCACTCCGTACGTGGAAAGTGGATTCTGCAAGCCAGTGAGAAGTTTTAAAGGAGCAACGACTTTCCGTTTCTTCTTGCGCTCGGCTGATTCGGTGGGAACTCCTTAATTGCCCTTATTACAATTATAGACAGACATACTTTTAGCAGAAAGTGTAGCTTACGGACATATCGCGGGCGCTAGGGTATACGAGTTAACGGTATCGGCGCTGAAATTAGTCTAACATTGAACGGCCCATGTTTTCCATTTGCAAAGGAGAGGGTTGTCCTGCGGGGAATTACTCCGCTTTTTCGAAATGGCGGGTTATAAATAAATTACATACTTACTTAGAATAGTCAGACACTTCCACCAAACCTCCCTTGCAATTATAGGGTGCTGCAAGGGTCTCACTCAGATGCCGATAGCGTCAACGACGGAGGCCCAGAGTTCGCTGAAGTTTTCCTGATCATGTGCTTAGGAGCCATTGTAGTGACGTTAAATTCAACACTGCTTGGTGGAAAGATGTAAGTGTAAATCGCTATCCGTCACCAGGCAATATTTATCTCGACCGAGGCGCTAATATTATCTAGCAAAAAAGTACACTTTATTGTCGCACGCAATGTGAGTGGTTAGCCTATTTCCACAGCGCGTCGTCGTTCATTTCCAGAGAGAAAGTTGATCCCCCCACAAAGCTTTGACAATAGGGGTTAAATGGAGCTTGTTCGTTCTAGCGTAAGTTTAACCGTTCTTGGTGTTGTAGTCAAGTTGCTAAATTACCTCCTCTCAGTCATTGACGCTTATTGCCAGGACTAATATACAGGTGATTTTGAAATAATTCTTCTGTAAACAAACCTAGTGCCAAAGCAGTTTGGCACTAGCTCATCAACCTGGCCAAAATGTTTCGCGGTGAAATGTGGGTATTATCCTGTCCCAAGTGAATGTAGCATTGATTGGAACCATCAGATAGTGCACGCATGCATTACAAATAGATAAGCCGAAAGAACTACTATTTCGTTTGACAGCGGCGTGACCGTAATTCATTTTGCGGTTAAAGTTTAACTGAAAAGGCAGCTTATTTTTACATATGATGCTTGAATACACTGAAATGTTTTGACTTGTCTAAGTGATTTTGTATTTTCACCTGGGGCTCTAGTAAAACATTCAGAGTGTGCGCTGCTTGCACGACATCTCAGAATTCATCCAGACGTGGAAAATCTGAATATTCAACAGAGGCCTGCATTTCCAGGGTTAAAGATGCTAAGTTCTGACAAGTTACGTGTTTAGAAAGTAGGAAAATAATGTTCCGACTTTTTTTGTTGTTCGGCAGTGTCTTACATTTGTAGTTACATTTGTAATATTTCAAGCGTGGAGAGGCAAGTACACAGCGGTACCACAAATCTGAAAGAATAAGTTCATTCGATGAAAACGATCATCTATGCATGCGGACAAACGAAGTGACGCATTTTATTCTGGTTTTCGGGCCTATTTTAGAGGGACAGGAAGACCGGCGTGTAGGGGAACACGGCTGTAAACATTTGCCAATTGGTTTTGTAGGACGATGTCAAACCCGTTATGGAACTTGAGAGTGTTAAAAATAATGATCTTTTAGAAAGACAACCAAATTAGCTCGCTAGCAAGCCTTTGTCTAACAAACCTTACTTACTTACCTTACTTAAACTGTTGTTACTTAAACTTAATATTACTTAAACCATTGCTTCAAATAGCTTGCCGAGAATGCCGAAAACAATGCTTCACCTTCCAGATTGCCAACTATTTTATATCTTTGTCTCCGCGCATACACTGTAAAAAGTTAACTGCAGTATTTTCTACTGGGATTAATCTCATCTCCACTGAGATAAGATTAATCCGAATTAGAGATAAGATTTTCTTTTTAGAGACAAGATTAATCCCATTAATAAATACTGCAAGATTTTTTTTTACAGTGTATCTTGAGTCTGCAAGTCGCAACTGTCAATCATCACCCTTTATTTTATTCCTGTCTCACCCATTTGCATATTCATTTTTCTCTCAAATGTCAGGAAAACAAAATTCCACAGAAATGGAAATGTGGAATTCTTGCATGTATAAAATCCGCTCAAGTAGAGTGCATGAATGGATACTAACTGACAATGGGAACCTAAGCCGGCCTGACAGTGTAACCCTAAAAAGCCTTTAACAGCCGGTTCAGAGCAACAGAGAGTAATGCACGAACTTTGAAAAAGTGACACACAGTCAAATCGCAGCGACACTAGATTCGCTTGCGGACAGAACATCCCTACTGAAACTTGAACAGTCGCTAACGAGCGCTGGCCCTGATCCAGAGCAAAATGACTCTAGTCCGCCACTGCACACACGAACAGTTTGCTCAAGCTTCTCTCGCGAAGCGAGCTGGTTGGCGCTGCGACAGAGGCCCATTTTTGATGCATGGGATGGATAGGTCTTCGTATTACTCTCTAGAGTTATTTTGCTCTGAGCCGGTTATATGAACGGACAGCTATATGATCCTAGGAAGGTTTACTTTTGTAGGCCACCTAGTATCTTAGCCTTTTTACAGGAACAGCTTTACCTCGAATTCATGGCATACTGCGCCTTCAAAACAAGCATGCGTCATTACAAAAGAACTGTTTTCTTTACAAAATCCATGCTGATTTCACTCAACCTGTTGTAAACACGACATTGGACGGGCATAAAGCCAGGCCCGAATTTACTGGAAACTGCAGTTTACTGTTTATGATTAAGATGCATCTGTGTTGGAGGTTTTAAACACACACTTTATTTCCGCACTAGCTTAGTCATATAACGTAAATAACGTTACTCTCTGGCATTCAACACGGTACTATTCAGTCGTTCCACACCAGCTTCTCTCCTAAATGTGGATATCTACTGAAGCGCCCCGAGCGCTGCGGAGAGTCGCTGGTAAACCATGACAATGTGCTGTTCCAGTTTTGTGCGAAGGACATGACTTCATGTCGCATGTCTTGCTTGTGCTTTAAGACCAGTAAAGGTCAGAGTTGGACTTTTAGGACCTCCGGATGTTATCAGAAAAGAATTTTTCTTTACCAGGTTCGATCTAATGTTTTTAGTTTGTTTCCTCAAGTATTCAAGTATTTATTTACGTACTAAAATTGTATAACACTGGACAACTTGGTCTATTGGCCTAGAAGGAAGAGAATCTTGTGTATGCCTAGCTGAACTACAAATTAAAAATTAGAGGAATTTTTTTTTTTTCAAGCATACTTTAGGTATTACCACGCTTTCTTTGTTGCAGATCCTTTTTCCAGAGTGTATGTGTTCTGGGGTATTGCCTCTTACCCTGTGCCATAGCCTTGTCCATCTGTAGAATCGTCTTAATTGCAGAACAGACTACAGGATTGTTTCTACTGAGATTTATCGTAACTATGGGCGGATTCGGCTGGGCCGTGTATGGTAAGTTACCACCGTATCGTTTCCGTAATTTTGAACGGCACTACCTAGGTACTTCAGTGCAAGAAGTTTCATAACATCTGACACAAGTATGCGTAGTTTCAACAGATAACAGGTTTACACCATCTGTTATAGTTAACCGAAGGGGTTTCCTCGTCTATGGTTTTGGGTTCGTCCCTGAGAAACAGCTTGCTTCGGGGCTTCCACGGTCAACGTTTCGGCAACGTCAATCTCATACTCTTGATGACTAAGAGTTTGTTCCACCCTACTTACCGTAGTTACTGAGCATGACGTCACGAATTCTGGCTTTTTGCCATCAAGGCTGGTACGATTTTTCCATTTTCCAGCAGAATGTCATGCCACGACTAATCACGTTACAGAGATGCGTAGCTCTCACGCTTACTACGCTCTCGAGCATGGTAAGCAAATAGTTACTATTAGTTACTTTTTCGAGAAGGTTGGAACTGTCAGCTTAGTAACATTTTACGAGGTTGGAACGAAAATAGTAACTAATAGTTACTATTGTTAGAAGGGTGGAACACGCTTTAACTCTTCGTGACGATGAAGAATGGCCGTGTTCCCAATGAAGAGCCAGAAAGATGGCTATCCAGAAGATGGCTCTCCTCGACAAACTGGACTGAGCTGCTGAGACTCGAAGGCGCCAACGAGATGACCGAATTTCTTCTGGACTACCTTCTAGCTGGATTTCACCAGTGCTTCCCTGAAAAACAGAAGAAGGTTAAAGCTCTGGATAAACCGTGGATGACGGATGAAATGAGAAGAATAATTAACAAGCGCGACAAGTTGTTTGACGAAGGATACCAGAACGACGCAACAAAGCTGCGAAATGCAGTTGTAAACAAATGGCGAACCGCCCGCCGACAGTATGGAGCCAAAGTAGTCGAGCAACTTCCAAAGACAAATCCCAAGAAATTCCACACTACAGTCAAGAAACTAACTTGGTCGTCAATGTCACAACTCTGAAATACTTAATCAATAGGGTAAACCCTTGTCTCCAGACCCTCCTACTTCGCCGAAATCTGCTCTAGTCATCCACCTCTCCAGCACTTACCTGAATTCGACGGAACGCTGAACGAAATTCCAATAATCACTCCCCTAGAGGTCGAGAAAAAGATCCGCAAGATGAACCAGAATAAGGCATCCTGTCCCTTCGAGGTCCCCACCAAAATCAATGCCCAATGTTCGACAGAGCTGTCTATACCCCTCGCTGCCGTTACATCGTCCCTACCCCGAAGGTGCCAAACCCGACTCAAGTAAAAGACCTACGCCCTATCTCGAAGACTTCCAACTTCTCGAAAATCTATGAAGACTTGGCTGGCTCTATGACGACATCAAGGAATTGATGGACCCAAGGCAATTTGGATTCCGTCCTAAACACAGTACGATTCATTATCTTGTCATCATGATGGAAGAAATCCTGAGACACCTTGAAAATCCTGGCTCTTACTTCGATGTTCTCATTGCCGACATCTTCAAGGCCTTGGATCTCTTAAACCATTACATAGTCGTCTCTGGAGCAGCTGAAATGAAAGCGCGACAGTTCCTTGTCAGACAGATGGCCAGCTTTCTGGGCGGTAGGAAACAATGTGTCGAGCTAAAAAATAAGCATGTCTAAATTTCTCTCCATCACCTGCGGAGCACCCCAGGGTACCAAACTTGGGCCCTTGGCTTTTCTCATAGCTGTGAACAAGCTGGCTATCCAACTGAAGCAGAGGCTGAAATTTGCAGATGATCTGACGCTACCCACCTTTCGACTGATCTCGTCCAACTCGCAAGAGCTAAAACATACCCTCGAGGAGCTGCGGCGCGACGCAAGTGAGGCTAAACTTCAGATCAGTGTCGTCCTCCGTGTCAACTTCACAAACCACGATCCTGAACCAATTGAATCTGAGGCAGACCTTAAAGCAGTTGAAACCACCAAAGTTCTTGGGATCGTAATCGACAACAACCTTGGCTGGGAATCCCAAACCTCTAAACTGGTCCAAAAGGGAGCCAGTCTCCTCAAGCAATTTGCTCAGCTAAGACGATTTGAGCTGTCCCACAACACTCTCACTATCTTTTACAAAACATACATTCGTCCTCCCCTTGAATATGGATGCCAGGTTTGGCACGCCGGACTAACAAAGCCCAGGATTCGAAAATTGAGCGCACTCAGAAGCGTGTATGTCGGATCATCCTCGGGCACGAGTACATCTCATACGAGGCGAGTCTGGCGTCACTAGGCCTGGCTACCTTATCAAACAGACGTCATGAACTTCTCATGGATTTTGGGAGGTCCTGTCTGTCGTCGGAGCTCTTTCGCAACGTTCTGCCAGATTTCCAGCCAGCAGCTGAAAATAAACGCCCCACTCGAGGATCAAATTCAGAAAGCAAAAGTTAAAGCTCCCTCCTGCAAATTGCAGTGTTCGGTATGACCGTTCATTCGTCCCGTACTGTTGCAAAAATTTTAACAGTGACTTGACTTAAATTGTGACCCAAGTGTTTGTATCTTTGACGTGCCAGTGCTATTCGTTTTTGGATAATCATGGCTAATTAATAAACTTGATTTGATTTGATTTGAAATGTCACGACAACAAACGTTGTTGGTTAGCACAGGATTTTAATCAGTTTCAAGGGTTCGTTTTGGTGACATTTCTTTCTTCCCGAGGTTCACTGGCGTGTTTCGGACTTAATCATATATAATATTACAAGTATCGCTTGTTCGCCTAGGCTACTAGCCGGACCTTTACTTCTCCTCTTCTTCTTCCTTGTGCTAATTGTCTGAAATTTGAGTTTTCGTTCTGATGACAGGCCTGCGGTAATGACGGCAAGATGTGCGAAGCGGCCCGGCTAGTGTGAGCTTGCGCTACAGAACCATTTCGTGCAATATATTAGTTGCGTTTGTGATCCGAATTCTCCTTGCGATTCTCCTATTCGCGTTTTTGGACTATTCAGATAAGCAAATTCTCCTTTTCTTGTGTTTTTGTCAGAATCGAGAACGGGGAAAGCCTCGCGATTCTGCAGAATCGAGAAGTTGCTCCGATGGTGAATTCTAGATTCTCCTCTCTCTGTTCTCCTCCCTGATTGGTCAACAGAGTGCGGATGTTCAATATGCATAAACACGTATACCGGGTTGCAGACAAGCTGCCAAATTAGTGTTTTTGTCAAAAGCGAGAATGGAGAAGCCAGAGGAGCAAAAACGGTAATTTGTACGAGAATCGAGAAATCAGAAGCGAGAACGGGGAACTGAGAATTCAGATCCAAAATGCAGTTATTATAACCGGGAATTTCGAGAATATTACATCCGGGATGGTTTTCAAAGTTCAACTGAATTTATTCCGTATAAATACTGAATTTGTTTAGTCTCTTGAGGGATTTTCATTTTACCACACTCTAGTAGGGACGTTGAAAATATGCACGGTCTTCCGGCAGGACGGGATCTGCAACTGAACCGTTAAATCTAAAAAAAAGAGAACAAATGTGCTGTTCATGGCCTCTCTTCTCACGAGGTCGAGTTTCATGGAATCAAATATCAAGAATAATATTAGACGTTGTACATACCAGACAAAAACGTTGCAAATATCAGACTGACAGTATGCCATTTTTAGCATTCCCCTTATTTATGACCTATATACTTTCGGAGAAGCTTCTGCCGTTGCAGTTGCATATACTTTTCAGGATGTCGCATCTCTATAAGCCCGTAGAGATACGACAAATTCAAAAGGAAAAATGCACGATATGAAAATAGACTATTCAGGCGTATTCTCGCCGTTCTCGGGGTACTCCTCGGAGAATCAAGAGGAACGGCGAAAATAGAAGGAGTCACTCCGCGCGGACTCCTAGGAGGGAAAACACCGAGAACACGGGGAATGCCCTCAAGTTGGATTTTGTAAAAAAAAAAAAAAACTAAAATTAGTTTAAAAGCCAGAAACCATTTTATTTTCACTTCTGTTTATTCTGATCGTTTTTATTTAATTTTAAATTTTATTCATTACTAAAAAAAAAAATCTTGAGATTTTTAAAATCAGTCTTGTCCCCTAACTAAACTCAATATTGATCTTAGGAATTCTTATTAACCATACCTAACATCTGTTGTTGTTTTTTCCAAACTTTCCAACTCCCAAAGTAGAATCCCCGCTGGATCTGAAAGAGAGTCCCTTTTTGGGATTCAAAACGTAAGTGGAGGAATACCTATGACATCGCAAAAGTTGTCCGTCTGTCCGCACGATAACTCTCGGAGGGAACGAGATATTTTGATGAAACTTGGTGTGAAGATATTTTGGGTCAAGGGTAAGGTCAAGTTCGTAGATGGGCTCTGTAGCCCTAGATTTAGGGGTGGGGAGGGGTAAACAACAATAGTAATTAAAAGCTATTGAGATAGTTGATTTATGGGTAAGGAGACATGCTGAATGCGAATATGAAAGTTATTTTCTTGCCGGACAAGTAGTTCACCCGGAATCCGGCGAAAACCGGACACAAAATTTGTCGACCAATATTCGGCTATAGTAGTCCCTACCCCTTTACTCTCAAATCAGTATGGCTATGCGCGTGAATGATGACGACATTCATTTGTTTATTCTATGGATGTCGGAGGGATCTAGCGTAATCGAAGGTCGAAGGGGTTGGTATATAATGTTCAAACGAGGAAATATGTTGTTCAAGCGAGGATGTTGTTCAAGCGAGGAGTCACTGGTACAGGTCAAGTTCATAGATGGGTCCTTTAGTCCTATCTTTGGAGGCAGAGGAGGGGAATCGAATTTACGTTAAAACATTTATGTTTTATAAGCTAATAAGATATTCATTGAGGGGGTAAGGAGTTCATATCTGAACTTAGTTTTCTTGCTGGACAAATGGTTCATGACGAATTCGGCTGAAACTGGAAATTTGGATGAAGCTCAAAGTTGTTTCTGAAATCGATTATAAATTCGGTATCGGGGCAAGGAGACTTGCTGAAACCATTTTTGAACTTTATTTTAACAGTAAAAATATTCAAGGAATCTGACGAAGACTGAATGGCGAAGACAAGACCCAATTGTTTGAATCAAATGTTAGATTTTTGGGATCCGATCGAAACCTTTGGTCTTGTTTAGGAGGGTGGTGATAATCGGAGCATTCCTTGTCTGTGGGGACTTGCGAGAATACGGGGAGGGAATCCCTTGGATAAACAAAAATACAGTGACTCGTCGATGGGAGTCCTCGGGGAAGAGCGAGAAGACGCTTTTCGTTAATAGCGGAACAACGAAATATCGCATTGTTGTCGGGTCTCCAAGCTTATTAAAGTGAATAAGTGATGATTTTCGATGACGTTTTTCGATAAGGAATATAGTTATTGGAGTTTGGAACAAGTTTAAAGACCTTTTTGAAGGAAGGAAGGAATTTATTTCTTCAACATTTCTACAACATATTGAACACATTCTTAAACCAATAGCCCGTCTCAATATGTGACAACAGGTCACCTGTGCAAGACGGACATCAAATTATCAAAATCTATTGATCAATTTTTTTTTTTTTCTATACACTTAATGAGACTTTAACTCACTCCAAATCAGCTTTCCTCACTCAAACACCCCTATCCTACCCAATTCCCATTCCCCTCCCGAATCCTGCCCTAACCTTCATTAAACAACCAACTCAATTACCCAACAAATATTTTTTTAATCTTGAACATTTAATTTTGAACAGGACCGATCATTGATCACTTTGAAAAAGAAAATTAAAACTCATCTGTTGGCAGAGTATTGATATTAAAATATGATACGCTCAAGTTTATGTTATCCCGGTAAATCTCCAACCTTTAATTATCAACCTTTAATTATTAATTTTGTTTTAGAAAAAGGTAGCGTTCCTTCAGCTTAGGCCACGACTTGGTGTTATTATTATTTTTACTTTATCGTGTGGAGAGTTTGGTGTGGCGTGTGAAAGTATACGGAATGGAACGAGTCTTTCTTTCTTTTGTGAGTGTATTTACAGAGGAACGACTCATTTATACTATGTTCATATAGTCAGTGTTTAAAATGGGGCCGAGCTAACGAGCTCGTATCCCCTCACAAAGTATTTTTGAAATAAAAGAACCTGAACCCGAACCTGATGGGTAACCAGATTATTGCATCTCAGTTCTTTTCTCTCAGTTCTTAAAGGACCCCTCGCACTATTTACTCTTCAACTTACAGTATTTTAAAATATTTGAATACTTTAAAACCTTGCTGTGATTTCAACAAATAACCCGCGGTTTTGGCTGTTTTAAGCCTTTTCCGAGACCCGTTGACTTATAGCGAAAACAGGGAAACAATTTCAATTCAGTTTCACCTTTTCAATTTCAGTTTCAGTTCATTTTAATTTCAACATTTCTTTAAACGAAACAACAAACATAACGCTCCCAAGAAGGGCACAGCCGTGTCCTGTGCGGGAGTGCACAGCTTTTACTCACCTATTACACACGAGGACACACATTTCTCGTCTTAACCTTCTCATTTCTTATTCTTTACCCCCCCCCCCCCCCACCCAATCTAACCCTTATTCACTAATAACAATAAAGAAACATTCGTCATAAATAAAATTCCAAATAAATATTCAACATTTGCCTAACTATCCCAAAAATTATTTTTCAATCTATTTTTAAACAAAAACTGGTTCTCCGGCTCCCTGGTTCTCTTCGGAAGATGATTTCACAAACAATTTACAGAACCGGTTTTTCTGATGGAAAAACTTCTCGCAGACAACCGTTGACAGCGTGATACACATCGAAGGTAGCAAAACACGGCAAATGAGAAAATCAGCGTGGTTTTGTTCGAGGGGTTAGAATGTACCGTACGTAATTGGGGTCACCGGTTTTAGAAATATATGGAGTGATTATGGAAGTAGGTTGCATTAGTATTACAGGTTAGACAGGTCCTTTAACGATTTGGTGTGGACCGGGGACACATTAGTCGATTAATTTTGTCTTTCTTTCCAGCATCGATGGTTTTTCTCGGCGACAGCCAGCCACAAGGAAGGAAGGCTCTTGCCGTATACCCAATATTCTTATTCTACTTCATTATCGCCTGGTTAATTATTTCTCGATCTAATGTATGATATGGATTCAACCTTATTAGTGGTGGAGTTTTGTCGTCCGGTCGGACGGATGACCACGTCAACTGCGTGGGGACAGGTGATGGTGACAGTGTGTTCATGGGGACTAGGTTGCGTTCCCGTAGCTTTACGACCGTGAGCTTACTGCGGTTTCTTGTTGTTTAAGTTCTGCGACGCCGACGATCGTCGCAATGTGTTCGGGTGCTGGCCATTATAATAAGGATTTATCCGGATGGAATTTATCTAAGTCAGGAGCAAGGTCACGTTAAGAGCAATGTGAAAATATAGAGTACCGTTTGTTTTCTCTTTAGTCTCTTTAAGTATCATTGTGATAAGAGATTGTGGCTCCTCGTTCGGGATTATGCAGTAGAGTTATGCGTCTTTGAACTTAAGTTAACTTTGAACAGTGCCATTTTCATCAACTTTCTGTGTCCAAAATCAGCTAATAGTCAGCCATAGTAGTGAACTAAGGGCTCTAAGAACACTGAATGGGTGTTGTGGTTCTCATTTTACCATTTAATCCAGAACTGCACTGTTCAAAGTTAAGTAATCGTCAGATGAAGAAGCTTACCTCAACTGTAACCTCGTATTAACTACAGTGCAGTCAATGCAGTGTAATTTCCGGCTAGTGAGTCGTATCGTGCATCACTAGCTAATGCATGTTCGAAGTCCTATTTACATTTTCCAAGTTTAGGGAAGATGCGATAAGACTATTTGAGTTGCTAAGCCTTGGAAATTGGCGTGTTCGAGTACCATGATTTTATACAATTAATTTATCTTTGGATAAGGCAACAAAAATAAAACTAACGATGAAAAATGGGAATGCTATGAAATGAGTCCGTTCACACGAGCTACCGATTCGAAATTCGATCGGTTTACGTAACTTCCGGTCATGACTCTCTTTCCGGAGTACTCTGTGCGACCGTGGAGTAGTCTCCAGTTGTCCATAAATAGGACTGTACCCGGTCGAAGCTTCAACCGGAACTCGTTTTCTGGTTCACGTACGATTTTCGACAGGTGGATCAAGTGTCGGTAATAATCCGGTATGAATGCGCTCGGTACGGACCGAAGAGGGGCACGGTCGTAAATATTGTATCTGACTTGCGTAAGTTCGCCGTTCTCTGGGTTGTGGACGAAAATAGGCGCGTTTTTCTTATAGAAGCGCTGCTTATCCACGTATTCGCCAACCGTTGAGACGTTTGAGAGCATTTTATATCCGTCTGTTGATGCTTCCTTTAACTGCCTAGCGCAGTTGAAACCATCCACTAAAATGTTCTCGCCACCCTTGCCATCGTGCTTAAGACAGTGTAGAACTTGCAGTCCTGCCGCCTCCAAAAGGTAGGTCGTGTCCGTATGTGAGCCAATGGCAGCACTAGTGTAGGCAGTATCGCTGTATTCAAGATTGTCCGAAAACTCCCACATTTCCCCGTAAAAGGTCGGCATAACCGGTGCTAGCCGCTCGATCGCCATTCTTGTGTCGGGGAGATGCGGCGGCACGCCGTCCACAATTGCAAATCCTTTGCGGATCAGCGCGGATAGAAACCGGCGGAAAGTGGAGTCACAGCCCATATAGAGGTCGTACTCGAAACGCTCTGGAAGCACATTCTTTCCATCCCAGAGTTCAATATTTCTTTCGGCTGTGCGTCCGTATTTGTTGGTATGGAGCCAGTCAAGTGCAAATTCACTCACGTGTCCGTCGTTCCAGTTAATAACCACTCGGTCAGCCTTCGCCTTCGCAGATTTTATCGATGTCACATTTTGGTCCTGCAGATTGACCAAATCGAAGAGTCGCTGATTCGTGTTCTCGTGATAGCATTGTGGACATCGACAGTGATCACGCAGCCAAAGATTATTGAAACACACAGACTTTTTCCAATCAGTATCCCTAACTTCTAAGCGATCATCGTGGTGTGTGATAGTGGCAATCCTTCGAAGAAGCACAACTGATTTAGCACCACTTTTAGTTCCGAAAAATGACAAAAACTTGGGAACCTGTTTCATTCTGACTGCTGCCTCAGCTCCGTTGGGTGAGAAAAGTGAAACTGGCTTTCAAAAGTTAAAAAAGAACTGAGCGAATCGTCTCCGGCGCAGCGCAGTGTATTTGGTTGTCGGAACGTAATTCTACTCCAAAGCGGAGCGCCGGCTCCGCCTTCGAGTGAAACTGAGATAGATGCATGCGATCGCCTGGATTGTCCGATGTTTACAAATCAGTTGATGTTTACGCTTTCGCCTGTATTGTTCAAAATGAGTGTAGATAGAATTGGGTTGTTGGACGACCTGGTGGAGCTGGGTTCCAACAACGGAAGTGATGAAGATGTTCGGAGGTTCAGAGGAAGGTCACACTGTCGAAGACTTTACTATGACAGTGAATCTAGCGACGAGGACCCTCGGGGTCGACAAGCTTTTGGCTCTCGGAGCCCCACTGGTCGAAGACCAGCGGACAGCCACAACAAGCATAGCTCTCGGAGCCCTATTCGTCGTGGCTCTCGGAGCCCTATTCTTCCTGGCTCTCGGAGCCCCAATGAATCCCCAAGTCGGGCCGCAAGCCGGAAAAGAAAAGTCTCCCCACATCAGGGAAATAGTAAAAAACAAAAATCCAAAGAAGGGATATCGAATGATCTTTTGCTGAGAAAGATTACCGCCAACCGGTCGAGGTATTAAAGAAGGTCCAAAGATACACAAGCGACTGGCCAAGGTGGCTAATAAGTCATTTTCTGAACCTGTTGATATTATGCTAAGCTAAAAGAAATGATTGAACGTCATCCCAGGCCTGCAAATGCAGAGAAGATCCTTGTGCCGAAAGTTAACGGGGAGATTTGGTCGAGTCTATCATCCAGAGCTAAGCAGAGGGATGCTAAAGCTTTGCAGGTGCAACGCACGATTGTCCATTCCACTTATTGCGTCCTTGAGGCGGCTAATCTGGCTCTTGGTATACAAGATGAAGCTTTAAAGGAAGAAATATTAAAGAATTTGACAGATGCCACGGATATGCTGGGTGTGACGAACTATGATCTCAGTCTTAAAAGGCGATATGCCATGAAATTTGAGCTCAGCTCTGATTCCGCTGTCGGTTCGGCTCTGTGCGGACCTCATGTCCAAGTTACCGAATATTTATTTGGTAACGATATTGCGAAATCTACATCGAAGGCAAACAATGTCTCTGAACTGAAGAAATCTTTTGGGCGGAATCCAAAAAACTTTCAGGGGGGGGGGGCTCGTCAACGTCGCTGGCAGAACGAGTTCCCCAGGACGAATTTCCGCAGGAGGCAGGACCGTCAAGATTTCAAGCCAAAGGCAACTCAGCCCAGGAGAGAGCGGAAATAGTCGGTATGTACCGACTTTGTGACCCTGGCTTAGATTTTATTAGTTTCGTTCAGGAAACTACCGCTCAGGCCGAAAATCTGATGACTGGCTTTAAAGCTGGGCGTATTAGTGGTTTTGTCCAACAGTGGCGATCCGTTACGAGTGATGTTAATATTTTAAGTATGGTTGAGTCAGGTTACAGAATTGAGTTTGATAAGAAACCAGACGAAGTTTTGCGTACCGGATATAGGGGCTTTACGTTCGCAGAGTTTACGATCGCAGTCCGCGATCATGTTAATGACCCAATCGTGTTTCATGGCCTCGGTTGACCTTGTCAATTTCTACTATTCCTGTCTTATTATTCACCCGGATGACCGCATGTGGCTATGCTTCGAGTTTGAAGGACAAGTATATATGTACACGTACATGCCGAATGGGATGTCAACGGCCCCGGGTGCTAACAAAATTGATGAAACCGGTTTTCTCCCTTTTGCGGGTGCAGGGACATATGTCTGTTGTTTATTTGGATGACTCATTTTTGATTGGCAGCTCGTTCACTGATTGCCAAAAGAATGTAGAGGACACTGTGAGATTACTTTTTCCTTGGGTTTTGTAATCCATCCTGGAAAATCCGTGTTGGTGCCTACTCAGAAGATTGAGTTCCTCGGTTTCGTTCTAGACTCGCGTGCAATGCGAATATCGTTACCTCAAAGGAAAATTGAAAAAATTGAATCTTTGGTTTCGAAACTTTTGAATTTGAAGTCGATACAAATCCAAGAATTAGCGGAAACCCTTGGGGTGCTTATTGCGACCTTTCCATCTGTAAAATTGGGCCCTCTTTACTACCGGGAATCGGAGCTATTTAAGACACAGTCTCTTAAAGAGTCTCGCGGAGATCTTCGGGTTAAGGTTACGTTGCCGACGTCTGTCAGGGTAGAGCTACAGTGGTGGTTAAAAATTTCGCAGTATGCGTCGAAATCTTTAAAACCCAGGCCGATTAGTGCATATTTTACAAGTGATGCGTCCAAGACCGGCTGGGGGTTTGTTAGCGAATCCTCGCACAAGACCGCTGCGGGTGAATGGTCTTCAAGAGAAAGTTTAGAAGACATAAATGTTTTAGAAACTAAAGCAGTCTGGCTAGGAATCAAAACGATAACACAACCACAGTTGCATACATTAACAAAATGGGGGGCTCGAAGTCACAATATTGCAACTTTTATGCAAAGAAGATTTGGGAATTTCTTTTGGAAAGGGATTCTTGGATATCTGTGGAGCATATTCCAGGAAAATGGAATATTGCGGATAAACCTTCGCGTAAATTTGACGTGGAGAAAGAATGGAAGTTGGATCCAAGTGTATTTCAAGTTTTGAATTCTCTTGTTGCCGGGCAAATTCAGATTGATCTGTTTGCGTCACGATTGAATTTTCAGCTTAAACCATTTGTGTCATGGAAACCTGATCCAGAATGTTCGTTTGTGGGTGCTTTTGCGGTTAGCTGGAAATCGCAAATTTTCTATGCTTTTCCGCCATTTGGTTTACTGTCAAAGACCTTACAGAAAATTAAACAGGATGAGGCAACCGGAATCTTGGTTTTTCCTAACTGGACAACGCAAGTCTGGTATCCAGTACTCTCTAGGTTACTGGTTGGTAGTCCAGTCTTATTGCCTAATGATTCTGATATCGTTTCTCTAACGCAGAAGCGATTGATAGGCTATTGAGTTTAATTGTGGGATAAGACGTAAGAGTGATTTTGGGAAAAAGGGCGTCTGTTCTAGCATGATTGTGATTTTTATGGCACTTGCCCTTCGGCCAAGTGCCATATAGCGATCGCAATTTCTGTCCGTCCGTCGGTCTGTCCAGGTTTTGCTAGTTCGGGCACTTCCACATAAGCCAGGACGATAAAACTTGGCAGGCGTATCAGCGACCCCAAATGATTAAGTTGGAAATAGTCACTTCCCCCATCCGAATACCGTGGGGGGAGTGGAGGGAGGACTCCAGCTTTTTCGTTTTATGGTTGAACCAGGAGGACACAGAGACAAAAAAGGGAGACGTCATGCCTAAAAAAGGGACCATACTACATTCGACAGGACACCACCACCCAACAAAAGTTATTAAGCGAACTGTGAGTTAGAACCACACAATTACAAAAGGGATTTGGCGAAGTCTGAGATAGGACCACCCAATTACAAAGGGATTTGGTGAAGTCTGAGATAGGACCACCCATTTTCAAAAGGCACTGACTCAAATGTGACGTTGGACCACACTTTTTATGGAATTTTTTCTATACATGTGATGTGACCACTTATTTTACTCAAAATCGCGAGCGCAATCTAGCTGCGCTTTTCCTGGGGCTTTTAAATGTATGCTGCTGAGACAGTCAGGATCCTCGCAAATTCCTGCCAGGATTGTCGACACCATTGTCAGTTCCATAACGAAAAGTTGATATTTGTCCATCATTTCACGAAGGGGAAGAAAATCCTGTCGGGAAAAAGGAAATCGTGTATCCGCAGCGTAACGCCGCATAGTCTCCGACTCACCTGTAACTGGACCAAATGAACATCAAGGACGTTTGACCTCGCCAGCTATCAAGTTCCACCACAACCGGACCGCTTGTTTGAAAGTAATGCATGTCGAAAGATTTCCGCGCCCCCTCCCTCCCCGTAGGCTACTGGCCGGGTGCAGTAAGGAATTATAAACAGGGAATCTAGAGCCAGTTTCTCTCCAACTTTCAAGCTTCTTCCGAATCAGGTTCGAGAATATTATGCACAAGATTTCCGCGATATCCTCCTTCGCCCCCCCCCCCCCCCCCCGACAGTTCCTGGCCCCGGTCCGGATTTGCAACAATGGTACAACCATATAGAGCTTCTTTTTGACCTTGATGCCAAGTCCTATCCTGATCCTTCTGTTCGATTCCACAGTTGCCGGATCGAGTCCGGAACTAAAACACAATATCTGAGAACCGTCCGTTTGCCAATTGTCAAGTTCCATCGAGATTAGGCAACCCGTTCTTATGGCAACTTAAGCTTGTCTTATGATTCTAGATTCTTCCTCCTGCAACTTCCCTTAGCTGGTCAGATCAGGTAAATTACAACCAGTAATAAGCCTGAGAAGCTATATCGCCCAGTCCCATCTGGAAGTAGGCTACCCTAACTCGCAAGGAAGATTCCCTACCTCTCCCCGCATTATCCGGATCCGGTCCTGTTCTATAAATGGTACATCTAGGGCTTATGCTTGTCCTTCCCAACAAGTCCTTTCCGATTCATCGAATCCAAGCGGACCATAAGATGTCCGGTAACCCCCCCTCCCTTTAACTTCCCCAAAAGTTTCCAAAAACTATCCAGTTTCACCAAGGTCAGATAACTCGGACAAGAGAAATGTATGAATTCTCCTCCCTCCACCCCCACACGAAGAAAAGAGAAAAGAACTGCAAACAAACTGAAAGCAACCTCTTCGAATACTACCCCGAAATTAAGTGCCAAAACTCGAAAGGGAAAAAGTTCGATTTCCATCGTGGTGAAATAGAGCTATATAAATATGATTCCATGAGAACTCGCCACGAGACAACTCTCCATACCGACAACTGGGAACCGACAAGTCGCCACATAGACATGTCGCCACACCGACAACTCGCCACACGGATAACTTGCCAAAGGGTCATTTCGCCACAGGGACGACTTGCCACACGACCAACTCGCCACAAAAATAAAACGTTTTAGGTAAAAAAGAAAAAAATATTCCAAAATTATGATAGACATTTAGCTTCAGTTGACCCAAGGGAATTTGGGTCCTCTAAGTGATTAATCCTTTCAGTTTTTAACCCGCAATAATAATGCTATGTCGCAGTTAAATATAAACACACAGCGGTCAGGAATTCAGTGTGGTATTAAGATGTCCCGACACCCAGTGATCGAGTAGCTGGGCATCTTCCACGAACCACAACGACATAGAAGGCTGGCGTCTCAGCTTTAACCAGCCGATAGAATCAAGCCTCCCAAGCCTTTTTGCCTGAAATGTTTCAAGATCAAAGAAAATTTGCGAAAGGCCAACGTGGACCGGATCAAAGGCAGTTTGTTCTCCTTCGACCAAAGAAACAATACTTGAAGACTAACCAGAGAATCGAAAGAATTGTCAGTAGGTATAACCGTAGCAGTGCTCTTGACTTATTTAGAGGCATTGCCCATAACTATTTCCTCCATTTAAAGCTCCATTTAATATTTTGTTTGAATAAATAGTAATTGAGTAAGGTATTTTTATGTTATAAATGTGGCGAGATGTCGCACTGTGGCAGATTTCTGTGTGTCGGCTTGTCGCTGTGGCAAGCTGTCTCTATGGCGAGCTATCGGTATGGTAAGCTATCGGTGCAGCAGGTTGTGGCTGTGGCAAGATGTCACTGTGGCGAGATGTCGGTGTGGCCAGTAGTCGGTTCCCAGCTGTCGCTGTGGCGAGTTGTCTTGTGGCGAGATGTTCCGACACGATAAATATAGCACCAAGATAGCACTGAGCTTATCAGCCACTACAAAATGAATGTTGGAGGCCAGTCGGAAGAGGAATGGAGAAAAACAAAACCATGGAGAAACACTCTCGGCTGGGATTCATAGTTTGCCACCTACCAGCTATGATAGTTGTGCCGTCGTAGGTTCTGGTCACATTGTCCAGAAGTTCAAGTAAATTATCACCCGTGTCCCCTGCCAGCCTGTACCGCAGGACAATTCTTCTGTTGCATGTAGTTTCCGAGGATCTGCAGCAGGGGCAACAATAGTGAAGGTCAGCCTGAAGAAGGAACCAAACCCTTCATCCGAGACGATGGACCGGTAACCAAATGTTATGTGTCGTCCCATTTCCGAAGACAGACATGATCTGCTGCTGTGGCTGGACATTCTCTAAAGGCAGTACGTCTTCGAAGCCCAGAACGAGTTGTCAAATTGCCAACCATCCATACTATAATCCACCTTGGCTGTTTAGAAATAGTTTGTCATACTGGCCTGTGCCACAAAGGTCTTGAATCAGCAAAGCTTAAACGCCTTCACTACACGCACTATCTAATTTGCACATGAACGACTTGGCCAATAGCAGACTATGAAGTTGTTATCAAATACAGAAAGAGTAAATAATTTCCTTTTGAGGAGATGTTTGATCCTCAAGACTTTCTTGAGCTCTTCGGCCAAGAAAACAGAGCAATTGGCTCTTTTAAACCTCCGCCGGATCACCAAGCAGCCAGCCTGCTTGGTCGGACGAGAGGATCAAATTGGCACCCTTTTGAAAGTCTGTCCTCCGACCTAGCTGGTCTTCAACTGTGTTTGGAGGCTGACGCCACCAACAGTTCGCCGTGCAATGAAGAACCTTTCACCAAGGACGAGTTCAAGAAGAACACGACCAGAGCTACCGAAGGCTGTCGGTCTCTGCCATGCTAGAAAAAAGGCATTGACTGGTCCTCCCGGCTTACAATCATAAGCGGTACAAGAGCCACTGCTCAACAACTACCGCGAAACAAAAGCCACTGCAAGCCGTATCAGTCCCATGCAACAAATAATTTTGCCATGATACTATAACAGTATCCTCCACGTTCGAAGACGCCCCCATGCCGAGACGACCGCCATTGAACATATCTTCGCCATTCTCAGACAGTTGTCGAAAAAGGCCCAGTTCAGACTCCGGGAGTTCAGGCCCGGGAGTTCAGTTTTGACACAGGATTTGAGTTGTTGAGTGTGAGTCGTTAGTGACACCTTTTCTCGTTCTTCCTAAGGATCACTAGCGTCTTTAGGATTTAGTTATAATAGTAGTAGTAGTAGTAGAACAGTTTTATTGAAAATTAACATTTTGTTTTCAATAGCACAACAAAAGCGGGGCTTGCGAGGCTGTGCTAACTTATAAGAGATAAAAAAAAAAAAGAGTAGAGAGAGTATGGAGAATGAGACCATGTACCGAAACCAAAACAAAACAAAAACATTAACGAAAAACATTACCTTACGTGACCCCCAAACAACAAAACACAACAAACGAAAATGATATAAGTCTTACATAAAACAAACCTGAAAGAAAAAATTATTTAATCAGTTTCGAAGGTATACCTGCTGAGCAACTCCGTACGTAGATCCGACTTAAACTGGTTAAAATTACCTATTTCCTTAATACCTTTACTTAGTTTATTCCACAGCTTGGAAGCTCTGTAAATAATGGAGAAGGAAGACCTACTTGTAACTAGCCGAGGAACCTCAATATTTCCTCGAATCCGACTATTGTGTTGATGAACATCTGACTTCTCATAAAATATTCCTGCAAAACAATCCGGAAGGCTCTCATTGTAATACTTATATAAAAAAATCAACGTATAAAAATCGCGTAATCCAGCTGCTGGCATTACATTTATTTCTCTGTAAACTGACCTCATGGACTCCCGGTTCCCAACATCACAAAAAACTCTAACAGCGTTATTCTGAATCACACGGATTGGACGAAGTACCGAATGGAAAGTGCCAAGCCATATTGACGAACAATATAAAATATAAGGGTGAATCAGGGAAAAATATAACAACCGTAGAACATAAGGGGGGAAAATGTGTTTTAATTTACGCATGATACCTAGGTTACGCGACAATGTTTTAGAAACTGACTTCACATGGTCTTTAAATGATAGGGTTTCATCAACATTAATTCCTACGTACTTCACGAACCTTGCACGTCTAATGCTTCCCCGCTCTGATACTATTTCCGTGATCCGAGGATAAAAATTTGGAGATCGAGAGAAAATAACAAAATTTGACTTACCTATATTCAAGTCAAGGTGGTTTATTTTTAACCATTCGCATATCTTTCTCATTGCTGCGTCCAATGTTGACAGGAGCAATTGTTCCGTAGGGGCAACACACACCAAGGTTGTATCGTCCGCAAATAATGGCGTGCTAACCTGGGTCGGACGCCATTATAGAGTATTTCCTCAGTTCCTCTACAGGAGGGGTACCAAACTTCGAATACTCTTGAAGACTATCTGTCCTTGCCAACGCAAAATCTCCGGCCCCTCCGGGTACCTAGCGGAAGAAAGGCAGAAAGGTCAGAGCTGCTCCCAAAGATCGCCGTGATTGTTTGACACAGCATTTGAGTCTTGAGTTTGAGACGTTACGGACACACTTACTCCTTCTTCCTGAGGATCACTGGCGTGTTTTGTACTTAGTCATATGGAGTATTTTTTATACAATCTCGAACCATGGCCTAAGCCCTTTAGGTACGTTTACACGGAGGGTTTTTACTCCGTGGGTATATTTCACCGCAACAGCAACAAATCCCCGGGTATTTTTTACTTCAATTTCGTGAACTTATTACCCGGGTATTTGTTCGTCGAAGGGTATTCTTCGACGTCAGCAGCAACAAAATCGGATTTTCGAGCAATAATTTTGTTTATGTGCCTGGAAAAAGTTATTCAAACGGACACATGTTAGGTGTCCATCGTTAAGAGATATCATGAGACTTACAACCTTGGAATCTATTGCCATGTGGCAGTACTCTCCCTTGAAAAGTGCCCGGGTACCGTGTGAACACTTTCCCCTCTCGTCTCCGGGGAAAAATACCCGCCGTGTAAATGGACCTGTTTTAAAGGTTGAAAGAAATTTCAGTGCAGTCCTAAACAAGATGCTAACTTTCAAGCAAGCAATCATGAATGATCTCGGACCTGTTTTGGACTTTCGGGCCAAGTTCCGGGTTATTTAAATTCGAGGTTGGATAACCCTACGGTGCATGTGAGAACGGTAATACTGTCAGTTTCACCTCTTATTGTGCTTTTTCAACTCGGTTCTTCTGGAGATACCGCGAAAATTTTGAAACTGCCGTGCCATGGCGTCTTCCGGGAAAGCTCGACCTCTTTCTTCTCTGGCCAAAGAAGAGATGAAAGTCTTCTTGAGTTCTTTTGACAGTATTTTAACTGACTGTGACGGTAAGAAATCGCCAATGTGTAGTGGAGATATTTTTCTTTGGTCAAGACATCTGTGACCACAGGGTTCTATTAGACAGCTGTAGAGTGATTGCACTATACCCAACGAAAACGGATGAGATCCGAACGAAAAAGTTTAACATTAGGAAGTATAAGACTTTCGATTTTGAGACTAAATTACCGGCCTTTGATAGCCAATTTGAGCCAGCAAATTGCAGGATTGTTAATCTGGCTCCAGTCTGGCTTCTTTTTGTTTGAATAATAAAACTTTTATAAATGAGTTTTCTTTCTGGTCAGAATTTGAAGGCCTTAAAGTTTGTAAGCAAAGACGGAGTCTCGCCCTATTGGTCAATTATGACACATTTTTTCAAATCTGAGTCATCGCCGACGAATAGAATTCGAGACTCTTTTTTTGTGTTCAAACTTTGAAGCCTTCAAGCTCTTACTTCTTTGGAACTCTTTTACAAAAATAGAACTATACAATTAAGGAATAGCCCAAATAACATTCCTGCAAGTCCCTGGCTCTGAATGATGGTCAAACGCCGGTAATCTAATTTCAAAGTTTAAAGTCCTATACCTCCTAATGTTAAATTTTTTTGTTAGGTTACTGTGATGATGGTGTAGCGATATCCGTTTTCATTGGGTAGGGTGCAATCTCTCTATTAGACCCAGATTAGACCACAGGGTTCTTGATTTTATATTCAGTTTTTCTTCCTAAAGAAAGATCTTGAAGGTTTTACTTTTTTTAATCCCATAGGAATGAGTTTTTTTCTAATTGAAAATTGAGGTACTTAGCGGCAAGTTAGTGAGCTATTATTAAACTCAAACCAAAGCTTAAGTTCAGGAAAATCATGGTCCTATTACTAAAGAATATAATTTGAAAGTTATTTTTTTTAGTAGATACCCTACCTAAGGCAATTTTTGTTATCACAAATCATTGGAGAAACATGATATCACACAAAACTAGACAGTTAACAAATAAATGAACCTATACTGTAGGCTAGTGTGTGAGGAAAACTGAAACTTAGGCCTCATCAGGTATTTTCAATACAGCAGGGGTACCAGTCATACACAAATCTTCAAGTTTTTTTATAAAAAGAAAAAAAAAATAAGCTTAAAAGGGAAAAAAGTGTAGTTTAGTATCTCTATATACTCAATAAATACAATAAAAGGCAAACAAGCAAAAGAGAATATTCACTGGACTGAACAGATTGAAAAGCTTGACTCATCCACTCTACCTAGCAGCGACTACTTGAAAAATGATAGAGTAACCTAGTGGCAAGTACCGGAAAAGGATAGATTAAAACCAATAGAAAGAGTGGCTTCATTAAAAGTCTATGTATCTTGTGAGTCTGATATTGTGAAAATTGGAAAAAGAGGCCGGATAGAGTGTTAGATCAGGTATGTTTTGATCTAGGATGGGAGACAGCCCTATTTAGGTATGTAACCAGTCTCAGTTCAACCAAATATCATAGGTGTACCATGCCCATGCTCATGGGCACCATGCCCAAAAATTGAGGATTTGTGTATGACTGAGGGGTACAACCTCGAATTTATATGACCTCGAACTTGGCTTGAAAATCTTACAACTGTACAAGGAAATTTCTGTGCAGTCCAAAACAGGTCCTGGGTCATTCAGGGTTTCCTTCTTGACAGTTAGGACCTTGTTAGGACTGCAGTGAAATTTCCTCCAACCTTTTAGGCCAGGTTCTAGGTTGTGTAAATTCAAGGTTGGATATACCCCTCCTGTAGATCCACGTCACTCAGCCAGTTCAAGAGAGAAATTGACAAAATGCTTACTACTCAAATGTACGATCCTACATATTTTGAAAGAATTTGGTAGAGGCTTTGTATTGTTTTTGCCATATTATCATTATTACCAAGAGAAAAGTCAAAGAAAATTAGGAAAACTGTAGGCTAGTCTCACACTAGGCTATTGTATGTTGACTCAAATGAATCGGAGAAAGTGTGTATCATATTATGTTGACTCAAATGAATCTGAAAAAGTGTGTAGGCTATCATATTATAAGACATTGGGCTCCTTCTCTAAAAAAAGATAGGTAGCCTAATGTAAAAAGAGAAATCTGTTATCTGTATGTGACTTTGATTCTTGCAGCACAAAGTTCTAGATGATGGACAAGTTTGAAAAGGTATAAACATGAAATTTGGTTATGATTAAACTATCAAAAGTTTTACATTAAGAATGACTTCTGGGGGCGGCTGCTACCATCTGCATTACTTTAATATATATTTCCTTTTTACAAGGTGTACTATGGAAAGAAGCAGAAGCTATTGCTGGGGCGGCTGATGTCCTGAGTTACATGAAGTCATTTGGAAAAAAAGTATTTTATGTGACAAACAATAGTACAAAGACCAGGGACGAATATGTAGTCAAGTGCAAGAAGCTTGGATTTCCAGCATTGAAGGTAATGATAAGTGCTTCCAAAAAAAGAGCAAAGGTTTCGATGTGATCCCAAAGATGAATATTTATTGGGATTCTTCATCCAGACAATCATGGTCTTGTATATTTTGTGTCTACGGTAGATCCCGCAAACATGTTCTTTGTCCGAATGTCAGGTTGTGGTCAGATTACGAAGGAATATCATTGCTAGTCGAAAACCAATGAAATATTCTGATTCAGCAAGTTTGCTTGTTCCGATGGTTTCGGTTTATGCCCGGTTTAACAGATAGTAAACAACATATCTATTTACCCTGGTAGTAAAAAAAAAGTTCAGATAGAGGAATTTTTGTCTTATTATGTTTATACCAACCGGGGTACAAAACTTATCTCGCACCCAATCTGCAGTGAGTTTCTCCCTCCCCCATATAACAATGTAAGGGAAAGGCAAGAGTGAGCGTTACCAAAATATTTGTGTACCAAAGATTGTTGAAATTTTAAATAGCCTTTGACCATTTGTACGGACTTTTAAATGTGTATGTTATAGCCATGACAGTACTCACCAATTTTGGTTTTGCTACCGTGAAATCATGAGCGAATAAATTATTATTCTATTCTTTTCTAACTAAGGGATTTATTAGAAATATGCCAAGAGTGAACATGCTGCTTGTTAGTTAACTAAGTAGTGGCATCCAGGCATGGAATTAGCATTCATACTTGTACTCAAATCAAACCTCTATACGACTTCAGAATTAACTGTTATTTTTGGTTGGCATTAAGATTCGGTTCAGTTGTTCAATTTCCTTACTTAAGCTCTTATAATTGATTCAGTCTTTTCTTTTTTACAAATTATGTAGCTTTAAATGTGGAAAAGTGTTGATGCGTGCTTTTCTCATGGTCTGGTCAGTGTCGGCTTGTGTTAAACCTCCTCTGTGTGATGCGCAACTTTTAAGATCTTCTGTTTTCACATATGTTGGCCGTCTTGATGAAAACCTCTTTCAAACAACACGCCGATTCTTTGGCTCAGAACCTGATCCAGAATGATGGTTTACTCTCCTACCTAAAAAGTTTTCGTCCATAAACATCCTTCTGTTGATTTATTTCGCCTGGCTCGGTCTCATATGAGTTGTCTGTACATGAAAAGATGCAGTTCATTATTTGAAGAACAAAATTATTAGGACTCGGGTCGTAACCCGGTATTGAGACGCCTTTTTCACGTACTCGGTCTCGTCTTGAACGCTTTTTGTCCAGGACTCGGACTCGTCTTACTTCTTAGCGTGGCTTCGGTCTCGGACTCGTATATGCTCGACTCGGCAACAGCTCTGCCTTTACATCGACCCTCTAATCAGCTTCAGATTTTTTCATTTCCTGTGAGATCAGGTGAATTTTGCTGGTTCTACCATCCCTGTCTTATTTGTTCTAGGAAGAAATAGCCGCCACTGCCCACCTAGTCTCATCTTACCTCAAGAAAAGAAATTTCGAAGGAAGAGCCTATGTAATAGGCAGTCACGGTTTGAGCAAAGAGCTGACTGAAGCCGGAATAGATCACTTTGGTATTGGAGTAAGTAGTTTTCGAATCAGTTCTAGCGGTCACAAGTTTAGCTTCCATAACGTTTGTGAGGCGTGGTCGTGTGGAAATACCACTGTTAGAGATCTTGTTCTTGGTACATTGGGACAGGACACCGGAATGGGATGGGGGTATAATTTATCCTAACCAGCCGGGTTTGAATCGCCTCTGTATGTCATTTTGTCAATCGACCTTGTGTCTCCGGCTTTGACCCTATTATGCAAATTATGGTAGAAGGTCAGGCGCTGGTTGGACCCAGTTGTTGATGATTTTCGGTAGAGACGAGGAATTCGGAATACCTTACGCTTATTCTGCTCGGGGAGTCTCCTCCTCCGAAGATTTCTCCGGGCTCGCAAGAAATGAGTCAAGACCATGTCGATATTTTAAGGAAACATGAAAAAATAATAAAGGGCCAAGACATTGCAGATGCCTTATTACTAGGCTGCATGTAATAAATTCATTCATTCGTTCACATTCAAGATGCATTGAAACTTCAGAATTGGGAGTCTCTTCAGTTGTAAAATAAAAGTTAAAGTAAAGGCTGCATTTGGGTTCGGGTATTGTTTCAAGCTTGGACTCAGCTTGTCACCACGAAAACTTGGTCCAGCTCCTGTCTAATAGTCTACCGATCCTGAATCAAATTAATGTTTTAAGAGCAGGAAAGGCGGTCCGGGGAAGACTACTCATGTGCTGAGAGTGCACTTGAGTTTTTAAGCATTTGAGTTTGAATTTGTTGGGGTGGGTTGAAATTGCTTCCCGTCATCTTGAAATCTAAGAACCCCAACGTCATCGTGAAAGTTCGTAAATATGTATATGAAGCGTCGAACTCTCGAACAGAAAGGTTAGTTCAGTTTCACTAAGCTGTAATGGTTTATCTTCGGTGATGCGATACATGTCATTTATCATGTATGGACTTTCACCTTCTCAAATGAAATTTTTCGATAACCCTACCGTCATCACTCGAGCGGGTGGTGTATAGATAAATGTTTGGAATTAAGCAGAAGTTTGAGCGTTTAAGTATGTTTTTGTTGTTATTTTGTGTATATGGCCCTTGGTCTTTTGAAATACACTGATCTATCTATCTATTATAATAAGGGAGTTATTGGAAGCGAGACAACCGACCAGATGTGTAACCTGTCGATAAACCGAAACTTCGCCGGAGGTTTGGATAAGCGACCTGGTGTGAAAGTTGCTTTCTCCATTTCAGCCGGAACCTTGTCCCACGGAAAACATGCCTGAGCTATTTGACACACCCGTGGAGCCTGGAGTGACGGCAGTAATTGTTGGATTTGACATGCATCTTTCCTATCCGAAGCTTTTGCGAGCGGCAACATACCTCAAGGATCCAGACGTCCTGTTCATTGCAACAAATGGAGATGAGCAGTTCCCTGGAGATACGACCAATGTGATTCCAGGTTTGGATTGCTTATGATTTTGATGGATTGTCCTGTATTGCGACCGTCGTAACCAGATTCTGTTTTCGCGGTAGCTTTGTGCTCCGTCACTAAGAGTGTGTTCCACCTTTCTAATGATAATAACTGTTAGTTACTATTTCCGTTCCAACCTCACGAAAGGTTACGACACTGACCGTTCCAACCTTCTGGAAATAGTAACTACTAGTAACTATTTGCTGACCATGCTGGGGAGCGTAGTAAGCGTGGTAACTACGGATCTCTGTGACGTGATTGACTGGATTACCCCGTTGATTGATATTTTAGCGAAAATAGATAAATGCGTTGCAGACTTGACGCGAAGAAGCCAAAATTCGTGACCTCATGCGTAGTAACTACGGTGAGTAGGATGGAACCCGCTCTAAGCAATCTTTCCGGGTAGAAATATAAAGCCACTTTGACATCGACGCGTTGTTGCGATGCGTTGCGTATGCGTTTATCGTGCATAGCGTATCTTTCACACGAAAGAAGGAGATTAAAAAGGTGAGATCATGTTATTTTAAATATGCGAAGCACCTGCTCCACTTGTCGAAATTATGTCATAACCATACATTAACGGAGAAATTCAAAATGCAAGTGTTACCCTTTTGGATGTTTCCTCGCTTTAAAAAATCATGGACAACAGGGCCCAACCAGCGCACGACGTCGTCCACTGCTTCCTACCGAAAATTGAAAATTAAGTGTCTTCTTCTGTGTGTTTATGTGTTTTGTTTATTTTCTTCATTTACTCCGCCTTTTCAAAATGGCTGGTCATAAATAAATTACTTACTTACTTACTTACACCTATGCGAGAAGATTTCACTGTGGACGGGTTTATACGTTTTCCTTCCTCGGTTTCTTCTGTTGAGTTTTTGTTTCTTTCATCATTAGTAAGTTTTTCTTCATCATTAGTAGGGTTTCTCCAGTTTTTCTTCGCAAACTTATTTTTTTCACTGAAAAATCGGATACGTACGTGTCGACGCAACGCAAGAACAGAGGTTCTCTTCTTGCGTTTACGTTGTAGCTATTGTCTCAGATGCTCGTGTCAAGTCCGGACCGGACCTGATACTAGGGGGGGGGGGGGGGGGGGGACCGGAAATCTCGTGGAACACTTCCACATAAGCTAGGACGATGAAGCTTGGCATTATGTCAGGGACCCGACCAGATTCACTTGGAAATAATCACTTCTCGATCCGGCCATCGTGGGGTGAGTGGAGGGATGGGGAATCCGGAAACTAGTATCCGGAAACCGGCGCGTTTTTTGTGAAACGCGTATTGTCGAGGGGTCGGGTTGGAGTTTTGTGGGAAGAACAAGCATAAACATTAGATACGTTCTTGACAGAAGCAAAACATATCGGGGCTCCTTGGGGAGAGTTGGAGGGGGTTTCCCAGAATTCTGGTGATCGCGACTTAGGATACTTCCAGATGTGCTAAGGAGGGTAAAACTTGGCGGGTATATTAGTAACCCGACCAAATACACTTAAGGACGCGACACAATGCCCTAGGAAGAATTTCGTTCTTGGATCCGACCATTTTTCGGGGAGTTGGGGGAGGGGAAATCGGGAAATTACAGACTTCCATAGGTTGCGAACAAATGTTTGGATTCAAGTGAAACCTTATGGGTAATAAGAACTGGTGACCTAGATATGCCAAGTATGTGTCCGGACCCCATGTGGCACTGGTTGGAGAAGTTGGGGGAGGGGGGGGGGGGGGGTCCGGAAACTTTGTGACATGCATAAAAACCAAACGGATTTGCCGAATGGAATGCAAGTTTGACAGTACCAATTTTATACGGCCTAGATTTGTCATTCGGCGTCCGAACCGGATCTGACCAAGGTAGAGGACGATGAAGTGGGAACCGGAAATTTGCTGATATGCTCCGACTCGAGTAAAACTTGATGGACGGGAAGAGCAGATGTTAGAGATGCGAAGTTTATGTGTCCGAGTCGTATTCGTCCACAGTGGGAGTAGTCTCGGAAATGTTGTGGCTCGCATAGGGGTTAAACAAGTGGAATGATTTGAATTAACTTGGAAAGTAGAGGGATTGTATGCCTTAGATGACATATTTTAGGGTCCGGACCGGATCCGAGCACGGTGGGGTAGGGGTACCGGAATTTCTGGAAAATGCTCAGATTTACTTTTTCGTTTCTCATACCACCTACTTGCGACAAGTGCCATATGAGCTCGTAACTCTTGTTTACCTTTAAAACACATAAAGACTTGAAGCTTAACCGAAAAGCCAACTTATTTTTGTGTATTTTAAGTGGATACACTGAATTATTTGGATTCTGCCAAGGGATTTTTTTTATTTTGCACTATGTACTCTAGTTATAACCTTCAGAATATCTTCGGCACAAGGACAATTCTACTATGACGCGGGAAATTTTAATCTCAACAAAAACGTGGCTTTTCAGTGGGCAGTGATGAGATTGGTGAAGACTGCTCACTAGCTGAAAAAAAAAAAAAATCATAAATCTTTCTCTTAGGGAAAACCCTAAGAGAAAACCACCAACAAAAATACAAGCGCATATATGTACCACAGATCACACGGAAATTCCACTATTTGAAAATCGATTATTCCTGAATAGCCGAACAAAGAAGTGGCGCATTTTCAGCGGATCTTCAAGCCAATTTTAGTGAATAAGTGAGATTGTCCTATCCCATCCCTTTTCGGTTAAATTTTAAACAATTAAACATATCACTACAGTTCTGACTTTTACCTAAAACATGATAAGCTTTATTTTGTTTGCTTTCTTAAAATTCGACTCAGGAATTACAAGCAGAAACAGAACATCTATACGTTATATCGGAATGGATTAAAGCATAATAAATATTTTCGAAGTACTCAAAGGTAAAAAATGCTTAACTCTCTGTAGAACTCCAACTCCTCTTGCGATTTTCGATGACAAAATTTCACGGTGCCTCTTAAAACTAAAATTTACATCCAAATGAAAACCAAGAGATTTACAGTCAAATGCTCGCAACACCTCCGTACTATCAAACATCTATTTGAACACATTATTTACAATTCGACCTATCCTACAAAAGATTAAACAATTCGTTTTACTTTTATTGACAGACAAGAGGCTTGGACATGAATGTTTACTGTTGGCTGACTGTCCGGTTCGCCTTCTCTCGCAGTTCGTGAATAGACTTCGCAAAGATAGTGCTTAAGCGCCGTATCATCAAACAAATGTAGCTACAACTACTTGCGATAAGTAACAAGAGCTGGAAGCTGATATGGCACTTGCAAGGCTGGGTCAGAGGATGAAAGTAGGAATTCTTCAGTTCGTGGGTTTGTTGTGATAATTTGTAAGCAAAACCCTTGAGATAATGGGTCCTTGGAAATCACAAGAACGTATCGTTTGGTAATGCATTTGGCTGTAATGATCGCACTTTAGGGGCGCTAGAAATTCGTCGGTAATAAAAAACTCTTGAAGCAAAAACGATGATGAGTTCATCGGGAGAATGAAATGTATATTTTACTCAGAAGTATCATTTGTACTTAAGAAATTCAGTTGTAAGCAAAACCTTTGAGGCAAAAATGATCTAATCATGTCAAGTCTCTAATGTTCAAGCCAAGTTTCATGGTCCTAGCACATCTGGGAGTACTTTAACTGGTGATCGCCGGAATTCCCCCCCCCTATCTAACTCCCCCCACTGATTCTGTCACTGATGAATCTAGGGCTTGTGCTTGTTCTTCCCACCAAGTTTCATCCAAATCGCTCCACTCTAAAGCGTGTCACAAGATTTACAGCTCCCCCCTCTGACTCCCCCACCCCCCCACAATAATCGACCGGTTCGGACTTCACATGGGACATCCGAGACACGAGGTTTTTCCAAATATCAAGTTTCATTAAGATCAGATCCCCGTTCCAAAGTTATACGTACCTCTAGATTTCGGATTCCCCTTCCCTCCACTCCCCCACGGTGGTCGGATCGGGGAAGTGACTATTTCCAAGTTATTTTGGTTGGGTCCCTTGTATGCTTGCCAAGTTTCACTATCCAAACCCACCTGGAAGTAACTTAACTCCGTATCACTGGAATTCCGGACCCCCGCCCCTCCAGCTCCCCCCACAGTGCACGAATCCCGTCCGGTTCTGTCAATGATGTACGTAGGGCTAGTGCTTGTTTTTGAATTTCCTTTTCTAGCTTTTAGCTATTCGGATTAAACGTGATTGATTGATTGATTGATTGTTCCTCTCACCAAGTTTTTATCCCGATCTTTCCACTCGAAGCGTGTCACATGAATTCCGGCCCCCCCTCCGCCTCCCCCCACATTCATCAGATTCGGTCCGGACTTGAAATGGGACATCTGAGACATGCGTCTTTCCAAATATCAAATTTCATTAAGATCCGAGTTATGCATGCCACTAAATTCCGGATTCCGGCTCCCCCCCCCCCCCCCCCCCACGATGGTCCGATCGGGCAAGTGACTATTTCCAAGTTAGTTTGGTCGGGTCCCTCATATGCCTGCCATGTTTCATAGCTTATCTGGACTGACCGACCGACCGACAGACCGACTGAAAAGTGATCGGTATATGGCACTTGACCGGAAGGCAAGTGCCATAAAAACGTAAAGTGTCTACATACACCAGAAACAAAAACGGTCCAAGCACAGAGTCTTATGGCTCGCCGCACACCAGAGGAAATAACCGGCTACTTGAGTCACCAGTTGCTACTTTCATATTTCTTCCGTATAAATATTACCTAAACATTCAAGTTGTTCATCTCTTATCCCAAGTGCAAACATCCTAAAACTTCAAAATCCACAGTATCGAACGCTTTCCTCAAATCCATAATAATTGTCATAGGAATGAATCTTTTTTTCAGTGGCTCTATTTATTTGAGCCATAAGGTGGTGCAATGAATCCATGGTTGAGTGTCCTCTCAGGAACCCAAATTGGCTTTCAAAAAGCAAGCCGAGTCCTTCAAGGTAATTATAGAGGCGCTTGTTTGCGACTTTTTCATACAACTTTGATAAAAATTGGTAAAAGCGAAATTGGTCTGTAGTTTGATCGGTCTTTTTTGCATCCTCCGTTGTGAAAGGAAATGGCTTTCGAATGCTTGAGTGCATTTGTAAACTGTCCAGTTTCGAAAGATAAATTAATGAGGAACAGAAGGGCATGATGTATTTCCACACGCTTTTCAAGCTCCTAAGTTCAGACCGGACGTCCATGATGCATTGGATTTCAGGTCTTTTATTATTGTGTTAGCTCAGTCTCATCACACTCCCCCCCCCCCAGCATGCTTGACAATGCAAAACGGAAACGTCAGCTACATTTTATTAACTATATTTCGGCCCTTCTTGGGAAGGGTCCGCTTCAGGCTGAAGCCGCTCAAGCTGGAAATGGTAGAAAAACAAGTAAAGATTCTTCCTTAAATATCTGATTGTGTTAATTTTTCATGAAAGTTGCTTGGAGTTAATGCTGGTGCTCTAGTTGGAGACGTCGGGTTGCTGTCTTCACTGACCAAAATCTTTCATTCAGATTGATGGAATGTTCTTTTTGTGGTCTGGATTGGACACTATTTCTACTAGGCGAATTAAATCAGGTTTACTCGGATTCGGAGGTGGCGTGTCAACTTTTGATTTCTTTGCGAGTCTGTTATACTTTAAGTAAACTGCGTAACGATAAGTTCAATTTTCCGCACTTCGATTCGAAACGTGTCATGAAAGTGTGTCATAAAGTTTGTTTTTGCCGTCTGACGGTTTTTTCGGGACTATTTTGTTGAAAACCAATTTTCGCCATTACTTTAACCTCGGTCACTACTTTTGGGATGGAACATAGTTTTTGTCTGAATGAATATAAATGATAATTTGCGAGCTGGTAACTTCTTACTAAACTGCGACTCAGCCAGTTAAATAGACACGTTTCGGGTGAGCTAACGAAAAGAATCACACTTGTTTGTGATTGTGTGAGGTATGCGGTTATTCTCCAGTGAACTAGCAGTTAGGGAGGGTTGCTAAATGATTTCAAGGAAATTCGGTTGGCAACAACCTATTATTCTATTCATTCCTATTCTTATACAAAGAAACAATAGAAACACGAGAGAAAAGCTGGTTGAACTATCTGGGGCTTCTAGACAAGATAGGTGAAGTCGACATTGAACTTGAAGCCAGTAGCTGCTCCGGAACCATGGAGGTTTGACGTGAAACGAAGAACAATATCCGTACTGCTGGTGAAAACGGTATTTTCGGCGACTTCGGTGGCGCATCTGAACGGCGCGTCTGGCTGGTAGATGTCCCGAGTGCGGATCTCGAAAGTGTCTACTTGACACAACCCATTCGGGCTTTTACTCCATAGGTTGAAATCCGTTATTGTGACCGTGGTCGATGCCGCTGTTGCGGGTTTCTTGATCCACCAGGTGCAATCGGCCGATTTGGATCTTCCAGGATACATATCGAACAGAGGGGTCGTAACTCCGGTTACAGGGGCGGTGATTGGTCCGGTGCAGTTGAAGTTGGCCGAATTTCCTACTAGGGTAGGATAGACAGGCAAGGAGGCTGACTCCCTTGTTGCACAAGTTGGTCCAGAGGTGCCAGGTTGGCATGCACATGTGCAGTCTTCAGTGAGGAAGCCGTCATTCAGACAAGTTGGAGGCGCAGTACAGCTCTTTGCCCAAATTTCTGAGCAGCCGAAGGCACGATTGACGAGGAGAGAGTCATAGTGATGAACAGGGTTTGTGCGCATGAGCAGGTTCTGCTGGAGGGGGTCAAGGGGTAGCATTACTGGTCTCGCACGGTCCAAAGCAAAGGAGTTCCAGGTGTAATGCATGTTAGACATGTAGTTGTAGGTGGTATTGAAGTAGCTAAAATACGACTTGTCTTGGTTCATGTTGTGGGCTTTCTTCGGGTCGACGTTAGTCATGTTGAGCCTCAGGTATTGCTCTCTATCAGCCCTGTTGTGCTCGTGGCTTAGACCGATCGCGTGACCTAACTCATGAGCCACTGTCTCGGGTTTATAGCAGCCGTCAGCAAGGTTCAGGATTTGACCACCGGTAATCTTGGCATTGCCAAGGTTGGAACTGCAGCCGCCAGGAGTGGGCTTGAAGAACTTGACAAAGTACTGTTGCTGTGCGACAGCGTTATCGACGAATCTGACGCATGTTTTGTTCCACTGCTGCATACCTGCCATGATTACGGGTTTCATTGCTGGATTTATGGTTGGATCGAACGCATAGGGAATAATAGGGAATCCGGACTCATCCTTCGACCATTGGTTGTACTTAGTCATGTAAGATCTGCCAGCGTTGATCCAGTTTTGGTATGATTCCTGAGTGAAGAGCATGTCACCGACTTGGATGGTGTCCTTGTCGACCTTTATCAGTCCATCGTCAAAGTCTTGTCTGTTGAAGAACTCTTCAGAAGGGAACTGAACCTCGAGACCGGACTTTAACTGCTCGATCTGAAAATAAGAGTTAATACAAGCAGAGGCAACTCGCACAGAGACCGTGTCTGTTGCAGTTGGTCTAGGAAATTTTGGTTTCTTGAGTGCTTCTTCTTAAGCTTTCAGTAAGTGGCGTTGGCTGAGCCGCAGGGCAGTGCACTGTAACCTCTTGTTGTTAAACGAAGATTGCTGATCAGTAACGAAACTGCAGTTAAGGTTAGTAAATCGTCATCGGAAAATAAGAACGGAGCTAAGGTTATCTTTTCGGAAAATAACGTGTCATTGAAAGATAATGATAGACATTTAACCTTAACCATGTTGCTTACTTTGGATTCCCGTATGTTTTCCTCCATACGAAACCATCGTAACTTCAAAACGTAACAACGTGACTTCGATTCATTTTTCACTACCCGCTTCTCCGTGTTTAAAATACCAGAACTAAGTAGCTCTTCTGGGAATTTTCTCATCCGGTTCAGACCGCCAATCAATAGGTTCTTGAAAGACACTCCTCAGGTTTCGGATATTGCAGTTGCTACCAGGTTGCCATTAAACTCATGAGCACATATGTCACATGTTCAGGTTCCCTTTCGTCCACCCCCTCCATAGATGTTTGGGTCAAAGAAACCACAATGTCTTATCAACCATTATCCCGCGGGGTTCGGATCCGATCAGAACCCGAGCGCACGTCTCAGAGAAATCTTCCTGTACACAGTTTCGAGAAGTCTTGCCACAGCCACTCAAGCAATAAATTCAGTTATACCAAGAACAAATAACGAGTAAGAACAATGGTCTCTCGTCCATCCACCGACTAAAAATGTTGCGACAACAATGAGCGGAGGTGGAGCCATTTCTTGGTCGCCCGTGTATACTCGTTGGTCTCCGACTCTCCGCCGTTACACACTTGAGTCAATTTACGAAGAAAACAACGTAGCCACTAGCGAGGCGGATGTTCTGGCCTGTTCACACGGGAAGGAAACAGCGTTGGTTTTGTTTGAGTAGACGCTGGCGTCTGATTAGTCAATATTAGTGATGCGAAAAATAAAAGCGAACTTCACGATGGTCATTCATAATCGCTTTTGTTATACCATGACCATCAAATGAAGATTGAAATCCCTTGTGACATCCCTTGTGACATTCCTTTTTATGTCTCTGGGGAGAACCATGCAATTCAAACCGGGATTTGAAGCACACTCACTGAAGTCATGACCCATTGAGTTTCAACATCTGTAGTATTAACTTTGTCAGACGAGTGTAAACTAAGAGTAACGTATTGAAGGGTTTCGAGGATTACTGAAATTACCGAAATGGTAGAATAGCATGGAACAGTCAAAATGTAGGTGAGTATTCCGAAATGTATAATTGCAGACATTTCGATTTAGTGAGTTAGATTTCGATTCAGTAGTTAATCGAAAGACGAAAGTTCACCTCAACCTGGTCTATCTCGTTTGTCTTTTAGTTCACTACTTACACATAATTCGATGTCAATCGGTGTATTTTCCCATCAAATAAAGTCTTTGGTTTTCGTACTGAGGCCTTGCCACATGGGTTCTAGTTTGTCTAGGACCCACATAGAAGTCCTAGTTTTTTTTAATTTAATTCAAAATTTTTTCTGGTTAGTTTGTCAGAGTAGAAGCCTATTCCATCTGCGTAATATTTGTTCACTTTCACTGAGCCTATCAAACCTGAAACACGGCTTTTTTTTTTTTTTTAAGAATTTGCCTGTTTTCATCTGATATTCTCAGATGAGAGCAAATACCTGGAATGAAATTTATCTCTTTTTGTTCTGATATTGGCACCACTTAATTGAATTGACCCCGAAAAGATACAATTTACGTTACCAAATATCTTACGTTTCCTGTATACGGCCTTTGGGTTTTTCAATACAGATATATATAGTTTGTCGTACTTTTAACTAAATTTGACGCATTTGTAAAATCTGCTTTGCATCAAATGGCAGTTTCTGTATATTTTGATGTATTCTTAATTGCTTCGGAGTTTTTTTTCTTGTTAACCCCCGAAAGCTTGTCTGAATCAACGAGCCGGCAACCGCTGTTTCAGCGCCCGCCCAGCCCAGTGTGAACAGGCTTATTACTGCTGCCTCCATTCGATTTTTCTTCCTCAGTGGTTTGCTGCGTTACACCTTCTCTGTAGAGGTAACGACTTTTGATGTCCCGGGTAAGATCCACCTCCGCTCGTTTGCGTCGGGAGTCGACTCGTCTCAGCTTGGTTGTGTGACAGAGATAGGGAGACAGCAGTTCTTGCTCTTATTTGTTCTTGGTTATACCCAGTGAGATAAAAGTTACAGAGTTACTCGTTTATATTTTGTTCATATCCTACACTATCAAAATCTGACATTGCAGTTTTTGGGACCCCAAAACGTAAGTGGAGGGATATCTATGACTTCGTAAAAGTCGTCCGTCTGTCCGTCCGTCCGTCTGTCAGCACGATGGGTCAAGGGACATGTCGAGTTCGTAGATGGGCTTTGTAACCGTACATTTAGGGGTGGTGGTTGAAATTAAGGGGAGAACAGAATATTTTTTTAAATAGCTAATAAGATAGTCGATTTAGGGGTAAGAAGACATGCTGAACCCGTATATGAAAATTCTTTTCTCGCCGAATAAGTAGTTCGACCGGAATCCGGCCAAAACCGGAAAATATTTTTAAAAGTAACAGTTGTATTTGAAGTTGATTAGATGTTCGGTTAAGGGGAAAAGACATGTTGAATCCGTATATGACAAGCATTTTCTACCAGTTGGCGTTAGTAGTGGTAAGGAAGAAGGCTGAATCCGTATATGAACATTATTTTCTTCCCGGACAAATAGATCGCCTGGAATCCGGACCAATCCGGATTTTTGTTTAAAGTTAAAGTTTTACCTTAAGTTGATTAGAGGTTCGATGAAAGGGTAAAGAGATATGGTGAATTCGTTTTTGAGCTTTAGTTTTCTGCCGGACAAGTTAGTTCGCTCGGAATCCGGCTGAAACGGAAATTTGGCAGAAGTAAGGCAGGAAGTTTTGATCAGTTTCCTCAAAGTAGATATAACGTACAGGGGTAAATGCACATGCTGAATCCATATCTGAACTTGGTTTTCTCAGATGATTAGCCATTAGCCTTAAGTTGTTTCTAAATCTTAATAGTAAAAATGTTCAAGGAGTCTGGCGAAAACCGGATATCTACTAGACCCAATTGTCGGGATCAGATGTTACATTTTTGGGATCCCATCGGAACCTTAGGTCTTGTTTTAATAGAAGATGGTTTCCTGACCAGGGGATTTTTTCTTAAGTCCCACGCCTCAGAATTTAAACATTTTGAGTGTCTGATTTGGAAGATCTCTGAACTTTTTTCCTCATATATCTGAACTTTAATATTTTATATAATCGAGTTACTCGTTCATGTTTTTTCACATCCTATACTCTCGAAATCTGACATTGCAATTTTTCTAATACAAGGCCTTTCCTGAACCAGTGGAGTCTGATGTCCCAGAATCTAGAAATTTTGAGTCTCTGATCTGGAAGATTCGGAACTTTTTCCCTCACACTTTTTCTCGGTTCGGGATCTTGCTGTTTCTCGAGCGAACCAGGTTGATTCTCCCAAGTTTCATCTTTATAGCTCGTCTAGAAGAACCCTGAGACCGACGGGAAATAAAGTGTATCTTGTAAATAATAGGTGAGAACGGGAAAAAAACTTCACAACTGAACCCGTAAAGCATTACGGACCCTGTGTTCCACACAAGCTATAAGTATATTATAACTGTTGTCGTGAGGTAGTAAAAATCAACTTACCGGGCTAGAGGTGGTCAGGCAAACTAATGCCGAGATAGCACAGCTGAGAGCGAAGGACTTCATTCTCGTCTTTGCTACTGAAGAAGTCTGAAATCCTCGAGTTTATGTAGGTAAATAATCAGGTGCTACCAGCTATTCAAACAAAAAACTCATTTGTGTAACAAAATATTCAGAAGAATAGGTCGAACTTACTTTAGTTGCGTAAAGCCACAAGTGCAGCTTGTCCAGCTGTATCAACAAGACATTACGTTCACCAGTGCCGTACAAGCGATCTGTAGGGATCGACTAAAAAGAGGCACGGCACGACGTAGTGTAGGAGGCACTAGTACTAAAAAGAGGCACGAAAACTAAAAGGGCCCTTTCAAGCTCCAGAGTAAGGATGTTTCAACGTGCCCTCTTTAGGCTCTGGGGTTACGAACTCTCACCTACTTGTCTACTTCTACTACTTGCTAATCTCTTTCAACTGCTCGTGCCGCCTGCGCCATTCCGTGTCGTGCCTCTTTTTAGTCGATCCCCGATCTGTAGGTTTGAATTGGGTTTTCTCGGTTAATAATTTCCTCTCTTTCAAGATTCGAACTAGCCCTTCATTCCACAAGGGGACATACGGATTAGTTAAACATTTTCTTGCAAGAAAAAATGGGGACTAGAACAAATGGTCGCTCGCAATCACTCACGTATGATGGATCTTTGTAGATCGATAGATATTATGTTAATTACTATATCTTTGTAAGCAAGGGTATCTCTGTTGAAGTTGTATCACAGAATTGTAACATACACAGAAGTTTTTAAATACGCACATTTTAAATCCATGCTGAATCCACATCTGAACTTGGTTTTCTCAGATGATTAGCAGTGTGAAACTTGATGGGTTTTAAGAGAAGATGCAGTAGATGATATATTCGTGTGTCTGGAGCGGATTCCTTTACGGTAAGGGAGTGTGTGGGGGGGAGGGGCATCATCTGGCACGCCTAAGGATGCCCTATTTATATCAAGAACGGATTTGGCTCCGGTGGGGGTGGGGTACCGGAAATATGTCTGAGCATCATTCGGCTACGCGGTGGGAGTTGGCGGGTGGCTGAAAATTCTGTGGCACGCCTGGGGATAAAAAAAAAAAAAAAAGGTGAAGTGATTAAGATGAAACTTGGAAAGCTTCTAAAATTATTGGAAACTATTTTCCCTGACTTTGGGCTCCAGACCAGACCAGACCGAACACAAGGAGATGAGTAGCTAACATTAACAAGTCACGGCTTCTTATACCCCCCATACACTCAACCAAAAGGTACTTATCTTCGTTTGTGTCTTGTTTTATTCGTAATTTTAGCTGTCCGTAAATGTCAACCAACCGTGATTTGTAATTTGTTATGTTGACGATCGGCAGCTATCAGTTGCAAATGCTATTGGGGAAATAAATGAGTAAAAAAAAAAAGAGTAAAGAGCATACGCCCAAGATTATCCATTTTGTGACTCAGGCTGGACTTGGCTTCGGCGTGGCCAGTTCGATAGGGAAAGGAGTGGGGGGGGGGGGGGGGTACCAGAAATTTTCTAGATAGCTTGGATTCCACGGAAATTGAATGGTGTGATGTTCATATGCGCTAGATGATCAATTTTTGGTTTCTGGCTGGATCAGACCTCAATGGGGGAGGAGGACATTTCCCGGAAATGCTCAGATTCAAGTGAAGCATGATGGGCAGTATTATTAGAATCCAGATGTGCCATTTCTGTTTCCGAGCCGAATCTGGTCACGGTGGGGAGAGTTTGGAGGGGGCCCATTTGAAGCTCGCTTAGGGACCAAACGAGTTTATTGGCTCTAGGTTATCCATTTTGGATCCGACCTAGGTGGGTGCTGCGGATATTTACCAGAAATGATCAGATTTCAGTGAGACCAGATGTGCATATGTCCCATTTCCAAGTTCGAACCGCCCGTTAGGGGAGTTAGAAGGTGGTGTTGTATGACGTCATGATTTACTACCTTGTAACACTTATTCTTAACAAGTGCATTGAGCTCTTAGCTCTTGGTAGCCTTTGTATTATACAAACCCGCGCAACTGGCACTTTCATGGGTAGTTAGCTTAGCATGTATACACTACATCAGCTAAGGTCCGACTTGACATAAGTGGATGGTTCTTTCGAGACCCCCTATCCCACCTTCCAAACCCGCAGTGACCGGAACTTCCGCATCCGGATCTGCAAATGGTACATTTACGGCTTATGATCGCCCTGCCAATGTATCCCTTTCTCGAACCCTTCAACCTAAACGGACCACAATATTGGAGCATCCAAGATTTACCATCTAGTTCCATCCGAACCAGATCACTCGATCGAGGGTTATGCACGGGACTAGATTTCGTGGATGCTTCTCCAACCTCTCCCGCAGTGCCTGGATCAATTCATGATATATCTTAGGCTCGTGACGCCCCACCTGTCAAGTTTTGTCACTTCTTTTGCCAACTATCAATTCTTGTCCGAATTAGACCATTTGAGATTTACGCTTTTACAACATTTCCGGGATCTTCCCTACCCCACCATATACCCGGAGCACGGGTCTATAAATGGTTTATCTAGGGCTTGTGACCGTCTAGCCCGCAAAATTCTGTACCGATTCCTCAACTGTAAACGTGCCACAAAATTCTGGACCCTCTCCACCCCTACCCCCACCCCGTGGTGGCCGAATCCTATCCAGTCCTGTAATCGAAACATTTAGGACATGATCTCTTGCCAACTATCAAGTTCCAGCCGGCTCGGATTAGTTGTTAGAGAGTTAGTCATGTCACAGTACCCCTCCACATCCAACTACTCACTGTTGCCGAATCCGCTCAGGACCTTAAATACAATAGATGCATTCGTTTCCGTCGTTCGGTTCGCCGTTGCTGCGTCGTTTTACTATAAGCGTTTTCTTTATAACAGTGTTCATGAACGGCGTTGAACTGCCGATAATAAAATGTTTTCTGTGTTCGTTTGATACGACGAACGGAGGCGGAATGTCAGTTTCAGCATCTCCGTTCGATACTTAGGCGCGAACAAAAAATAATTAAATTTGTAAAAAAAACAGTTTACAGTGGACCTGCTATGCCAGAATCCATTTTTGTACTCTGCCATAACTGCTGTTGCCAATATTAAGTTCGACTTAAAACGTTTTCGAATCTAGTTCGTTAATGAAACGACGTTGACATATCGGGCCAGAGAAAACACTAATATGAAAAAAATAAAACCACGGTTTTCGAACTGACAACGACGAACAATGAAAACGAACGCGGCTAATATCTAGGGCTTGTACATATTGCCAATCATCAGTTTTCATCCAGTTCGAGTTACTCGTTCGAGAGTTGGTTCGGGGTTTCCCCTACTATGCCTGGCAAGTTTCATTTCCTAGCCTGTCTGGAAGCACACTAACTTGTAATCAGCAGACCAACCGACAGAATGACATAAAGGCTACCAGTACATCGGACTTGAGTCGAAGTGCCTCGAGTTCCCCCTCTCTGTTTCCTGCAGCCTTGCAGTGAGAATAGTCTGTATTTTTCCCTTTCTGTTTTTATTATGTTTTTTTTTGTGCGATTTGTTAAATCCTTGGTTATATGGCAGTTGTCTGAATTATAGTATTCATCCTTTGAGCCGAAGCTACATGTGGCGTAAGAAGTAATCTACCGATTCAACCCTTCCTAATCAGTCCCTTAATAATTATCAACTTCATTACCCGTATTTTTAAACCATCTTTTTGGACATGGCACAAATCTGTTTAATACGTTATATTTTGTACTCCTCAGTTCTGAGTGAATGAAATAAATATTTCTCAGATACGGCTATTAGTCTCATAGTTGCGTACTAACAAGATTCGCTACAAAATTAGAGGTCGAGACATACAACAAATCAAAGACAAAACAACCTAGACATCACCGTGGACGAACTCAGCTTGTCAGCCATTCTTGACTTCATTCAAGGAGAGTAATGCAGTGATACCTTGGTGATACCAAGAACAAATATGCAACAGAACCGCCGTCTCCCTATACCTGTAATACGACCATGTGGGGTCGAATATATTTCCTATACCCTGCCCGATGCAAAGGAGTGGAAGGTAGTAGCTACGCGGAACATTACAATTCGACACACAGCTACATCACAGTAAAGCCGTGGAGAAGAAACTTCGAAAGTAAAGGCTGATTGGTTGTCTACCAATGTACCATTGTGATGTCACCTGTGACAAACTTCAGAGCGGGTCAGCACAGCTGCTGTACTTTTTCGTATGAGATGCGTAGCGGCAAAGAGGGAACTAGACGGGCATCAACTCAAAGCTCAGCACCTACCTCTATCTCAGCTCAGTTTTGTCCGGGTATCCATAGTCTCTGCATGGGACCAAAGACGGAGGTTCTATTGGCTTATCTGTTCTTGGTGATACAAGACCAGGCCTACTTTTATGATTTTCCCTTAACCTCGTTTATAATTGACAGGAACTGGTACGATGGTGAAAGCTGTTGAGACTTGTTCTTTACGGAAAGCTCAAGTCCTTGGAAAGCCAAATACTCTGATGTTTGAAGCATTAGCTGAGGTGCATGGAATCGATCCTGATCGTGCTATCATGGTTGGAGACCGGTAAGTCCGTCATTTCTTAAGAGAAGGTTGCGAATTGGTTAAAGGAGGAAGCTTTACTGAACGACCAAGTAATGTTCCCCTGCTTAGTCGTTAAAGAGGAGCTGAAAGCTTGTACCATTTTTTCATTATGGCCGAGGACAATGCTGTTCTTCTTTAATTAAGGCTTTCGTTTTCGTGAAAAATTGCCACAATAAGGAAAGCTAAATAATTGGCAACGAAAATCAAATAAACAGACACACAAGAATAGGGTACGAAATCTAAATAATTCAACGTCGATAAACGCTAATTTATTAACAAAATACAAACATGAAACAAGGAACCGGACGGGCAAACATGAACTAAATAAGTTGTGAACAATGTGAAATTTTATTGATTCTTGAGGTAATTGGTAACAATGGATGAGAACGAGTGGGGCCGACAATCGTTCCTCAGTCGTTCTGGTCGTCTTCACTGATGTCTGTTAGAGGACGCGCACGTAGACCGTAGACGCGACCGTGACGTAGATTACAATACATATAGGGCCTGCTTTGGCATTTTCGAAATGTCTGTCTGTAGCATTTTACGAAGTAAAAGGTAAAGGTGGGTCTACTCCCTACTGCGTACGAATTGCAGGCAAAAAGCCAAGACGTACGCAGATTTATGCTTGTTCGGCTCAATCACAGTATGAGAAACCATAGGCACCTGGTACAGCAAATGGTTGTTTGACAAACCCTTCAGAGCATACGGAATCAATCTGGTTATTTGGAAGTTCAGGAATATCGACCCTAGCTTTGCCGGGCAAATTGAAAGTTCAGAAAGAGTATTCAGTCCCGCGCCCCCTTCCCCTGAAGTCTACTTCACCTTACGATCTTGTCCAGGTGCTCCGTTACCTCATTGACATTTAATCTCGAAAGTTTTTATGAACAGAACACTTTCTACCAAACTTCTACTAAAAATGTGCATTTCCTACCAAACAGCAGGGGTCGGGCCATTAACCCAATCGATTATCTGACAGTCGAGCCAGACGTAGTCGCCACTGGGTTGCTCGGTGTTTGGTGGGAGCAGGGCCAGCCAAGATGGGGCTTTTGCACCTGTAAAATTCAAACGTTAGGTTAAGCTAGAATGAGTTGTGGTGGTATTGAGAAACGTTGCACCTGGTAAAGCTGATTCGAACAGTGGTAATAAGAACAGTTAAGTGACCCTTCAGAAAATGTTCACTACCATAAACTGGCCAAATACGAGCCATCTTATATACTCGGGGATTCTGAAAATGTGCAGCAAGTTCTTTGGGTTTTCGGCTTTTGATACTGGAGTGTAAAAATCTATACTCTGCCATCGAATCCTGTCATGGATTCTAGCTGGTTTTCTCATTTTCATCGTTACCGTACGGAAAAGTTGGGAAGCTCTACCCGCCGTTCTGCAACTCGCAGGGGAAAAACAAGAGACAGGTTCGTGGTTGTTGGATAAATGATTGACACATGGCTTAGGGAAGGGTTGGCAAGCCATTCAAATAACCTTTCTTCTATCTCTGTTCTGTCGCGGGTACTTTACAGATCGCTCGTATTGTCAGGGTTGACTAACTTCAGAGATGTAGGACACAGGCTCACGCGAAGAGTACGTGCCTACAGCCTTGTCCTACAGAGCCTGACACATATATATACAAGCCGGAGACATCTTCACTTCAGACTGGATCAGACTCGCGTAGACTCAACATCTTTATACTTACTGTGCTGATTACAATATTTATTCTTTCGTACCACCGTCTCATCTGCATAGACAGCCTTACCACTCCACGTCTTGCCTTACCACTCACCCAACTTGACACGTATCATTCACTTCGTTTGTGCCGTTAGGGGCTCACTACCCAAGATGAAAAATAAGAGAATCAGGTTAATATGTTCTGTATGGCTAAACTTGGAACGGTGTTCGCTGGACAACGTCTGACCATTGCCCGACTGAAACAGGGGCTTGAAGCTTTCCGAAAAACCCGTATTTCCTACAGATTCTCGATCGTTCGTTGTGCGAAATTTCGATACTTCTCGGTGTTTTCCATATCATTCGTGGTAAAGTCGATATTATGCAAACACACGGCGAGCACAATGCACTTTATGTTCTCAAACGAGTGAGCTAGTCGTGTCCATATAACTATGGAACTGCAGCGGTTCACTTTAACTCGAAACCGCTTATTTCGAACACTCCTACCCAACGTAAATTAAATATGGGGAACTACTGCTTACCTTCTTCGAGAGTAAGTGGTCCCAAGTGTTCTGACATGTCCGTGTCAACGTGGCCTGGATGAACATGGTTTATTATAATGTCCTCTCTCGGGTCTTGCTGGAAGCCACGATGCTGAACTCGAGTCAAGGCGCTAAGACCGACTTTAGATACCACGTAGCTGGCGAAATAATTGTTAGGCCAGCCCTTTTCTTCGTGATTTCCAGCTTTAGCCGCTCTGAAAGAGTAAGTTTTCCAGCAACGTGGCGCAGAAAAAACAAATCTGGTTCTGACTGAGATTGATTCAAGAGGGGTCTGTGTCTTCGGGCAAGATCTGCGCGCGACCCTCGGGTAGGCTCAGGATTACGGCACTACTGGGAAAGATACGGAAGTACCAGATGGGACAAAGTAAGTTACTGAGAAATAACAAATATAGTTACTCTTGCAGAGCCACCTACAACGGAGAGCAGCAAGACAATGGGAAGCTGAGGAAAGCTGAGATAGCTCAATACAACACGAACTTTTCAGCTTATTTATGAAATTTCAGAGGAATGAAAAACGAACAGATAACCCTTTATAAGAATTGTCTCCCTCTCGATTCTGCAGTAAAATGACTAATTATTTCCCGGATTCCATGATGGGCAATACTGTGTCCCACACCTCTTACATCGCCGCAGTCTCCATATATGAGAATGACATACTTACTCGATAAACTCGTTCATCAAATCGGTGATCTGCTTTACTGTTAAATCAGGTGCGGCAAATCTCTTCTTTAGCTCTTCACTCGGAATCCATTGAAGAAAACCGACAGCGCTGGTAACATTAACGACTCGTGCATGAGGACGAAGAAGGGGGAAAAGCAAGTTGCAGACATTCAAGGTGCTAAAATAGTTGGTCTTGATGGTGTTCTCTGCCTGCTCGCCAATTGGTGTAGTTGATGTTTCCTAAACACAGTAAAGAATCAATGACCGCACGAAGTCTCCACGACTTCTGGCTTCAGTGAAGTACTTGCCATGGGCAAAGTTTAAAGTTGGGTCGACTTGCAGATATCTCGGCATCCAGCACAATTTCCCCAATGTTCATGTTCTTATTTGTTTCCAGTTGCCCCGTCAACTCAGGGGTGAAGACTTACGGCTCTGCAATTCTGGTAGTATCTGTCAGTGTAAATTCAGTTGTAGCCTACGGACGTTGGGCTGGTTTTAAAAGGAAGTCGGACATGGGGTCCACATCAGATTAATGCTGAAGTGTTACGCGACTCGGGAAGAAGTTGCTTCTAGGCGTGACTCCTCGTCTTTTTGGGTGGCTGGGGGTTCGAGTCTCTTAGTCGTTCTGCAGAAACCGATTAGTGTCGTTGGACTCATTGGTTGAGAAGAGTTTTATAACAATGTCGCGGCTAGATTCACTGATGGTAACTGGCTCTTGAGAACTTAAAGAACACCAAAGAAAGTACCTACCGTGTAGGCGATAGCTGCATTGTTCACCAGACAGTCAAGGCCTAAGTACTCCGCTTCGAGGAAGTCGCGGAGCCTCTTGATGCTGTCGATATCGTCAATGTCAAGCTGATGAAACTTCGGATGCAGGTTCTCCTAGGAATAGACTTTGTTGAGACTTTGACAGAGCAAGAGCCGAGATGACTTACTCTCGTAGACGTCCTGCTTTGTGGGTAATTTTCTCTGGATTGAGTGTGCAAAAAGTTTGCTAGGTTTCTATTGGAAATATGGACTTTTTTGTTATTACGACGTCTGTTCTACCAGTCCTTGTCGGCTCGCTTCTAGGAGATATTGACTGCCGTAGGCCTAATGGGACCTTCAAAGATCCTACAGGGGCGAGACACAACCGTCGTCGGATGGTTTCCCTGGCCCTTTGATCGCAGTGGAGCGAGTCTGGTCGATTCTTGGCAACTTCATGTGCGATAATGACGTCTCGTCTGCTCCTTTGCCGTATTGGGGCGAAGGGAGATTCAGCGTCGGGAAAAAGGACTGATAAGGGCCAAGAAGCTGAAACTTCTGAACCCTAAGAATAGACACATTCGTTAAATTCAGAATACTTAAAAATACCAAAAAAAAATAAGAATAGGGGAAATGTTGAAGGTCTGTGAGGCAAGATAATATTTGAGATATCCACAAGGCCGTCAGATTCACCTTTTCGAGCGCCTCAACAGCACCTTTTCCTCTTCCTTCATCTCGCGACGTCAAGATGACATCTCCGTCAAATTTCTTGCAGAGCTCCTTTACTATCGCAAAGCCAATACCTTTGTTAGATCCAGTCACCTGCAACGAAAAACCTGTGAGTGTCATGGCACCACCGCACGGGTCACGTCCCGTCCACGGGTCATTTGAATGCTTCCTGTGCCGAATCCAGCGTTTACGTTTATATATTAGACTATCGCCAAGACAGATGTTTTCACTATTTTTCATTCAATTTTCTTTCGTTGTGTTGCGAGAGCAACGCTTTAGATTTGTCCTCGTTTTTTTTTTTTTTTTTTTTCCTAGCACACCGATTTCATTTCATTCCTAGTAACTAGTAAGGGTCTAACCTGTGCGGTTTTTACGGAAAGTGTGGACCTTAGGCCGCGAAGTGAAATGGAGTTAAATAGCCCATGTCAGCGAGGACTATCTGAAGGTGTGCAGCCAACCTTTCGTTTCAACAAACCATGTTTCTGCTTTCGAGTGGAAAGCTCCGTTCTAGCACGCGAGCAGGCAGGCACCAGTTTCAAATTGAAGATGGACTAAAATCTATAAGTGTTAAATATATGTGGCAGTTACCCGGACCCACAGCCAACATATCTTCTTTAAATAATAAATAGAAAAATCTATAGAAACATAAAAGTGGCTTTTTCCCACGGGTCCGAAAGTGCATCTATTGTTTCTATCCATTTCTGTCCGCGATTTAAGCTGACTTTATCATTCGTTTTTTGCACTTGGTTTGCGGTAGAGAAATAGTATCAGATGTGCGTCTTAAACTTTAAAAGTTCTCTCATTGCTAAAGAAACTAGAGCTTATCATTTGCTCCTTTCTAAGTGGTGACGTTAGAAAGTTGGCGTACGGCAAAAAAGTCAACTTTTGAACTACGATAGGTAGAATATTTTTTTCGACGGCAACTGATAGCCGTTGATGAGGTGATCAAAGTATATGCCATCCATTTTTTGGTACAAAAATTCCTTCATGAGATACACCAGTTCGAAAGTTTCAAGGGGTTCACAACTTTAGTAGTAAGGTACACAGTGAAACCAAAATAGGCGATACAAGTTATGAGACATGTAGGGGACTTTTACGCAACATTCAGCTGTTAGCTCATAATCATCTTCGGCAATGAGGGGTTTGCAGCTTTTGCTAGTTGGTGTACCTGTTATTTGTTTCCGGTGTATTCGATGGTAAGAATAATTTGGTTCCCAATTGTAAGACATGCATGGGACTTGTAAGTAATAATCGGCTGTTATGCGACAATCATCTTCAGCGATGAGGGGTTTGTAACTTTTGCTATCTGGTGTACCCGTTATTTGTTTCCGGTGAACTTAATGTCTATCACGGGAGAAGGACTTGTAAGTAGGAATCGCTTCACGAGGGGCTAGAAATTTTTGCAAATTGGTGCACATTGTATTCGATTTCTATAGATCTGACGGTAAGAAAGTTTATATCGATGGTCGATTGCTGTAACCTAGGATTAACTGTTTACGCAATGGGTACAATCGATAATGCAAAACAATGAGGTAGTTTCATAATAATTAATAGTGTCAGCTATGGTATTTTAATCCTGAAAAGTTACGGATAGCTTTATAATATCAACTAGATTATATAAGATATTGTTCCAAGTTTTCTTCCGTCACGATGTCTACGATTGAAAAGGATAAAGTTCGACTGACTGCAAAGCGAATTTAGTCACTTCGTCCGATATTCTTTTGTTGTTGTTTTTACAACGCTGAACAATAGTTTTTGATCATGTGATGATTCTTTTTAGAACATACCGTTTCAAAAGCTTCGATAAGTTGACAACTTCAGCATTTAACCGACAGCGAAGAAACGCTGAAGAATTGCTTTTGATCATTTGATTATTCTTTTTAGAACATGCCGTTTTAAAGCTTCAATAAGTTGACCACTTATTGAAGCATTTAACCGACAGCGAAGAAACAAAACCAAAGTGTTGCTCTGGCAACACTTTAGTCGGCGAAGCTGGACAAAGGTTGCCGCAACACTTCACGTTGCCCAGGCAACGTAGGTCTAGTTTTTATTGTTTTCGTCCCTAACTCATGTTCTGCATCTCACTCGTCTTTTTGCAGTTCGATGCTTCAAGTGGACTGGTTTCCGTTAGTCCCCCATTGTCTCATAATCAACACTTGTGATAGACATAAGGTGTTTTTTAGCGGTTAAACATTCAGTCAATGTTGACCAAACAGTGCGTTCTAGCGACCAACAGAAACCTCTGTGGCAAACATTGTAGGTCAAAACGACCAACAACTGAAAGTGTTGTTAATCGACTTGATTAACAACACTTTCAGTTGTTGGTCAATTTGCGGAGTAATCAGCCAGATTTTTCAAACAGATCTTTCTGGCGAAGATTCACCTCTCTTGATGAACGGGGATGTTTAGGCAGACAACAGTAGTTTGTTGGAAAGAGCCGCTAAAAAACGCCTATAGTAAAAAGTTGGATCCATGAGATAGTGGGTAACTTTCACTCTCTTGACATATGCAAAACCTCAATTACCTGGGAAGCAGATTGCAGATTTCCGACTCAACCTGTGGATCTGTTTTACTATATCTGTCGCAGGTGTTGATAGTTCACACATTCACATCACACATTCAGTCAATGTTGACCAAACAGTGCGTTCTAGCGACCAACAGAAACCTCTGTGGCAAACATTGTAGGTCAAAACGACCAACAACTGAAAGTGTTGTTAATCGACTTGATTAACAACACTTTCAGTTGTTGGTCAATTTGCGGAGTAATCAGCCAGATTTTTCAAACAGATCTTTCTGGCGAAGATTCACCTCTCTTGATGAACGGGGATGTTTAGGCAGACAACAGTAGTTTGTTGGAAAGAGCCGCTAAAAAACGCCTATAGTAAAAAGTTGGATCCATGAGATAGTGGGTAACTTTCACTCTCTTGACATATGCAAAACCTCAATTACCTGGGAAGCAAATTGCAGATTTCCGACTCAACCTGTGGATCTGTTTTACTATATCTGTCGCAGGTGTTGATAGTGAGGCATTTGGGGATTAACTGGCCGCTTGGAAGCGCTGAACCGGAAATATGGCGAATTGATGCCGACATTCACTTGGGCTGACGGGGAAGACGAAGGTTCGGCCCCTGTTCTATTTTTTGTTTCTTCTTCCTTAAGAAGTGAGAGACGGGAGCCCTGTTTTGGTACGATTGCTATCCTTGAATGGACGAGCACGAATAAGTTCGATTTTTACCGCTGCAGCAAAGCAATATTTGCAAAGCGTATAAACCATTTAGCACGGTATTGCAGCGTCAGACGCGGGTTAGAAACGTACGACAAGACAAACTAACTATTTTTCTTAGGATACACACAAGCTTCGCAGAGACCCGGAATCGAATCCTACCTTTAACACAAATGAAATCGTGTACGTTGGCTATGGTTTAAAAATCAGGGGTGACAAAAAAGCACTTACACCTAGGCAAATGAGCGGAAGTTCCATTTTATGTAGCGTTTACACGGACAAGAAATCCCGTCGAGTCGAAAGGAATTCCGGTCGACTCGAGAGGATTCCGTTCGTTAAGACGAGTAGAAAAAAAGTCTAGCGGGACGGGAATCCTTTCATGATGAAAGGAATTCCGGTGTAATTGAAAGGAATCTTGTCGGCGGCGCTGGTAAAATTACAAAAAAAAAGTCTAGCTAGCTTTTGAGAGCAGCAATCATCAGTACTGATGTCATAAATGCTCTCAAGACCTTTTTTTGTTAGATAGTTAATTTATTTACGGCAGATTTTCTGGTTTGAAGAATTAATCTTTTTCCCTATGCGTGTAAACATAATCTTGTGACCAATATCGGATTCTGTTCAAGTTTTCCTTTATTTGTAAACGCTGCATTACTTCTGTATCGAAGCGAGGTTTGTTAAGCGCAGAAACCATCTGGTGATACAATGCCAATTCAGAGTAATGTCAGGAGCTGACTTAACGGAAGAGACCGCCACAGCTCTCTCTTTTGAACATAAGCTACGCAATTAGTGTATATCCCATCATTACACGGATAAAATAACAACAAACAATCTCTAGTTTACTTACCACAGCTACTTTTTTAGCCGCCATTTTTATCAGCTCGTTTTAACACTAAATCTACAAAAGGATCTGTCTTATTACAAAGTAATCTCAAGGCTGCCAGATGCCGACAGTGGTGACGGTTTCATATTGATTCAGAGTTGAGTTTGACCGACGCGATAAGAGTACTCTGTCCTTGTCCTATTTAAGCACCGAGAGTTTATTCATCGCCTGTTAATTAATTAAATTTATTTCGTTTGCTTTTGTAAGGAGTTAAAAGAGTTGAGGTAGGAATTTATTCTGGATGTTTGGAAAGAGAGGAATAGGTGGAGATTATTATGAGGGAAACTAACTTCGGGGGGGGGGGGGGGGGGGGTGGAGAAAGAATCTGGGAAGGTTGGTTAGTTTGGTTACGGCACATCTGTAATTATTTTTGTTTTAACTTAAAGGTGAGTTAGGAAGATAAAGTTATTTATTGGATCTTTATTATTGAAATTTAATTATTTACAAGAAATAGTGGCTGAAAACGAAAACAAGAGCTACGAGCTCATATGGCACTTGTTACGAGTAGGCACGGCTTGGTTATGTCAATGATATATCTAGTGTTTGCTAGGTGTCTTCCCACCAAGTTTCATCTCGATCCCTCCACTCATAGCGTTTTCCCATATTTCCGGTTCTCCCCTCCAGCTCCCCCCAAAAGTCACCAGATCCGGTCCGGATTTTAAGTGGGTCGTCTGAGGCATGAGGTCTTTCCAAATATCAAGTTTCATCGAGATCCGGTCACCCTTTCAAAAGTTATAAATACCTCAAGATTCCGGATTCCCCCTCCCTCCACTCCCCCGACAGTGCCCGAATCGGCTTGTCATGTCAATGATGTATGTAGTGTTTGCTAGGTGTCTTCCCACCAAGTTTCATCTCGATCCCTCCACTCATAGCGTTTCCCAAGATTTCCGGTTGCCCCCTCCAGCTCCCCCCAAAAGTCACCGGATCCGGTCCGGATTTTTAGTGGGTCGTCTGAGGCATGAGGCCTTTCCAAATATGAAGTTCCATCGAGACCCGATCACCCGTTCAAAAGTTATAAATACCTCAAGATTCCGGATTCCCCCTCCCTCCACTCTCCCCACAGTGCCCCAAATTGGCTCGGTTATGTCAATGATGTATCTAGTGTTTGCTAGGTGTCTTCCCACCAAGTTTCATCTCGATCCCTCCACTCACAGCGTTTCCCAAGATTTCCGGTTGCCCCCTCCAGCTCCCCCCAAAAGTCACCGGATCCGGCCCGGATTTTAAGTGGGTCGTCTGAGGCATGAGGTCGTTCCAAATATCAAGTTTCATCGAGATCCGGTCACCCGTTCAAAAGTTATAAATACCTCAAGATTCCGGATTCCCCCTCCCTCCACTCCCCCGCAGTGCCCGAATCGGCTCGTCCATGTCAATTATGTATCTAGTGTTTGCTAGGTGTCTTCCCACCAAGTTTCATCTCGATCCCTCCACTCATAGTGTTTCCCAAGATTTCCGGTTGCCCCCTCCAGCTCCCCCCAAAAGTCACCGGATCCGGTCCGGATTTTAAGTGGGTCGTCTGAGGCATGAGGTCGTTCCAAATATCAAGTTTCATCGAGATCCGATCACCCGTTCAAAAGTAAAAAATACCTCAAGATTCCGGATTCCCCCTCCCTCCACTCCCCCCACGGTGCTCGGATCGGGGAACTGACTATTTCCAACTTAATAATTGATGTTCGGTTTTGAGCCATTGTTTAAATATATATTTCCGTGTCTCATTCTTGAAGGTGGGTTTATTTATTTATTGGATTTATTTGAAATTTATTAATTGTAAGTTGGTTGGTATCTTTGTATTAACCATGACCCATTAGGGGTTTCAATGTTAATAAATATCAGATCATATAATATTGTTTTGAAGTAAGATCAGGAACTTATAATACTTTTGTGTATTAGAACATCCGTCTGTCCCTTCTCACAATGTGTCCTTTCGACAATGCGATTTCGGATCCAAATGAGCACTAACCGACACTACTGCCTCCTTGTTACGTTCATTCGTTGTCTTTGCAGCATTGAACAGATGGTCCTGCATTAAAAAGGCTCGGGTAAAACCACCCAATGAATACTTACGGAATCTGATTGCGAATTTTTACACTGCGAAGTGGTTGAGAGACGTAAGTTGCGTTTTTTTGGGACGTTGCACTATGACAATTTCTTTTTTTAAATCTTTCAGCCCTACTTTTCTACCCGAAATTTCAGATTCCTTGAGAGTAGAAAAAATTAAACTCCTAGGGGTAATCTTAACTCAAGATTTAAAATGGGAAGCCCAGACGACCAGCACGATAAAGTGAGGGACTGCCGGACTTCAGATGCTTAAGCTCATGTCCAGGCATGGGGCCCCCACTAAACACTTGTTCCTAATTTACATTTCATTTATCCGACCAAATTTAGAATAGGGTTGTTTGGCATTTTGGCTTCACGGTCGAACAGACCGCCAGAATTGAGAAGATTAAAAAAAAAAGAGCTCTAATCGTAGCGTCAAAGGTGGCCGAGGGGTCCTATGAAGAGTTACTACGTAAATTCGAAATCACCTCCTTACATGAACGAAGGCTGAAACTCTGCATGGAGTTTGGTGTCAAATCGCTGAATCACCCGATCCACAAAAATAGTTTCCCTTCTGAAAAGCAGTCAAAAAGGCTCCCTCGCAAAGTAGCTTCTACGGTTGAAAAGTTGCAGCCAATTAAATGTGCCCACCAGAGGTTTGCAAAGAGTTTTGTCCCTTCATTTTTAAAGTTGTACAACGAAGCAAAAGCTGAGCTGCTAGTTTAAATTTATCATGTTATTTATGACCGTTGTGGCCTATTATGTGTGTGTTCATTTATATCCATGACTATAACGAACAAATTTGGCGTGAGCCACGATCAGTTTTTGGCGAATATAAAGATTTATCTATCTATCTATCTAACATAGTTTAACATGCTTTTGTTTTAGCTACGACACTGCAGGATGTGTACCTTTCTTTATGTCCATTCTACATACTTTCATAACTAAAACAAAAGGACTGAAACTGCATTAAAAAAAACCGCAACCGTAGGTTCTTATCATTGTCCGTTCTTGCCAATTTATTTTTGATACCAGATAAAGACTATACCAGATAATCATTAAGAGAAAAAGCAAAAAGAAAAATATGCAAGAAACAACTGAACTTACCCGATTCTTTGAACGTTAGTTAAGTTTGAACCACGTGCTGAGACAAAAGACTACTACCAATCAGCAAAAGTAGCAAATTAGGGACTTCTAAGAACACTTGAATGGACGTTTTTCGGTTTTCATTTTACCTTTTAGCCCAAAACTGTACTGTTAAAGGAACTAACGTTAAAAGAAGCATACCCCTGCTAAAGCTAATTAAAGTTGAACCGAAAAGGGCTTAGATAGGACATTCTAGTTACCCGTCACTTATTCACTTCAAGTAGGCTTGAAAACCCGATGAAAATGCGTTACTTCGTTGCTCTGCTATTTATGAATAATCTATTTTCGTATAATGGACTTTCCCTGTCGGATTTGTGGTATTCCTCTGCGCTTGCATCTATGTTGTGTGCTTGGCGAAATAGTTTACAAACGTGTTCACTCACCACTGGCCACTGAAAACCAGCGTTTGTGTTGAGATTCAAATTTTCTGGTCATAGTAGAACTTTGCGTTGTGAAGACGGCCGTGAATATTATTGGGTTTGTTAATAAGTATGAGGGCTGATGGTTTGCCACTCGGTGCAAGAAGAAAGTATATGGGGAAAAAAGAGGAAAGATCGGGTCCTTACTACTTCTGTTCTATGTGTGGAGAAATGAACGAGGATATATGCCACCTTTTGTGTGATTGTAGAGAGTTACGGGGGCTAAGGGAGGAGATTTTCGGGGTGGGGGGAACTGATAAGAAATGGATTATTAAAATGATGGGGAGTAAAGATTTTAAAGAAATAAGAATTATTGGGAAGTTCCTCAGGTTAGCTTTTAAACACCGGAAAGATTTCTTCTGATGGGGAAATTGTGTTTTTAGTGCTAAGAAAGTATTCAGTGTAAATTAAAAATATTAAGAGTGTGTTAGTGTGTATATGCGGATGTAAGATTGTTTACTTTTTGTTTCGTTTTGTTGCATGATGGCCGGATGGCTTTAATGTGCAAATAAATCATTCATTCATTCATTCATTCATATCATTCCAGGGCATATAGATTAAAATAAAAGAAAATCCCGTAACACGATCCAAGTAATTCAGTGTATTCAGTTAAAGGATACAAAAGTAACTTGTAAGCATCTGGCAAAAGTAAAGTAAGTAAGTTGACTATGGGTCTTCATTCTCCTATTTAGCCCAGAACAACACTGTACAAAGCGAACCAAAATTTAAAGACGCATGCCTTTAATGTACAAAGATAGGTGGATTTCTGTTTCCGAAGGGATTATCGTGAAACAGGTCGATCTATACGAAGACTCTTTATTTTTCAGAGCCAACAGCGACATCTTGTTTGGGAAAAATGTCGGTATGAAAACACTTTTAGTCTACTCTGGGGTCACGTCAAAAGAAGAAGTCAACCAGTGGCAACAATCATCAGATCCTGCCGATCAGTTACTAGTCCCTGACTACACCCTGGAGACACTGGGTGATTTACTTCATATTTTAAAGTCAGTTGAGTGACGTTAGCATAGTATTTTAGGTATGCAAGTTCGGAAGTCGCATAGTTCGGACACAGCCTTTAAATTGTTGGTAATCGATAAGTGCAGAATGTTGTTGTAATTAGTCTTTGGACTCGTTAGGTAATTAATAAAGGCGGATCCCGGCTCTCTGTTGGTGCGTCTCTGTTATAATTGTGAAACTACAAGTGGGTATACTAAATAAAAAGGTTTAGATCATTGATCATTGACGTTCTTAAGGTGCGTTTTTTGCATGTAGTTTCGATGTAGGTTGACCTACTTATAATAATAATAATAATACAAAGCAATAGAAAAGGCTTTCGCCTCTAAATAACTCGAAGAAATTTTGAGTAGTCGAACTGATCAGAGTTAAAAATATCATCAACTATGCACTTAAAACTATTGATCGATTCAGCATTAACCGCATCTTCGGTAAGGCTGTTAAGGATCAACAATTCTGTTGCCAAAACCCCACTTAAAAACATAACTTACTTATGTTTTAGTTATAAAAGTTGAGTATGTGGAATACACAAATAAAATGGTAAACCTACAGTCTGCCTACTGCACGTTCGTAACTGAAACAAAAGTATGTCAAACTACAGTGAAACTACATAAAAAAAAACGCACCTGTACTTTCCTTTCGACTTTCGACTTAGAGCTATGAAAGTTACCCACTTTTTCTGATAAGGTGATTTTGTTCGCCTGGTTTTTGGCGAAACGCTCAACATCTTAGCGAACTTATAGCATTTGGATGGGGCAGCCGTTAGCCTGAAAAATTCCAGACGAAAGCCCAGGCTAATAAGGTGAAATGCAACCTAAGTCATAGGAGAACGGGGAGCAAAAACGCCTCGACTTTCTACAGCGCGCAAGGGCATGCGTTTTAATCAATGTTCAAGGTAGTCCCCGAAGCAGCGCCGAATTTGGCGGCGGAGAGAATCTGGGTTATTTGGCGGCGCGCCGCCGGAAACTTACCGACGAAAATTTATTGACGTTTGCTCTGTTTTTAGCATTTTTAAGGTGTTTTTTGCAGTTTTCCTGCAAATTTCTTCAGTTTTCTCCCAAAAATCGTCAGAGTTATGTTTTTGTTGTATCACGGCATTAGTCTTCGGTTCAAGTGCCATATTGCGATCGCGCTGCTGGTCCCTCTGTCTCACTTTTGCTAGTTCGGGCACTTCCACGTAAGCTAACACGATGAAACTTGATAAGCTTCTGAAGACTCGGCTGAATGCCCAGCGAAACAATGTTTTCGTGGATTAATCCGATCATTCGTGTGCGGGTGGAGGGAGGGAGAACACGGAAATTGGCGACCTGCGTGACCCAAAATAAACTGTATGTGTTGTGGGAGCAAAAAGATACAATGACCACGGAGGGTTGGCGGTGGACATGGACAATACAAAGATCATGGGTCCCAGATGTGTGGTTTTGAAGTACAGACCGGATCCGACCGCGGTACGGGGAGTTGGAAGGGGCGTACGTTAAATTTTTCCGGAAGTACTCCGTCTCGAGAGAAGCTTGGTGTCTTATATAAAGAAAAGCCCTATAAGATGAGGTTGGTCGGTCCACTTTTCTCGAGTTACTGTACTTCCAGAAGTGCTAGGTCGATGAAACTTGGCAGGCGTATTAGGGACCCGACCAAACTAACTTGGAAATAGTCACTTGCCCGATTCGACCATGGTGGGGGGAGGGGGAGGTGGCGGAACCTGGAAAATAGGGGCATGCATAACTTTCGAACGGGTGATCGGATCATAATGAAACTTAATATCTGGAAAGATCTCGTGTCTCAGATTTTTCGTTTAAGGTCAGGACCGGATCCGATGACTGGGGGGGGATCGGAGGGGGAAACCGGAAATACTGTAAAACTCTCAGAGTGGAGCTATCGGGATGAAACTTTTGAACGAGTTATCAGATTTCGTTGAATCTTAAAAAAGGACGAGAGCACATATCCCAGATGGTTTAGACTTTGTTTCAGTTTTGGACTTGATCCAGAAACTTTTGGGGAAGTTAGAGGGAGGGTGGTGGGGTACCGGAAATTTTATGGAACGCTTGGATTCGATGAGTCGGAAAGGGTTACGAAAGCGTAAGCCCTAGATGTATCATTTATAGAACAGGACCGGATCTGGACAATGCGGGCAGAGCTATAGGGAATTTCTTGCGATTTAGGATACTTCCAGATCGGCCAGGGCGATATAGCTTCTCAGGCTTATTAGGATCAAAACTGGCTGTAATTTACCTGATCTGAGCAACGAAGGGGAGTTGCAAGAGAAAGAATCCGGAGGAAGAATCCGAACAAGCTTAAGTTGCCATAAGATCAGGTTGCCCAATCGCAATGAAACTTGACAATTGGCAAACGGACAGTTGTCAGATATTGCGTTTCAGTTCCGGACTAGATCCGGCAACTGTGGAATCGAACTGAGGGATCAGGATAGGACTTGGCATCAAAGTCAAACGGAAGCTCTACGGTTGTACTATTGTTGCAGATCCGGACCGGAGCCAGGTATTGGGGGGGGGGGGACGAAGGGGGATATCGTGGCAATCTTGTAAGTTGCATAATATTCTCAAGCCTGATTCGGAAGAAGCTTGAAAGTTGGAAAGAAAATTCTTTACTGGACCCGGCCAGTACGGGGGGGAGCGGCGCGGAAATCTTTTGACAAGCATTACTCTCAAACAAGCGGTCCAGTTCGGGTCGAACTTGATAGCTGGCGAGGTAAATGTCCTTGATGTTCAATTCGTCCAGTTACAGGTCAGGACCAGAGTCGGACACTATTCGGAGTTACGCTGCGGATACACGATTTCGTTTTCCCGACAGGATTTTCTTCCCCTTGGTGAAATGATGGAAAAATCTCAACTTTTCGTTATGGAACTGACGATGGTGCTGACAATCCTGGCAGGAATTGGCAAGGATCCTGATTGTCTGTCCGCAGCATAAATGTAAAAGCCCGAGGAAAAGCGCAGCTAGATTGCGCTCGCGATTTCGAGTAAAATAAGTGGTCACATGGTAGAAAAAAATCCATAAAAAGGGTGGTCCAAAGTCAAATTTGAGTCACTGACTTTTGAGAATGGGTGGTCCTGTCTCAGACTTCACCAAATCGACGGCTCCGCCACCTAACCTCGTATCTCATTTACACAAAATTGTTCAGGAGAGCAAAAAAACTTCTTATTTTCGTAAGTTTTGTGTTCTAAAATTGTCAAAAAATAACAATGATGATATTCTTTGTTATTTTTTGACAATTTTAGAAGACGAAAGTTACGAAAATAAGAAGTTTTTTGCTCTCCTGAATGATTTTGTGTAAATGAGATACGAGGTTAGGTGGCGGAGCCTATTGGGTGGTCCTAACTCACAGTTCACTTAATAACTTTTAGTGGGTGGTGGCGTTCTGTCCAATTTAGAAATGGTCCCTTTTTTAGGCATGACGTCTCCCTTTTTTGTCTTTGTGTCCTCCTGCCCTTAACACTCAAAATCCGTTGGAAAATAATTTTTAGCTCGAAGGAAAATAATTCGGGTTCGAAAGGGTTAACAAACTTTCCAGTTTTGGCCGGATTCCATTTTCACTCTCGTGTTCAGCATGTCTTCTTACCCAACAATCGACTATCACATTAGTTGCGTTTTTGATTGCCGTTCCTGATCTCAGTTCTTCTTATTTCTCGTTTTCGATCACCTTCCGAGTTCGCAGCTTGCTTAATTGGCCATATTCCTGTTCAGCGCTTCCAAGCGGACTAGTTTCTGTTAATCCCCCCATGCCTCACCGTCATTATTTGGATCAGACATGGTGAAATAGATCCACAGGTTAGTAAGTGGAAAACCTGTCATCTGTGTCCCAGGTATTGGAGGTTTTGCATATGTTTCAGCAGCAGAAAGTGAAAATGACCCACTACCCTATGGATCTGGCTTTTTACATCTACACAAGTGTTGTAAGCCTCATAAGTAGACATAGTAAAAAGTCAATCGCATAGGGGAACGGATCACTTTCACTTTCTGCTGCTGAAACCTACGCAAAACCTCCATTACCTGGGACACGGATGACAGGTTTTCCACTCACTAACCTGTGGATCTACTTTATCATGTCTGATCCAAGTGCTGATGGTGAGGCATAGGGGGATTAACAGAAACTAGTCCGCTTGGAAGCGCTGAACACGAATATGGCCAATTGTCGTTTTTGCTGAAACGGAGACCGTGTCAGTTCTCGGTTCAACAGCACCTGCGAGTGAAACGGCGAACTGTGACGCAGACGCAGTTTCTGGTCGGAGTTCCCCTGTCATGAATAAATTAACCGACAAAAATTGAAAGTGTTGGACAGTGTGTTTGGAAATGGATGATTACAGCTTGTATGTTTTGACTACAAGAATGGCCTTTTCACTGTCAAATGTAACTACCCTTTCCTGACTTATTTAGACGATTTTATGAATAAGGTGCCGGGATGCTTATTTTCCGTTTTTATTTACCTGCGTCCTGAAACGGCGAAGCCGTCAGGCGAACTGAGTGTAAAATCGGAAATTAAGCTGCAATAGCGAACTCACAGGAGAACTTGAACAGGCGATCAAAAACGCAACTATTATGTGTTTAAAAATATTTCCTTTGCGCCTTAATTTAAACCCCCGCCCCTAAATGTACGGCTACAGAGCCCGTCTACGAACTAGACCTTACTCTTGACCCAAAGAATCGTCATGCCAAGTTTCATCAAAATATCTCATTCCCTTCGTGAGTTATAGTGCGGACAGACGGACAACTTTTGCGATGTCATAGGTATCCCGCCACTTACATTTTCGGATCGCAAAACCTCCAGTTTAAGATGAGTTTGTTACCCAACCCATACTCGGAAGGCACTGTGTAGGGACCCGGGAGCCGTACTTTATGTCCCATGGGCTACGAAACCGGTAGTTCTCACGGAAACCAAACGAAATGAGCTGCGATTCCGGGATCTGACGTCATTGACTAACGGAAACTTGTATGTGCTGGCTCCCGTTCCGGTAGTAAGTGGAAATAGCTCACGGAAACTTCACCGCACCAGCTTCTCGTCCGGTAGTCTCACGGAATCGTGTGCTCAGAAGCTAGGGAGCCGGTAGTTGATAACGGAAACTGTATAATTGGAGCTTGTTTTCTGGTAGTGTCTACGTGGAATATAGAACTCACGGAATAGTTTCGATCAGAGCTAGGATGCCGGGATTTTCACTGACTTAGAGAAAATAACATGGAAAAAAATTCACTACCGGAACCCATATATTGAGAGCTAAGGTACCGGTAGCAACAACTATCTGATTGAAAATGACCAGCTCACGGACACAGATGGCTATGGGCTAGGGTTTAAAATTTAACTCAGGGCCCGTGTCAGTGCAGACTATGAAACCGGAAGTGAATATTTTTAACTCACGGAACCCAGGTCCTGCGGGCTAGGGTTCCGGTAGTGTCAAAAATTAAAATTACAAACTCATGGATGTCGGATTCCGCGAGCTGTACCGGACTCAAAGTCCATTTTGACACGTGCCCGTGAGTTTGTCATTTTGATTTTTGGCTCTACCGCAACCCTAGCCGCAGGAGTTGGGTTCCGTGAGTTAAAAATATTCACTTCCGGTTTCCTAGTCAGCACTGACATGGGTCCGTGAGGTCAATTTTTTTTTTTTTTTGCACTATTGGAACCCTAGCCCATGACCATCTGTGTCCGTGAGCTGGTCATTTTCAATCAAATAGTTATTGCTACCGGTACCTTAGCTCTCAATATATGGGTTCCGGTAGTGAATTTTTCCCATGTTATTTTCTCCAAGTCAGTCAAAATCCCGGCATCCTAGCTCTCATCCAAACTATTCCGTGAGTTCTATATTCCACGTAGACACTACCGGAACACAAGCTCCAATTATACAGTTTCCGTTATCAACTACCGGCTCCCTAGCTTCTGAGCACACCATTCCGTGAGACTAGCGGACGAGTGGCTGGTGCGATGAAGTTTCCGTGAGCAATTTCCACTTACTACCGGAACGGGAGCCTGCACAAACAAGTTTCCGTTAGTCAATGACGTCAGATCCCGGAATCGCAGCTCATTTGGTTTGTTTTCCGTGACAACTACCGGTTCCGTAGCTCATAGGAGAAAAAGTACGGCTCCCGGTTCCTTAGATAGTGCCTACTCGGAACGCTATACTGAATGTTCAAAAAAATTCTTGGCGATGGATTTGTACTATAAATATTATGATCGAACATTTCCTTCTGAGGACCGATTCTTAGAATTTTAGACAATTTGGGCGATTTTTGATTTTGTGAATCGCAACTTTTATGTACTTACTGTTACAACAATAGTTGTGTTTTTGATCGAAGTATGAAGTTACCTTCAACCTCAAAGGTCTCTACTTAAATACCGTTTTTGGTCGCCGGTCACAGTTCCTTCGTCCTTCAAACTCTGACCGTCAAACTTCGTGCGCTAGCAAGTTCGAAGTTTGCTTGAATCGTCGAAGAAACGTCGACCTGGCAAGGATCGCCGGAGTCATAAAAACACTAATTAAGCAAACGGTGAACTTCGACGGCGTTCAAAAACGGAAATTAAGCAACCGGCTAAGCGAACGGCGAACAAAACTTCGATCAATGCCATCTACTCGGCTTTAATAGCAGCAGAGGCACACGGCTAACTCAGATGGAATGATGGACTTATATTTAACATTATTTAGCCTGGTATTAGCCTAGTGTACAAACTGTTGGATTTAAAGGTTTTGGATTTACAATTGCAAGGGATGTTAAGGAAAAAGGAGAGTTTTAGAAATCGTCTCCAAGATTCGTTTTCATCATAAGCAGTTAAGGTCCTAGCTTGTGGAGTTGCGGTAAGTTGAGCAGATCCAACAGTGTTAGCTTCTGTAGCTGCATTCAGGATGGGGCCCCCCCCCCCCCAAATGTTCTTGGGGACTGGTCAGTCGGTAAAAAATTGCTGAGGTGGCACAAAGTGCCAGCAAAGCGCTGCTATTTTTCGGAAAACTGTCAGATTTTTTTCTTGGAAACAGTAGATCTTTCTTACAAACAAATTGTTTATTTGTATTGTTTTATATTTGATGGTGGAAAACGGGTACCTCAGCTGAATTTTATTGGAGCTATATTTCAGCCAGGATACCCACTATTCAGCTAAAGTAAAATTGAGTTGTTTATATATATAAGAAATGTATGTAGCTGATCATACTATACTACCGAAAGTTCGTAGCCAGTTAGTTGGCTACTCCTGGTGTGCCCTATACAAACACTCTCAGTAGCCATCTAGTTGGCTAGACATGTCCCTCCAGAAACACTCTCAGTAGCCAGTTAGTTGGCTACACATGTCCCCATACAAACTTTCTTAGAAGTGACATATTTTGCTTCTGTAAAGTGTTTCTGGGAATATTGTTCTTCTTCAGCTTGCATTGCAAACATACAAATTCAGTGTCTGTTCTTACCCTTATATCTGTCATCTAATCAGCGTTATATAAAACTTTTGCTTTTAACACATTTTCCGTTTTGTCCGGATTCCGGATGAACTAGTTGTCCGGGTAGAAAATTATTTTTGCATAAGCGTTCAGCATGTCTTCTTATCCCTAAATCCAACATCTAATCAAGTTCAAATAAAACTTTTGCTTTTAACAAACTTTCAGGTTCTCTCCGGATTCCGGACGAACTACTTGTCCGGAGAGGAAATGGTTTTCATTGTCTTGTTCAGCATGTCTTCTTTCCCCACAATCGACTATCACATTAGCTATTTATACATATTTTGTTTGCCCCTTAATTTGAACCTCCTCCCCCACCCCTAAATTAGGGCTACAGAGCCCATCTACAAACTCGACCTTACCCTTGACCCGAAGAACCATCACACCAAGTTTCAACAACATATCTCATTCTCTTCGAGAGTTATCATGCTCACAGACGGATGGACTGATGGACAACTTTTTGCAATGTCATAGGTATCCATCCACTTACGTTTTGGGATCCCAAAAAAATCTCAGTTTCTGCGCTCTGTGACCAGAACGTAAGAACTAAACATGCTCATATAATCCCCGCACTCTTCCAAGCTCCATCTTTTCTTTTGTCGTTTTAGTATTTATGTTGTCAGATCCTTGAGAGAAAAAATACAAAGTCTGTCCCTTCTGAGAAAGTTTGTATGGGGACATGTGTAGCCAACTAACTGGCTACTGAGAGTGTTTCTGGGGGGACATGTGTAGCCAACTAGTTTGCTACTGAGAGTGTTTCTGGGGGGACAAGTGTAGCCAACTAGTTGGCTACTAAGCTTGTTTGTATAGCGCACAACAAGGGTAGCCAACTAACTGGCTACAAACTTTTGGTAGTATAGTATGATCAGCTACATACATTTCATTTATATGTAAACTGACCAATCTTAAAATAGCTGAATGGTGGTGTCCCTTTCAGCCATTCTTGTCAAGGGTGCTCTTCAGGCTCAAAACCAAAATATCCATTTTGCACCATCAAATATTATTTGCAGTCAGCTTGTGCTTGGTTTATTTTTTCTTAAAACAGTAATTTTTTCTGAAAATCAGTAAATTTTCATCAAAACATAATTTTTTTTTCTTAAAAAAGTGTTTCTTTTTTCTACAAAAACAGTTTGTAAAAATGACCACCTAGTCTGTAAATACCTTGCCCCCCAAATTTTGTTTGGCTAGTAACGTCTCTGTCTGCATTGCTATTGTTTCAGGGGAGAGGGGGGTAAAACCGGACGGGGACAAACCCATACATCGGATCTCACGGCCTAAGTCTTTGAACTAATCCGTTCAGACAATCACTGACAAATGCCATTGCATTCATGTAGCACACATTGGGGAAAGCTATGAATTTGTTATGCCAAAGATAACAGAGAAAAGAGATTGAGAAGTCTATAAATGGTCTCTGGAAATTTTGACACCTGTAGTCCTCGTTGAATATTGCACAGTTATTGTAGCTATAGGGTTGTAAGTTAGCAGGATTAGAAGAGGACTGTCTCCACTATTTCCTTATAACTTCCATCAATAAATTTCAGGCAATTTCCTCGTAATAGTAAATTGTCAATAAGGGCCGACTCCAGACGTTTTTTGGGGGCAACTTTGGACACATTTCGAGGTGTCCGGTTTCACCGCTGTTGATGGAAGAGTTTTTCCAAACCTGCAAGAATGAAATTGAAAGTAGCTGGCGTAGAAAATCAGTTTTGTTATTGACCACCTTTAGAGGCTTCTCTCCATTCTATGCCTAAAAACATGAAGTGGCATGGTTTGTGCTATGTCTGTCCAGTTTTTTCAAGCTTTAGCTTACAGATGCCTCGCACCCAGAAGCGTTACTAGCCAAAATGTTTGGGGGGGGGGGAGCAAGGTATTTACTTACTGGCTGGTCACCAACTGTTTTTGCAGATAAGAATGACTATTATTGAGAAAAAAAGGATGTGTTGATGAAAAATTGGCTGGTTTTAAGAAAATTACTATTTTTAAGAAAAAATTTACTATTTTTACAAGAAACTGACTATTTTTTTTTTTAAATTGACTTGTTTCCAAGAAAAAAAATCAACTGTTGTTACAAAAATAACAATGTCTATTTTTTACCGACTGGCCAACAACATTGGGGGGGGGGGGGGGGGTTCGCTTGCTCTCCCCTACATTCGAATATATTGTTATAAATGGTAAATTGGTCACGGTGAAATTTGGTATTTAACCAGTGTGTCCACCATAATTCCCCGGGAAACTGAAATTAATTTTACTATTTCACATAATTTATGTGCATTTTACTTTTAATCTACCCCGCAAAGAGGTATCTGAAACGAGTTTGGACATGATTCACAGTTTTAAAGATGTTGGTTTCAAAACATGCCCTGGTCTGCAACGTTTAGTTTCAGACCAGAGATAATTCTTCTTCAAACTTCAAATTGGCTTTGGGTCTGGCTTGGAACCAATCCCTTTCCACCTTTCTGTTCTTCTTCTCGCCTTATCACTGTTGAACGTCGTGCGATAGAACGATTTCCATCATCTGTTTATATACCGTCACTTCTTTTCGTATCGGGAGCCATATAGCCATGATTTGGATGCGATTCGGAAGTAAATATCACGGCGGAGGTCCTTAATCGCTCCTTATCCTTGGAAGGCTATCTATTGCTTTCGATAATTTATTGTTTTTTCTCTGACTTCGGTCAACAAAAAAATGCTAAAAAAGGATAGAAGGCCTGAGATGGATCGACTTCGTCAGCCATGAGAATTTACTGCAGACAATGCAGCAGACATGTTCTCCGTCCAAATCGCGCAGCGTACCCTACAATGCACAGTCACCTCCTCAATCATGCTGGACTTTAACCCCGCAGAAGCCGGCTGGAAATGACCCCGCGGCAGACCGAAACATCGATGATCCGATAGTCTTTCCAAATACTTGAAGTTGGCAGACACTGACGTCCACGATGGATCAGCGCTAGCTGCCGATCACACCAGTTGGAGGAGGGTGACACCGTTCTCTACGCTGAGTGACGCCCGGCAGGAGACTTGAGTAAAAAAAAATGCCATGTAGGCTATTCGTAAGAAACGTTTCATGAAATAAATTCATAGAATGATCAAACTTATTAAATGGTGGATAATGATAAATGTTGCTTTATTATATTATTATTATTATTGCTTTATTCAAGCGTGAAATAAGAGATGTCCGGAAATGGCCCCACACGTACGAAGTCGCCCCATGGTAGAGGGGACTTCGAACACTCGACGTGGTCATACGTTTAGGGGTCTCACCGAAAAACGAGTTGACGGAAGTCATTGAAAAAAAATGCCTAAGAAAGGTGAATAAATACGCTTTCCATGCATATCAAAACGATGTTTGTAATCTTAAAAAAAAAAACATCTTTTAGGGGTAAGAAACCTCAAATCTTCCGGTTTCGAGCCCTCTCCCCTATAGGACAAGGAAAGATGAGAGGTTCACGTAGCACAGGTGTCAATCTTCTGGATATTCTGCCCTCGGCCAGGAGTCAGGTCCACGGTTGGGTTGGGCGCAAACCATCCAACGCGTCCTGTGCTTTCTCTAGGCACCCGTTTGAAGCTGGGACCAGGCGCGTCCCTATGGGGGGTGAGGGAGGCTGGTACCACCTCCCCTTGAAGAAAGAAAAAAAACTAAACTAGGCGCTTGTAAGAGCGCTTTGCAAGCGCCCAGTCAAAATAAATAAGCTAAACTGGGCGCTCACACTGCGCCTGACCACGCAAATTGAGCTAAACTGGGCGCTTACCCAGGAAAGTTAAATGGGGGGCTGGCAGTGCGCCCGGAAAATTCAGTAAGGCTAGTTCAGGATTACCAAGAAACTGAGTTGACATTCAGCTTGGACATCGGCAGTTCTGGGTTCTCAAGCGTTTGAGACATAATGAATTGCATTCTCGGTCGCATGTTTCAAGCTTGCCAGATTGGCATAAAGAGGCGGGCTATTTCTAGTCGTTCGGATACGAAGAGATTTTTTAATCATATTTTGTCAGAATGAGAAGTATGGTTGTTAGATTTGCGCTTCCAAGACAGACAAGGTATTTTTTTCTGGAAACATTTAACAACTTCCCATGCAAATTCTAGCTTTTAACATGGTTCAAGCCCCCCAAAATTGACACGCCATTTGTCTAACTAGTGAAGACTGCGAATTTGCTCCGCAGGCGAAATTGCGGGAACATTGATGATAAAAGTGTCCTTTTTGCGATCCCGATTACCTATTAAACCCAGAGCTGTCTCGCGAAACGAAAGGGGCGACCCAGGGTAAAGTAGATACAAAGTACGATTGTTCGGAATTTACAGTAAACAGAAGTAGGCTAGTTTTCACGTCAAGAGACGTGCTTATTCCTGACGTACTGCAATCCAAAGAAGTAAAAAAATGAACAGCAACCAGCTTAAGCGTAAAGACAAGAGCTAAATATACGCCGCTTAAATTGCCTAACTCAGTAACTGAGTTGAAGCAAATAATGAATTGGTACTGTACCGAAAAACTAACTAAAAGAATAAGGAACATCTCAAGAGCGGTATAAAAACCGAATTTCGTAATTGAATAAACCTCTTGTTAGAACCACCTAAAACAACAGAAATCGGCAAGTCTAGTAATAGAAGCCGTATTCGGTACCGAATTTACGTCACCGAATTTACGCAGGGACGCGTAAATTCGTCGTGAATGCGGCGAAATCGATGCGGACCGAACAAAAGTTGGATGAATCATCTAATTCGGTCACGGATCAGAACCAAATGAATCTGATTAATTACGGTAGTATGAAAGGACTGACCGGATGCGATAGAACAGATACGGACTTGAGAAAAGTCCGGTAACTTAACGAATTCGCTAACGAATGAGACCAAATAAACAGGTCAAATCACCGAATCTGCGAAGGGAGGGACCGAATGCGGTGAAATCGATGCGAAATGAACAAAAGTTGGATGAATTAGCAAATTCGATAAAGAAAGGGGAACCAGTAAACACGTTTACTGGATGCTCAACCGAATGCTCAAAACGTAGGGGGTGGGGCGCTGCCCCCCCCCCCCCTGGGACGCCCCTGCTGGCTGGGACTCTTAACTTGTTAGTCCGACCGCCAGCTCGTCAAAAGACGCTTAGTTTCGAAAACACCCGACCCAAAAGGTACAGTCAGTCTGACGATACCATTTTGTAGGCCAAAAAATCCTGATTCAGAATATGCTTGGAACGGTGGTATCCGACGCTGGCTTAACTCCTAAAAACATTTTTTTGTTTTCGTTTATACTTGCTTTTTGGAAGTGTTAGACCCCTTCTCGAAAATTACCTATTTTAGTTGAGAATTGCTCAGCAGGTAGTGCGCACAAGCAAGAATCGCCACTAATTAGTTAACCCTACAGAGAAGACACGGAAGAGGAGATAAAATTGCGAAACAAATATGACAGTAAAAGCAACTAAAGATCAGACTTTCTTGCTACTTACTCAGAGAACGCCGTAAAAGGCAAAATATTTGATTTCTGACTATTAACAGGGGAAATAATGTAGCTGAACTTGGCATGGTAATACGATGATTTTTACCCATGGCTGCAGCCAGGCCCGTATCCAGGAATTAATTTTTTTTTTTGGGGGGGGGGGTTGCCTGCTGGTCGGACAAAAAAGTACAAAAAACACATAGATCAGAGGGAAAAGCCTATACAAATTATGATTTTTGTATGTTTCGGGGGGGGGGGGGGGGGAACCCCTAACCCCCACCATGGATACGGCCTTGGTTGCAGCTCAGTCTGTCTATGTGAACAGTTACTTGAATGCGAACAATGCAGGTTTGTGGTAAATGGTATAACGTGTAGTAAATGGTAATAAAGAACCTGATGTGAAGACGAATGGACGTTAATCAACCTGTTGTACCGACAAGACTTTTCTCGGGTGCACCCGACGAAGTTTGCACAATTTAATTTCTTCCGTACAGGAGGGGTACAAGACCTTGTTGTTACACTACCTCGATTGTTGCCGCGAAAGTGTTCGTATGGGGGGCAGGTGCTCTGTCGACTTGGATGAAGAATAGGGAATTTGATTTTGTGACGCAACGTTGGCAAAGTTTGAGATTTGTGTGTCTCATTCAACTCGCCTTTTTGTGCTTTACATATTTCGTGCGACATTTCAATACAGGAGCATATTATTTGAACCAGTTGTAATCCCTGTAGTTGTTGATTCATTCCAGCAAACTTAGGTTATTAAGCAATAGACTCGTATCACATCCTTAATCAACGAGTGTCTATTCCTGGCACACGGAATCAGCGGGTTCAATTTGGTTAGACGAACTTTTCTGCCGACAGTAGCCCACTATACCAGATGATGGCACTTGTTTCTGAGGAGGAGAATAACTTATCAGGTTTCAGGTCTACTTATTTATTAACGGTATATTCATAATCAACGGGTTCGATTTGGTTGTAATCCATTTCTCAACCACTGTGTTTGATAGCTGTACTCATTTATGAGAAGAAATAATGGAAGAGCATCGGGCTTCATTTCTACTTTAAGCCACCTATTCCGGAATTTATTATCGGCATATTCGGAATCAGCGAGTTCGATTTGTTCGGAATCGATTTTTCAACCTACTGTGTTTGAGAGCGATACTTCTTATAGAGAGGAAATAATGGAACAGTATCGAGCTTCATTTCTACTTTAAGCCATCGTTTCCGGAACCAGTTCCCGGCATATTCGGAATCAGCGTGTTCGATTTGGTCGGAATCCACTTTTAAACCTACTGTACCGTTTGGGTTAGGGGGGTGTCACATTTTCAGGACCTGGCGGTCGGACTATGTCTTACAGGGAAACATTACTAACCCTTACCAAAACCATTGCCCATTGTCTAAACGAAACAACTTCTTCTTTTTCTCCCTCCTTGGCAAAGAAATTCTAAAATGATTAGTAGGTACTCGCTACCGGATATTACTGAGAAATTTCTGTATCTACAGAAAACTGTCCGAAAAGGCGTACGCACGTCTGTCCCCTCTCATGGGCTTATTCGTCTGTATGGCTCTTGAGTAGATTTTGTTTGTATGTGTCGGGTTTTACCTAATTATGTTTTCCTATTTTCTTTTGTACTGCAGTGTTTTCGTCATGTACGATTTGTTGGTTAGAAATAAATAATTATTATTATAAATCAAACGGTAGGCATCACCAAAACTCGAGCCAGCCACCCTTCGCTTGTGAGTTCGCCGTGCTAATCATTTGGCCAGGATGGTCCAGTCAGAGTAGGGCAGTCTGCCACAAACAAAAACACCTGACTTTTGGATACCCTGTGCCAAACGGTGCGTGTATCTGGCACGTGATACCTATGTCCAGGGGCGTCGCAAGTGCAATTTCGGTGGGGGGTGCAGAGCAAAAATTGTACCGAATCTTTCAAAAATTGTACCGAATCCTAGAACTAAGAATTTGAGCTTTAAATTATGGAACAGAGACGATTATGTAGGAAGAGTAACAATAAAGGGCAGCATGAAAGACGATAAGCCAACTATTAGGCAGCGTTCTGGCGAAGGCCACGTGGAGAATATACTGCCGGGCGTTATTGCAGTAACAGCTTCTACCTCTTATAGCCAATAGAAAATTAAATCGAGCGCCGCAGGCGAAAATTTTCGAAATCAATTTTTTTTTCTGTAGGCTAAAACTCTACTTCTCTTTCAAATTCTATCATTTACCGTTGATTAAACACCGAGACTCCAAGAAGTTCCAGAAACCGGATGGAGCGACGTTCCGGCAGCAGAAGTAGTCTAGTCAACATACTACCCATAATGACATAAAGTGAGCGCCGCAGGCGAATTTTTTGTTTGGTTTTAATTTTAATCTTAATTTCCACCCAAATTCTAGCTTTTAATGTTTCGAAATTTCAATCCTAAAACTGGCTTGAAAGCCCCGTCAAATGACGCGACGTTACACAAAATAGACAATATTACGAAAAGTGCTGCTGGCGGATTTTCGAAATATTTATGAAGATTTTCTTTTTGGAATCCAAAATAAAAGTAAGGACTATCGATGATATCATAGATCATCCCTTTTGTCTGCGACCAGTGCTTCACTCGACGTCTTCTGAGTTTCGAGGTTCGTGGTAACTTCCGAATCCTGACAATTATAACGAATAAATTACCGAATTCCACTTATTATACCGAATAAGTTTAGGCCGATAGCATGTTCGGGATTCTGTATAACTAGGGTATCCCGGTTATTATACCGAATTGTTTTGGTATCGAAAGACTACCTAACAATATTCATATTCGGTATACTTTCGTCGAAACTGGAACAAATCGTGGTTAACTTGTTAATCCTGGAAAGTATACTGTATAAATTAAAGAATCCTAATCATGATACCGAATAATTTTGAACCAATAGCTTATTCGGGGTTCTGTGTAACTACGGAATCTCCATAAATATACCGAATAGTTCCGCATCGAAAAATTACCAAATGATTTCAGTAAGTTCTCCCACCAAATTCGTGATAACTACCGAATACTGACAAATATACCGAATCCCGACCATTATACCGAAGACATTTGTACAGATTGCCTATTTATTATTCTATATAACTACCGAATCCCCGTAAATATATCGAACAGTTCTGCTATCGAAAAAATACCGAACAATCTCAAAAAGGTGGGGGGGGGGTGCTGCCCCCCCCCTTGCGACGCCCCTGCCTATGTCAAATACTGGGCTCTCTATTCTGAACTATGGGTATACCAGTCTAATACACTAAGCGCTTTTTATGGCACTTGCCCTTCGGCCAAGTGCCATATAGCGATCGCAATTTCTGTCAGTCCGTCGGTCGGTCTGTCCAGGTTTTACGGGCACTTCCACGTAAGCTAGGACGATGAAACTTGGCAGGGCATATCATGGACCCCAAAAGATTCAGCTGGAAATAGTCACTTCACTGATCAGAGCATCGTGGGGGGAGTGGAAGGAGGGGGAGTCCGAAATCTAGAGGTATTTATAACTTGAGCGGGTGATCGGATCTCAATGAAACTTGATATTTGGAAATACCCCGTGTTTCAGTGACCCGCTTAAAATCCGGACCGGATCCGGCGACTTTGGGGGGAGCTGGAGGGGGGGGGGGATTTATTTACAGGCCCCAATCCAGGAATTATTTCGGGGAGGGGGGGGGGGGTATTGCCTGCTGGTCGGACAAAAACGTACAAAACACACATAGATCAGAAGGAAAAGACTATAAAAGTGGTTATTTTTGTCTGTTTCGGGGGGGGGGGGGGGTCAACCCCCTACCCCCCCCTGGATACGGCCTTGGGTCGGGATGAAATTGGTCGTTGACGTATCCGGATTGGATTCGGGCACTATCGGGGGCTGAGGGGGGGGGGGGCGAATTCCAGTGATCCCACCAGTTCGTACTTCCGGATGTGCTAGGACAATGAAACTTGGCAGGCGTATCAGGGACCTTAGATGATTAAGCTGGAAACAGTCACTTCCCCGATCCGAGCATCGTGGGGGGTTTGGAGGGAGGGGGAATCCGAAATCTTTAGATATTTATAACTTTCGAACGGGTGATCGGATATCAGTGAAATTGAATATTTGGAGAGAACTCAGAACTCAGACAACCCACTTAAAATCCGGACCGGATCCGGTGACTTTGCGGGGAGCTGGAGGGGAAAACCGGAAGTCTTAGGAAACGCTTAGAGTGGACGGATTGGGACGAAACTTAGTGGGAAGAACTTGCTCAAGTCCTAGATACACCGTTGACCGGATTCGGGCACAGTTGGGGAGTGGGTGGGGGTGGAATTTGATGACCCCACGAGTTCGGTACTAGGACGATGAAATTTGGTAAGTATATCAGGGACCCGAACAGACTGCCTTGAGAATAGTTGTTCCCCCGATCCGACGATCGTGGGAGGCGTGGAGGGATGGGGAATCCAGAATCTAGTGGTATGCATAACTTTTGAACGGGTGAACGGATTTGAATGAAACTTGGCAAGTAGAAAAAACTATCGTCTTAGATGTTCCACGTTAAGTCCGAATCGGATTCGATACTTGTGGGGGGAGCTGGAGGGGGCCATCGAAAATCTCGTGAAACGGTTAGAGACGAGGGATCGGGATAGAGACACGATGCCCTAGAAAACTTCAGCTTCTGGATCCGACCGTTTTTAAGGGAGCTAAGGGAATGGGAATCCGAAAATTACTGACTTTCCTAGGTTGCGAACAGGTGGTCCGATTCGAGTGAAACTTTTTGGGTGATAAGAACTGATGCCCTAGATATGCAAAACATGTTTCCGAACCACATGCAGCCATGGTTGGGGGAGTTGGAGGGGGGTCCTGAAACTTTTTGACATGCACAAAAACGAAACGAATGGGATGCAAATTGGACAAGACCGAGTTTATACGTCCCAGATTCATTATTTGGCGTCCGAATCTATTCGGTCACAGGGGGGGGGGGGGGGGGGGGGAGAGAGTCTCGGAAATTCTGTAACTCGCCGAGGGGTTACGAGTGGAACGATTTTAATCAAACTTGGAAAGTAGAGAGACCATATGCCTAGATGACATATGTTAGGGTCCGGACCGTATCCGAGCACGGGAGCTCGAGCAATTTTCCGAAAAATTATCAGATTCGAGTGAAACTTGATAGGCGGTAAGAGAAGATGCTTTAGATGATTCATTTATGTGTCCGAACGAGGTTTGGCCATGACAGTGGGATTTGAAGGGGGGGGGGTATTGGAAATAGTTTGGCACGTTTAGGAATCAAACGAGTGGATCGAAACTTAAAAGGTAGAAAAGTAAAATGCCCTAGATGATCCGACGCAATACCGGAAATACTCAGACTCGAGTGAAACTAGATATCCTATTTCTAGATCCGAACCTAGGGGGGGGGGGGGGGTGCAAGGTGGTATTTTGTGACATTCCATCTACTTTCTTGTATCACCTACTCGTAACAAGTGCCATATGAGCTCGTAGCTCTTGTTGATACCGATGTTCAAACGGGGTGGCATGCCTACAAGGGTAGGAGTGTTCCTTCAGAAAAATATATCTGGCTTGAAAAGGAACCAAAAAAATATTACAAAAGTACTAGATTGAAGCTAATAGAATGGATTACATACTGGAGAAATAAATTTACTTCGATATTTCTAATACATTTTTTTTTTATAACAATATCATCTCATTCTTTGGAGGTAAGAGTTGTCAAAGTTGGCTGTCTTGGTTGTCGGAGATGAAAAATTTCATCGCGGAAAAATTCGAGATTGTGGAAAAACGAGGTCAAGTACCACTCTTGTGCTAAAAAATATGTGTGCCCCTTACTCTATCAGACGGGTCAAAGCAGCAGCTAAGTAGTAGTAATTTTGATTCAGAAAGTGTAGTAGACCAGTATAACTCTAGAGAATAAGGGGTACACACATGTATGAGTGGGTACCCTTCTCACCCCTGGAGGCGTGCCACCCCGTTTGAGCATCGGTTTTAAAAAAAAGGGCTTATTTGACTAGTCTGCGGTATACCCAGAGTCTGGCTAAACTAATGTATTGATTCCTGTTGATACTTCGTCTCCCTCTGTTGATCTGAAAAATTTTGTGAAACTCAAAAGAAACTAAAGTACAACCTTATTCAAGAAAGATCAGCCGAACTGTTTTTGTCTGAGAACTACCTGTATCAAATACTCCACGAGTTAGTGGAATTCTCCGTAAGAGAAACCCTACAGAAGCTGAAAGTACCTGAATTAGGAAAAAGAAACAAGGAGTTCAAAACAGTATTATAAATAGTTTAGATTGACCCACCTGTTACACATGGTGGCCTTAAAAGCTGCCCTGAGCTTGGTAAACCAGTTGACAGTCATTCTGTACAAACCGTTTATTAGGTTTTCTCTACATAGAACAGGATACCACTTTTGTGGATAATATTGTTCTGTAGCAGAGAAATGGTCCTTCTTAAAAGATTATTCTGCAGCACCAAGTCTCAATGCTATCTTTAGTTAAACACAGTTAGCTGTCCCTCTAGCGACAACTGAAATTATTAACATGCTTTCAACAGACTTTTCTTTTCTGTTGGTCTATAAATATGTTACGATTGGAACATGTTGGAAGTATGTGAGGCACATGTAGAATGGCTGATATGCAAGGATGTTTCAGAAGTTCAGGGCAAGGGGATAAGAAAGAGTTAGAATATTAGAAAAAAAAAGAGTCATACTACTTTTAACTCAAACTAAAGATCAGTTTGTAGTTAGAGCTTGTACAGTCTTTCACGAATACCATTGTCCATAGGGTACAATACCTTAATTACTTTAATTCGCACTTCGGAAAGAATAGGGTCGGTGATGGTCTGTTATGCTCCACTTCAGGTTGATATTCTGGGCAGGGGCTTCACTATGGGGGGGGGGGACTCCCCCCCCCCCAAAGGTCTTGAGAAAGTACTTTCGTCGGGCGAAGCCCGTTGAAAGTTTCAGAAGAAATACAAAATTTTATAAGGAATCCAGAAGAAATACAATTTTATGCTTTTGTCGGGCGTCGGTCGAATCGTCGGCACATCGGGTTGTACTTATACGTAAGAAATCAAATTCTGCAAACTTTGTTGGGAGCACTCGAGACGTTCAAGTCTCATCAGCACAAGGGGTTGTTTTTACACGTAATAAATCAAGTTCTGTATAATATAGTCGAGCAAACAGAAAAAATCAAATGCTCGATGGTTTTGTCGGGCGTCGGTATTCTCGTCGGCACATCGGGTTCTTTTTACACGAAGAAAATCAGACTCTGTAAATGTGTACCGGGCGCATGCTTAAAGTCTCGTCGGTACATCGGCTTCTATTTAAACGTAAAAAATAAAGTTCTCTACAGTCTTGTCGGGCAAAACACAGAAAAGCCGAATTTGTGAATTTAAGTATATGAATTTACATCCAAGGAACAATCTCAACTGCTGCATTACAGTTAGTTTTTCAGCCTGCGGCGCATTTTGTAGTATTCGAACGGTGTATCGTTTAGTTTTAGTTTTAGGATAGAAATTCTTGGAGTTTGAAACACGTTAAAAGACGGAAATTGTATTGTACTATAGCTAAATTTTTCCGGAAAAAAGGCAGATTTAGAAAATTTCACCTGCGGCGCTTGGTTTAGCTTGTCTTGGTGCAGTCGTTGGAAGTTTCGCTTTTTAGCGAAAGCTAAAATTAAAACCTATATATGTGAACTTGAATATACGAAGGAATAACCTCAACTGATGAATTGCCGTTAGGTACAGATAAACTTTTCAGGAAAAAAGACAGATTTAAAAAATTTCGCCTGCGGCGCTTAGTTACTTGTTCTTGGTACAGTCGTTGGAAGTTTCGCTTTTTAGCGCAAGCTAAAATGAAAACCTATATATGTGAACTTGAATATACGAAGGAATAACCTCAACTGATGCATTGCCGTTGGTTTTACCCCGGTTCTGTACTGTGCTGGCGGGAAATGTACGCCGTTTTTTTGTCGGCACATTTCTGAGTCCGTCGGCACAAACCGGACGTCCCCCCCCAAAGGTAAAAGGCTAGTGACGCCCCTGATCTGGGTGGATGGTCTCAGCAGGATTTATAATCCCATTGGTAGTTGAATGTCTATAATAGACTTCTTTTTCAGGAGATGGACAAGTTAAAGAAACAACTTCAGCTTTCAACCATTGTTGAAGAACAGAAGCAACAGATAGCAAAACTTGACCAGAAGTACAAAGATCTTGCAAAAGCTTACAGAATATTACAAGAGGAAAAGAAAGGCCACCCTGGCACTGAAGGGAAAAGCACATCGTCGTCGGCAAGTGAGTCTGGAGGGAATGGAGTTCTTCAAGAAAAGCTTAAACAAGCACAAGATGAAAGATCAAGGCTTGAAGCTGCTTTTCAACAAGAACGGAACAAGCTGATTGATGAGAAAGAAGACCTCGAAAAGTCACTCGACGAGGCTTTAAAGAGCTTCGACACAAACTCCCTCAAATACCGAGCTCATATCAAAGAGTTACGGAATCGACTCTCTATCGAAGCTAGTCAGACAGAACAGGAACGAGGGAACAATCAAGTTTTGCTGAAAGAGTTGCAGAAGGCACTGTCAGAGGAAAGACAGAAAAAGGAGGTCCTCGAAGTTGAACTTACAAGATACAGGGCTCAGGCTGGTGTTCCCAAAGAAACAGAACGAGATGTGAGATACAAAGAAGCCATACTTGAAATTGAGTCTCTGCGCAGAAAACTGGTGTCAACAGAAGCTCTTGTGAAGGAGAAATCTCAAAGGCTTCAAAAAGCCGGAAATGATTTGCGCCAGGTGTCCACCGAGCTGGAGAAACAGCTGGAAGCTGAGAGACTGAAAGCCACGACAGTCGAGGAAAATCTTCGACAGTTGACCCAACTCCAAGAAATGAGGGTTAGTTCGCACGAGGCGAAAATATCTGAGCTGACTGACACACTTTGTAGTTACGAGAACCTACGAATGCAAGATGCTGCGCTGATAGCATCGTTAAGGGAAAAGGTTGCAAAACTGGAAGACATGCCGAAATCACTGAAGAAACCCGAATCGGAAAGGTTGAAAGATGTCAATTCCATTATGAACCAAATGATCAAGCTCAAGTCTGAGTTGTATATGGTCAACGATAGGGCTGAAATGCACGTTGATATCGACGCGTTTTTGCGGAGTCAGTTTGGAGCCTATGCAGATCATACCTTGTGCGAGAAGGAGGTGGAGTACATCCGGCAGGAGCTGATTCAGTTGAAACTACGTTATCAGGAAACCGCAGTCGCTAAGCACGACAACGCACTGCTGGAAGAGGTAACCCTCCTCTCTGGTAAAGTGAACATGCTTCAGTCTGAGATTGAAGTCCTATCCTTCGAAAAGAACCGAGCGATGAGCGACATGAGGGCCGCGCAGATTCTCTGTGCTGAACAGGTAGATCAGCTTTCAAACGAAAACAAGCAGTTGACTGTGCAAGCGGAAAGTAAACTGCAGGAGTCACGAGAAAGACTTTTGAAAGTTATTGCCGAAAAGGACGACGAGATAGCATCTATGATGGGAATTTTAAATGCACCCGTTGGGTTGCGTAGAGCGCGTAGCCCTTCCCACGCAACTGCCGCTGACGAAATCACTCAAAGCTTATCCAGGATTACCGTCGCCAATGCTACAACACCGGCGGGGGCGAAAATTTTGCACTTCGTTGAGGATATGTCCAGAAAAGACGTGGAAATCTCCAGTCTAAGGAAATCCAAGTTTGAGCTTGAGCGGTGTCTACGAGAAACAGAGGCTGACTATGAACGCCGGGAAACAATGCTGCTGGAACAGCTCCAAGGGTTGAAGTCGCAAATTCGACAGCAAGACTCGGCGGAAGCCAGGGAAACGGCAAATCTTGAGTATGTGAAAAACGTGATGCTAAGATATCTTCTGACCAGCGATAAACAGATTCAGTGTCACCTTTTCAATGCCCTATCGACGATCTTGTGTTTTACTTGCGACGAGTTGCAACAGGTTCGTAAGAAACATCCCTATTGGAAGTGAGTTGACAGTACATTTGACAGTTCCTAGCAGCATAGCGAATGAAGAGATAATGTGGGATCCCAGTGTCACCGGGTCATAAAGTCTTGAAGTTCCAGCGTTTTTCCTCGGAACATCTCACGCACTGTTAGTTTGTAAAGTCCCTCTTCCTTCCTTCTTGCCTATGAAAACGATAATTGTGAGGCAGATCAGGAATTCGTCTATACTCCTTTACCTATCGGATCCGGATATTACAGGCGGGATCGAAGCTTTTACGATGTTTCGGAAGAATCGGAATCACTGAAAATTAGGGGCGATTAGAAACCGAAAGGTCATACACCCACATCATGTTATGTCATCAGTAGTTTTACAGTTTGGAACCAGTGTGCTTCTTTTGCTTGTTTATATTTTACTAAGGTTTCCGTTTGCGTCGGCATGGCCGTAATGAAACGTATTATAAATTTTATTTTTGGTAAATACAGACATATTTTTGGCAAGTTTGACTGCTGGACTTCCATCGGCTGTGGTCAGGAACTTTGTTGTCACACCTGAGGCGTATTCTCGCCGTTCCCCGAGGACTCCTCGGGGACTCTAAGGGAACGGCGAGAATAGAGGGAGTCACTCCACGCGGACCCCGCGTCCGGAAAACAACGAGAACACGGGGAATGCTTCCAAAATGAATTTTTCTTCTTAAAATAAATATGATGTTGACGAAATTAGTCTGGATCCACTTTATTTTTGGTTTCGTTTATACTGATTATTTTTAATTAATTTTACATTGCACCAACACCAGAAAAAATTGATTCCCCTCTGAATCTGAAAGGGAGTCCTTTTCAATGATGGTGATGATAATCGGAGCATTCCCCATCCGTGGGGACTCGCGAGAATACGGGGAGTGAGTCCCCGGGACATACAAAAACGTGGGGACTCCTAAAGTGGAGTCCTTGGGAAACGGCGAGAATACGCCTCTGGTCGCGTCACTGCCAGCCATGAAAGGTCTGTTTTTCGCGGTAAAAACACGACCTGTCTCTAAATTAGTACAACTGCACCCAGCTGACCACTAGGTCTAGCTAATCAATTTGAAAGTTCTCGAAGACGTATTGTTGCCACGGAGAGGGAACGAGATTCCTCACTATTACCAGTGCTCGCCTAAACTACTTATCCGGAATATAGCTTGCAGGTCCTAGGGTCAAACGACAAAGTCCGGGATGCATTAGGCCCTTGTTAAATTTAGATGAATACATTCTCTTTTTCTGGTTCCTGGAACGATAGTGAAACGAAGGCACCTAGAATTCAACGTTGAACTGAAACCTTCTCGGACGCTCGTAGCAACGACTGAGATGATATTCCGACGTCAATGAGAAGAGCTCTGCTCAGATGTCCTCGATATGCTGGGACACAGTGCCGGACATTCATACAAGAGAGTTGGATTTTGTTTACCCTTCTCTGTCAATATTGGGTGGGTGGTCGCTCGCCTCCATATATACTCTTCATACAATATTTTATTTTATTAACACTGTGGAGGGGGGGGGGGGGGTAGGTTGGTACCCCGGTTTTCTTGATCAGAGGGATTTCGCCGGGAGGGGGATGCCAAGGGGGTTCAAAATTATCCGTGAAGCAACTAGAAGACTCTCGGTAAAGAAGTTGCAGACGTACTAGATCGAACTAATACGGTACAGTTAGGCAAAGAAAGAGTACTGCTATTTAGGTGAACATTTATAGACTTCAGCTCCAAAAACTGTAACCTAGAAAAAAAAGGCAAAACGGCGTTTCACTCCGACACCCTAGCTACAGCTAGAACTACAGCCAAAGCTTGGCACCACTTCGGAATCTACTAGTACGCATACCGCAGTTTGGGGGAGTAGTTCAGTTTGTCGAGGTTTGGAACGCAGGCGAAGTTGATCATAGGAGGGGGTCCGCACATGAGAACCAGGGTGTCTGCACCAGGAGGATAGAGGTGCTCGGCGATAATCTCAGCGCTGACAAAGCCACTGCTGTACTTCCAACCTAAAATACGATAAAAAGGTCTATAGCCTACTACAGGGGTAAGGTTTTGGCTAATGAGTTCTACTACGCTGTAAAAAGTCTCACCTTTATCGGACTTTAGTAGTTGTGCGTCACCGAGTTCGGACATTTTTGTTCCCAATTCGGAGAATCAAAATCCGAATTCGGAGGATTATAACCCGATGCAAGATAAAAATGCTAGAATGCAGTATAATCTGCAGGATTTTGCATTCTAGCGTTTTAATCCTGCATCAGATTATAACTCTCCGAATCCAGATTTTAATTATTCGAGTTAGGAATAAAAAAGTCCGAAATCGGCGACACACAACTAGTAAAGTCCGATAAAGGAGAGATTTTTTTACAGTGTACGGGACGATTCATGTTTCGTGTCTTCTTGATCGGCTCTGTAGTCAACCCAATGAGGATCATTCTTGAGATAACCGAAGTCATTGTCTTTTCCGTGAGGAATTTACTGAATTCCGGGCCTTTTTCTCTTGAGCATGCTCACGCTCATTACTCCACTGGTTGGGCGTCTTCCCCTTCCTTAGGGAAATCCCAGCCGGAAATGACGTATCTGAACTGCGAGAAGAAGAAGATGAAAGAAGAGATACTAAATCGTTGAAAATTCTGTGACAGATCTTCCACAAGCCCGGTCCTTGGTAAGTCACATAAGTTTCAGACACAGCTTAGGCGATATCTGGATTTACAATCCCGTTCAGACAGAACACAAAATTACATTCTTTGAGAATTCACCAAGCGGGTTCTGCGTAAGATAGAAGGAAGCGCATTGCTTTGATTTTCGAGTTGGGCATGTTTTAGAATCACTGTACCTTGGTAAAGCGTGTAAATAGCAATATTTACACACATTAGGCGTGTTCTCGCGGTTCCCCGAGGACTCCTCGGGGAATCGAAAGGAACGGCGAGAATAGAGGGAGTCACTCCACGCGGACAAACAGCGAGAACACGGGGAATGCTTCTAAAATGGATTTTGTTCGAAAAAAATATATGCAGTTGACGAAATTAGTCTGGATCCACTGTTTATTCTGATTCTTTTTAATTAAGTTTACATTGCACCAACACAAACAAAAATTGATTCCCCTCTGGGGAATCAATCCGAATCTGAAAGGGAGTCCTTTTTGATGATGGTAATGATAATTGGAGCATTCCCTGTCCGTGGGGACTCGCGAGAATAAAGGGAGTGGGTCCCCAGGACAAACAAAAATGCGGGGACTCCTCAAGTGGAGTCCTCGGAGAACGGCGAGATAACGCCTTTTATTAAATTTAATAAATAAAAACCCTTAGCAAATAGTAATTTCTAGTTCCGCTTGATCCACCACACACAACCGTGCGACCGCTTGAAAACTGTATTGCAAAAAACTGTTCTTTACCTTCTGTGGGCCTGTCAACCGTGTACCACACCTTCAGCCTCTCTGGGTACTGAGCCTGGAATTCTTCTAGTTCTTCTCTCAGAAGAATATCGCTCTCGGACTGATTGGCAAAGAGAAGAGCCATCTTGATGTTGTCTTCAGGGTCGCTGAGGGCCTGTCGCACAAGCTGCAACATAGGGGTAATACCAGTGCCACCTAGAACAACAAAAGTTACGAACAGTAGCACTGACTTTGTTTATTTCATACACTGTAATCAAAGAACAGATGTATTTTCCTACACAATGACAAGAAAGACCCGTTTACTTTTCAGATTCACTCAGGAGAATGGATGGCCGTCGCCAGGAGCCCTCCCCCCCCCCTCAACTGGAATGAATTTTTACGAATCTTATCGACAGTCATCTTACCACGGACTTGTCCGCTGCTCGGAAAAGTACATCTGAAAGCTAGTGGAAAGCTCCGCGGAAAGTCAGTACACTATAAAATGTGCCTCCGTCTAAAGATTAAAGTTAACTGCAGTATTTGCTACTCAGATTCATCTTCTCTCTATTTGGTATTAATCTTATCTGCGTAGAGATAAGAGTAATCCGAGTAGCAAATACTGCAGTTATTTTTAATCTTTATATGAAACTTTTTTTTACAGTGTAGGCCTAATAACCACATACCAAATTTGATAATGTGGAAATAATCTAGTATAAAACCAACTGCAGTATTGTCTTAAGCAGAACTTAGTTTGTTGCTTAAGTTTTAGGTTTTCAGGAGTTTCCGCGCCACACGAAGATGGGAAGTAGAGAATTGTCCCCCGATAGTTTTCCAGTGGTATTTCGCTGCACTTTCTGGGACTTGGTTTTGGTTAAGAATCTCGCAAAAACCCTCCTTATTTTTGGGATCCCAAAACGTAAGTGGAGGGATACCTATGACATCGCAAAAGTTGTCCGTCTGTCCGTCCGTCTGTAAGCACGATAACTCTCGAAGGGAATGAGATATTTTGATGAAACTTGGTGAGAAGGTTCGTTGGGTCGTCGGACCAGTCAAGTTCGTAGATGGGCTTTGTAGCTCTACATTTAGGGGTGGGGGAGGGGATTGAAATTAAGGGACAAACAAAATATTTTGAAACAGCTAATGTGATAGTCGATTGTGGGGTAAGAAGACATGCTGAACACGATGGTGAAAACCATTTTGTCATCGGACAAGTAGTTCGCCCGGAATCCGGCCAAAACCGGAAAGTTTGTTGAAAGTAAAAGTTTTATTTGAAGTTGATTAAATGTTCGATTTAGAGGTAGGGAGACATGCTGAAGACGATGGTGAAAACTATTTTCTCGAAGGACAAGTATTTCGACCGGAATCCGGCCCAAACCGGAAAGTTTGTCAAAATTAAAAGTTTAATTTGGAGTTGATTGGATTTCGATTTAGGGCAAGAAGACATGCTGAACACTTATGTGAAAACAAGTTTCTACCCGGACATGTAGTTCGTCCGGAATCCGGCCAAAACCGGAAAACTGTTGGAAGTCAAAGTTTTATTTCTAGTTGATTAGATAAGCGATTTAGGGGTAAGAAGAGATGCTGAGTCCCTGTGTGACAATCGTATTTTACCCGGACATATAGTTCGACCGGAATCCGGCTGGAATCAGAAAATTTGTTATAAGCTAAATTTCTGTTTGAAGTTGATTAGATGTTCATTACTGGGGAAAGAAGATACCCTGATTTCGTCTTTGAGCTTTCTTTTTTCGCCGGACAAGTAGTTCTGGAGTTCGGCCGGAACCGGGAAATTGGCAGAAGTGGCAGGAAGTTTTCGTCAAAACAGATATGACTTATAGGGGTAAACACACATGCTGAATCCAAATCTGAACTTGGTTTTCTCAGGTGATTAGCTATTTGGCCTTAATCTGTTTCTGAATTTTAATTGTAAAAATGTTCAAGGAGTCTGGCGAAGACTGGATCTGGCTAAGACAAGACCCAGTTGTCTGGATCAGATATTGAATTTTTGGGATCCCATCGAAACCTTTGGTCTTGTTTCTTTCGTAGTCTGTAAAAATTCAGGAAACCAGCTGAAATTCAAAGCATTTATTTTTACAAGACCGTACCCTCCAATCTCTCTAGATACTGCAGTCTTCAGTTCAAGAGAAATACTTGTCCCTCTCAGTTCATTAAAGACTGGAGTGTATCGACGAGTGCCTTAGAAAATCAAATACGAAGAATCGATTTTTGCCCAAATTAAAGGTCTCTTGAACTCCAAACCTCCCGACGAAAGACAAAGCGAATAGGATTATGAGGCGCCGTTTGCTATATCCCAGTACAACAGATACGATATGCAGGTCACAAGATCTGTTGTAATAATACTGGATTACGGAAGAGAACTTGGTGTATTCAATGCGAGAGAGAGAGAGTTTATGAATAGAAAAAAATATGAACAAATGTGAACCGAGGTCGCCCCATAAAACTTTCTTTCGTCTTATAACACATATCTTATTTGTTTTTAAGTTGACATAACTTTTCTTGCTATTTTTGCTGTTTTGGTCAATAAAGAGTATATATATTATACAGTGTACAACGGTAAGTCAGACTATTCCATAGTGGTCAGTTCACTATTTCAGTATAAGATAACATTATCGATGCATTTTTCATATTACAATAATTTTTCATTTCACGCGATTAAAAGTTTGGCACTACTCTCTTCTCTTTGACAAGATCTTTTATTTTGCCGAATGCACTAAGCCAATATTCTAAATATACCTTCTCCCAAAAGTACTGAACTGCGCAGTATAAGGACGTTGAGAATTCTTTCCAACAGATATAGCAGAGGTGTCTATCTTTGGGAATATCCCCAAAGAAGAGTCGGTTTCCCCGCCGTAGTCTAGGGAAAAGGTGAGAGCAGAAATAGTAACAATGGCAAGGGTCCCCAAATTTGATCCAGTTCTAGCTAGAAGCAGCCGGTACCGGGAAAGTTATATCCCAAGGAGGGTCTACAATTCATTACAGTAACAGATATAAGCAGCCTAGTGTACCTTATTTTTACTTTTACATTAGTTTATTTTTTAAGGTTAACAGAATAGGGCTACGATACGACAGTCTGATTATCCATCCTATTTTTATTTAATTAGGCTAGAAGAACCGACAAAAACGCGTTACTTCGTTACTTTGGTATCCACGATTCTTGAAGTTTGGCTGACGTAATTACTCTTCCGTAACTGTTGTACCTCTATACGGACGTAGCTCTATGTTTGAAATGCTTAGCAACTACAGCGGCAGCCAATTGCCGTAATATCAAGTCATGGCGGATTTACATTCTTCAGGCCAGGAAGATAAAAGTAACATGGGAAGTGAAAGTGACCAGGAAGAACTTGGCATTCGCCATGAAGGAAGAACAAGACCAGTTGAAAACTCGAACTTGCTAATCAACTTGGTGGAATGCTGGCCAAATTCTCTGTTGAGTATATCCTTCCACAAAGGAAACCTATTCGGGGTAGCACGGAACAGAGGGCTATCTTTGGATGTGATTGTGCAATCTGGAATCGAACATTTCAAAATCTTCGCTTTGTTAGCCATTGAAACACACGCTTTTGCAGACATTCAAATTTTCCGCGACTCGCCGTGAAGTTACTTGTCGTGCAACCAGTGCAGATTCCAAACGTCACTACTAGACTACACGACGGAAAAAACAAGAATCCCTTATATGAGTCAAAATAATACAGTGTATTACAAACGTATAAAAATAAGTTGGCTTTTCAGTTAAACTTTAAAGATTTTATTAGTTTGATGATGATAGATGAATTAGTTTGGCAAAATTAGATTCTTTGTGCTCACCTGCGATCATGTTAACTTTCGCAGCACGGACGACATTCGGGGCAGCCTTTTTCTCCGGTTTGATGGCAAAACTTCCGCGTCCCTTGTACTCTAAGAGACCCGACGGCCCTCGAACGTCGATACTTTCGCCAATCTTCATGTTCTCCAGGTATTGACTCATTTTCCCACCTTCGGGGAACTTTGGGTGAACGTTTTTGAAGTAGACCTATAAAAGACTGTTGTCAGCCTATATGGGTCTACCGGTCCCCTAGTCTATTTAGCACAATCGAAGAAGAAAAACAGTGACAATTATCGCTAAATTTCATTCAGACCTGGTGTATTTAAGTTGTAGCGATCAGACTCTAAATATCCCAACCTACGGCTTTGAGCCGACGAGTACTGTCTTAAGCGGAATTCAACAGAGGGCGTTTAAAACTCCCTGGCAAAAACACGCTTCGCGACGTCTAGGAGTGTCAGACGGAGAGCAAATACGCCCGAATTTTATTTCCAGATATATAGACAGAAAAAAATAGAGAGGTGTATAGAGCCTAGAGGAGTAGATTGCTCTGCTACAGAACAGCCCAAATACATACAGCCTGTGTGCAGCTGGTATCTTGGCACAACCTAAAAATAAAAGACAAGAGCTTCCTGCTGACTACTGCTGTGCTGTCCTACATGTCTCTACTGTACGTTCTTCTCCGATTCCTTGGCTAATTTATTTCCAGGCATACTTTCTTAAGCGGAATTCACACAGAGGGCGTCTGAAAATCCCTGGCAAAAACACGCTTCGCGACGTCTAGGAGTGTCAGACGGAGAGCAAATACGCCCGAATTTTATTTCCAGATATATAGACAGAAAAAAATAGAGAGGTGTATAGAGCCTAGAGGAGTAGATTGCTCTGCTACAGAACAGCCCAAATACATACAGCCTGTGTGCAGCTGGTATCTTGGCACAACCTAAAAATAAAAGACAAGAGCTTCCTGCTGACTACTGCTGTGCTGTCCTACATGTCTCTACTGTACGTTCTTCTCCGATTCCTTGGCTAATTTATTTCCAGGCATACTTTCTTAAGCGGAATTCACACAGAGGGCGTCTGAAAATCCCTGGCAAAAACACGCTTCGCGACGTCTAGGAGTGTCAGACGGAGAGCAAATACGCCCGAATTTTATTTCCAGATATATAGACAGAAAAAAATAGAGAGGTGTATAGAGCCTAGAGGAGTAGATTGCTCTGCTACAGAACAGCCCAAATACATACAGCCTGTGTGCAGCTGGTATCTTGGCACAACCTAAAAATAAAAGACAAGAGCTTCCTGCTGACTACTGCTGTGCTGTCCTACATGTCTCTACTGTACGTTCTTCTCCGATTCCTTGGCTAATTTATTTCCAGGCATACTTTCTTAAGCGGAATTCACACAGAGGGCGTCTGAAAATCCCTGGCAAAAACACGCTTCGCGACGTCTAGGAGTGTCAGACGGAGAGCAAATACGCCCGAATTTTATTTCCAGAAACATAGACAGAAAAAAATAGAGAGGTGCATAGAGCCTAGAGGAGTAGATTGCTCTGCTACAGAAAAGCCCAAATACATACAGCCTGTGTACAGCTGGTATCTGGGCACAACCTAAAAATAAAAGACAAGAGCTTCCTGCTGACTACTGCTGTGCTGTCCTACATGTCTCTACTGTACCTTCTTCTCCGATTCCGTGGCTAATTTATTTCCAGGCATTTTCCCTATTTCTGTTGTGTTCGTACTCCTTAGGACCAGTATCATAGATTACTGGATAACTCTGAACTAGGCTAATTACCTGTTCCACATCCATCTCAAATTATTTGCCGGGCGCTGCGATTTTTTCGGTTCGGAGCCGAAGCCCGACGAAGCGTTCTTTTTTACCTGACGATGCGTTTTTTAACGCTAAGCATAACGAATATCGCCAGGCGTGGCGAAATCCGGTCGCCGTGTGAATTGGGCTTTAGGACCACGAACATGTTCAGTACCGCTCACTGAGAGGGTGGAGCCAAAACAGAGCTCCTCTCAAGGCTCGAAAGAACCTGGCAATGCACTGGAAAAGACCAACTTCTGGGAAATATCAAAAAACATTATTTGGCACTGTCGCTTCTGTGTCCAGTTGCAAGTTCGGATGGCTGAGATCTTGGTAGCATACTGTCCAATGTCCGTCCATAGTCACTCCAGACCCAAGAGTGCCGAAAATCTGTATGCTTCCCGGTTCCTGACCTACAGAGTCAACTCATTGATGCCTACCGTGCGATAGTCTGTCGGGACTTGCTACCAGGAAACCATTACAAGGCTGTACGGCATATTATTACGTATTACGTACAATGAATGAATGAATGAATGAATTTTATTTCCCGCTAATTAAAGGCAAAAGCACAAAAGCGGAGTATAGGAAAAGAGAGAAAGCAAAATCACACAAAATTTCACAACATCAAAAGAAAGAAAAAAAACACTTCAACACAGGCACTCAGACATTTAACTCGTAACAACTCGACTGTTTACACCCATATTTACAAACAAAAGCACAACTAGTAACGTATAGCCTCAGTGAGACTATTGTCAGACCTTAAACTTTGTCGGAACTTTTCAATTCTGTCTTTAACAGCACAGAAAGGCTCTGGGACATTATACTTCTTGCTCACAGAAGTGTTCCGTGTCCACGGAGGTAAACCTAGCAGAAACTTGCAAAAACGGTAAAAGCAAGAACGAATTTTACGCTTATTTAGATCTGATAGCAGGCGCCAAAATGGAGAAAGAGCGAGTATGTGCGGCATGACCAGACTTGCGAATAGCCGAGCTCGAATATGCCGATTGTAACATGCTTTAGATGATAAGATCATGCCATATGCCTTACGAGTTTTGCTCGCAAAATCCTCTACTAATAGAGAACGAGTTGTTCTGATACTATCACCAATAGGGAGGCCTAGGTATACTAGACTAGAAGAAGGCTGGATGGTCTGATCACCAAGCTTTACAGGAGGAGCAGGATCACCACTTTTGCGGTTGAAAATAACAACCTCTGTTTTTGCCTCATTAAATGAAAGGCCGATCTTATTGTACGACTCGCTTAGGGACAGGAAGTTTGACTCTGTTGCACTAATAGAACGGCTCAGATTCAAAATGTCGTCAGCGTAGTTTAACAACGAAATATCTAATCCTAAATACACAAAACTGGGCTTTGTCACATTCTGAGCTTCACTAACGCTATTATTGTAGAGAGGAGGCGAAGATAGAGCTCCTTGACGTATTCCCTTTCTAACGGGAATTACTACTGATGAAATTTTCACACCATTTGGCAGAAGGATCTTCACTTTGACTTTAAGCTTACTGTACAGATCACGAAAAGGAATCAAAATAGACCGGTCAAGACCGCGGTTAGACGCACTTAGAAGCAGCTGGCCGTGTATACCGGAATCGAAAGCTCGTGTTACGTCGAGCGCTGAAATGATAACGTACTCACCGGTTCGGTCACATTCTAGAAGTACATTACAAATAAGGTGGTGTGCGTGCTCTCTGCTACTTCCCTTTTTGAAGCCAAATTGGTTATCGCGAGTATAACATACACGGGTAATTTCACCAAGAACAAGTAATTCAAAAATTTTACAGAGCACAGGCGCAACAGTAATTGGACGATGTGAGCTACACTGTGAGGGATCTTTGCCCTTTTTCAGAACCGGTGTTACAAGGCCTACAGAAAATGAATCAGGTACTAAACCACTCGCAAATATCATTTGATAAAGCAATGTAAGATATTCAAAAAGCATAAAACTACCGTTAGTCAAATGCAGACCACATATTTTGTCGTCGCCCTTAGAAGTTTTCTTTTTGACCTTGCGAATTGCCTCACAAACACTGGAATACGAAACAGAAAATCCGGGGCCAGAAAGATCGCTGCATCCGAGTTTTTCATCCAACTCTTTTTCAAACTGTACTTCAAGCTGTGGGTCAGGTGCACAGAACTCGGCAGAGAAATAATCATTCCATTCAGTCTCGGAGGGACCAAGCTGCGTGGAGCTACACGATTTATTTTTTTTACTACGAAGAAACTTCCACACTTCGTTAGGGTTACTTGCGACACGAGCACTATTCTCATCTATGATGTTTATACGATGCTTAGATAAACACTTGGCGAACTTTCTCTTTGTATGCAAACGGGTTTGATTCACTACTCCATCTCTTGGTTTCCCATTCTCACACCATAACTTAAACCAGAAATGGGAAGATTTACGTGCTTCAACAAGCTCAGGATTTTCTTTCCACTTTGGAATCTCAGTACCAATTCGCACTCTCCGCCTTGGTACAGCGGCAGATTCAGCGACAAGCAAGGCGTGTACAATTTCGGTGCAGAACATGTTAAGACACAGCTGTTTTTCACGCTCGTCAAGGTTTGAGCCAGCCTGGAGAAGGTGGTAAGGCACCTTAATCCTCGACAGAATGTCGTCAGACACAGCTTGATACACAGGTAAGACAATCTTCTCCCATTCAGTTATCCAGACCCATCTTTCGCATTTTTGAGGAGACGCGGGGCGCGTGATCTCGAAAGAGTTCGAGACAGGTAGATGATCGGAAATGTTTGTAGAAGTGTCAACATGTGAGTGAAGCGAAGTTGCTTTCAGTTTTGACTTAACTATAAAATCGAGACTAGATGTAGAGCCACTGTTGTGCACGTAAGTGAAGTCCAAGTCATTATTTATAACTTCGAGTTCAGCACAGGCATTTAAAAGAATCTCAGTCCTGGGGTTGTTTGCATTTCTGAGGTCACAGTTAAAGTCCCCAGCGACCACTATTTCGAGCCCTTGTTGACGGGTTGCAGTCACGGCACTGGCAAGCTTACTGCAGGCAATGCTAAACTTTCTTTCTGAGTTTCGGTCGCGGTAATCAGTTGGTAGATATACCGAGAAGACTACAACGTCACAGAGTTTTACTGAGACAAAGAACTCTGACGTCAGGTGCAATGCAGGCGAAAGTTCTGCACGAGCCAAGACAGCAGTACCACCAGAGGGCCTGCCCCTTCCGCTTGAAAGAGCAGGAACTCCAAAAACCTTAATCCAGCCATCAAGAATTAACAGGTCTAGTCCATCGCTGGACAAGAAGTGCTCTTGTATGCACAGAACGTCACATGAGCTCATAAGTTGCACAAGAACAGGTCTTTTATCTATCACTGAGCCATTAATATTCAAGGTGGTTATTCAATGTACTGCCACTCAAAATTCTTCTGAAGCATCGTACCGTCGACTCACTACTTCAAACCAAAAACAAATTAGACGTAGAGCCTTCGTCTCCCGATCTCTGTACTACAACAATGCTGAGTCGAATAATATACGGACAGTTCCCGATGCAAACGAGCGGAGGTAGGAGCTAGGTGGAAGTACAGGGGCTTCACTAGCCTTTTACCTTTTTTTTTGGGGGGGGACGTCCGGTTTGTGCCGACGAACTCAAAAATGTGCTGACAAAAAACACCGTTGCCGCTTCGCGGCAACGGCGTACATTTCCCGCCAACACAGAATACATCCGGGGTAAAACTATCTGTAATGCATCAGTTGAGATTATTTGTTTGATACAATTTCGTATATGAAAGTGTTCACATATTTGGCTTTTCAGTTTAAGTTTCGCTAAAAAGCGAAGCTTCCAACGTCTATAGCAAGAAGGCAAAATTTTTTTAATATGCCTTTTTTTCCGGAAAAATTTAGCTATACCTACGATACAAGTTCTAGCTTTTAGGGTGTTTCAGACCCCAACAAATTTCAATACTAAAATGCCAAACTAATTGAAACACCGTTCTTCCAAATAAAGAATACTACAAAATGCGCCGCAGGCGAAATGTTGTGTAAACTAAATGCAATGCATCAGTTGAGATTATTCCCGTGGTATAATTTCGTATATTCACATATTCGGATTTTCATTTTAGCTTTCGCTAAAAAGCGAAGCTTCCAACGACTGTACCGACACAAGTTAAACCAAGCGCCGCATGCCAAATTTTTTAAATCTGCTTTTTTCCTGAAAAATTTAGTTAGCCTATAGTACAATATATTTTCCGGCTTTTAACGTGTTTCAAACCCCAAGAATTTCTATCCTACCTAAATGATACACCGTTCTTCCATATAGAGAATACTACAAAATGCGCAGCAGGCGAAATTTTGTGTAAAACTAACTGTAACGCATCAGTTGAGATTTTTCCTTTGATGTAAATTCATATATTTAAATTCACATATTTGGTTTTTCGTTTCAACTTTCGCTAAAAAGCGAAGCTTCCAACGACTTACCCCAAATATGTATTTTTTCCGGAAAAATTTGCGCCCGACAAATGTTTAGAGAATTTGGTTTCTTAGGTATAAATAGACCCTATGTGCCGACAAGAATAACGACGCCCGACAAAAGCATTTATGATTCGATTTTTTCTGTGTTATTGCCCGACAAGACTGTTAAGTACGTCTAAATAGAAGCCGATGTACCGACAAGACTTGAACTTTCGACATGCGCTCGATCAAAATTTACAGAATTTGATTTTTGTCGTGTAAAAAGAACCCGATGTGCCGACAAGAATACCGACGCCCGACAAAAGCATTTAGAATTCGATTTCTTCTGTGTTATTGCCAGACAAGACTGTTAAGTACGTCTAAATAGAAGCCGATGTACCGACGAGACTTGAACTTTCGACATGCGCCCGATCAAAATTTACAGAATTTGATTTTTGTCGTGTAAAAAGAACCCGATGTGCCGACAAGAATACTGACACCCAACAAAACCGCCGAGCATTTGATTTTTCTGTGTACTGCTCGACTAGACTGTACAGAACTTGATTTCTTACGTGTAAAAATAACCCCTTGTGCCGATGAAACTTGAACTTTCCGGGTGCGCCCGACAAAGTTTGTAAAATCTGATTTCTTACGTATAAGTAGAAACCGACCCCCGACAAAAGCATAAAAAAATTATTTCTTCTGGATCCCTTATGTCTAAAAAGAACCCGATGTGCCGACGAGAATACCGAGGCATGACAAAAGCATACAGAATTCGATTTCTTCAGTGTTTTGCCGACAAATATTGCAGGATTTCATTTCTTGCGTATATAAAGAACCCGATGTGCCGGCGAGCCGACCGACGCCTGACAAAGCATGCAAAATTTTATTTCTTCTGTGTTTGCCCGCGCTTCAACGGCCAAACGCAGTATAGAGCCCCAGAGACGAAAAGTCGAGAGTAAACAGAACAGACTGTTGGGTATACCCACCACTGTGACGTTTAGTATGACGCACTGCACAGGCGGGTCGTACACGCCTGCTGCGGTCTTTTCCTCTCGAATGCGCTGCAGCTAAGAGGGAAGTAGACGGGCGTCAACTCAAAGCTCAGCAAGTAGCGCTAGCCAATTTTGTCAGGGAATCCATAGTCGGTGCATGGGACCAAAGAGGAAGGTCCTACTTGGCTTTTTGGTATTGTTACAACCTGCCGCTAGGACCTTCCTCATACTTGATCAGGCCCGTATCCAGGAACTTATTTCGGAGGGGGGGGGGGGGTTGCCTTTCGGGGGGGGGGGGTTGCCTGCGGGTCGCACAAAAAAGTACAAAAAAGACATAGATCAGAGGGAAAAGCCTATAAAAATGAGTATTTTTTTATGTTTCGGGGGGGGGGGTGGATTCAACCCCCCCCCCCCCTGGATACCTACTTGATGGTCCTATCTGGACCGCAAATGCGTTGTGTGCCTCGATTGCTGGAGGCTTCATGCCTTTCACTTTTTTTCGTTTTAGTTTATGCAAACTGAGTTGTTATGTAGCAGGCCCAGTTGGCTATATTTTGAAATAAAAATAAATCAATTTCTATCCGTTTCTGGTAGCGCCGGTTCAATACCTTCCCTCAAGAAAACCGATCTTTATCGTCGCGTCGACAAGCCCGCGAAGATTTCTTTCCCCAAGTTGTCTACGTTCATGGGACGTCATCGACCTGAGACCTCACAAGTGCTTACCTTGATGACAAGGTCCATATATCCTCTACACTCATCGCTGGAGACAGGTGTGTAGGGTCTCACGACAAGGGAATCATTCACTCTGGCAGACAGGTAAACGTGAGCTCCAACAGGCAGACCTAGAAACATATGTTTACTTTAGCCTACTGTTCCAATTTTTTTTTATTAATAATACCGATAAACTATTTTTCGACCCCAGTGAGGGTTCCGACTAGACAGCCAACTAGTGGCACACTAACCCATAACTAGTTTGTAATCAATGTCAGTCCCAGATGAAGCACAAGACTAGGCTCAGACGAAGTCTGATTCCTACTGAAAGAAGGTGGGTTCAGATAAAATCCGGCTTATTCCCGGTTCAGCGCTCCAGTTCAACTAGTTTCTGTTAATCCTCCATTTTCTCACAATCGAAACTTGTGATAGACATAGTAAAAAGTCGTATCCATAAGGTGATGAGTAACTTTCACTATCTACTATTGATACATATTCACAACCTTCATTACCTGGGAAGCGGACAGCAGATCTTCTACTCATAACCTATTGATCTATTTTACTATTTGAGAGAGAGAGAGAGAGATCGGTATATCTCGAAACTATCGTAGCACATCTGCTCTAAATTCAATTTCTTACATGTAAATAACCCGACACGGGTGAGAGCTGAAAAGTGGGGCCTTATGCACGTAAGCGTACCGTCTAAACGGTCCATTCCAAAATGCAGAAGCTAACTGATGGTGAGTGGGTCTTAAATGGCGTATGATGACGCAGCCGTAGTTTTTCTGATCAAGATCGCGACTTCAAAGATTGAGCGCCCACGCCAATACTATATGTGACTAATCCGTCCTCGATCGCGAAATCACGACGTTCCAAAGAGCACGTCTAATGCATGATACTGACAGAGCAACCGTCTCGCGTATCAGCGAGTTTAAATTTTTCCGAACAGATGACGGATGATGAGTGACTAATTTCCAAGGTTTCGAAACTACGCATTTGGAAACCCTTTGTCAGCTTCTGTTTTCTGGTTGAGAGGAAAATACGCAAAACTTTTGGGCAATCCGGCGGTACCGTCCTTTTACTTTGAAACGTCTTTAAAGCACAAAGGACACTTCTAAAGCTTTACTCTGTATTAAGTGCTTCACAAATAAGCATTTCGTACTTCCTTTAGAAGGCGCTACGAAAATCGGCCGTTTTCTTGTTATCCCTTGTCTTTACCTCTCTGGCATTTCTGCGATCCAAATCTTAGGAGCTGGGATATCGTGGCAGAAAATTCTAAAACTCCCAGCAATGCTTGATAGAAAACGATACATTTGAGATGTCACCAAAGTCAAGCCGTAGATGCAGTTTACCTGATTGTTCTAGTGTTTCATCAAAAGTTCCATGGCTTAAAGTGCCTATTAACAGTTTTTCTTTGTGGAATAGTGTTCTGAAGCTTGATTAGCTTGCTTTATAAAATGTACCAGAATATGCAATAAGCTTATCAAAGATAAAATAGCTACACAAATCATTCAAAAACAAATAACCTATTCAAATCTGAATTATACAAGCTGATTCATGCATAAAATCAAGATCTACTAAGTGTTATAAGAAACATCACTTTCATCTTTGTCCAAGCTAGTAAAATTGAGAATGTACTGGCCCAAAAAATTACGCTTTGAAATATCGCAGAGAGGAAACTGTTGAAAAAGCTGCTGATCTAGGGGGTAAGCATTGTTCCTAGGTTGTTACAGAGTGGGATTGATGTGCCCATTGAACTTTAAAATCGGTCACATCCGACATTTCATCCGTGAAACCAACGTCGTCTAAAATAGTCTCTGGACGATAATGGTGTCTTCCTGCTATTTTCAGAGGGCCTTTAGTATGCTATAGTTTGCCTCAAAACAACTTTCTTCTCGAGTTTTCCACATGAACATTTTCGATTGAATACGAGGTAGGCTTATGGTCACAGGCTATGTGTCCATTAAAAGCCCGCGTTAATAGTAAAAGACCAGCCATGCTTCTTACGAGAAACCAAAACTTGTCTCCCGTTTGGTAATCCTTCTCGATGCTGCGATTTCTCGAGGTCGGAAATGTATTTAAAGGGCTTAACATTCTGAGAAAAGTAAAGCATTGTTCAAATGGGTGTAATCAGGGGCGTTGCTAGCCAAAACTTGAGGGGGGGGGTGGAAGGGCGCCCGCTGGAAGCACAGCATCGCATGCTGGAAACTGTGCGAAATTACAGAAACTTCAGGTAAAGGTCATTTGTAATAACAGGAAATCGCTAACGCAATATCCCGCCGCACAGCAGTTCCTAATGACTGTATATCAGACAGAATGAAAATGAGCGCCACAGGCGAATTTTTTTTTAAGTAGGCTATGACTTCTTTCTGGCAAAACATTACTTCTGCAAATAACATCTAGATTTTAAGGTGACTCAAGCCCGTCTAAAACACGAATGAAATGACGCGAGCTCCGGTAAATAGAGCCTACTACAAAACGCACCGCTGGCAAATTTTGTGTGTGAAATCCTGTATGATCAGAATACGTCGTTTCGGATCCAAAGTCAAATTAAGGGCCACTTAGCACATTTGCCCGTCTGTCTTTGTTCATGACGAATCCAGAAAGTGTGAGGCTTTTAGCTGGATGTTGGTAATGCGCTTCATTTTGACCCTTTCTGAAAAAGAAGTACTGGTCTGGTCAACCAGAAAAAAAAAGTGAAACAGAGCAGACTTGTTGTGAGTTTCCAGTTAAAAACCAAAACCAAAAATCAAATAATATGTTGCAACAATCTGGCCGTCATTACACCTTCGCTCATTGCTCACGAAGCCGATTTATTTTTAAACTAACTAACTAACTAACTAGAAACTAACAAATTCTTAAAATTGTATGCCACAAGTAAAATCTGCCTGATTTTAACATGAATTAAGAGAATTGGTACACAACAGATCGTGTTAAAATTGTCAATCTGGCAAGCTCGAAACGTGCGGCTGAGAATCCTATTCCTGAAGTCTCAAACGCTCGAGAACGGACGGCCTAGGTCCGAGGTGGATGTCAACTCAGTTTCTTGGTAACCCTGAACTAGCCTTACTGACTTTTCCGGACGCACTGCCAGCCCTCCATTGAGCTTTCCTGTGTGAGCGCCGGTTTAGCTCCACTTTTATGTTCGGGCGCTCGGCAAGCGTCCAGTTTATCTATTTTGTTTTTGTCGGGCGCTATTAGCTTACTTTATTTTGTCGGGCGCTCTGCGAACGCCCAAATTAGCTTCATTTATTCAATCGGGCGCTTTGCGAGCGCCCAGATCAGCTATTTTCTTTCTTCGAGGGGGGGTGATACCCCCCCCCCCCACAGCCCCCCATAGTGACACCCATGGGTGTAATAAGGCGTAATACGACGTTTGCATTTGCGGCTTACACTGGAGGCGTGCTGTTTATGATGCAGCAGCAGTAATAGATCTTGATCCTGTTTTGTCTTTGTTTGGGTTCTTACAGCGAACAGAGGAAATAACGGAACATGGCCACATCGTATGTATAAGAACCTTCTCAATCTGAACTAGGACTTGTATAAGATAAGGAGGCGTACACCACGTGGTAAACCCCACGTAGCCTATTCCACGCAACTTATGAGCAGGTGCGTCCCGAGGGGGGTGCAGCGCCCCTTCAACGTTTTGGGCATTCGGTCAAAACGGGCATCGCGGTAAAGCCGTGTTGCCCTTTTCACAAAATCGTGTGTCCCCGCATTTCGAAATTGGGTGACTTAACGTGTTCATTGGTTCCCCTTTACTTATCGGATTTGTTAATCAATGTCATCCAACTTTTGTTCACTCCGCATCGATTTCACCGCATTCGGTCTGTCCCTTTGTAAATTCGGTGATTTAACCTGTTTATTTGGTCTCATTTTCTACTGAATTCGGTAGTTCGGTCGCATTCGGTCAGTCCATTCCATAATTAAACTCAGTGAAATTCCTTTTATTTCTGATTCGTTACCGAACACAGTAATTCACCGGATTTTTCTTTGGTCCGTTTCTATTACTAGACTTGCCGAATTCGGCTGTTTTAGTTTGCGAATTCGGTAATTCACCGGACTTTTCTCAAATCAGTATCTGTTCTATCCCATTCGGTCAGTCCATTTCATAATTCAGTCATTCAGATTCATTTGGTTCAGATTCGTGACCCAATTCGATAATTCATCCAACTTTTGTTCAATCCACATCGATTTCGCCGCGTTCAGTCCGTCCTTGCGTAAATTCGGTGATTTAACCTGTTTATTTGGTCTTATTCTTTACCGAATACGGTAATTCGGTCGCATCCGGTCAGCCCATTTCAAAATTCGGTCATTATTTAGATTCATTTGGTTCTGATTCGTGACCGAATACGATAATTCATCCAATTTTTATTCAGTCCGCATCGATTTCGCCGCATTCGGTCCGTCCCTGCGTAAATTCGGCGATTTAACTGTTTATTTGGTCTCATTTTCTACCGAGTTCGGTAGTTCGGTCGCACTGGGTCAATCCATTTCATAATTAAACTCGGTGAGATTCATTTGGTTCTGATTTATTACCGAACACAGTAATTCACTGGATTTTTCTTTGGTCCGTTTCTATTACTAGACTTGCCGAATTCGGTTGTTTTAGGTGGCTCTAACAAGAGTTTTTATTCCATTACGAAATTCGGTTGTAATACCACTCTCGATCTGTTTTAAGTCATATCTTCGGTGTTAAGGTTTAAGTCATATCTATTTTGACGAACAGTCGAAACTTCCTGCCTTACTTCTGCCAATTTTCCGGTTTCGGCGGAATGCCGGAACTATTTGTGCGTCGAAAATATAAGCTCAAAAACAAACGCAGCATGTCTCCTCACCCCTACATCCAACCTCTAATCAACTTGAGATTAAACTTTTACTCTTAACAAATTTTCCAGTTTCAGCCGGATTCCGAGTGATCTATACGTCCGGTGAGAAAATGATTGTCATATGCGAATTCAGCATGTCTACTTGCCCGCAAATCGAATATCTTATCAAATTTGAATAAAACTTTTACTTTAAACAAATTCTCCGGTTTTGGCCGGATTCCGGCCGAACTAATTGTCCGGCGAGAAAATAATTTTAAGACTCAGCACTTGTCCTTACCCTTAAATCGAAAACCAATCAACTTCATATTAAACTTTTACTTTTCACAAATTTTCGGGTTTTCGCCGGATTCCGGGCTAACTATTTGTCCGGCGAGAAACTAAATTTCATATTCCGATTCAGCATGTCTCCTTACCCCCAATTCGACTATTTCATTAGCTTTTAAAAAATATTTTTTGTTCCCCTTAATTTCAAACCCCTCCCCCATATAGAACTACGTAGCCCATCTTCGAACTTGACCTGTACTTTGACCTAAAGAGTCCTCATGCCAAGTTTGATCAAAATATCTCAACCCCTTCGAGATTTATCGTGCTAACAGACGAACGGACGGACAGACAGACGGACAACTTTTGCGATGTCATAGGTATCACTCCGCTTACGTTTTGTGATCCCCAAAAAAGAGGTAGAAAAGCCTGAAAACGCACCAATTTTTCTCTTTAGAATTGTTTGCATATACTATGCAACTTTATACGTTGTACCTTCATAAGGCAACTCGCTGTTTTTTTACAATTTTTTGTTAAAGCACAACTCTTACTAGAAATGATCTTTTCCCCATAAAATGGATCAGAAAAAATGTTTTCGAAAATACTATTACTTTCCACCTGAAATTAGCGATTCTCTTGTTAGCGCTTGTCGATTATATCCAGCCTTCCTGCTCTTCCACGCGGCGGCTGGACGCAAACGATTTGAAAACTGAACGTGCCTTGGTTAAAAAGTGGGAAAAGTAAGCAAATAGAACAAGACCAAAGGTTTCGATGGGATCCCAAAAATTCAATTTTTGATCCAGACAATTGGGTCTTGTCTTCGCCAGACTCCTTGAACATTTTTACTATTAAAATTCAAAAACAAGTTAATCATCTGAGAAAAACAAGTTTAGGTATTGAATCAGCATGTGTGTTTGCCCCTATAAGCCATCTCTGTTTTGACGAAAACTTCCTGCCACTTCTGCCAATTTCCCGGTTTCGGCCGAATTCCGGAACTACTTTTCCGTCGAAAAAAAGAAAGCTCAAAAACGAAATCAGCGTATCTTCTTTCCCCAATATTAAAACATCTAATCAACTTCAAATAAAAATTCAACTTATAAACAAAATTTCCGGCTCCAGCCGGATTCCCGTCGAACTATATGTCCGGGTAAAAAATGATTGTCATACACGGATTCACCATTTCTTTACCCCTAAATCGAATATCTAGTTAACTACAAATAAAACTCTAACCTTTAACAATTTTCGGTTCTGGCCGGATTCCGGGCGAACTGCTTGTCTGGGTAGAAAATTGTTTTCACATAAGTGTTCAGCATGTCTTCTTAGACCTAAATCCAACATCTAATCAACTCCAAATAAAACTTTTACTTTTAACAAACTTTCCGGTTTTGGCCGGATTCCGGGCGAACTACTTGTTCGGCGAGAAAATGGTTTTCACCATTGTGTTCAGCATGGCTTCCTACCCCTAAATCGAACATCTAATCAACTTCAAATAAGACTTTTACTTTTAACAGACTTTCCGGTTAGGGCCGGATTCTGGGCTAACTACTTGTCCGGCGATAAAACGGTTTTCACCATCGTGTTTAGCATGTCTTCTTACCCCTAAATCGAACATCTAATCAACTTCAAATAAAACTTTTACTTTTAACAACCTTTCCGGTTTTGGCCGGTTTCCGGGCGAACTACTTTTCTGATGACAAAATGGTTTTCACCATCGTGTTCAACATGTCTTCTTACGTCATAATCGACTATCACATTATCTGTTTAAAAATATTTAATTTGTCCCTTAATTTAAAACCCCTCCCCCACCCCTAAATGTAGGGCTAAATAGCTCATCTACGAACTTGACCTTACTTTTGACCCAAAGAATCCTCACACCAAGTTTCATCAAAATATCACATTCCCTTCGAGAGTTACAGTGCGCACAGACGGACGGACGGACAACTTTTGCGATGTCATAGGTATCCCTCCACTTGGACAGTGAAGATTCCTGCAAACTTTTCGTTGGGTGACGGGAAAACTCGGCAAGACCGAAAAGGGCTAAAAATCCGTATTTACGAAACTAAACGATGGAGAAAGGTGGGGATTTTAGAAGCTTATAATTCCATATGGGAGCTATATATATTATAAAATGCGGGATAAGCAAGAGGGGTCCTTTAATAAATTCAGTAAAAATCATGTATCGATTCGGTCAATTTTACCAGGTGCGCCTCCCCAATGAAGAAAGGCTCGGGACGCCCCTGCTTATGAGACCTATCTGAACAATGCTTAAAGGACACCTGGCACTGCACAGTATTTCTGCTCAGGTGTTCTGAGATAGTTTACCCCTTTATGCTACAGATTTTACACACGCGCTTCGGTTGTTTTTAGCCTCTTTGGATGAATTGTGGCAAGCATGATGATCAGCATATTGCTAATAGAGGAGGTAGGATATACTTATGAAGTGAGAATCTCGGGAACGACAATGGATGGAAATACTACTGAAGCAGAATGAAATACTATCATAAGCGTGACTTGTTATTTAAAAAAAAAAAAAAAATCTCGTGTCATTCCTTTGTGCTTTAAAACCTTGGCGTCTTGAGCCGGTTTTGGAAAAAGACAAATAATTTAACTTACCAAGGATGTGGGTACCCGACGGTAGAGCAAATCTAAACCTTCTCGTATCGTGGCTGATTTCCTCCCGTTCAACAAGCTTCAGCGGGTATTTTACTGTAGGATCAAGCAGGGTCTTGGGTGGCGCAGCTTTCTCATTTTTCTGATTCCGTGAGAGATAAAGTTTTGCAGCAATCGCGGTGACCACAACGGCAGCGAAGCTGACGATTAGCGGCAGCGTCTACATTTTTAGAAAGTATTTAGTGGTTGGGTCTTTCAAGCCCTTCCCCAACTGAAACGAAGCAGAATCCGAGGAACGTGCATTGGTCATGCGTTGGTATCAATTCAATTCAATTCAATTCAATTCACTTTATTCGAAAAACATGCGACGGACAGAGCCGATTATTAGTTTTTGTTGTCAACATGTATGTCAATCAATGAGCCAAAAATAACATGCACAAAAATACAATATATACAATTGATAACTATTTTACAGACTAAAAAAACGACCCGGCATTGAACAACTTAACAAACGAGGGCACAAAACTAAGCTCATAACGAGCATGTGAAGCAGTCACAGGTTGAAGTTTCGGTACAGGCTCTGCAATGGACCTGCTTGGCCTTAACCGAGCCGGTTCATGTTGGGGCGGGAGGATATTTCGGTGAATGGGGCTCGACAGGATTTTATGTCCAAAAGATAGGGAGAGTTTTAAACGACGGGAGTGAAGGGTTTGAAGTTGAAACTGATTAAGGAGGGATATGTATGGTACTTTCGGGGCTTTTGAAATTACTAGGAGGGCACGGTATTGCACCCTCTCAACCCGGTCAGACTGTTCCTTCGTCAGTCCAAAATGCCATACAGGGCAGCAGTACTCGAGTGTCGAACGAATAAAAGAAAAATAAATGCGTAGGAGGTGTGGGGCAGGGATTCCATGGCGAGCCAGCAACTTTAGAGATCTGATGGCCAAATCGGTTTTCTTTAACATGCCATCGACGTGCTTGTTCCACTTCAGATCTGAAGTTATATGGACACCAAGTAGTTTGATTTCGGTCACGTGACTAGCGCTGGGAATAATTGGGTTAAAAACTGGCGTGGATTTTAAAAAAGAAATGGTTAAAATTACAGATTTGTCGCAGTTGACAGTCATTCTGTCCACCTTTGCCTCTTGACATATATCATTCATTAGTGAACCTGCACTGCTTGGGAGGTTTTTCCGACAGCATTCAATGAGTGACAAGTCATCCGGTTGTGCCCTCCGGTTTAACAAAAATCCTCTCCCGGACACCGGTTCTTATAGCTTGTACACACATTCCTGCCTCCAGCATACCTTCTAAAGTATGAAAATCAGATTCTGAGGTCTTCGAGGTGCTGGTCCCAGACTTAACCACAGAGACAATATCGGGACTAATAAGTATGAAGCTTGTTTAGCAGATTTTTAGGCTCATCATTGAATCGGTGTGTAACCGTACAAGTTTTTACCACATTTTTCACCTTTTGCTTCGTACCCACCAGCTACGTTACAAAACCGGTAGATGAGATTTATTGGTGGAAGCAAAATTTAGCTGGAGCCTACGACTGTTAAGACAAAAGTTTTGATTATAGATGCATATCTTATTTCTCTATTCTCTTCATAATGTTGGTGGTGGCCTCCCTTCTTTTCCTGAACTTCGTAGGAGATCATCTCTTTCGATCCAGACAAGGATTCTTGCTTCGGACAATCCGCTCCTTCGGGTGCTTTCGGGGCCGCTTTTTCGGCTATCTCTGCCACTTTGGCGGACATGGTCTGGTGAGATCTATACACAACGAACTTGATGCTCAAGCACCTTTTTTGTTGTTTGTGTTTTTCTCTCTTATTTTGTTATTGTTTAATATGTTGTTGTTGTTGTTTTTTTGTATGTTTTTGAGTGGCCCTAGTTGGTCCTTAGTTCAATGAAAATAAATAAATAAATAAAAAATTTAAAATCTTAATATGGTGTTAGTATTTAGTTATTACTGAGAGCCTATTATTTACCACATTTTTAGTTATTAATCATTTGACGCAACTTGGGTACTATCGATAAAATGAATTTAAATTTTCGATTGTATGTTTGTAGCCTATATATTTTATATTTCTTCTTTTTTTTTGTAATGACATATTATCTAATGCTTGCAACGGTCAAGAAAATCGCGGGGCTTCGCACCGTATCGGTAACCGACTGGCCCACAACATTGCGGGGGCGTCCCCCCCCCCCCCATGTCAGTAGTTTCATAACAGATACCACAATTCATCATTGACCAAATGAATAGCATTAGTTATAGTTGCTTCTAATTGTTAAGTTATGTATGACGGGAGAAATTCAGTGTTCGGCTTCGTCCGTGAGCGAACTTTTGACAATAAAAAGAAATAAACTGAATTGAACAAAGATACGCGGTTTCAACAGACAACACTCAGCGGACAACACTTGGGATGTAATCTGTTGTCACGACAAATGTTATGCATGAATGTTGTGCATAACAAGCATTGCCAGGAAGAGCCGAAAAACAACCAAAAAAGAATCTGCTGACTTTTTTGTTTGTCGTCATTCAGCAGATGCTTTTTGGCGTTTTTTTAGCTCTTCCTGATAATGCTTATGCGTAATATTTCATGCACAAGGTTTGTCGCGACAAAACATTTATATCCCTAGTGTTGTCTGTTGAATCCGCACATCCTTGTGTTTTCTGTTACGAAACTGCTGACAGCAACTGACAACAACCGTCTATATCCTAGCTAGACAGGCAAGTAAGAAAACAAATTATCAAACAAGTGTCCCAAAAAACAGTAGTAGAGAAACAATTCGAAACGGTATAGCGACAATTCTGATTATGACTGGAAAATTCTTTTGATTTAGTAAAGCTCTTAGTTTCAGGTTGGATGTTCTTTCGTGCATTTGCATTTCTCGTTCTTGCTCTTCTTTCTTGTTGTCCTTACACTTGCTCCGTAGGCTCTTCGTGCCTTGTGCTTATTTTGACGGGTTAAAAACAAAAATCATCATCACCAAAATGATAGACAATCTACACATACTGAAATATAAACAAATATGCCACTGCTGATTATTCAATAGGCTCTTAGAAGAATTCCCGGCTTCGTAATGTGATTCAAATCCTGGTCAGCCCGGCCTGGGGATTTCGACGGGTTGCTCACTCCGCGCGACCGGTGTACACCTCGGCACAGCACCGCGCCACTTGGTGTACATCGTTTTTGGGAGTGAGCAACCCCTCGGGTGATTTAGATATGGAAGATAGCCCACCGAAGAATAGTTAAGAACTGTCAGGCCCCGACCATTTCAACCAAGATGGACACCTCCTGCACGGCTGCACCTTCCAGCTCTTTCTTACGGTTGTTAACTTTTGTCGTCCTTGCTAGCCTACGGTATGTTTCACCGAGCGTTTAACCCGGCCTGTCCTCTACGTACTTGGCTTAGCAAATCCCTACAGAGACTTTGGCCAAGGGTTTAGATAGATAGCAGCCTGAAGGAAATGAATACATTTGCGGTTCCAAAGACATGTTATGTATGCATTATGCAACAGAGTACATATGTCTTAGACAGGGGCGTCACGACTGGGGGGGGGGGGGAGAGGGGGAACGCGCCGCCCCCCTCCCCCCAGTACTGTCTGGCAGTCGGTAAAAAATAACCGAGTCTGCGCGAAGCGCCGCGATTTTTCGTCAAAACAGTTGACTTTTTTCATGAAAACAGTCAGTTTTTCCGAAATTTGGTCGGTTTTTCGTCAGAATAGTCGGTTTTTCTGAAAACAGCGAATTTTTTTCTAAAATGTCATTTTTGATGTTGAAAACAGTCGTTTTTTTCTGCAGAAAAAGTCGGTAAAAATTACCTGCCAGTCGGTAAATGCCTCGTACCCCCCCCCCCCCCAAACATTTTGGCTAGTAACGCCTCTGGTCTTAGAACGCTGGAAGTACCACCTCGTCCTCGATTGAATCTAACATAACCCAAATTCGCCAACCGTCGAAAAAACAACTACCAGGTTCGAAACATTTTTAAGAGGCAAATTCAAGATCAGTCGCGCAAAGATAAATATTTAAACACGTGGCAAATATTTACGCAAGAAAGACAATTAAGTTACCAAATCTTCCATTGCTCCACCAGAAAATGTCCTCCAATCTCTACGAAACCAGCTACATCCAGACTGAGCCCTTATCAGACGCATGTGAGAAAAAGCATACACCTGAACCACGTGGCATTCTAAGCCAAAGAAAATAAATAATCCTCATGGAAGAAGCGGATAAATTATACTTACGTATCAGAGACATTTTACGGCTAACTCTTAACCACAGCCGACATTCTTACCGTCCGTTTATTCCCACGTACAGCATTCAGTGAGGGGCTGCTCACTTCTGTCGCAAGGTCTACAGGTCCGGGCCTTTATGCCTCTTTGTGTTTCGGCAAACCGTCAGTGAGCAGCCCCTGGACTTTAAATTTCGCGCTTTGCTAACATCCTTGATCGATGTTCGGTTCAGGAGACCCCTTCGGCCAAGTGCCACATAGCGATCGCAATTTCTGTCGGTCCGTCCCAGTTTTGCTAGTTCGGAGACTTCCAGATAAGCTAGGACAATGAAACTTGGCGGGCATATCAGGGACAGGACCAGATTAAATAAGAAATAGTTGCTTCGCCGATCCGACCATCTGGGGGGGGGGGAGTGGAGGGAGGGGGAATCCGAAAAAAAATAGGTAAAATGAGGTATTTTTAACTGACGAACGAGTGATCGGGTCTTAATGAAACTTGATGTATGGAAGAACTTCGAGTCTCAGACGTCCCATTTTAAATCCAGACCGGATCCGGTGACATTGGGGGGAATTGGAGGGGGGAACCGGAAATCTTGGAAAACACTTAGGTTGGAGAGACGGGATGAAACTTAGTGGAAAGAACAAACACAAGTCCTAGATACGTGATTGACATAACCGGACCGAATCCGCTCACTTTGGGGGTGTTGGGGGGGGAGGGGGGGGGGGCGAGTTTCTACTGATCCCACGAGTTCGGTGCTTCCTGATGTGCTAGGACGATGAAAATTGGCAGGCATGTCAGAGACCCGAACAGAGTGACATGAGAATAGTCGTTTTCCCTATCCGACTATCTAGGGGGGGGGGGGGGGGGGCTGGAGTCAGGGGGAATCCCGAAAAATTAGGTATTTTTAACTTCCGAACGGGTGATCGAATCTTGATGAAACTTCATACATAGGAAGACCTCAAGTCTCAGACATCCCAGTTTAAATCCGGACCGGAATCTAGTGACATTGGGGGGGAGCTGGAGCGGGAGCCGAAAAATCTTGGAAAACGCTTAGAGGGGACAGAGCGGTATGAAACTTGGTGGCAAGAACAAGAACGAGCCCTAGATACGTGATTGAAATAACCGGACCCGGATCCGTTCACTGTGGGGGAGTTGGGGGGGGGGGGGGTCCGTATTTCTATAAGTGATTCCGCGAGTTCGGTACTTTCCTGATGTGCTAGGACGATGAAACTTGGCAGGCGCATAAAGGACCAGAACAGGTTGACTTGAGAATAGTCGTTTCCCCGATCCGACCATCTGGGGTGGGGGGGGGGTCCGGAAAGTTATTTATCTTTAACTTGCGAACGGGTGATCGGATCTTAATGAAACTTGATATATAGTAAGACCTCGTGTCTCAGACACATTTTAAATCCGGAACGGATCCGGTGATACTGGGGGGAGTTGGAGGGGGAACCGGAAATCTTTGGAAACACTTAGAGTGGAGGGATCTGGATGAGACTTGGTGGGAAGAACAAGCACAAGTTCTAGATACGTCACTGACATAATAGGACGGGATTCGGCACTGTGGGGGGAGTTAGGGGGGGGGTTCTAGTAAGCACGTGAGTTCGGTACTTCCTGATGTGCTAGGACGATGAAACGTGGTAGACGTGTCAGGGACCCGAATACATTGACTTGAGAATAGTCGTTTCCTCAATCCGACCATCGTGGGAGGAGTGGAGGGACTGGGAATCTGCAATCTAGTGGCACCGGCAGTTTTTCAACGGGTGATTGGATTTGAATGAAATTTGGCAAGTGGAAAGAGCTTCGTCTCAGATGTTCCATGTCAGGTCCGGGGAGGAGTGGAGGACCGACTTGAGAATAGTCGTTTCCCCCCGATCCAACACATCATGGGCAGTCAGACTTGACGGACGGGAAGAGGAAAAGTCAGAGATGCGACATTTATGTGACATAATAGGACATTCACTGACATTCACTGACATAATAGGACGGGATTCGGCACTGTGGGGGAGTTAGGGGGGGGTTGTTCTAGTAAGCACGTGAGTTCGGTACTTCCTGATGTGCTAGGACGATGAAACGTGGTAGACGTGTCAGGGGACCCGAATACATTGACTTGAGAATAGTCGTTTTCCTCAATCCGACCATCGTGGGAGGAGTGGAGGGACTGGGAATCTGCAATCTAGTGGCACCGGCAGTTTTTCAACGGGTGATTGGATTTGAATGAAATTTGGCAAGTGGAAAGAGCTTCGTCTCAGATGTTCCATGTCAGGTCCGGGGAGGAGTGGAGGACCGACTTGAGAATAGTCGTTTCCCCGATCCAAACATCATGGGCAGTCAGACTTGACGGACGGGAAGAGGAAAAGTCAGAGATGCGACATTTATGTTTCCAAGTCATATTCAGCCACGGTGGACGGAGTTGGAAGGGGAGTCCCGGAAATTTTGTGGCTCGCATAAGGGTCAAACAAGTGGAGTAATTTGAATGAAACTTGGAAGATACAGAGATCATATGCCTAGATGACATATTTTAAGGTTCGAACCGGATCCGACCCCGATGGGGGTGGAAGGGGAAGGAGATTTCCCGGAAGTTTCCCAAAAAAAGCTCAGATTCGAGTGAAAGATAGATGCACTGTAAAAAGCTTTTCCGTATAAAGATTAAAGTTAACTGCAGTATTTGCTACTCGGATTATCCTTATCTCTATGCAGATAAGATTAATACCAAATAGAGAGAAGATGAATCCGAGTAGCAAATACTGCAGTAAACTTTAATCCTTACTCGGAGAAACTTTTTACAGTCTGGTAAGAGGAAATGCTTCAGATGATCCAGTTAGGAGTCCAGACCAGGTTCGGCCGCGGTGTATAGGGAATAGGAAGGGGGTACCGGAAATCTTGGGCACGTTCAGGGACATAGCCGGTGGATTTCTTGGGTTGAAACTTGGAAGGTTGGCGATGGATTGGAGGTCATGTCGGAAATTTTCAGACTGAGTGAAACTCGATATCCTAATTTTAGGTCCGAACCGTATTTTTGGATGGCGGGGTGTTTTGTGAAGTTCTCTTTTACTTTCTTGTACCACCTACTCGTAACAAGTTCCATGTGAGCTCGTAGCTCTTGTTTTTATGGCACTTGCAGCTTCGCTCAAGTGCCATACGCCGATCACTTTTCGGTCGGTCGAACCACTATTCTCGAGTTAAGTACTTCCAGAAGTGCTAGGACGACGAAACTTGGCAATCATATCAGGGACCCGACCAAATGAACTTGGAAATAGTCCCTTCCCCGATTCGACCACTGTGTTTGGAAAGACCTCGTGCCTCAGATGTCCCATTTCAAGTCCGGACCGGATCCGATGAATGTCGGAGGGAGTCGTAAGGGGGGACGGGAAATCTAGTGACACGCTTAGAGTGGAGCGATTGAGATGAAATTTGGTGGGAATAACAAGCACAAGCCCTAGATACATCAGTGACAGAACCGGACCGGGTTCCGGCAGCTCAAGGGGAAGTTGTAGGGGGGGGGATTCTGGTGACCGCGTTCTGAGGTACTTCCCGATGTGCTAGGACGATGTAAATTGGCTTGACCAGTGGTGACTTGACAAGATTGGCTTAGAAATTGTCAGCTCCCTGATCCCACCATCGTGGGGTGTGGGGGTGGAGAAATGGAGAATCCGGAATCTTGAGGCATGTATAACTTTCGAACGGGTGATCGCATATTAATGAAACTTGATATTTTGAAGGATGTCGTATCTCAAATATCCCAAATCAAGTCTGGACCGGATCGGGACCTGGACTTCCAGATGTGCTAGGACGATGAAACTTGACTTGAACATTAGAGACTTGACAAGATTGGCTTAGAAATTGTCACTTCCCAGATCCGACCATCCATTTGAGTACTCATCTTAACCGCAAAGTACAAAAAAATACATTTTCACGATCCCATGATCACTTTTGCCTCGAGGCTTCTGCTTAGTAATGAATTACTATGCTCCCTTAAAGTGCACATCTTAACCGCAAGGTGAAAAAAAAAACTTACAAACGATACATTTCAGGATCCCCGAGGGCCCTCGGTCTTTGTGCCACAAGGGTTTTGCTTAAAATTAATTTCTAGCACCCATAAAGTGCGCATCTTAACCGAAAATGAAAACAAACAAAAATTTTGACCGAACGATTAACATTCATGACCTTAAAATGCCCATAATCATATCTGTCTTCAAAGGTTTTGATTGCAGGTCAGTTTCTAGCGCCCTTAAAGTGCGTATCATCACAGCCAAGTGCAAAAATAAAAATACTTTTTACCAAACTGTACATTCTTGTGATTTCCAAGGACACATGATCATTTTTATCTCAAGGATCTTGCTTGCAAATGATAACAACAAACACACGAATTGGCAAATTCCTACTTTCATCCTCTTACCCAGCATTACAAGTGCCATATGAGCTTCTAGCTCTTGTTTAGCAAAGGTCGGCTACATCAGAAAGATTAGAAGCCAAGGTAGCTGGGTTAGCAGTTATGATCGTTACGATTGTTTACCATGCAGCGGATGCATGTTCCATATTAAATAACAAATAAATAAAAGATATTATTTATTTCCATAATAGCTGAACAGAGTAGTTTCGTTCCACCGTCCTGCATGATAAGAGAGCTAGCTCCTCCATCTTATCATTCAGTGTAAATTAAAAATATTAAGAGTGTGTTAGTGTGTATATGCGCATGTAAGATTGTTTACTTTTTGTTGCATGATGGCCGGATGGCATTAATGTGCAAATAAATCATTCATTCATTCATTCTTTTTCACAAGAGACCATTACAATTTACTTACGACGGTCAACGAAATCCCGCTGTATTACTGCCTCGAGTACTCTGTTTTTTCGAATTTTCATATTCGCTAAGTACCTATTATCATGTTGTAGTATAGCTAGGCCTACACAAATCTCTTCCCTTCTAGGCCGCTAAATCAGGTTGTCCAATATTGTAGTATCTTCAAGTACGGTACGCTACGTAATTAAATAGCATACTTGGATATCGCTTGCAACCAATTCTTTTAATCTCACAAACACGTACCATACACTGTTATAACGTTTTAGTCAGCGCATGGGGAAATATTATTGCATAGGTTACATCAAGATAGAATAAATAAAATAAATAAGCTTCGCTGACGAAAAAACAAAATTGAAGAGAAAACAATCAAAAGATTAAAGCATGGGTAATACGGCCAGCAAAGGCCTAGCCTTTATACTGGGTGGCACAAAATTAACAAAAATCGAATGTTTGGCTCACTGAAAACTAACTAAACTACGCTGACAGACAACCAGACTATAATCCGGATTATAATCAATCGTCAGAGACTAGCAGCTCTTGTACAACTTCGTTAAAGATCGCAATTCAATTTCCTAACGATCCGATGTAAACCTCGAGGAGACCAAAGAGAGATCACGGCCTGACAATCGAAACATGAATCAACTTGTTCTACACGATCCATAGCCCGCCTCCATGCGATTTGGGAGCCCGCAAGGTCGATTGGAAGCCGTGAACAGATGAACAAAGACCTTGGCAGTGGGCAAGACAGGAAAGTCCCCTCTGTTCATTTCGACCGACCGTTCTGCAAAATGATCAACAAACTACATGTGATTTTTTTTTCTTTCTCAAGAGTAACAGACAGCATTGTAGCCTAAGAAAGTACTTATGCCAGTAAGTAATACTAAATTCCAACAAGACCAAAGGTTTTGATGGGATCCCACAAATTTACTTTTTATATTTTACTTTTGTATTTCATTCATACTCCACTGTTACGCAAAAAGTGGGTCATAAATAAATAAATAAATAAATAAATATTTGAACAGAAAATTGTGTCTTGTCTTCGCCAGATCCAATCTTTGCCAGAGTCCTTGAACATTTTTACTATTAAAGCTTAGAAACAGACCAAGGTCTAAAAGCTAATCATCTGAGAAACGCAGAAAAGCAAGTTCAGATATGGATTCAGCATGTGTGATTACTCCTATAAGTCATATCTATTTTGACGAAACCGATCGAAACATCCTGCCTTACTTCTGCCAAATTCTCGATTTCGGCTGAATTCCTGGCGAACCGCTTGTCCGGCAAAAAATAAAGCTCAAAAATGAATTAGCGTATCTCCTTACCCCTATACCGAACATCAAATCAACTTCAAATAAAACTTTAACTTATACAAGAATTCCGGTTTCAGCCAGGTAAAAAGATGTCATATAGGGATTCAGCATATCTCCTACCCCTAAATCGGACATTTAATCAACTTCCAATACAAATTCTGCTTTTAACAAATTTTCCGGTTTTGGCCGGATTCCGGGCGAACTACTTGTCCGGGTAGAAAATGATTTTCACAAAAGTGTTCAACATATCTTCTTACTCATAAATCGAACATCTAATCAACTTCCAATAAAACTTTTACAGTACTTTTAACAAACTTTCTGTTTTTGGCCGGGTCCTCGACGAACTACTTGTCCGGCGAGAAAATTATTTTCACGATCGTATTCAACATGTCTTCTTACCCCTTCATCGACTATTTCATTTGCTGTTTAAAAATATTTTGTTTGTCCCTTGGTTTGAACACCCACCCCTAAATGTAGGGATACAGAGCCCATCTACGAATCCGATCTTTCCCTTGACACAAAGAGTCCTTACACCAAGTTTCACCAAAATATCTAATTCCCTTCGAGAGTTATCTTGCTGACAGACGGACGGACGGACAACTTTTGCAATGTCATAGGTATCACTTACGTTTCTGAATCCCAAAAATCAGCCCCGCACTTCGTTCATTCACTAGAATCTTTTCGTCTCTCAATTATTCTTCGTTTGTTTACATTAATGTGGCAAGGAATTGGCGTCAGGTAGCGTTTAACGCACTTCTAGCTCCGCATTTTTCACGACACACTTTTAAGGCAGTTTCCAGTCTTACCCATTGATTAGGTTTTAGGTCGTGATAACATGAAAAACTGGTCGACATTCGAAAATCCATCGTAGGCTACTAAGGACAACTCACGCCGACGACATGGCATGTGCAATTCCGGTTGGCAGATAACTTTGTCACTGCCATTTTTTCCCGAATTCTCGGAGGTAGTCATTGACCTTCAGCTTATCGCGAAAACACGGTACTCCGCTTCTCAACTCGACCTCTAATCGATTCAAGACGCGTTTCGATATATGGGTGACATCCAAGAGCAGATGAATTCTCTCCAAAAGAGATTACTAACAGCGAATAATCAAGACAGCAGCAGCTAAAGAACCCCTTGCACTATTTACTCTTCAACTTACAGTATTTTAAAATATTTGAATCCTTTAGAGCTTACGCTGCGCTTTCAACAAATAACCCACAGTTTTGGCTGTTTTAAGCCTTTCCGAGAACCATTGACTTATAGCGAAAACCGAGAAACAATTTACAATACCGTTTTTTCTGATGGAAAAACTTCTCACAGACTACCGTCGACAGCGTGATCCACATCGAAGGTAGCAAAACACGACAAGTGAGAAAACCAGCGTGGTTTTGTTAGAGGGGTTTTGTTAGATGTACCGTACGAAATTCGGGTCTCCGGGTTTAGAAATATATATGGAGTGATTATGGTAAGTAGGTTACGTTAATATTATAGGTAAGGCAGGTCCTTTAAGCATTGTTTTAACTGGTGTAATAAAGAAAAGATAGAAATCGATCCTGTTTTCACTTTCGTAGCTGTAACCAAATCCCGGCCTGCCCCGCTCTAGATAGTACAGACTTGACCCCGCAGAAAATCCTTATGCAGCAATCACATCGATTTGAACAATGCTTTAGTGCCATGCGGTTGGAAGTTGACTTCCGTGACGGATCGGCCGTGTTTTCCTGGCAAGCTTGAAGCATCAATGCTATTTACCGACTTCCATAAAAGAAATTTCTTCTAGGTATACGTTTGGGTTTAACTGGTTAAAAAATATTCCAGAAGAAGGGTTGATTGGAGACATTTGTCCGTTTCTAAAATTGTTCAGTACTGAAATAAGGACAGATGCAAAATGGAGCAAAAATCATAGCTTGGAAACACTATTTCGTATTTGGATTGGGTTTTCTGCAGGCATGGTTAACGGATGTCATACAGATAGGGACGATACTTGGTACTCTTCATTCAGGTGTCCTTTAAACATTAATTTGAGTAAAATAAAGAAAAACTGGAGCGTCAAACTGTTATTCTTTTATATCGTTTGATCTTGCCGCTCAGTTTATGGTGGGTTTACACACTGCGTAAAATCCGAGCGTATTTTGAAAATCGAGCGTATTGTACGTACGTTTTGAGCTTGAAAACATTTCTAGCAATACGGACCTATTTGAGAAATCGGTCCGTTCTGTATCCACGTACGTCCGTATTGCTAGAAATCTTTTCAAGCTCAAAACGTGCGTAAAATACGCTCGGATTTTACGCAGTGTGTAAACCCACCATAAATGGACCATTATTCTGCACCCTTTCTCCGCCCGGTTACGGCAGTCGGCATGTAAAGTTCCCATTTTACTGTTTAAGAGCGTAAAACAAAGCCAAGGTGGGCTAAAATTTAGTGAAGTGTTCAAAGAAGCATACATCTACTGTAGAATGACAATGTTTGGGTACAGCCCTGGTACAGCGTACAGCTAGGGAATTTCCACCATGACCATTGCATATTCCCGAAAAGTCAACTAATCATTCTCCAGCGTGAAACAGAGCGAATTATTAAATAGTAACAACAAAAGGCAGTCCCAACGAACGGAAAAAAAAAGTGTGGTAACCATTCAACAAGTGCACAAGCCCTCACACGCCACCGAACTACTATGAAATTTACCTAGTTCGAAACAGCTCGCTTATTTAAGGTTAAATAATACTTTTTGAATGTACTAAAGGAATGAATGGTTAGGACTAGACAACATTTTTCTCTCATAGCCTTGAGACTAGATTTACGGTGCTTCATCGCAAAGATATGTGAACAGATCCTGCAATGTAAAGCTGACTTCAGGCACTAAAGGTATCACCAAACGAGACTAACAGCAGCAGTACAACACGGAGCTTCTCACATTCGGCAAAAAAAAAGATGCAATCAACCTTCCTACTCTAGCTTTTGTAACATGATATCTGCAAAAATATCATAACTTATCCTTGTCAAATGCGTTCCGATTATTCAGTTGACGTTCCCTGTTACTGATATGTCCCGAGTCCAATGCTCCCTCATCTTGCACTGAACTATCTGTGTCCATGGGTTAGTGAAAGCAGTATGCGAGGCTTTATTCTATGCAGACTGGTGGTAGTGAATCCCATTTGTTCTCATATCGTGCTCCGCGATAAACATTGGTAGGTTGAGCTCTTCGGGATCAATGAATTCATGTAGGTATTCAACTCCATAAACTGGCACAACCTTTTGTTTGATAGCCGGGGCCATGAATGTGAGGAACCACCAAGTCATGACGCGGGTCCAGAACGTTGGGTGGACGATATAGAAAGCTTTCAGGTTCTTCTTATGTCTGTACTGAAGAGTTTCGTATATGTCCTTCATCCACGCCATCGGTGGGTGGTTCTGGGTGGACGTTTGTGTGTGGAAGTAGACCACGACGTAGTCACCCTTTATGATCGGCTCCAGTATTTTTATGAGATGAAGTTGCAGCTTCTCCAAGTCCATCTCTTCGAAGTTCATCCACTTACCAATGCAGATGACAACAGGTCGACCCGCTTTGTCATAGCCTGACTGGTACAGGCAACCAATCCCTGATATGGCGGCAAGATCTTCGACCTTGCATTGACGCAAGAGGCGCTCGTATCTCTCACGTCGCTGTATTTCTTCTGTGAGGTCGTTCTGATCTAGGCGCTGACTAGGGTCAAGAAGGCGCTGGCGATCGAAACTATCTTCCATTTGAGAGAATGCATGCTTTCCCAAGTTTACAGATATTCCCAAATTATTCTCTTCGTCCAGCAGATCTTCCGATTCGAAATCGTGCTGTGGGTTATCTGTGATACGGATTAATCGGTCTGGTGCAAAAGCGGGGGCAAACCCTCGTAGATTTTCGACACTGTAGGCCTCCTCACCTGCATTTCTGGGCAGATAGATTGGCAGGACCAATTCATATGACTCTATTTCCTTAGGGCTCAACACCAAGACAATCTTTTTAATTTTATCTCCATGACTTTCCAAGATATTCCGAAGAAAACGAGCTGTGACATCTGCCCCCAGATCCTCTGGATAACCAAGCCTATGGGTATGGACAGGTGGCAGTGCAATGGAGGATATATTGTTCTGGAGTACAACGTCAAAAACTGCTCGGTAGCTGGAAAGCAGGGAATTTTCTGCAGCTGTTTTGTATTTGTCACTGTATTTTGGAGCAACTGTGTGAATCACATATTTGGAGGGCAGTCCATACCCACTGGTATACACGGCTTCTCCAATGCGACAGCATGCGACTTCATTCACCACTTCTCTGGCAGTGGTTGGACTGAGCTGCATAAGCTTTTGTGTTATATATCCATTTGCTGCAACTCCATCGTTTATTATATTCACCACTGCACTTGTGTTTAGCACAGTTATATCCCCGGTCCAGACTGAGACCTTCTCATTCAAGTCCTCCCTTACAGGGAATGCCGAAACTGAGCTGTGAGCCACCAGATCGGATTCCCACTTTGCTGCAGCATTTGCCCAGGAAAGTATCTGGTCTATATCAACCACATTTGCTGGCCCAAACATAGGCTTCTCCATTCGTCTCTCAATAGCAAATGCCTAAAAGAAAAGACCTCAATGAGAAGGTCCTGGGGATACTACTGGCTAAAACAACATACACACCCAGTACATCTGACAACATTTAACTCTATGAGTAAAAGAAATTTCGTCAGGCTCCAATCGAGCTTACAAATCACCATACAGAGTGTCTCATGCCCAGTATTGTTTAAGCATTTCCAACCTACAGGAAATTCATGGACACCTTAAAGCCAAGACAGAAAAAAATGACAGTACTGACAGATAAAAAGGCAATAGCTTATCCAAACTTAACTGCACCTTTCTGTACTAGTGGATATTGCAATGTATCAGTGTTCCTATAATGATAGGATGTTCTTTTGTTAAGAAAAAAGCAAAAACTTTTGGCTTTACTTGAATGTTTTTCATTTTGTAACACTGAGAAATCAAACAAAGCAGCTGAGGCAATCACTCAGGTATTACACTTCCTACAATGATAGGATGTTCTTTTGTTAAGAAACAAGCACAAACTATTGGCTTTATTTAAATATTTTTCATCTTGTAACATTGAGAAATCAAACAAAACAGCTGAGGCAATCACCCAGAGATTCAGTTATCTAAGGCATCTGGCAAACTTGGAAGCATAAATGGCACCCAAATGTTGATCAAGAGTGACTGAAAAAGCCATTCCTGCTTGATTACTAAAAAATTCCTGCCTCCAAAAGGTAGGAATTGCAAATGTGCTGTCTAACAAAAATATGGTGCAACAACTGTCTGAATCACGTTTCACTGGCTAAGAAGACATACTTTGACAAGAGGTAGCATATACTACTGCAAACAAACAAGAATGCAAAGCTTATTTTGACTGCATTTCCTGCTTGTATGATTTTATGTGGTATTACAATCTTATTTGATCATTATATTTATTCATTCATGGTTGAATCCAAATGTTGTTACTGATGTGAATCTAGCCTTGCAATGGTATGGTTTTTGCAGTCTTCTACTACTCTGGCAACACTACCAATTAGTTGGGACAAGCAATAGATACAATAACGAAACAAAAATCCTACTTTCCTTGAAGATGTGCCTTTTTGGGCAAACCTAATGCTGGTTAGGGTATGCTCAGCACTGGGGCAATCTCAACTGGTATTCCTTAAAGGTGTACCAGTACACAAGACTTTCTGAGCCAAATAAATTACTATTTATCTACATGTGTGACTGGTCTAATCATAAAAGCTGCCCTGCTTCAGCTCAGCATAATCATATTTTTGTTTAATTTTTCAAATCGCTGAACAAAAGTAAGCAATACTTGCATCTGACTGATGACCACTTTTTGAATTCTAATCTCTTTTTCCATGGTGATGGCTTTAAATTAATCTTTTATGAATGAATCTAGGGTAGATACGGGGACGGAAAAACGGTTGATATCTAAAACCAGGCCTACTGTCTTACTAATGTAAGCTAAAAGAGAGGTACCGAACCTTGAATGTACATAACCTCGGATATGTGATCGTTGTGATTTTGTCAGATCTTTGTGATTTTGTCTTTCTTTAATTAAATAAGTTTACTAGGGGTGATACAAAAAGCAAGGCATCCTGTATCGTTTAGCCCAAAACAGCACTGTTTGAATTTAAGTAAGCTAACTGTTCAGATAAGCACAGGATAAGCATACCTCTACTATACCACTCCTGTATTCTTTCTTACATGGGGACAAATTTGGTTGTGAACTTTCTTCTGGGAAGGTTACACAATAGCTGCGTTTTTGCATGCCTTACAGCACGCCTATGAGTAGCAGCTGTGCTTATTAGGTGGTTTGGCAGACCTTTCCCTGTAGACTGTCTGCTTATAAGGCGTTTTTACTCCTCAGTCCAACGGCCAAAGAATGAAATCCACAGCCTATGGCCAAAGGAATTCTTGATGCCGGTGTTCCTTGGCCTTAGACTGTGGTAAGGTTCCTTTAAAAAATGGGGGATGCTGAGTATCTGGAAATTCTAGAATACAAAAGTTAATTTTTCAAAGTTAAATGTAAGTGTTGTGAATGACTGTTGTTTGCTTGTCCACTCTCTGTATTCGGGGATATTTTTCTTGTAGTGGGTCCAGAACTTTTTGTACCTGTAGGTTATGGTGTGTCCAGAAGAGCACACTTGGTCAGTTAGCACACTAGTTTAAAACCAGGAAGTAAGCTGTTTTTAGATTGCCAGAGTAGTCCCCAGACAGTTCACCAAAGTAATAATTTGCCAATTTTAGTTAGCCAGACGAAAATAGCCCGCTTCCTGTAATACGGTAGAGGTATGTTGATTTGAAATGTTGGTTGACTTTGAACAGTGCAGTTTTGGGTTAAACGGTAGAATGAAACTCTGAAACACATATTCAAGTGTTCTCTTAATTAGCTACCAGGTTTTCTGGCATCTCCTTAATTTGCTACCTTGGTTTTCTGGCATCTCCAGAAAACCAGGGTACTGACTCAAGAGTTCATGGCCAAGTTTGGATATAAGAATGTTCAACAAATCATCCTTATTGGTTGCCATGTTTTTGGAGTTTAAACTTTCCCGCCACTGTCTGTTTGAACCGCTTATAAGGCGTTTTTGCTGTTTGAACCCACAGGCCAAAGTTTAAAGCAAAAAGCATGCAAAAACGCATTATTAGCACACAGGAAAACTGCCACGGCTACAGTCCACAGGAATGCAAAAATGCAGCTGATGGTAACTATGGGAGAAGACAATCCAAACAAACCTGATAAAACCAAAAACTAAATCGTGACAATACAAACCTCCCCACTACTACTACTGTGAAACTGTTAAAAGAAAGGGCTAAAACAGGAAAATTTAACTGGCAAAATCTGAAGAGAAAAATTAAATACTGCTCTACCTTTACAAACAAACCTGCCCACTACTACGAAACTCTCCTGTATTCTGTGTTACCTGAGGACAGCCTGGGGGCTGGGGACAATTGCATTGCGGACTTTCTTCTGGGAAGGTTCCACCAGGGTTCTGCAAGGCCGCCGCAAGGATAGACCAGTCTACCACAAATCCCTGATTTTGGTGAGCCTATACCAAATGCTGGGTATATCTAGCGTTTGGAATACCCTATGCCTAACCAGTATAGTAAACTATCCCCATTTCGGGCACGGTGTTCAATTGTCTAGCACCGTGCCTGGGTGCTAGACGTTCAAGCACTGTACCTTGGATTTCATGTATGGTGCATGGATTTCAGTATGCAGTGCATACAGAAAAAACACAGTTTCTGTCTTCACAACTGAACACCAGCTCGGACAGGGCTGAAATTACTACTATGAATTAGAGAAATCAACGAAAATCCTTTACATATTTTTCACAACAAAAACAAAAGGGGTCTAATGATGATGGAGATGAAAAACCTAACAGCACCCCTGCAGCACCCTATCTATTTTCCATGTATTTTCCCTATCTATTCCTCAAGAGCCAATATTCTGGTTGGCTGTTAGGTCGAAAAAACTGAGGCACAGGACACTTTGCATGCAAAACCCTTGACTATGTAGAAAAGGGAATGAGGTTTTTCACATCTGTCATCAGCCGAGCCCTTTTATTTTTGTTGTGAAAAATATATAAAGGATTGTCTTTGATTTCTCTAATTACCTTAAATTACCTTAAATCGCACTGGCCGGCGAATAAGGTTGGGTGAACATCCTGTAGATTCGCCGGTTGAGTGATAGAGGTGGAAGTGCGTTGTCTAGTTCCGTTGAGTAGATCCACTGGCCTCCCAGTGTAGTTTCCACTCCATCGCTGCCCAGTCTCGATCAATTGCTTTTTTGAAGTTGTCAACAGTTTTGGACTGAACTGTTTCTTCACTAAGGGAATTCCAGAGTGGAACAGCACGAGTTGAGAAGAAGTTGGAACGTTCTCTCCGTGAGCTTCTTTGCTGCTGGAGCTTCTTGGTGTGGCCCCGGGTGTGGCTAGAGAGTGACTTATTAAAAATCCCTGGTGTGACCCCATTCTCCAGCAGCTTGTGGGTCAGGGGTCAATTTTAGCCCTGTCCGAGCTGGTGCTCAGTTGTCATGACAGAAACTGTGTTTTTGATGTATGCACTGTATACTGAAATCCATGCACCATACATGAAATCAAAGGCAACAGTGCTTGAACGTCTAGCACCCAGACATGGTGCTAGACCTTTGAGCACCGTGCCTGAAAAGGGGCTAGTGTACTAGACTGTGCCTAACCCTGGATACACTATGCCAAATGCTGGATAATGAGAGTGAGACCCAATAACATATTGATGATTTGAGTGAAGCTCAGACATCAACCAATCAGAATTCGAATGCAGTGAGGTAGGTCAGGCTTAGGGTACCAAGAGCTATCTGGCGTTTGGCATAGGGTATCCAGCCTTAGGCATAGGCTATGTCAAACGCTGGATATATCTACCGTTTGACATAGATGGGGTATCCAAAAATCAGGGTTTTGTGGTTGACTCGGATATACTAACTACGGAAATAGACAATCCAAACAAATCGAGACAATATAAACCTGCCCTCTTCTCTGTGAAACTGTTAAAAAAGGGCTAAAACAGGAAAATTTAACTGGCATAACTTGAAGAGAAAACCAAAACTCTGCCCTACCTTTGCAACGGAATCCATCTGTAGGACTTCTTTAAATCCTTCTTTCTGCTTACCACAAGTCCTGCTGTAGATATTAAAGTCAGAACTGAGCAACTAGACTACCTAGTAATTGTTTATAAGCGTGCTGATAGTGGTGAAGTTTTGGAAAATTGCGGCTGCGTTTTAATAAAGGTCGATTCTGGCGTTCTCACGGATTCGCTTTCCGAAAAGCAAAGCCAAAATCCGCAAGGTGCGACGTGCAACAACCCAGGGAATACTCTTGATGACTATTTCTCCTTGCCGATGCAAAATCTCCGGCCTCTGCGGGTATCTAGCAGAATAAAGGCAGAAGTGGTGTCACAGCTGCTCCAAAGATCACGGTACTTGCTTGACACTGGGTTTGAGTTTTTGAGTTTGAGTCGTACGGACACACTTCCTATTTCTTCCTGCGGATCGCTGGCGTATCCCTTTCACGTATACCTTCGACGTCCGTCGTGATCCTGGTCTTTCGAGACAATTTGCTTAACAATCTAAACTAGTGGCTGTCGCGAAATCAGCGCATCAACAAGAGGTGTATTCTCGCCGTTCCCCGAGGACTCCTCGGGGAATCGAAGGGAAGGGCGAGAATAGAGAGAGTCACTCCACGCGGACTCCGCGTACAGAACAGCGAGAACACAGGGAATGCTTCCAAAATGGATTTTGTTAGAAAAAAAAATATGCAGTTGATGAAATTAGTTTGGATCCACTTTATTTTTGGTTTTGTTTATTCCAATTTTTTTTTAATTAATTTTACATTGCACCAACACAAGCACAAGTTGATTCCCCTCCGAATCTCAAAGAGAGTCCTTTTTGATGATGGTGATAATAATAGGAGCATTCCCCGTCCATGGGGACTCGCGAGAATACGGGGAGTGAGTCCCCGGGACAAACAAAAACGCGGGGAATCCTCAAGTGGAGTCCTCGGGGAACGGCGAGAATACGCCTAAGGGATCCTTCCGGACCCGCCAAAATCGCCCTTGTAATCGGAATCGTGCTCAAGGCGTATTCTCGCCGTTCCCCGAGGACTGCTCAGGGAATCAAGGGGAATGGCGTGAATAGCCACTCCATGCGGACTCGCGAGAACACAGGGGTTTTGTTCGAAAAAAAGTATGCAATTGATGAAACTAGTCTGGGTCCACTTTTTGGGGTTTTCTTTATTCTGGTTGTTTTTAATTGATTTTAAATTGCAAAACCCAAGCAAAAACTGATTCCTCTCCGAATCTGAAAAGAAGTCCTTTTTGATGATCGTGATGATAATTGGAGCATTTCCCGGCCGTGGGGACTCGCCAGAATACGGGGAGTGAATCCCTGGGACAAACAAAAATGCAGGGACTCCTCAAAAGGAGTCCTCGTGGAACGGCTAGAATACGCCTTCTGACAGTCGACAGAAGCTCTCATTGCGAATGAAAACAGAAGACTCACGAACAAGCTCCTGAATAAGGAATACTGATGATGATGATGATGATATAGTTATCACCCATTTGTTTGACAAAAAAGTCGTCCTAAATGGAGTATGAAAAGAAGAAGAAAGGAAATCCGATTATCATCAGCATCATCGAAAAGGACTCCCTTTCAGATTCGGAGGGGAATCAGTTTTTGTTGGAGAAATTTAAAATTAATTAAAAACAATCAGAATAAGCAAAACCTAAAGTAAAGTGAATCCAGACTACTTTCATCAACTACATATTTTGTTTTAGAGCAAAATCATTTGGAAGCATTCCCCGTGTTCTCGTTGTTTTCCGTACGCAGAGTCCGCGTGGAGTGACTCCCTCTATTCTCGCCGTTCCCTTCGATTCCCCCAGGAGTCCTCGGGACGGCGAGAATACGCCTTAAGTCCAAAACACGCCATTGATCCTCAGGAAGAACGAGAAAACGTGTCACTAACGCCTCAAACTCACCAACTCAAATCCTATGCCAAACAATCACTGCGATCTCCGGGAGTAGCTGTGATACCCGAGGGAACACCGCTTCTGGCTCTTCTGGTAGGTACCCGCGACTTTGCATCGGCAAGGAGAGTTAGTCATCAAGAGTATTGAGAAAGGTTACTCGGCATTCACTGGGAGTTTTGCAGATTGACCTGTTCTAACGGGTCACTCTTCTCAAAATGTACCTCGACGAAAAGTACTTCATACTTTAACATTTCCGAGTTATTCTCAAGTAATCTTATGGAAACGAAGACACTGCAACCGTTTTAACAGCCCAACCTCTCTGCAGAAAGCGTTTTGTTGTAATAGCACTGCCGCATCGCTGCTGCAGCACTTCTTTGCTTTTGCATAGTATGCGTTTTTGGATTCACTTTCTTCTTGATTGAAGCGGCAGCGCTGCAGCATCTTGCAGGGAAGCACAGACTTGGTCGGGGAGCAAGTCCGTGATTCTCGAGAAGCGCTGCCGTCTTCCTCGGAAGCGCTGCAGTGGAAAAACGGACGTAGAAAGAATCAGTCCGGAATCCGCCGAGAAGTGGACCTGCAGCATGCAACAAAAACGAGGCTCTGATCGGGCACTCACAAGCTTAGCAAAACTTCTTTCGTACGATATACACCATCTGCTGGACTAGAGCAGTTTTTAGTTAGTACGACAATTCCAACAGGCGACACCCTCTACAATGCAAAAGGTTATTGCAGGTGTGCATTACTTTCACAAAGCTCGTTTTTATGGCACTTGAGCATACTCGAGTGCCAGATAGCGATCATAATGTCGGTCGGTCCATGGGTCTGCCCCAGTTTTGCTAGTTTGAGAACTTCTTGGGCACAAATAATCACTTCCCCGATCCGATCATCGTGGGTGGAGGGATGGGAAGTCTGATATCTAGTTCCATGCATAACTTTCGAACGGGTAATCTGATTTAAATGAAACGTTACAAGTGGCAAGACCTAGCGTTCAGATGTTACATTTCAAGCCCGGACCGGATCTGGTAACTGCGGGAGGGCTGGGGAGGGGATCCGGAAATACTTCACAGTGGGGGAGTTGAAAAGGTTTTCCCGTAATTTCGGTGATCGCGGGTTAGGGTACTTCCAGAATCGCTAGGACGATGGAACTCAGCAGGCGTATTAGAGACTCGACCAGATTAACACGCAAATAGTTACTTCCCGATTTGATCATGGTGGGGGGAGTGGAGGGATGGGAAATCCGGAATCTAGTGTCACGCATCACTTTCGAACGGGTAACCGGATTTGAACGAAAGTCGACAAGTGGCAAGAGCAAGAGCCAACACCGGGCCGGATCCATTAACTGTGGGGGGGGGGGGGGGGGCTGGAGGAGGGTCATCGCAAATCTCGTGAAAGGCTTAGAGTCGTGGGATCATGATTGAACTTCTTGGGAAGAATTATATATGTTATTGACAGAAGAGGACCGGATCGGGGCTTCGAGGGGGATTCAAAGGGGTTTCCCGGAATTAATATTCTTTGAGCCCAAGCTGACCTTGATACATATATTCAAATAATGTATATAACGGATACGTCAGCTATGATGCTTTGACAGCGATATTTCGGCCCTTCTTGGCAAGGGTCCTCGTCAGGCTGTCAAGCTTCGGGGTCAACATCGAGGAAGGAAACACCTGCAAACGCTGGTAAATCATCATAGCTGACGTATCCGTTATATGCAGCTCCCGGAATTCCGGTGACCGCGAGCTAGGGTACTTCCAGATGCGCCAGGACGCTGAAAATTGGCCGTCGTATACAGCAGTGGTTCCCAACCGGTGGTACGCGTACCCCAAGGGGTACGCGAGACCCTTGCAAGGGGTACGCGAAGAAAACAAAATTAATTTAGTCTGTAGCTTCAAAATCACGCCTCATTCATTTTTGAGTGTCGAAAGCCTAATATTACCAGCAGAGGCATCACCAGCCAAAATTTATCTTAAGGGGCAAAGTAATTTTACTGGCCGACAAGTCATTTTTACCGACTTTTTTTTTCCTAAGTAACTGCTTTTACGAAAAATCGTGGCGCTTCGCGCCGACTCTTTTCTTTTTAATCGTCTGGCCGACCTTTTTGGGGGGATGGGTGTTGTCAACCCGTGCGTGACGACTCTGATTACAAGCCTCAGTGAAAGTCAGTGAAATAATGTTGATTCAAAAACAGCTAGCTACTGCCATAAAATCTGTTCCTGTGTCAAACAATATAGTTTCAAGAAGATTCGAAGACACTGCAACTAGTGGAGAGGGGGGCCATACCGAACGATTTTTGCTTTTTTTGCTGCTGGAAGCTTATTTTTTAACCAATATACTCGGTTTTTACGGTCAAGGAAGAGCAGATACTGGGCATCCTATGGTGAATTTATGAAAATTTGAGGAGTCAAGGCAAACCCTTCGCAGCCCTAAAACCAGTAGACTCTCAGTCGTTCGGGATAGCCCCCACCACGGGGCGAAAGCGGACGGGGTAGGGGCCAATCCGGACGGGTCAAAAATTCCAGCTTTTAATTTGAAAAGCAACGTAGAAAACATAAAATGACCAAATTTTCAACTATATAAGCATAGATGTGCACCCTCATCACCGTTTGTTAGTCTCAAAGTAGGTCAACTTCAATTGCCAAAAAAAAGTATCTAAACTCAAAAGGTGGAAGATGGCTAGGATACCAAAAGAAAGGCGAGAATGCGCTCTTTCGAATGAAAAAAGAACGAAAAAAATTTACGGAGGTTACACAGAGATAGTTGACCTAAAAAATTGGCATTTTTGCGACTTTTTGTCAAACTGCAGATTTTACAGGCTCCTAGAATCTGAGTCAGATGAGCTAGAGACTTCGGATCAACGTCAAAAGATAGTTTTTTACCAGTTCTAAACAAAAATTATTATTAGCCCCGCAGTACTTCCAGAAAATTTGTGATATTCCCTTAAACTTGGAAAAAATCGTATTCAGGTTGCGAATTAAGCTAATGAAAAAGTTTGCGATGCAGCTTGATGAAAGGACGGAGAACACCAAAACCAAACACAGAAAATTTTGCCGCTAACGACGTCGAGCCGAGATTTGACAAAATTTTTGCTACAAAACAGCCTCTAGTGATTGCCTCACTGATTCTGTATATATATTTTTTACACATGTATGCCTTATCATTTATGGTAATAACTATCGTCTTTATCACGTTCTGAAAATGGGGGTACGCAATCTTTTCGAACCATGATTACGGGTACGCGGTACGGAAAAGGTTGGGAACCACTGGTATAAAGGACCTGACTAGATTTACTTGGAAATAGTCACTTTCCCGATTCAACCATTGTGGGCGAGTGGAGGGATGGGCAATAATTCTGAACCTAGTGACACGCACAACTTTTGAGTACTCGGATGTAAGTGAAACTTGATATGTAGCAAGAGCAAGTTTCTCAGACGTTCCATTTCAAGTTCGAACCGATTCCAATGACTGCAGGGGAGCTAGAAGGGGGGGGGGGATACATAACGTTTTTTGAAACGTTCAAGAGTCAAGGGATCGAGATTGCGAGGGATAGAGATCGCGAATTAGGGTACTTCCAAATTTGCTAGGACTATGGAACTTGTTAGGCGTATTAGGGTCCTGACCAGATTGACAAGGAAATAATGACTTCCCCGCTCCGACCATCTTGGAGGGACGAGGAAGTGCTGTGTCATGCATAACTTTTTAACGAGTGGTCGGATCCGAACTAAACTTGATAATAGACAAGAGGACGTTTCTATTATGTTCGATCCCAGGAAAAGTTTTCTTCTGAAACAGTCGTCAAATAATGGAATAAGAAACCTTTCCTTATATAAGCCCTGTCTCCTCATGAAAGGGATCTCGGGAGAGACATCCAACCTTGACGGCGCAACCTTTATCTGATAAACATGTCTACTATCCTTACGAGTGCCATTTGAGCTTTCAACTCTTGTTCATTTGTGGGTAAAGTCTATCACGAATAAAAAACACCCTTTCAGAAGCCTAACAATCACAAGTTGCATTTTAACTAGTAATTCCCTGATATCTTGTCACATTGTCAACAGATGAATAACCAAAGAAGACTGTTAAGTCCAATCACTGTTCAACTCGGGCTTCGGTGTATTCTTCTGTATAAACCGGAAAGGGAAAAGCGTCATTCATTTCGGTTAAGAGCATCGGTAAAAACAAACGACTCGCTGAGCGTCGAACAAAAACAAGGTGCTGACGGATGACGTCTGCAGTAGCTGCAGTAGCCTTTTTTCTTGTTGTAAAAATCGGTTTATGTTCAAGTTAACATTTCACACTGTAATTTCACTGATTGCAAAGAAACTGAAAACACGAGTGATTGCACGTTTTAATTATACCAGCTTGCCACGAGATCGTGGTCACAGAACACCCGTTTCCGGGATCCCAGCAAACCTTAAAGTAAACGAAAAACAGTGACTTTGTGCATAAAACCAATCACCGGTGGTTGGAAACTATCACAATTCCTTTAGCTAAACAAAAACACTAATAATCCGCATCAGAGTCGCGAGCTATACACTCTAAAAAGTTAATCCGAATAAGGATGCAGTATTTGCTACTAGGATTAATCTTATCTCTATTGGGATAAAATTAATCCCAATTAGGGCTATCAGTTAAATGCTGAAGTTGCCAACCCATTGTAATCCCCTGGTTATCATCAGCGTTGAAGAAAAAAGAATGTCGGAAGTAATTGACTTTGCAGCCAGTTGAACTTTATACTCTTCAATCGTAACGTTTCAGGATCAAAATACCATAGATGCCACTCTACTAACTATTGTGAAACATAATCTTATCTCAATAAAGACAAGATTAATCCCAGTAGCAAATACTACAAGATTTTTGTTTACAGTGTAGACGACAGGAAACCCAGAGGTAACCTAATAGTGCGAACACACGATCAGGATCGGGCGCTCCCGGTCTGGAATTCCTGACCGAATTTTCGCCACCGTCATCACTTCTATATGGAAAAGTTGAAATTTTTTCAACTTGATGATGAAAGTGCAGGAAATCCGGCCGAGAAATCCTCATCGTGTGTTCGCACTTTAAGAGGGACAGCGGATCTTCATAACGACGGTCAGAATGAGCGTACACTGTACAAATTTTCTCCGAGTAAGGACAAAGTTAACTGCAGTATTTGCTACTGGGATTAATGTTCTTTCTACCGAGATCTATCGTAAAACCACCCATCAACGTTATTCAGCACATTTCGAATGCAAAATCCACCTAAAAGGCTTCATGACTCACGAGTGTCTACTAGGGTTGGACGATATTCGATATCGATAACGATATATCGATGCATCGGACAAAATATCGATATCTAAACGTCAATATCGAAAACGATATTTCTATATTTACATTTACTCTACATTCGACATAAGCGACTTATCTGTTTTGCCCGTCAAATATCATAAGCTACATTTACATATCCGAAACTGGAGCAATGTGTTTCAGTTTTTATTTTTTCGAAGTTTGGGGTTGATATAAGATTTTTTTTTTATCACAATTTTGTCCTTAAATTTTGGCGAAACAACTCATGTACTATAGCGAAACATGGTACCGAAAAATCGATATGGTTATCGAATGCCGAAAGTGAAATTATCGATACATCGAAAAACCCAAATATCGCCCAACACTAGCGCCTACCGGGCGGGAGTCAACATAAAATATACTATCGACATATACAGCCCCATGTCTATTCAGGACACAAGAGTCGTTTTTCACATGCGGCTTCCTTCGGCAAGACTTATTGTCCACAAGAACTCAGAATTTGTTAGACCAACAGCTTATTAAAACGGGCAGCTCTATCCCCCCCCTCCCTCCGCCCTCGTGCACTACTTTAAACCAAGAACAGATAGTGCTGAAAATTAGCTTGACTCAACGCGCCGTGCTCATATCCCGATCGCGTTCGGCAAATAATGAGTGGGCGAAGTTTCGGGTACAGCTTGCCTCTCATTTAGGTCGGGAACTGCAGTTAAAGCGCGGCTGCAGTTCAAGAAGGGAGAGTCACATTTACACTGTATCGCCAAGTACGGATTAAAGTTAACTGCAGTATTTGCTACTGGAGTTAATCTTATCTCTACTGGATAACTATAATCCGAATTAGAGACAATCTTATCTTAGTAGAGACAAGATTAATCCCAGTAGCAAATACTGCAAGATTTTATTCTTACAGTGTACTACTGTTTAGTACTATAGTAGTATGATAAGTTTTAGTTTAAACTGAGGAGTTTTTATTTACCAGCCCCAAGATGTCAGTCGCCTTTCTCAGTCCTGGAACGCGGGTAACATAAAAAAGGGTTACTTGGACAAGCCATTACTTGATGCATATGTACGATTCTAGCAACTCCCCAAGTCGACTCCCCACCTGATTTGAGGCTTAACTGAGTAAGTTAGATTTCTGGTACCAAAATTTGCCTAAAAATGTGTTTGTGACTAATTTCTGAATGTCTTTTCCCGCTCTCTTTATTAAACGTATTAGACGATTATTTTTTTGTGCTGACTATAAATTGTATATATATTTAATGACGACCAAACGAATATTCGGCTTGTCCGCTACACGTTTTGGAAATAAACTGAAGTGAACCGAATTCCCTATAGCATTACCCGATCGTATACGGTCAGGGAATGCTGAGCTCATCACCACCGTCATGAAAACAACAAATGTCAGCTCATTTGACACCTGCAAGAGTAGATACTAGTCCAGACTTCGCTTCCGACTGCCTCAGGCCGCTGCCTTTTTCCTTCTTATATTTCGAAGGAGACAAAAATGTAATCGAAATCCGACAAAAGTTTAAAGCATTTGAAACCAAATAGTGCGCCACAAATCAATTCTCTTAGAGACATAACGCTAAAGAAATGGATCAGAAGAACAGGGGCTTGAAAGGTTCGAAATCACCCAGGGGGGAATGAGACAGGGAGTTTCAAAAAATCTTAGCGGAAACTTCTTCATTTCCTCTTTAAAAGCTTTTCCTGACACGAGTCGCTTAGAATGGAAAGGTAAATATTAGATGATCCAGCAGATTAAAATTCAAAGGAGGGTGAAGAAACCTAAGCGCATTGCAAGTTACATCTTCTACCTCAGGTATGGTAATGCTGTAAAAAAGAGGAAAGGTCTCGCACTCACAGATGTGCAAAGGCTTAAGGCAATATTTAGATGGAAACATAAACTTTTACGCTATCGTTGATAGTCTTTTTTACCAGCAGTTTCTTCATTTAGTCCCGTGGCCATGTTTGCACAAATGTTTGCACAGATTGTCACAGATTATGCTCAATCAACTTTCACAACCCGTTATTCCACTAACCCTAGGTTGCACAGTAGAGGTCTGCTTATTTGAAAATCCCATATCTTTGAACGTTCGTTGAAGAAAAAATTTCGCATCTTGCTATAAAACGACACGTAATTTCGCCGAGTAGATGGCGTTCAAACTAAACAGCATACCCCAGTGGAAAAGCATATTTAAAAGTAAAAAGAAATAAAATGTTTTCAACTTGTCAACTTAGTGAAACATTTAGACAGATATTCGACGGTGCAAAACGGATGTCGGCTACATTTTATTAGAGCTATATTTCGGCCCTTCTTGGCAAGGGTCCTCTTCAGGCTCAAGCCGCTGAAGCTGGAAAATGAACTTGTCGAAATATAGCTCTAATAAAATGTAGCTGACTTATCCGTTTTGCACCGTCAAATATGATTCGCAGTCAGCTTGGGCTGAAGGAATCTATTTAGAGAGTTGTTCAAAATAACATTATATTATTAGTAAATAAGCATAACTCTGCTGTATCTTTGCGCAAATACTTACTGAAGCATTGTAGAAACATGAAAATTAAGTCTCTGGACTCTAAAGTTAGAGGTTAGAAACAAACAAACACATATAACTTTCATCCTAACCCAAGGTAATACTATTTCTAAAAAAGAACATTAAACACACGAGTTTTGACTTCTAAGCGAACTGGGACTCCTGTCGGAAAACGTAATTAGACAACCGGGTAACTTTTCACCAGAACAAACACAACAAAAATACTTCTAGTAATGAGAGTAGTTGACAAAAAGGAACATAAACCGGACAAAGGAAAAACCGCTCCCGAATCTAGCACATTGGCAAGAGTACGGCACATTGTATGGTAAAGAATTGTTACCCTTTGAAAGACCTGATAACCTAGGTGGTACTGAGACCAAATTACTTTTTTTTTTTTACTTGAACACCGGGCAAAAACAGTCGACAACACTCATGAACAGCTGGGACATGGCAACACTGTTTGACAAATACATTGCCTACCCTTCTATTATAATACTGTGCAGAGGCCTTTTATGCTGCAAGATATTGTAAATAACTAAACGGCACAGTTCCGAAATTCATACCTTAGTTAGGAACGAAATCTCCCATCTTAACTTTTAATTAGGTTCATACACATACACATAAATAACTATAACATCCCCTATCTATAGCGAGATCCCCTATGTTGACAGACGTGCATGATCGTACTGAATGTTCAATATTTTTTAGTAAAACTCTTCTTGGAGCTTTGGCCTTTTTTCGGTCACCGTCAAGTGCCCAGTCTAGCTTTTTGGGATCCCAAGACGTAAGTGGAGGGATACTATGACTTCATAAAAGTTGTCTGTCCGTAAGTACAATAACTATCGAAGGGAATGAGATATTTGTTCAAACGTGGTAATAAGGTTCTTTGGGTCAAAGGACAGGTCAAGTTCGTAGGTGGGCTCCGTAGCTCCATATTTGGGGGTGGGGAGGGGGTTGAAGCAAGGGGCCAACAAAATATTTATAAAAGCTAATGAGATAGTCGATTTGGGGTAAGCAGACATCCAAATCTGAATATGATAGTTATCTTCTCACTGGAAAAATAGTTCAACACGAATCCGGCCAAAACCGGATGATTTGTAAAAAGTAAAAGTTTTACTTGAAGTTGATTAGAGGTTTGATACAGAGCTAAGGAGACATGCTGAATCTGTGTATATTTTTTTCCGGACATGAAATTCGCCCGGAATCCAGCCAAAACCGGATATTTGTAAAGTAAAGGTTTTCATTCCGGACATAGAGTTTGTCGGGAATCTGGCAAAAACCGAAATTTTGAAAGCTAAAGTTCTATCTAAGGTGGATTAGAGGTCCGATGTAGGGTTAAAAAGACATCCTTAATCTGTTTATAAGAAATACTTTCTGGCACGACAAGTAGTTCGTCCGGAATCCGACCCAAACCAGAAAATTTGCTAAAAGTGACAGTTTTGCCTGAAGTTGAACCGTTTGGGTGTAGCTTTTCACGAAAAAAACACTACGGACTCATTTATGTTTATTTTCAAACGGCTTATCAGTGATCGATACTAAAATGTTTAAGCAGTCTGACGAAGACCAGATCTCTAAAAGCCTAGATTGGCTGGAAAAAATAGTCCAAGAAATATTATAAAGAAATGGTATCCCATCGAAACTTCTGGTCTTGTAACCTTAAATGTTGGATGTGACTTAATATTAGCAAATACTAAGACGTGTGCATACTAATAACTAAGTCTGCGTTAACTCGTGTGTGCTGGGAATCGTACAAACCCCAGTAATTGTATCATCAATAGTATCAAAGCCAACATCATATTGCTTTTCAAGCAGGCTCCAACACGGCAGAAACAGTGGTAAATATTGCAATGTCACTGGTTCAAGAGTAGTTGTAAAGAGTCCAAACAGTCCTAGAGCAAAACATGATCATATCTTGTGTCACTTGTGCTTTAAGAGTTTATGGTGGCTTTCATCAGGAGCGCTGACAACTTTTATAGCAATCGGACTGAGTTTATGATGCAATCACAGCACTTCCATTTCTCCGAGTATGGGCGGAGACAAAAAAAATACAATTTAGTTCTCGAAAATGGTAGCTAACCGTGTGCGGTATGAAGAGCTTTCGGTTGGTTCTACTCAAGTTTTTGCAGACAATCTGTTTTCTATGTTTCTGAGCTATATTATTTTCTTAAAAATTAATACCACATCTCTCCGAAAAACGTACTTTCGTTGTTTTGGATTTCTTCTTAATCTCCGGCGTTGACATCGAAATAGATTTATTGTTCGGTTTTCCAGATATTTCAGAATTATCACTACTACTACACAGGAAGCTGTCGAGAACGGTTTGTTGCCGCTTTTGCCTAAACAGCCCCTTTTGCGTGTTAGTGTATATCTTGTAGTTCTGGCATTTTTCTGTCTTTCGTTTTGTTTCTTTACTTTGCTTGCCTTCCTTTGCGGAACTGAGTGTTATGAATAAATTATTTTATTATTAGTCTACCAAAGAATTTCTAATATTATTTCACGGCCAGGTTCCAAAGGAACCTGGTCTGCTTTTAGTTAACGATGTTATGCAAACGAGTTTTCGCTCACATTTTGCTGAACTGGAGATACAGGATCGAAAAGTTTTCGTGGAAAATTCCTTGGCGGCTAATTTCTGAATGTCTTTGACAGATTAAAGCTTGCTGAAAAAGTCGACAAACCGTTTAAAAGTTTGAACTCACGTGTTATTTTTCTCTCTCACTTTTCTTAAGTTCTAAATGAGTGAACCTAGGGCAATACTGCCTTTTAGAACTTCTGCTCACTTCGAAAAAAGTGACTGGACTAACTCGACCGATACTTGACATTATTCGTAATACGGACTCCTCTTAATTATGGCTAAATCAGTAGTTACTTTTTTCCACACTGTAGCACAAATCATTCCTGAAACTCGCAAATTACAGACGCGGCTTCTACTCTTATTATTCATTCTCAGAAAAAGTTATCCATAGCTTCAGTATAAACAATGAGACAAACTGTGAAGTCGGTCTTTTCGTTCGAAGAGGATTCTGGTAGAAATAAAAGTTATTGTGGATGGAGCATAGAGTACGATATTACCAGAAAAATCAAGGCCATTCCTTCAACTGGATGTCCAATAGTCCAATCATCTCTCATATCAAGACTACTCAAACCGTTGCCTGTCTATAGGGGATCTAATAACTCTACATAAGGAATGATGCTGTGAGTGCGATTGTTAGTAAGCACAGGTACTACATGTACAAATATTAAAAATATCACATATTTATAGTAATCATCAAATGTACGAGATCCAAATTTAAACGTTGTCTAAGAATGGCTTTCAACCTGCTGGGCATGCACGGGCGAATCGGGCGGAGATCTTTCATGTTCAGACTTCGTAACAAAATCACCGGAGGAGGTATACAACCCTTCCTTACGCTCGTCCAGTAGCATAGGCGAAACTAGTGGAAGATGCAAGGGAAATGACAATTCGCGCAGGTAGTTCAAGTAATTGAAACCAGATGGCAGCTGGGGCATGGAGAAGGCTGGCACGTCACTTCGCGCCATCTTCGACTCATGTTTCACTGATACTTTCCCACTTCCACGAGTCGAGGCTGCAACTGCCATGGCTTCCCCTTCAAGAGTCTCTTTCCTCAACGCGTCGAGTCTTAAAGACTTTCCATACTTTCCACGGACGTACATGAGGAGGCTATTGTAAGGAATTCCGTAGACACGTGAGGCCTGGGACGTGGTCATTTTCCGGTTCCAAACTTGGTTTAGAGCTTCCGTGAGATCATTATTGGTCCAGGCTCTCGGGGGACCACCGCGTGGGGCGCTGTGCTGACCCTTCCTCCGATCTAGAACGAAAACATGGAAGTCAGTTCCAGCTTTAGACAAAAAAAAAAGATGATATACCTTGACAAGGTACCCGATAAGAAACTTTACTCGTCCCACACGAAGCGTATCACGCTTAAAGTGGCGCTTATAGTGGAAGAGAATATGAATGCTGTGATTAGCATTAGTTGGTTCTGCACAATCCAAACCAAACGTTCCGCTCTGCAGCATTCGTTAACAACCAAAAATGTCCCCTCGTCGACTACCTGCATGTCCAGGAATACATTTAGGATCACAAATAGTCTGACAAAACTTACGATAGCCTAGCACTTCCGCTTTCAAGTTCTATTAAAAGAAAAAAATCATTGTGCCAATTACTCCGATTTGCTCAAATGGGGAGACGAGCTCGACTACTGGGCAACAATACCACTACAAACTACAAATCCGATAAACTGAAAGTGCTCGATATGGTAGAAGATGCAAGATTTAAGTGATACATTAGTTCGCTGCAAGTTGACGACACAGGACTCAGCTACGGTGGTTACCTCTGGTCATATTTTGCACCCTCCCCCCATCCAGGAAAGACATCATGTCTGGTTCCCTTGCACCCATGGCACACCGCCAAAAGTATTTGTGCCTGAAGTACTCTCTCTCCGTCACCGTCTCTGGAGTACTCGTAAACGTGACTGGTGAATTAATGGATCCTTTAGTCGTTTTTTAGAACAAAAAATGCTAGGGGCGTCAGTTTTCAATAGAGTACTGGATCGCAACGACCTTGTCCCGCTTATACTTTTCGGCGACACCTTCAATATCCGTGAATCGTTCCTACAATGAGAGCTTTCTGGCTTAACAGGACCGCTTTATTCATCCAAATAGCCCCTGAAAACTCCCGTCTAGATTCAGATTCCATCCGCGTTCCATAAATCTACAGATAAAGCAACGTTCTGATTGGCTATCAGGATGGGAAAAAATCCTAGGCAGGCACTGACAAAGCAGTCTAGATCGAGATAAACTGAGTGCTGGATGGGCGAGTTCCACTAGCGGACACGAGCAATTTGAGTCAAAGGATTTCTGGACAACCTGCATATATACGCCTGGCTGAATTTACCAGGCCTGGCGGACATATACGAGGTTAAACCGGAAGTGTAAACGCTAAGATGTATACTGCAAGTGCTTCAGAAGGTCCATTGCTTTTGGCCACGAGTGTACCGGGGATTTGAGGCTGCCAGAAAGGAGGCTGGGTGTTTTCAACTGATTTGCGAACCAAACGACGCGAGTGCGAACTGAAGTATGGGTGACTTGACGTTTAGGCGGACTGACGGATTTTCGTGGGTCAACTGACGTGAGGTCGACCCTATTTCGGCCCTTCTTGGCAAAGGTTCTCGTCAGGCTGTTCCTACAGCTGATTTCCATTTTATGCCACAATTATACTCTACGTCTGTTTCAGTAGCAATTTCTTTCACTTGCTGACGGAACTACATAAGAGGAGCCGCTTCGCATGCATGCCACGCTCATACAGAAGCGATGCTGCACTTATTCACATATTCTCTTTGGGGTAACTGTCTTCGGAATTGGCGTGTTGTTTACCTTGTTTTGTTTGTTTCTGCACTTTTTGGTTGGCCTCTAGGCCACATTAACACGAATTCACGGACTGATAAACATGCTAAAAAGGGTTAGCCATATTTTTGCTGTTAAAAGAATGATCTCAGTTGCCCTCAGTTGACGCAGTTGCCAGAAAGTGATGTTGGCTAAAAAAAACCGCAAACTATCTCTTTTTCTCGCGACTTGAGCTTAGCATACCCCTCCAAGGCAAAGACGTGTAATATCGTACGAGAGTATCCGGCCAACTCAACTTTTCCGAGTTCCACTTCGGTTACTACGCAATGGTGCACATACAAATTCGGTCAGTATGTAGCGCACAAACCATCTCAACTGGGGATATGTGAATATTGACGGGGCCGAGCTAACGTGCTTGTATGCATATCCCCCGTGAACGATTTATCTTTTATCAATTTTTTCAAGTTGTTTTTGTGTCATTTGTTTGTTAGTTGATGGCGAAAGCTGAATTCAAAAGTTAATAATAATAATAATAATGATAAAAGAACCTGACAAGGTCATCCAAGATCTGGAAATGATGAGAGCAATAATGTAGGATCGTCTGTCATGTTCTTCTGAAAGCTAAGAGAAAACGAGAGAGGACCATGAATGGAACTCGAACTTCTCGGCCTCCGATTCTTGTCAGCCAAAAAAGAATTAGTGTTCGAAAACAAAATTTATTCTTTACGAAATTACTGATATCATCTCTGAGCATCTTCTATTCTCCAGTAGAAGATTCCGACGGCGCAAGCTTTTTCTATACATTTTGAATCAATAGTACATAAATATAGCTAGCTTGTTTTTTCTCAGAATTTATGAACCAATGGTGCTTTAACTCGACAGAGTTATCTCCTTCTCTAACTTCTGCTCCAAACAAATCTCTGTGGTGAACGGATATCAAGGGTATCGAGCATTCCCATAGTACATAAACAACAAAGTTCCAACGAGAAAGAAAACGAAAAATTAAAGTGGGCTTTTAATTTTTTTTTTATATAAATATATAAATCAGACACCATTGCTAATTACTAAGTGAAGATTTTTCAAGCTAAGAAAATAAAAATTAAAGTGGGCTTTTAATTTTTTTTTTATATAAATATATAAATCAGACACCATTGCTAATTACTAAGTGAAGATTTTTCAAGCTAATGGGAGGAATTGAAGAATCCTAGCTTTCGAAACCATATGAAAGAGTAACAGGCGATGAGCAAAGGAGTTGATGTATCGGAAATAAATAACCTGAAGAAAGTTAACACATGTGCCATATTGTCTTTCTTTATGATTCTTCGGTGGATGGAAATACTTAAAGGTATCGTGAAACAGAGAGTTGGTTTAAGTACAAAAGGCATTCTTGGGCCAAACATGAATAGGCTATACCAAATTTGAATAAGTCTAGGTCGCACCGAAATTCTCTGGAAAAAAGTATTCCGGTCTCAGCCGGAAAATCGGAACCGCCGACAACACGTCAGCCTCTGCTTGACATAAATCGATCATCAATACCAGTTCATCGCAAATGATACATATTATTCAATCATGGTTCATTGTGGAAATTTATAATCTCGGATTCGCCGAACCCTATCCAAGTTGTAAGCAAAGGGGTTAGCAACTTGCAAGCAGCGCCCTCAGGAAGTGAACGTACTTGCGATTTTGAGGCAGTTTATGGCAATTTCGTGAAAGGAAGAATATTGCTCTTGTTACAATATACAAAGAGGCGTTGGTTTGTAAACAAAAACAGCATATTCTGAAGCCTTTTTTTTTTTTTTTAGGAAAATTGCCATCTTTTAAAAGAAGGAAAGCAACGTTTTAAAGCACAACTTTTACTAGAAATGATCTTTTCTCTGTAAAATGGATCAGAAAAACGTTTTCGAAAATGCCATTACTTTCCACCTGAAATTAGCGATTCTCTTATTAGCGCCTTCCTGCTTTCCGACGCGGCAGCTGGGCACAGAAGATTTGAAAAGTGACCGTGCCTTGGTTAAAAAGTGGGAAAACTAAGCAAATAAAATAGGTAATAAACCTAAGATTATCACATCCTTATGTTTGATTTGTCAGCGGACAATGAAGATTCTGGCAATCTGTTCGTTGGGTGACGGGAAAACTCGGCAAGTCCGAAAAAGCGCTAAAAATCGTAGTTACGAAACAAAACAATGGAGAAAAGTGGGGATTTTAGGAGCTTATAATTCCATATGGGCTAAGTATATTATAAAAGGCAGAATAAGCAAGAGGGGTCCTTTAAGCGAAGTTTCAGATTCTTGTTTCCTAGGAACATTTCAAATTGGGCTATAAAGCCATTCGTTTTAGCCTTCTGACGCCACTCGAAGTCGAAACTTACGATGTTTGGCCCTGTAGAAAGTGTCAAAAGATTTTCTAAACATTCTACTCACAACAACTGTTGTTCAGATTTAAAACTTGCATACCTAGGACTATGTGAACTCTTGCACCCAGATTTTTTAGCGGCGAGGGCAAGGACTGAAGGCCTAGCCAATAGCTAAATATCGGCCAGTTCAATACTTAACTAGCTGAAAAGTTTCGTTCCCGCGTCTGTTGAGCTGTTCAACTCGCTATTATTCTACATACTGTCCTGAATCATTTTTGTTATGTTTGAGAAGATACAATCATTTTTAAACTGTTAAGATGTTCTGTTTAATACACATTGCTATTGACATGTTCTTCTACCTTCTGTAGTGGCGACAACAACAAAATCGGCTCGGCTCGTGTCAGTTCTGAAATAAATTGAATCGACAGTTCCCAAGCGACTTCTAAAATCCACAACTCGCAATTTAACTCTTTCCATTTCGAAAAGACAGTAAAGGCTCAAATGACCCCAAAGGCTACTGACATCCATCTGAATTCGAAGCTTTATCCCAGCTAAGGTGACAATCGAACTAGAAGTCTAATTTGAAAGCAAGTTCGAGAGCAAAACAAAATCGAAGTTGTTGGCATGGAAACGCGCAGACGAAAAATCGGTCTTTTAGGATGGGTGGACTCGTGAAAAATGTTGTTGTCGGAATTCTTGTTGCCGATCTATTTTTCAAATCCGTCCGACAAGCAAAAATCGTCGCACATGTGTTTTTCTACGCTAAGAGGGTTATAGCAGCATCCCCCTAGTCGGGCTCCGATATCCATCCCCTCTCCCCATAGTGCTTTATTACAACCCGTTATACCTAATTACGAGCAGGGTTCAGCGTACTTGATGGTACGTACTTATATCTTCGAGGCCTTAAAGGCCACGTTGTACTTGTGACGTTAATTCATTTTACTTCAGTAGTATTTCCATCCATTCTCGTTCCCGAGATTTTACGCTTCATAAATGTACCCTATCTCAACTATTGACATTACACCGATTATCACGATGGACACGTTTCAGGTTTCAGGTTTTTGTAAACTGTGCACGTTAATCATCCAAAGCAAGCGATACAGATAGAGGTTAGAGCAGGCGCAGCGTTGTGTAATTTGCTGTAAGCATATCTACGTTTTGAAGTAGTCAACAATTTCAGGACAGCTTGGCAGAAATATTATGTAGTGCGAGGAGTCCCTTAAAGTACCAACCTTACCTATAATACTAATGCAACCTATTTCTGTAATCGCTTCATCCATTCTTAAGCCTGGAGATTCAACTTCCGTAAGGTGCATTCTAACCTCCTAACGACACATCACTGATTTCGTCACTTGCTTTGTTTCGCTATCTTCGACGCGTATCACGCTGTTGCCTGTTGTTTGCGAGAAAACCGGTTGTGTAAATCAGTACCTGTTTTTGCCTATGAGTCAAGAGCCTGGAAATGTCTTAAAGGACCCATCGTACCTACAATGCCAATGCAACCTACTTCCGCAATTGCACACATTGATTCCTCAGCCCGAGACCAAATTTCATTTGTTACATTCTAAACCCGCTAACACCACCTCACCGAATTTTCACAATCGCCTCGTTTCCCTATTTTCCATGCGTTTTATGCTCTTGGCAAGCATTCGGATATAGTCATTGGGCCTGGAAAAAGGCTATTGATAGCCAAAGCCTTGTTTAATTTGTTAAAAGCAGAGCCTAGTTTTACGGTGGTTAACTAGTAGTGGGTACTGGAATATCAACAGTAAATACTGTGAGGTGTGCTTTAAACTGCCAAAGTTCGTTGGTAATTTTCTGTAAGGGGATCCTAGTTTTAAAGTATTCAACTATTTCAAAATACTGGAACATGAACAGTAGACAGTACGAGTAGTCCTTTAAGGCTTAATGCCTAAAAACACGTTTGTGTTATTCCTGAATACCTCGTTTCTCACCCGGCTCATTTAGTCCAATCGTCTGTTTATCGTCAATTTCCCAGTAGCATGTGTCCCTGTTATTCCATTGGATTGCTTCACAAAGCTAGCTGACTATCATCCAGATCAGTCACGTGGACAAATACGATAAACTTGGCGTTCGTCGCCGGAAAATGAACGGATCAGACATAACTGTCCGCTGCGGTGTATCCCGAAAGAGAGCAGGACGCGGATTTGTGTTTCGTATAGGGTTTTAGTTTGAGATTATCATTCAACTGGGAAACTATCGTTCTTCCAAACAAATGTTTTATGAAGTATCAAAGCCTGCAACTTGGCATTTGTTAGGCTATTTCTTCCCGGCGTCAAGGGATAAATAAAACAATGAAGCATTTTCATCAAGACAAAGTGAAGGTAAAACTTTTACACCATTCTTAACAAACACAAATGCCATCTTCATAGCAAGTGTGAACAGTTACTACCACACATTACCAGGGTGTACACATTTTTGTTTAATTTATTATCGTCCATGCTAACGTATCGACTAAAAGGTAAAAGTCTTTTATTTGGTTCTGGAGGGGGATAAAAAACAGGTTCCGTCGGAGAAAAAGGGCCATTACACAGAAGGGGAGGATAAAAGAGAACAAATTTGCGATGGTTACGCTCTGACGAAATCCCATTAGGGCACGGGTTGTCAGCCACTTGTAAGTTGATAATGAATGATCCGGAACTGACTGGAAAGATTGATTATTATTTGCTTGGTTAGGTCAACAGAGAGTTTTTTTGCCGGCCGGCTGGCATGCTTTATGAATTTCGAGTAGTCTAGTGACGATAGTAACAACTGCAGTAGTAAACATTACCAACAATTCTGGTGAGTAGGCTAGGTGATAAATTCAATCTACATCAGCGACTGCATAAACAGCATCCTTGCCACCCCGCGCTCGAGTTTTTTTCCCCGGCTGATCTTCTGATCTGGTGAACAAGGACAGATTATTTGCAACAAAATATACAGTTTTCGCCGTATTTCGTTCAGACTACCAAGCAATACTAAATAGCAGTGTTCCTTTATAAGCAGTTGTGTTTATTAATATTTTTTCCCCTCTTGCGTAGGTCACTTCTTGTCCTCTTTTAAGGCGGAATACTGATATTTTGGTCTACGGCAGAGGTATGCTTATTTAAACGTTTGTTGACTTTGAACAGTGTCATTTTCATGCACTTGCTGCTAACTACCAGTTAGTCGAAGTAGCTAATTAAAGGCCCCTGAAAACACCAGAATATGTATTTTGGATCTTCACCCTATTATTTAGCCCAGAACTGCACTGTTCAAATTTAATTAACTGTTCAACTAAGCATGCCTCTACTATACCAATAAGTGAATTTATTTTTTGTTTGTAAACCGCTAAAGGAGCTCTCTTGCTTTTTACTATTTTCGCGCGCCTATCTGCGACTTAAGTGCTCTACTGACCTATGGAATCTGCCCCTTTGCAAAATCACTTTGTTTGAATTTTTGGCTTTTCAGCGCTAGCCGAGATTTTCCTGAATAACTTTGTTTTTGGGATCCCAAAACGTAAGTGGAGGGATACCTATGACATCGCAAAAGTTGTCCGTCTGTAAGCACGATAACTCTCGAAGGGAATGAGATATTTTGATGAAACTTGGTGTGAGGGTTCGTTGGGTCGTCGGACCAGTCAAGTTCGTAGATGGGCTTTGTAGCTCTACATTTAGGGGTGGGGGAGGGGATTCAAATTAAGGTACAAACAAAATATTTTGAAACAGCTAATGTGATAGTCGATTATGGGATAAGAAGACATGCTGAACACGATGGTGAAAACCATTTTGTCATCGGACAAGTAGTTCGTCCGGAATCTGGCCAAAACCGGAAAGTTTGTTGAAAGTAAAAGTTTTATTTGAAGTTGATTAGATGTTCGATTTAGGGGTAGGAAGACATGCTGAAGACGATGGTGAAAATTATTTTTTCGACGGACAAGTATCTCGCCCGGAATTCGGCCCAAACCGCAAAGTTTGTTGAAAGTAAAAGTTTTATTTGAAATTGATTAGATGTTCGATTTAGGGGTAGGAAGACATGCTGAAGACGACGGTGAAAACTATTTTCTCGACGGACAAGTATTTCGCCCAGAATCCGGCCCAAACCGGAAAGTTTGTTGAAAGTAAAAGTTTTATTTGAAGTTGATTAAATGTTCGATTTAGAGGTAGGAAGACATGCTGAAGACGATGGTGAAAACTATTTTCTCGACGGACAAGTATTTCGACCGGAATCCGGCCCAAACCGGAAAGTTTGTCAAAATTAAAAGTTTTATTTGGAGTTGATTAGTGTTCGATTTAGGGCAAGAAGACATGCTGAACACTTATGTGAAAACAAGTTTCTACCCGGACATGTAGTTCGTCCGGAATCCGGCCAAAACCGGAAAACTGTTGGAAGTCAAAGTTTTATTTCTAGTTGATTAGATAAGCGATTTAGGGGTAAGAAGAGATGCTGAGTCCCTGTATGACAATCGTATTTTACCCGGACATATAGTTCGACCGGAATCCGGCTGGAATCGGAAAATTTGTTATAAGCTAAATTTCTATTTGAAGTTGATTAGATGTTCATTACTGGGGAAAGAAGATACCCTGATTTCGTCTTTGATCTTTCTTTTTTCGCCGGACAAGTAGTTCTGGAGTTCGGCCGGAACCGGGAAATTGGCAGAAGTGGCAGGAAGTTTACGTCAAAACAGATATGACTTATAGGGTTAAACACACATGCTGAATCCAAATCTGAACTTGGTTTTCTCAGGTGATTAGCTATTTGGCCTTAATCTGTTTCTGAATTTTAATTGTAAAAATGTTCAAGGAGTCTGGCGAAGAATGGATCTGGCTAAGACAAGACCCAGTTGTCTGGATCAGATATTGAATTTTTGGGATTCCATCGAAACCTTTGGTCTTGTTATCTTGGGACGCGAGTGAGCAGGCGCTGCCGTCCTGATTTCGTCGGCCCTCGTGGAGGAAGTGCTGTGGTTCGCTGTGATTTCTCAGCATTAATCACGGCGCGCATTTGTTTTAAATATTTCGAGAGAAAAACCAAGTACTCTTGCGCGAAGGCCGGCCCGAGTCCGCAAGCACTAATAAAAGAATCCAAACTCGACCAACTGTTAGTATTTTAAACAAGAGCTGGAAGCTCATGGCACTTGCAAGACTTGGTAAATAAGAATGACGATGGACCTTTGGAAATCACGAGAATATATCGTTTGGTAATTTTTTTTTCTTTCTGTAATCATCATAATCAAAACCCTTGAGGCAAAAATGATCATGGGCTCATGGGGGTTATGAAAATGTAGGTTTTGCTTAAAAGTTGTTTTTTTTTACTTTGCGGTTAAGATGAGGACTTTAAGGGATGGTCGGATGTCGGAAGTGACAATTTGTAAGCCAATCTTGTCAAGTCCCTAATAATCAAGCCAAGTTTCATCGTCCTAGCACATCTTGAAGTAGCCTACATTAAACTGCGATCACCGGAATTAAAGACCCCCCCCCCCAAGAGTGACCGAATCCGGTCCGGTTCTATCACTGATGTTTCTAGGGCCAACGCTTGTTCTTCCCACCAAGTCTTATCCCAATCATTATATTCCAAGCGTGTCAGAAAATTTCCGCTTCCGCCCCCCCGACTCCCCACATTGATCGGATACTGTCCGCACTTGAAATGGGACATCTGAGACACGAGGTCTTTACAAATATCAAGTTTCGTTAAGATCCGATTCCCCGTTCAAAAGTTATAAATACCTCAATATTTCGGATTACCCCTCCTCCACTGTCCCCAAGGTAGTCGGATCGGGAAAGTGACTATTTCCAAGTTAGTTTGGTCGGGTCCCTAATATGCCTCCCAATTTTCATCGTTCTAGCACATGTGTAAGCATCTTAAGTCATGATCACCGGAATTCCGAAACACTCCCTCCAACTCCCCCCACAGTGCTCGGATCCGGTCCGGTCTTGTCAACTATGTATCTAGGGCTTGTGCTTGTTCTTCCCACCAAGTTTCATCTCGATCGGTCCACTCTGAACATGTCACACGATTTCCGGTTCCCCCTCCAGCTCAACCCCCAAATCACCGGATCCATTCCGGACTCGAAGTGTGACATCTGAGACAAGAGGTCTTTCGAGATGTCAAGTTTCATCAAGATCCGATTCCCCGTTCAAAAGTTAAAAATACGTCAATATTCCGGATTCCCCCTCCCTCCACTCCCCCACGGTGGTTGAATCCAGGAAGTGACTGTTTCCAAGCTAGTTTAGTCGGGTATCTAATCTATCTGCCCCGTTTCATCGTCCTAGCACATGTGTAAGCATCTTAAGTCGGGATCAACGGAGTTCCGGAACTCTCCCTCCAACTCCCCCCACAGTGCTCGGATCCGATCCGCCCTTGTCAACTATGTATCTGGGACTTGTGCTTGTTCTTCCACCAAGTTTCATCCCGACCCATCCACTCTGAATATGACACACGATTTCCGGTTCCCCCCTCCAACTCCCGAAAAAGTCACCGGATCCATTCCGGACTTGAAGTGTGACATCTGGGACAAGAGGTCTTTCCAAATTTCAAGTTTCATCAAGATCCAATTCCCCGTTCAAAAGTTAAAAATACGTCAATATTCCGGATTCCCACTCCCTCCACTCCCCCCATGGTGGTTGAATCGGGAAAGTGACTACTTCCAAGTTAGTTTGGTAGGGTCCCTAATATGCCTGCCAAGTTTCATCGTCCTAGCACATCTGGAAGTACCCTAACTCGAGATTAGTGGCATGACAGACAAACCGAAAAGTGATCGGTATATAGCACTTAAGTGCCATAAAAACACTCCTTCGTATCGTGAAATAGCTATTTCCAGTAAGAGCTGTGCTTTAAAGAAAATGAAAATACAACATGAAAAATCCCAAAGACCATGCCTTATTACACTCCAATCGACTGTCGATCCGATTCGACCAAGATATGTTTGGCTCTATGCCTAGTTTGTGCATCCTACCAGATCCTGAATTTCCAGATTTTAGCTACAAAAGAGTAGTCAACTTGAGCGGATTTTTTTCAAGTTCCCACTGCATCGACCAAGTACAAAAGCGATCCGTCCCTGAACCCAAAGAATCGTCGCATCAATTTGGTCAAAATTTCTTAACCTGTTTTTAGCCTTCAAATGGATAGAAACAAATCCGATAGGGATCCCGTCACTAGCTCTTTTGACAAAGGTGTAACGATTAATTTCCACTGATACATGTCGGCTGAATAAAAATTATTAGAAAATTTCTTCGTTAAAACTAAAGCAAATGACATGCAGCAACTGTAGCACTCCGTAAATTATAATTGCGCTTTTGCGATATCATGGTATCTGATACCACGGTCTAAAGTCGTTTTTGCAGTTATCGTGGTATCTGATACCATGGTCAAAAGGAGTTTCTGCAATCATGGTATCTGGCCAGTTATCGTGGTATCTGATGTTCAGATACTACGGTCCGACCGTGGTAACTGTTCATGGTATCTGAAAAGTCATCTCACTTTCATCAAATTTAGTCAGATTGGTCAGAAAGACATTTCGCAGTTAGTGATAACTGGATATCAGTTTTTCTTTTGAGATGACTTCGAAAAGTGCAATTTTGGCAATAGTCGTTTTTGCAGAGCAACCGTGTATCAGATACCACGGTAACTGCAAAACGACTAATTGCAGACTCAGTTACCGTGGTAACAGATACCATGGTATCTGCAAAAACGCAACTTATATTTGATCCATCAGAAACGAAGTTGCCCCTTTTCTGCTTGAGCATTTTCAACACGTGACTTTATAGCCACGTGCTGAAATATCGTGGTTTTCACACCGACGCGAAAGAAATATTCATCAGAGCATGGTTGCAGATCACCAGACATCTTCCGTGGTCTGTTTTGACAAAAATATTGGCTCCTTTAGGAATATATTGCTCCCAATTTGCCAGCATTTCGCCATTACTGATAATGGTCAAGTTGAGTTTCGGTTTTCCCCTGGCATTCCCACTTCGGAAACTAAGAAGAACTTTTATTCGGCTGGAATCTCTCTCTGCTCCGCTGTACACTCTTGGGAGAACACTCACCTTGTATCTGGATTCCTGTTCCGTTCAATAGCGTGGGCCAGGGAGATGAAGTTTTCCACATCGAGTTATTGTTTGTTTCCTGCAATCGGAGGAAAATTGTAAACACAAAAATCGAATCAAATGGTTACTAGAAAGTTTCTCCGAGTAAGAATTAAAGTTAACTGTAGTATTTGCTACTGGGATTAATCTTATCTCTACTGAGATAGGATTAATCCAAATTAGAGATAAGGTTATTTTTTTAGAGACAAGATTAATCCCACTGGCAAATACTGCAAGATTTTTGTTTACAGTATACTGTCAGTGCCGGAGGTATTAACAACAAGAAAATATCTGTCAAGCAACTATATGTGTTGACGGTCACTGACCAAACTTTATAGTCTGGAAGCTTGTCGGCAACAAGGAACCTAGGCGACGGCACCGGACCTTGTACGCAACAAAGAATACAAGTCACGCTCGAGTGTTCAGTTTACCGGAAAAACTGCTTATACGATCTCTTCAAGATAAACTGGTTCAGAAATATCGTTTTTCGAAAATATCAATAATTGATCCGTAAAATCAGCGATTTTACTGTTGTCACTTTGTCGACTTCGTACTAACTTCCCGCTGGTTAACAGTGGGAAAACGGAACAAAGAAAAGGAGTCCGAAACAATAGATACACCTGTTGACCTACCAGGAGTTCTAAAGTGAAGAGCTTAATTTTATTCATCTCATGCTTACTTTTGTTTTAAGTTGTCGGCGGATCTTGAAGCTTTGCGCGAAGTTTACACTGCTTGACTGGCTACAGTCATCTTTGGAAGTTCATCCCCTGCTTACACTGTAAAAAGTTTCTCCGAATAAGGATGCAGTATTTACTATTGGGATTAATCTTATCTTTATTGGGATAAAATTAATCCGAATTAGGGATAATATTATCTCAATAAAGACAAGATTAATCCCAGTAGCAAATACTGCAAGAATTTTGTTTACAGCTTAGAGATGAAGCCAATTTGCAGTTGAGAGGCCTAGCAACGCAATTCCAAGTTCGATTAACAAGAATCAGATTTCCTTGAGATATTCCACGAAAGATTGGACCCTTCCAGGGTTGTTCACCAAGAACCAGGGTGTACCAGTTACTTCAGGATACTTTGGGTTACTTTTGGTTACATTGATTGGGTTACATTAGGTTACATTGGGTTACTTTGAGATACTTTTGGGTTACTTTCCAGGGTGTACGAAGTTACTTTTGGTGACCAACCCTGGGGAACCTTTCGTGGCAAGACCCTTCTTGGCAATGGCATAAGCTAGAAAATCGTAACGGTGATCACAATTTTCTTCTAAGGGCAGAGATGTGGCTACAGAATAAAACTCGGCTGACGTAACCATTCAACGCCGTCAAATGTGACATGTTTCGAGGATGCTGTATAAATGACAAAACCTTCCTCTCTTCAGGAAGAACAGAAGTATCCGCTAAGGTCAATGAATATCAACCAACTGAACACTTATTAAGGAACGTCGCACAAATACTTGAACGCATTTTTTAGACATGCGGGCTCCTGTTGACGCTGGCTGCTGAGAAATACCATGGTGAAACAGTGTAGGTTTTCTGAATTATATATTATGTTTTGGCTGTTTTAAGGCTTTTCCGAGACCCGCTGACTTGTACCGAAAACAGAGAAACAATATACATAACCGGTTTTTGGGATCCCAAAACGTATGGGGAGGGATACCTATGACCTATGACATCGCAAAAATGTCCGTCTGTCTGTAAGCACTATAACTCTCGAAGGGAATGAGATATTTTGATGAGACTTGGCGTGAGGATTCATTGGGTCAAATTCGTAGATGGGCTCTGTAGCCCTACATTTAAGGGTTCAAATTAAGGGACAAACAAAATATTTTTAAACAGCTAATGTGATAGTCGATAATGGGGTAAGAAGGTATTCTAACACCGATGGTGAAAACCATTTTTTCGCAGGACAAGTAGTTCTTTCGGAATCCGGCAAAAACCGGAAAAATGGTGAAACATAATTTTTATTTGAAGTTGACTAAATGTTCAGTTTAGGGGTAAGACGAAATGCTGAACACCAACCATGGTGAAAACCATTTTCTCGTCGAACAAGTAGTTCGTCCGGAATCCGGCCAAAACCGGAAAGTTGGTTAAAAGTAAAAGTTTCATTTAGTTGATTAAATGTTCGGTTTAGGGGGTAAAAGGACATGCTGAACACGATAGTGAAAACCATATCCTCGCCGAACAACTAGTAAGCCCTTGCCGAACAACTAGTTCGCCCGGAATCTGGCCAAAACGGGAAAATTTGTTAAAAGCAAAAGTTTGGTTGGATGACAGATTAAGGGGTAAGAAGAGAGGCTGAGTCTGTATATGACAATCGTTATCCGGTTGTAACCGGAATTTTTTGTAAGTCAAAGTTTTATTTAAAGTTGATTAGATGTTCTTAATAGGGATAAGGAGATACGCTGGATTCGTTTCTGAATTTTCTTTTTTTGCTGGACTAGTAGTTCTCTCGGAATTCCGGCGAAACCGGAATCTTTGCAGAAGTAAAGCAGGAAGTCTTGGTCAGTATAGTCAAAATAGATATGGCTTATAGAGGTATATCTGAACTTGGTTTCTCTGATGATGAGCCTGGCCAAGACTGTATCTGGCGAAGACAAGACCCAATAGTCTGAATCAAATGTTAGATTTTTGGGATCCCATCGACACCTTTGGTCTTGTTCTGATGGACAAGTTCTCGCAGACAACCTCCCGGCAGCGTGATACACATCGAAGGTTGCAAAACATGGCAAGTGAGAAAATCAGCGTGGTTAGAATGTACCGTACGAAATTGGGGAATAGGTTGCATTAGTATTATAGATAAGGCAGCTCCTTTAATGGTCCAACGAGAAAGAGGGACCAGTTTCTCTAAATGGCTTGCTTCGCTTTGGGTTATTTGAGAATAGTGTTCAGTTTCAGATCATTCTATATTTAAAGAAAAAAACACACATAACTAATATGAAATTCCTGCCAGGAAAGCACTAAAAGAGCGATTGGCTAGGGCAGGGAAATAACCGATATTAATTAAAAAGCAAACAGAATCAACTAACTGAATACAATATAGGCTGCAAAGAAAAAAAGGAAAAGAGGAAAAAAAACCCTGTGGTTTCAACTGTAGATAAAAAGAGAGAAAAACAAGGAAAACAATGAAGGAGAAAGAAAGAAAAAGGGGGTGGAGAGGGGGAGGGGGGATTGGGGGTGTCTGGAGGAGGAAAACACTAAACAATTTTTCTGTAATGACCTTTCGCTGCTCGCTTTAATGAAATAAGAAATTCGAATTCCGGATACCTAACGGTAGTAGATTCCAAATAGTCGTCGCAAAAATTTGATAATTGATCCAGACAATTGCGTCTTGTAGATATCCGGTCCTCGCCAGACTCCTTAAATATTTTTACTATTAAAATTGAAAAAACAAATTAATTCCAATGGCTAGTCATCTGAGAAAACCAAGTTCAGGTATGGGTTCAGCATGTATGTCATATCTACTTTGACGAAATTGAAACTTCCTGCCTGGATTTCTGGTGAAGTACTTGTCAAGCTTAAAATGAATGCAGCATATCTTCTTACCCCTATATCTAACCTCTAATTGACTTCAGATAAACTTTTACTTTTAACAAATTTGGTTTTGGCCGGATTGCGGTCAAACTATTTGTCCCGGTAGAAAACAGTTGTCATATACGGTTTCAGTATGGGTCCTTAACCCTAAATCGAACATTCAATCAACTTCAAAAAAAAAAAAAATATTTTTAACAAATTTTCGGGTTTTGGCCGGATTCCTGACGTACTAATTGTCCGGCGAGAAAAGACGTATCAGATATGAATTCAGCATGTCTTCTTACCCCTAGATCGACTCACTTATTGGCTTCTGAATGTGTCCTTTAATTTAACCTCCTAAATATGCGGCTATAGGGGTCATCTACGAACTTGACCTGTACTTTGACCCAATGGACCCTCATACCAAGTTTGAAGAACAAATCTCTACCCCTTCGAGAGTTATCGTGCATACAGACGGACATCTGTTACGAAATAATAGGTATCCCTCCACTTACGTTTTGGGATCCCAAAAAGAAGCCTTTTTATGGCACTTGAGCTTATTCAAGTGCCATATAGCGGTCGTAATGTCTGTCTGTCGGTCTGTCCGCATTTTGCTAGTTTGGGTACTTCCACATGACCTAGGACGATAAAACTTGGCACGCATATCAGGGACCCAACCGGACTAACTTGGAAATAATTACTTCCCCGATCCGACCATCAATGGGGGAGTGGAAAGATGGGGAATCCGGAAATTAGTAACATTCATAACTTTGAAACGGATAATCGAGCGTGCATTAAACTTGACAGGTATCAAGAACAAGTGTCTTGTATGTTCACTGTTAAATTCGTATCGGATCCGATAACCGGGGGGGGGGGGGGGCTGGAGGAGGACACCCGAAATCTCTTGAAACACTTTTTAGTTTTTGTCTTACTGCTACGCCTTTCTTCACACTAGTATAGCTCTTCTCGTGGATGAGTCATTGTTTGCTTAAATCGTTCGGAGAGAGCTAGAGCAATCGAAGGTCGAATGGGTTGGTATAATATGCTGTTGAACCTTAGTAGGGGTTGATATAGATTAGGGGGGTGCTAGGATGATGAAACTTGACAGGCGCATCAGGGACCCGACCTGGAAATAATCAGTTTCCCGATCCCACCATCTGGAGGGGGAGTGGAGGGTGGGGGAACCCGGAAAATTTAGTGGTGTGTAACTTTCGAACGGGTGATCGGATTAAAATGAAACTTAATACCTGAATAAATGACATATCTCTGATGTTCCATCTGAAGTCCGAACTGGACTCGACAGCTATGGAGGAGTTGGGGGGGGGGGGGGGGGGCGGAAATCCCGAGAAACGATTAGAATGGAGGGATCTGAGTGAAACTTGCTGGAAATAACACGCATCTGCTCCAGATAAATCGTTTACACATTTGGACTGGATCCGGACACTTTGGGGGAGGGGGTGGAGCGGTGTTTCCCGGAATTCCGATGACGGCGGTTCTGGGGATTTTCACGACAAAACTTGGGAGGCGTATCAAGGGCCCTATCAAATTGACTTGTAAATAAAAATTCACTCGATCCGATAGTCGCGGGGGAGTGGAGGAAGAGGGAATCCGGAATATTGAGTCGTGCGTAACTTTGGAACGGGTGATCGGAATTTAGTGAAATTTTGTAATTGAACAGAGGACATGTCTCTAGTGATCTTTTTCATGTCCGGGCTGGATCCGACAACAATTGGGGGGGGGGGGATACGTGACCGGCTTAGACTGGAGAGATCGGGATGGAACTTGGTGGGAATAAGTAACAGATGCTCCGGAGAAATCATTTACAGAACCGGATTGGCTCAGGCGACTGTGGGGGGAGTTTAAGGGGGAGTCGGGAATTCCGCTGATCGCGAGTAAAGGTACTTCCAGGTGTGCTAGGACGACGAAACTTGGCTGGAATATTAGAAATTCGACAAGATTGGCTTAGAAATCGCCATTTTCCAAATCGGACCATTCCTTAAAATACCAATCATGACCGCAAATTAAGAAAAATACTTTTAAGCAAAGTATGCCTTTTCATGATCCCCATGAGCCCATTACCATTTTTGCTTTAAGGGTTTCGCTTACAAATGAGGTTCTAGCTCCCTTAAAGTGCGCATCTTCACCGCAAGGTCGAACAGTACTCTTTATCAAACGATGTCTTTTAGCTACTAGCAGGCGAAACCCTAGAAAAAGCAGAGGTCCGTCTCCTCGAAACGGGAAATTACGCAGCAACAGTTTAAAGAAGAACCGTACTTGATATAAATGTTGAAACCATATTGAAGACCATTGAACCGTCCAACGAAGAATCGGAGTTCTAGAAATGCCTTTTACAGTACTTTTTACTTACTAGTGTATAATAAAATAATATTCGGCTCTGTACAAAACTCCCAAACAAAAAAATCACCCCCAAAATTTTGCCTATTCTTGCAAGTGCCATATGAGCTTTCAGCTCTTGTTTGTTGAGGGCACCTTCTTGGACGATGTCAAATGCAGGTCTTGACTTAGAGTGAACATATTTTCGATGGAAGGAGGTAACTGAAATACTTAAAACAAAAAGCTGCGATCTAGAAATCTCGAGTCTTTGATACACCAAATATATTGGTGCATCTAAAAGAAAAAATTAATGTTATCCGCGCGATGAACCGGTGATATAATTTGAATTACCTTATTTTGAAAGATTTGGACTCTTTTATACCAAGAAATTAAGTTACTTGCCCATTGGTAGTATTTTTTTTTAGGAAAAAGGAATTTAAGATGACTCCAAGGGGCCTTGAAAGTTTATTATTTAGTGTTGGCTGGTTCATGGATTTCTCCCCCGTTTCCTACCGTGCCAATTAACTCCTTTTGTGTTTTTCATGTCCTCTTTCTTTATACTTTTAATCCGCCTAAGTGTCTTTCTTTGTCATAGCGCGGAAAACATAATAACAGTTATTACTACATCCCTGAAATGAGCATCACAATTTAGAGCTCACAACCCGTCCTTTTTACTCGGTGGCGATGAAACTTTTAAAACAAACTGTATAACAAAAAGAAAATATTGCAGTATAAAGAAAGAAAGAAAAATATTTACACTGAGCTTTCCAAAACGAGACAAATGCACAAGAAAGAAACTGCCCCCATTTCCACCAGTAGCTCTTTTATGACCTCCAGTTTATAAAGTTAATATCCTTTGGAAATTTTGAATATAGAGTTCGTCGAATATCTGTCTTTCACTGGGGATATCGGCATATCCGAAAAAGTCATCCGATGCTGAACAGATATTGACAGTCCTGATCTGAGTAGCTGTACTGATAGCAACAGTGGCTAAGAAAATTATCTCTTACAAGACCATATGGTTGAACGTTACTCGTGAGGATTCCGAGGACCTCATATTAGCTTGTAATTTGAGTTTGTGGTTGCTGCCACAAACGTCTCCCTGATTTCAGGGTTACCAATTTAAAAAGGCAATACTTGCGGCAACGGCCTCTCAATCCGCGTTGAATAGCCTTGACGAGTGCTTTAACATGCTTTAATTCTACTCCTTTCGTGTTTATGCGCTTCTCCTGCTTGACCAAGGATAGACAATCTAGTATCCTGTACACCAGCATTATTTTCAACTAATCGACTTTCAAATTCTACCCATTGCTTTCCTAGTACATCTTTCACTGTGTCCGATGCTTTTGTGCTCTGTCTGTGTTTGCTCTGAATACTCTTGATGACTTCTTGCCGATACAAAATCGCCGTGTGCCTAGCGGAAGAGCCGGAAGCGGTATCAAAGCTGCTCCCAAACATAGCAGTGATTGGTTAACACAGGATTGAGTTGTTGAGTTTGAGTCGTTAGTGCTACGTTTTCACGTTCTTCCCGAGGATCACTGGCGCGTTTTGGACAGTCATATAGAGTATCCTCTCACACATTCTTCAATCTGTCTTCAATACAACCAATCGTGGGAAAATTCGAATATATAACGTAGAACAAAGCTCACCGGAGCTAGGAAATGCGACTTCTCCACATCAGAGGAGGCTTGCTTCCTTGAATGTGGTCAGATTCGCAATTCAATGAAGCGAGAATTCGAGGGCGATTTCCAAACTTGTGCAAAGAAGGCACACTGTAAAAAGTTTCTCTGAATAAGGATGCAGTATTTGCTACTGGGATTAGCCTTATCTCTATTGGGATAAGATTAATCCGAATAAGGGGCAATCTTATCTCAATAAAGATAAGATTAATCCCAGTAAAAGATACTGCAAGATTTTTTTTTACAGTGCATGTGTCATGGCCAGCTTCCAAAACCACTGCTGCTTAGTCCAAACTAAAGGGGTGTAGCATCAAAAGACATAAACGCAAGCCTAACAGATTGGTTGCAATACTAGTCAAAAGACCCGAGCAAATTTAATGTTTCCCTGGGGAGCTACCGAAACCATCCTGTCCGCGTGCCCGCACTCTAGAACAAACCTTCATTTTTGTCCCCATCAAGCTCTCCTTCACACATTTCTGGCAATCCCGCTTTCCGGTTTTGCACAAGACCAAAGGTATCGATGGGATCCCAAAAATCTAAGATTTGATCCAGACATTTGGGTCTTGTCTTCGCCAAATCCAGTCTTAGCCAGGCTAATCATCAGAGAAAATCGAGTTCAGATATTCTATCTATCTATATATCCATACCTCTATAAGCCATATCTATTTTGACGATACTGACCGAAACTCCCTGCTTTACTTCTGCCGAATTCGCGGTTTCGCGCGAATTCCCAGCGAACTACTAGTCCAGCAAGAAAGAAAATTCAGAAACAAATCCAGCGTATCTCCTTACCCTATAAAGAACTTCTAATCAACTTCAAATAAAACTTTGACTTGATTACAGGCGAATTAGTTGTCCGGCGAGAAATGGTTTTCACCATCGTGTTCAGCATATCTTCTTAACCCTAAATACTTATATACTAAATACTTCTTAACCCTAACCCTAAATGAAACTTTTACTTCTAACCAACTTTGCTGTTTTTGCCGGATTCCAGACGAAATATTTGTCCAGCGAGAAAATGGTTTTCACCATCGTGTTCAGCATGTCTTCTTACCCCTAAATCAATCATTTAATCAACTTCAAATGAAACTTTTACTTTTAACAAACTTTCCGGTTTTTGCCGGATTCCGGACGAACTATTTGTCCGGAGAGAAAATAATTTTCACCATCATGTTCAGCATGTCTTCTTACACCTAGATCAAACATGTAATCAACTTCAAATGAAAATTTTACTTTTAACCAGCTTTCCGGTTTTCGCCGGATTCCGGACGAACTACTTGTCCAGCAAGAAAATGGTTTTCACCACCTTGTTCAGCATGTCTTCTTACCGCTAAATCAAACATTTAATCAACTTCAAATGAAACTTTTACTTTTAACAAACTTTCCTGTTTTTGCCGGATTCCGGACGAACTACGTGTCCGGCGAGAAAATGATTTTCACCATCGTGCTCAGCATGTGTTCTTACCCTAGAATCGACTATCAGTTTAGCTGTTTAAAAATATTTGTCCCTTAATTTGAACCCCCTCCCCCACCCCTAAATATAGGGCTACAGGGCCCATCTACGAACTCGACCTTAACTCTTGACCCAAAGAATCGTCACACCAATTTTCATCAAAATATCTCATTCCCTTCGAGAGTTATCGTGCTCACAGATGGACGGACAGACGGACAACTTTTGCGATGTCACAGGTATCCTTCCACTTACGTTTTGGGATCCCAAAACGGCGTAAAGGCAAACTATTCACATACAAATTAAGGAGAAATAGACTTTCTAACTGAGCCATAACAAAAGAATCCATCGAAGACACTAGCCGTTTTCACACTGAAACGATGAGCCTTTCACATTAACCTACGCAACTTCTGCGTCGGGCTTGCGGCTCGCGCTTGCGGCGACGCAAAGCAGAACTTACGCAGACAAACAAAACGCAACGCAAGATTAGATGCAAGTTCTATTCTTACGTTGCGTCGACGCGTACACATCAAATTTTTTATGTAACTTATGTACGACTTAGATGCTAAAGAAAAGAACATAAAAACAAACTAAGAAAACCAACCTGATTAAAGTACTGGTATATACTTCGTTTAAAAGATTATAGGGAAGCTTAAGACTTTCAGCTATCCATCTCATTGATAATGAATAAATAACTCACTGATCACAGCGACACGTTCCAGCGTCCCATTTTCCCACCCCTGTAAACAGATGTAAGCTCCCTTGAGTACCTTTTGTTTAATCACACTTCTTGAGCTTGCGATATTGAGATTACCCATCTCACTCCACCATCCCTTTCAACGAAATGAATAAGCTTCTCCATCGAACTTTTAACACCTTCGCTTCTCACGAAAACAGCTGAGCATTAGATAATTTCCCGCGGAAATACAGGAAATCGAGGCAAGTTTCAGAAATCCTTCCAATTACTAGCATGTTCCATAGATTACCTTCATAATTACAAATTCGTTTTTAAAGGACACCTTCTTGATTATTCTACCTTTTAAATTATTCCTGGATCCCTTATGGAATTTTAAGCTTTTGGAATCCCCACCAATCGCCATTGTTTCTTTTTTTTCTTTTTTCTTTTATCAACCGTACGTACGAAGATCTTTCTAGTAAGAGTTGTGCTTTATATTCATCCATGGTGGTAGATATTTCTTCAGTCAAGCTGACTGCGAATCATATTTGACGGTGCAAAACGGAAATCATTTTCCAGCTTGAGCCTGAAGAGGACCCTTGCAAAGAAGGGTCGAAATATAGCTCTGCGTTTTGCAGCGTCAAATAAAATTCATCCATTTCGTGCTTCGGATGGACACAGTAGAAACTTCTGAGGTGTACTTGGATATATCGGTTGTAATTCAAATCAATGCAAGACCTTTATTCCGGCTAGAAGCCATAAAAAAACACTAACAAACACAAAAAAAGAACGTATTAGGCTACAACGCCACATAAATTAGCCACACCCGTCTTTTTTATACATATGAACCCAAACACACGAGGTTGACACACGAGGTTAAAGATTACTTTTTTTTTGCAAACTAAATATAACTTAAACATATTTATAACATGTTTACATGTGAGTTTATATAATCGCTCCCTCGAAGTGTTTAAAAATGTATGATTTTGTGTATGGCCTAACGGCTAAAATTAAAGTATCTATCTATCTATCTATATATCTATCTATTCCATTGCTGAGAGTGGAGCTCGAGTGCACACGATAATATAAACTAACGAAAAGTAGCTTCAACATAAGGAATCAAACCAAATGTGATTTGGTGTTCAAATAATACTACCATCTACCGACAGCAAGGCCACGGGCCAGGACGAGGTAACAAATGTGAACAACCAGACGCGAATCAACATAGCTAGGCCACAACAACCATTGAACACGAAAACGTTCACTATCTCATAGGCACCCGGCCCACATCCCGTCCGAGCGGTTGCTCACTCGAATTTAGTGTATAGCAAGTACGGGACCGACGACATCAGCAGGCACCTGTTGGCACGTGTTAGAACATTACTTGATACTTATTTTATTAATAAACACAATTTAACACTTTACTATTTACATCTACTGCACTAATGGAAAATCCTACATTTTTGCTGGAGTGCAGTAGTAAAAGTTAACCATTTCTAAACACAGTAACAAACAACACAATAAATAACCAATAAAAAAAGAAAAACAAGAACAGACAGCAAGAAAAAAAAGAAACAGACCAAACTCCTTCACATTATCACCTCCAAAATAAACATATTAAATCAAATAAACATATTAAAATCAGCATGTTTAGAAGCGAAATCACCCAATTCATGGCCGGCACCGCAGATGTCGGTCGGTGCCTGCCGGTACCGGGATAGAGACTACAGGAGGTGCCGGCGAGTAGGTAACTTCTCGATCCCCTCTTGGCCTTTAGTAAAGTCCGAAATAGAGGATAAAGTGTAGATGGAAGCTTAACGAGCGTTCAACCGTCACACTTGTGTCATGCATGACTGCAGATGAAACGAAACGACATTTCCAAATTTCTAGCAGAAATACCCAAGAACTTTCGTTGCTTCCGAGGCAAATTCCCCTAGACCAACAAAGAAAACCTTCACAATCAAATCGTTGAAGCAAAAAGAATCGTGTATCACTCGAGGGGAGCGGGAGGTGAACATTGATCGAAGCGACATTAACCGCTTTATACCGTGACTGTTTTTGAGGCTAAAACTGTCCACACGAGTTCACGGCGCTGACACTTAATATTAGTGTAACGAAACTGATAACCCTAGAGCGATTCACTGTTTTAAGGCAATTCGTTTTACTGTCTTGGCAATCCTCTTTACCGTCTTGCAACGATGTGTTCCGATTTCTTTTGCCAAAGATCAGGACGTCCAGCAAGTTCACAAGAATGGACTTCACCCTAATGCAACGAAAAACTAAAAAACGGTTGGCTTGTCTTGAGAGATTCCCATCTCCCTGTGTGACTTTGCCAAGTCAGGAACTCAGTTGTTGTTTCCAGTTACACTAATCTTTTTGATAGGGAAGAAGTACAATCACACTTTTTCCAAATAATACACAAAGTAACTAACAATTTGACCCTGTCGGACTAATGACAATGAAGTGAATTCTGAGGAGGCTTATCGGATAAAGATAAGCCTGAGGATATAGCAACGGAAGAAAGGAAATGACTTTCAGTGCCGTATGTGGGCTTACAGAGATCGCAAGGGCCTACTCCTTTTGCTTCACAAATTCCGTGCCCTGTTTCAGTATATACCCGGGACTCGGAAGTGTCCACAACCTTTTGACCAACCCAACACAGTGGGTCCACTACCATTGCAGACACATTAAAGTATCCTCGGATATATCACCCCTGTCCATTCCATCAGATTTGAACTCGATATTTCCTTAACTTCTATTTTAGCAACGCGTCTACTTTCGTGTGACACAGCTTATTAACTTCAAGACGGCGTCAAAATACACCATTTCTGCTTTAAAATGAAGGCACTCTCTGTATTGAGAACGGCCTCCATATGAGTTTTTCCTAACACCACATTTTTTCCACCTACGACAATTTCATGCACCATGACAACTACACGCACATTCAATTCCGCCAGGTTGTTAATAGCCGTCTCTTTGCTGATCGCCGGTCATTTGTTCCGTTGTTCAGTAGCGCGACTTTTCGATACCAAAGTGTAAACAGTTTTATCCTTTTGAATATCTTCTTCTACTTTATTATCTTTTTTGCCTACTCTTTACGATGGACCACGGGGGGGGGGGGGTTGCACGAAGCAAAAGCTGAAGATTTGGTTGGGATCATGAAGAATAGGTTTACATAAAGGCTTTAAAGATTAGGAGCTGAAATATGCACATATTGTTTAAAAATGAGCGTGTTATTATTCCTGTTGCTTGTTTCCTCCTTTCTACCTAGGGTATAAGGGAAGTGCAACATAAAAATACTAATCTGTTCAGGGCACAGCAAGCGCCCAAGACACAGGCCCCAAGAAGACACCTTCTTGAACGTTTGCCTTCCTTAATACGATCCATACTAGGCGGTTCCCGTATTTCAGAACATCTACCATTTGACAAGCCTGGTACTGTGAAGGTCTTTCCAGCCCTGGATCAGAATTTCTTTTTAGAGAAACCCCGCGATTAACTGAGTCTCTTTAAGTCGCCTCTGAATACGCTTCAGACAATAGCAAGTTACTAACAAAGATATGGGATTGCAGTTGAGCTTTGTATTGAACTTCTGTTTTTGAATCATTTACACATTACAATGAAACTTTATCAGGACCACACAAGCTCAAAGTCAGGGAAAAGAGATTGCATTGAGGAACGGAATATATTCAGTGTGGTGCAAGGTGATAGTGTACTTAATTAGAGATTAAACACGAGAAAGTTCAAAGAAGGGTATTAAGGCCCTTCTCAGGGCAATTGAAGTGAAATACCAATCGGAATTCGAGTTAGGTTTTGCCAAGGGTTCCCGTGCAAAGATCGACGAGGACCCTTGTCAATCGAAAATGAGTGCATGGACGGTCGTGGTAAATTATCTAGTAGTGCGGTACAGAGTGTCTTCTGATTTCTTCACAGATGCACATATTTTTTATCCCAGTCAGTAGGCCTATGTAACCCCTTTGTAGGAAATATGATTATGGACTTGTGGAGTCTTGACACGGTATGTCTTCGTTAACTATTTCTCTTGAGTCGTGGCGACGTGTACAGAAAGAATGTGACGTTGATCGTCGAGCTAGTCCACATTATTAAACCATGCTAGGCGGAAGGTGGATTAGCAAAGTGACAGACGGCCTGCTGGAACTGAGTCAGGCTAAGTCAGAGCCAGACATGGAAAAGATACACTAGGAAATGTTGGGTGAAAGGAAACATCTAAGAAACTCATAAGCAACTTTCTAGGTTCCAAAATTCATTTATTTTAACATTCATTTATGAAGTTGTACGTTGCGACAAAATGTCAGTAGCTTGACCTGGTTTAATCTACACAAATGAGAAGCTTTGGTTTGATATTCTACGATTTAGAACTTTGGAGCAAATGAAAGTTACTGCGTTGCTGCCTAAAAAAAAAAAGGTCAACCTAGGCGAGAAATTACTAAATGCGATAAATCTACGGTACATTGTTTTAAGGCGACAAACTTGCAAAACCCCGACGAGAAGGCGCAAACTCTCCCTACATTTTGTTGCTGAAATCGGCATAACATAATTAACCTAATTTCAAAATGTTCTTTCACTCTAGGTAGACCTCCCAAACAACTGCTTCAGGCATTTTGACCCGCTCCGTAACTCCACGTAAAACCGGATTCACGGCAAAGTATCCATCCGAGCTGCAGGCCCTTTCCTCACATGGGCCTACTTTGTACGCCTTAAACTTTTATACTCATTCCCCGCTCCCTTGAACTTTGAGGCATGAAATGACCTTTTTATCTTGCAAAGAAATTTTAATGATGAAACAAACAAGAATACAACAGGACAATTATTCAGGCAGGGCGGAGTGTTTTACGTCCGTTTTAAAGAAATCCCCCAAACAACTTGAGGCCCCGTATACCTATCTTTAATTCGCTCCTTTACCCCGGAAGATGAAAGCCGTAAAGAACCATTCCTAAGGGAGGTCGTAATCTAAGCTCCGCTAAGGGATGTCGAACATCTTCCAGAGTTTCATGTAAACAAATAAATATTTTAAGAGTGACTGCAGCTGGAACAAGAATAGACCAGCCAGTTTACGGTATCACAACACTAGATTATTTCTTGATTTGGGGAAGGGAAGAGGGGAGATAAATGAGACCGAAATACAACTTGTGAAGCATTAAGTCTGTTGCGAGAGCAACACTTTGGTTTTGTCGTGTGTTTTTATGGCACTTGCCCTTCGGCCAAGTGCCATATAGCGATCGCAATTTCTGTCCGTCCGTCGGTCTGTCGGTCTGTCGGTCTGTCGGTCTGTCGGCCTGTCGGTCTGTCGGTCTGTCGGTCTGTCCAGGTTTTGCTAGTTCGGGCACTTCCACATAAGCTAGGATGATAAAACTTGGCAGGCATATCAGGGACCCCAAATGATTAAGTTGGAAATAGTCACTTCCCCGATCCGAGCACCGTGGGGGGAGTGGAGGGAGGGGGAATCCGGAATCTTGAGGTATTTTTAACTTTTGAACGGGTGATCGGATCTCGATGAAACTTGATATTTGGAACGACCTCATGCCTCAGACGACCCACTTAAAATCTGGACCGGATCCGGTGACTTTTGGGGGGAGCTGGAGGGGGCAACCGGAAATCTTGGGAAACGCTATGAGTGGAGGGATCGAGATGAAACTTGGTGGGAAGACACCTAGCAAACACTAGATACATCGTTGACATAACCGAGCCGATTCGGGCACTGTGGGGGGGGGGGGGGGGGAGTGGAGGGAGGGGGAATCCGGAATCTTGAGGTATTTATAACTTTTGAACGGGTGATCGGATCTCGATGGAACTTGATATTTGGAAAGACCTCATGCCTCAGACGACCTACTTAAAATCCGGACCGGATCCGGTGACTTTTGGGGGGAGCTGGAGGGGGCAACCGGAAATCTTGGGAAACGCTATGAGTGGAGGGATCGAGATGAAACTTGGTGGGAAGACACCTAGCAAACACTAGATACATCATTGACATAACCGAGCCGATTCGGGTACTGTGGGGGGGGGGGGAGTAGAGGGAGGGGGAATCCGGAATCTTGAGGTATTTATAACTGTTGAACGGGTGATCGGATCTCGATGGAACTTGATATTTGGAAAGACCTCATGCCTCAGATGACCTACTTAAAATCCGGACCGGATCCGGTGACTTTTGGGGGGAGCTGGAGGGGGCAACCGGAAATCTTGGGAAACGCTATGAGTGGAGGGATCGAGACGAAACTTGGTGGGAAGACACCTAGCAAACACTAGATACATCATTGACATAACCGAGCCGATTCGGGTACTGTGGGGGGAGTAGAGGGAGGGGGAATCCGGAATCTTGAGGTATTTATAACTTTTGAACGGGTGGTCGGATCTCGATGGAACTTGATATTTGGAAAGATCTCATCCCTCAGACGACCCACTTAAAATCTGGACCGGATCCGGTGACTTTTGGGGGGAGCTGGAGGGGGCAACCGGAAATCTTGGGAAACGCTATGAGTGGAGGGATCGAGATGAAACTTGGTGGGAAGACACCTAGCAAACACTAGATACATCGTTGACATAACCGAGCCGATTCGGGCACTGTGGGGGGAGTAGAGCGAGGGGGAATCCGGAATCTTGAGGTATTTATAACTTTTGAACGGGCGATCGGATCTCGATGGAACTTGATATTTGGAAAGACCTCATCCCTCAGACGACCCACTTAAAATCTGGACCGGATCCGGTGACTTTTGGGGGGAGCTGGAGGGGGCAACCGGAAATCTTGGGAAACGCTATAAGTGAAGGGATCGAGATGAAACTTGGTGGGAAGACACCTAGCAAACACTAGATACATCATTGACATAACCGAGCCGATTCGGGTACTGTGGGGGGAGTAGAGGGAGGGGGAATCCGGAATCTTGAGGTATTTATAACTTTTGAACGGGTGATCGGATCTCGATGGAACTTGGTATTTGGAAAGACCTCATCCCTCAGACGACCCACTTAAAATCTGGACCGGATCCGGTGACTTTTGGGGGGAGCTGGAGGGGGCAACCGGAAATCTTTGGAAACGCTATGAGTGGAGGGATCGAGATGAAACTTGGTGGGAAGACACCTAGCAAACACTAGATACATCATTGACATAACCGAGCCGATTCGGGCACTGTCGGGGGAGTGGAGGGAGGGGGAATCCGGAATCTTGAGGTATTTATAACTTTTGAACGGGTGACCGGATCTCGATGAAACTTGATATTTGGAAAGACCTCATGCCTCAGACGACCCACTTATAATCCAGACCGGATTCGGTGACTTTTGGGGGGAGCTGGAGGGGAGAACCGGAAATATTGGAAAACGCTATTAGTGGAGGGATCGAGATGAAACTTGGTGGGAAGACACCTAGCAAACACTAGATATATCATTGACATAACCGAGCCGTGCCTACTCGTAACAAGTGCCATATGAGCTCGTAGCTCTTGTTTTCCTAGTCGTCCGATTTTATTTTGTTACTAGAAAACGGCAAGGATCTAACGTGTGCGGTTTTTACAGAAAGTGTGGACCTCTGGCCGGATTGATGAATGTGATTTTACATTTGTTAGGGTTCGTAGAGCTCTTGCCTGCGGCCAAAAAGGCTTGTCGTCGAGCCAGAGTCTACAATGTGTGAAATATGGCGTCGAGTTGTACAGCCTATGTCAAAGAGGACTATCTGTAGTTACGCAGCCAAGCTTTCGTTTCTTCAAACCGCATTTCTGCTTTCGAGTGGAAAGCTCTGTTTTAGCAGGTAAGCAGGCAAATACCAGTTTCAAGTTGAAGATGGACTAAAATCTGTAAGTGCTAAATATGTGCGACTGTTCCCAGGCCCCACACCCAATATGTCTTCTTTAAGTGATAAAAAGAAAAAAGTTGTATTTTCCCACGGGTTCGAAAGTGCTCCCATTTCTTGTTTCTGCCCATTTCTGTTCGCCTTTTTGCAATGGGGATTGAGGAAGAGAAATGGTATCAAATACGCCTCTCAAACTTTAAAAGTTCTCTCACTGCTAAAGAAATTAGAGCTTATCCTTTGCTCCTTTCTAAGTGATGATATTACAAAGTTGGCCTATGGCAAAAAGTCAACTTTTGAACTGATACAGATCGATTTCTTTTTTCACGGCAATCGATGGACCTTGATGAGATGATCAAAGTATATGTCATCAAATTTTTGGTACAAGAATTCCTTCATGAGATACAACAGCTCGAGAGTTTCAAGGGGTTGAGAACTTCAGTAGTAAGGTACACATTGACATATGATGGGGAGATTGAGTTGTAAGTAGGAACTGGTTGCTAGAAGGCGTTCATGAGGGGCTGGAATAAGTGCAAATTGGTGCACATTTTATTTGATCCCTATAAATCTGAGGGTAAGGAAATTAGTCTCCATGGTATATCACTGTAACGTAAATAAAATAGAAAAACGAGTTTTTCGGGGCAATCTTCTTTGCAGGTGTCCTCTTCAGGCTGTAAAAAGCAATATGACAACAGGTTCGTATCTCTTTCTATAGTTTGAGGACCCTTGCCAACAAAAAACAAAAGCTGAAAAAAAAATTCAGCTGACATCCGTTATGTGCCAGCAAATCCATTTAATTTGATTAAAACTTTCCAGATGTGGCAAATTCACTGAACTTCAAAATCCTAGCAAAGAATCCAGAATTCGACATTTTTGAGCAAACTACCATGAGTCACATTCAACTGTCTACGTTCCTCGTTATTTTTTTTTCCACTGACCCTACCTGACACAATAAAAGAGCCGATATGCAAATATAAGGTCCAATCCTCAGCACCCTTCCCCGCTTAGGAAATTTACCGACTCTACGACAGACACATCGTAAGTTTGCAAGATTCAGGCATGCAGTCTTGAAAACAAGAATGGATACCGTATTGATTTCCAAAAATAAAAGAGACCGAAGCTTAAAGGCACAGAAAACTTGACTACGCAACTTTCGGCCATCAAACCGACCTGGGAGGCTTAGATAAAGATACAGGGACTTATTGTCGAAAGGATCCCCCCTTCTTTGTTATCTCGAACCCCCTCCTTAGTGTTCCCAAAGCTGGCTCGCAGGGCCTTGCCCCTTATGCACTGTAAAAGTTGGCCTTTGACCGTGTTTCGGCCATAGTATCGGGATAGTAGTCAAGAGGTCGTGCGTTCGATTCCTACTCACGGCACACAAAGTTGTCCGTCTGTCCGTCCCTCTGTCAGCACGATAACTCTCGAAGGGAATGAGATATTTTGACGAAACTTGGTGTGAGGATTCTTCGAGTCAAGGGAATGGTCGAACTCGTAGATGGGCCCGATAGCTGCATATTTAGCGGAGGGGTTTCGAATAAAGGTGCGAAAAGCTAATGAGATAGTCTTATAATGGATAAGAAGACATGCTGAACACGAATATGAAAACCGTTTTCTTGCCGGACAAGTAGTTCATCCGGCATCCGGCCAAAACCGGAAATTTTGTTAAAAGTAAAAGTTCTATCTGAAGTTGATTAGATGTCTGCTTTAGGTGTAAAGAGACATGCTGAATCCGAATATGAAAATGATTTTCTCGTCAGGTAAGCAAATCGCCCGGAATCCGGCCACAACCGGAAAATTTGTCAAAAATAAAAGTTTATTTGGAAGTTGATTAGAGGTTCGACGTAAGGTCAAGGAAACATGCTGAATCCAAATATGAAAACTATTTTCTCGCCGGACAAATAGATCGCCCGGATCCGGCCAAAACCGGAAAATTTCTTAAAAGTAAAAGTTGTTTATGAATTTCATTAGGTGTTCGATTTTCTATTTTATTTCTCATTTTCTACCTGAACACATGTTCACCACGAATCCGGCTGAAATCGGAAAATGTGTTAAAAGCTGAAGTTTTATTGACATAAGGGTAAGGAGATACGCTGAATCCGTTTTTGGACTTCAATTTTTTGCAACACAAGTAGTTCGCCGGGAATCAGGCTGAAACGGGAAATTTGGCAGAAGTAAGGCAGGAACTTTCGCCAAAGTAGATATGACGCAGGCTATAGACACATGCTGAATCCATATTTGAACTTGGTCTTCTCAGATGATTACCATTTGCCTTAGTCTATTTCTAAATTTTTTTAAAAAATTGCTCAAGGAGTCTGTCGAAGACTGGATCTCTGTGAGACCCGATTTTCAGGATCAGGTCTGGATCAAATATTACATTTTTGGGATCCCATCGAAACCTTTGGTCTTGTTTTTCTACTAACTCAAAATTCGAATTCTCGGAAACTGCAACGGTCGTAACGAGAATTTTCTTACTCTCAATATCGACACAGGATACATTCTTAATATGTCAGCTAGCTCCCCGAGTCAAGTTCGAGTCAAGTTTCTGTTCCTTTAAGCTTTTTGGTAGGCAGGGGCGTCGCTAGCCAAAACTCGAGAGGGGAGGGGGGGGGGGGCTACCGGCACCCTGACGCTCAGTTCAGCTTTTCGTCACAAACGTAACAGAAAAGTTCGTGAAAACTGCAAGCATTGAATTGCCAAGCTCAGGGGGCGGCTTGAAGGGCTTGGGTGCTGGGGTGACTACCTCGCAGTATACTACTGGGATGTCCGGCAAGGCTCAGAGTCATACCGATTAGAAACAAATCGCCAAGAAACACAGCCCAACATGCGGAAAATTTTACGAATTTCAAGAAACTTTAAAGCCAGTTTTAAACATCATTCATAATAACAGGAGTTCGCTGGACATCTGACCTTGGCCCGCAGCAGCCTCTAAAGACTGTATTTCAAACAGTAATAAAGCGAGCACTATAGGGGGGGGGGGAGGAGGGGGGGGGGGTCACGATTTGATAACTGACTTTTGTCATTCTCGGGAGCTAAAAACGCAAGATGTCAATCTGACAAACTGAAAAAAAATAAGACTAAAAATCTCTTCGTATCCAAACAACTAGAAACAGGCAGCCCCATTATGTCATCTGGAAAGCAGCTCATGGCATACAGCTGTAATTCTGTAAAACGCTTAAAACATAGGACAAGCTCAAAACATATGATCAATATTGGTGCGTCCCCCTCCCCCCCCCCCTTCGAATCCCCACCGTCTAAGCTGGGTGTCACTTCAGTTTCTTGTTGAGCCTGAACTTGCAGACGTTAGCGAGCAAACTCATTACTGTCCAGTTTAGCTGATCTTTTGTGATCGAACGCTCTGGGAGCGCCCAGCTTAGTTTATTTATTTTGAAGTTTAGCTTTGTTATTTTGACTGGGAGTCGCCCAGTTTAGAATTTTTTTTCTCCCCCCCCCCCATACCGACGCCCCTATTGGTAGTATATACGGTAAAACTGGTAAGTTAACCAACATTCAAAAGAAAAGCCCACTTTCACGCAGTTCACGTAAACAGGATCCCGAGTCTCAAGATGCATCTTTCTTTAAACTTTAAAGTATGGCTTTTCTTTTCTCCAGTTTTTGAAGGATCCCTCTTGCTTATTCTGCCTTTCACATTATCATATTCTGAAATCCCCACCTTTCTCTATTGTTTCGTTCTATACCTACGACTTTTTAGCGCTGTTTGAGCCTAGCCGACTACTGAAAGTCACTCAAGGGAAACTTCGCAGAAACAACTCTCACAAATAAGGATATACGAAGCTTCAAAGTATTATTTCATTTTGGATGGTAGACTACCTCCTCTTTAGGACTTCTTTTGTTTCACTTGGTTTTCCCATTTTCAACCAACACGCGTTCAGTTTTCAAATATTTTGCGTCCAGCTGCCGCGTCGGAAACAGAGAGATTGGACAGAGTCGACAGGTGCTACCAAGAAAATTACTCATTTCTCTGATCGACAGCAAGCACCATTACATTCGCCAGCACGTCTAGTGCCGATCCTACTTTCCCAGTTGTATCCTTATATAAATAACACTGTCAACTGCCATATAAAGAAGCACCGCAAGAAGCGCGTTCATGTTTTGTTCCTTACACTGGTTGTAATACTTGTTGTACAGGCCAGTTAGAAAACAAGTCTTTTAGAAGGGTTTTGCGTAGGCTTTCTGTCAACCTTCAACATGTTCTCAACACTGCAAAAAGGTAGACAACTGCAACGCTGTTCAAATGAGGATTTTTTTTTTCTGCCGGAGACAGAAAAATGCACTATCAATTCTATCTGCCTAGAATTCTGTACAAAGCCTTCATGTCTGAACAAACCTACTCGTTTCTCGAATCAATTTCATCCGTCGCAGACTGAAAAGGGTTTAGGGGATCGAAGACCAACTTGAGAATTGGGAGTGAAATGTATCCGATGTCGTAGGAATTGGGACGAGATAAATTGATTACCAGTTAACTCTTTCCAAGTACACTTCGTGTCGGAGGCAGTCGTTAATCTTCTAAGGGGGAAAGAAGGTTCCCATTTCAAAGCCTGTAAGTGCGTTAAACAACAAAATGGATGAGGAAATCGGCATTTTTTCTGTTCAATTCATTTCCATTCAGTTTAATTTAAAAACAGAACCTCGTTTTTGTTGCCTGCTGCAGGTCCACTTCTCGGCCGATTCCGGACTGATTCTTTCTACATCCGTTTTTGCACTGCAGCGCTTCCGAGGAAGACGGCAGCGGTTCCGAGGAAGACGGCAGCGCTTCTCGAGAATCACGGACTTGCTCCCCGACCAAGTCCGTGCTTCCCTGCGAGATGCTGCAGCGCTCCCGCTTCAATCAAGAAGAAAGTGAATCCAAAAACGCATATTATGCAAAAGCAAAGAAGTGCTACAGCAGCGATGCGGCAGCGCTATTGCAACAAAAACGAGGCTCAGATAACAGACCCGCCGCTTGGTTGTTTTTGCGTCACAACAAAAATCTACAAGTATATACAGTTTTTGGCATTTATAACGACGTCTTCTCAGATCAGAAAGATTCCCAGTAATGACAGGTCGCATATATCGTCGCTATCACGCATTAATGGGTCAAGCAATATTTTTCTAAATGTTAAGGAGAATTAAAAAAATGTTTTAAAAAACCTATTTTTCAACCGATCTTGGTGATTTTTTATGGCAATTGCCTTCCGGTCAAGTGCCATACACCGATCACTTTTCCGTCGGTCTGTCGGTCAGTCCGGTGTTTGCGAGTTAGGGTACTTCTAGATGTGCTAGGACGATGAAAACTTGGCAGGCATATTGTTGACCCGAAACTTGGAAATAGTCACTTGCTCGATCCGACCGTCGTGGGGGGAGGGAGGGGAGCCGGAATTCGGAATTTAGTGACAAGCATAACTTTCGAACGGGTGATCGGATCTTAATGAAACTTAATATTTGGAAAGACCTCATGCCTCAGATGTCCCATTTTAAGTCCGGACCGTATCCGATGAATGTGGGGGGGGGGGGGAGTCGGAGGGGGAAAGCGGAAATCCTGTGACACGCTTAGAGTTGAGCGATCGTGATGTAACTTGGTGGGAAGAACACGCACAAGTCCTAGGTACATCACGGACAGAACCTGAACGGGTTCGTGCACTGTGGGGGGAGTTGGAGGGGGTTCCGGAATTCCGGTGATACGAAGTTAAGTTACTTCCAGGTGGGCTAGGACAAAGAAACTTGGCAGGCAAGTCAGGGATCTAACCACACTAGCCTGGAAACGGTCAACTTCCCGATCTGACCACCGTGGAGGAGTGGAGGGAGGGGAAATCTGGAATCTTGAGGTATGTCCCCTATCCATTCTTATCTCAAGGGTTTTGCTTACAAATGATCACAACAAACACACGAATTGACGAATTCCTGATTTAATCCTCTGACCCAGCCTTGCAAGTGCCATATGCGCTTCCAACTCTCGTTATCTGGAATATCATCTTTCGTTACAGCGGATAGAAGAAACGATCTTTACCGATATAATAATGATTATTATGTCGCTTAGCTCTTTGTGACCCGTGTTGCTTAGCTTTTTTGAGCAACTCATGTATCTCGGGAATGGTTTGTCGTAGGGCTCTGACGAATTTACAGTAGATGCAGGAGCTAAGATACATAGACTTTAGAACCAATAACTCATTTTCACAAAACTGTCGCTTGACCCTTTAATGCGCGATTTCGACGACATGTTCCTCGGATCCCTTGTTAATACCACCATTTAAAGGAGTGACACAGATATATGGCATAGAGTAGAGGAGAAACATTACTAGTCGACAGGGTCGATTATTTGAAACAGTACCTGGTGCCTTTTGCACTGGTACCTTTTCTTTCTGAAATAGTCTAACACCAGCAAGTTTCATCATAACTAGAAGAATCTCTAACCCTTATGACATTGTCCAACCAATCACGCTCGACATACTTCAGATATCCGAGATTTCTTCTCTACCTACCACGGCGCATGCGGAACCGCTACCTGATCCGACGTTTGTTAATAATAATAATAATATAATATAACTGCAGTAAAAAAGGCTTTCGCCTCTGTTAATTTCTCGAGACACTGTGTACACTAAATTCAATTTCAGCCAGGTGTCGATCCACGCCTGCTTTAAACTGATTGATATTTTCGGCATTTACGACATTTTCGGGGAGATTATTCCAGTATTCCACTATCCGGTTTTTGAAGCTCCATTTTCCAATGTCTTTTCGGAATTTCTCGCCGCGAATTTTCAATATCCGACCCATTGTTGACGCTTGGAGCCATCGTCTAATTTGTGTTCTCCGATCGGAAACTTACCTATCAACGATCCCATCAATGTGATTCTAAATTAGTGAACCTTTATGGAATTTTTTGTTCAAGTGTTTTGATTCTTTGTCCCTTTTTTCCTGCATTTACGCCCTTGGGAAGTGCGTCATACATCATTTATTCATTCGCTCATTCATTACAGAATATCTGTAAAACTAAAGTGAACTGAATTGAGGAGTTAGGATACACTTATGAAGTGGAGAATCCCGAGAATGAGAATAGATGGAAATTCTACTGAAGTAAAAGAATTACTATCATAAGTACTACACGTCCTTTGAAAACACCCAGCAAAAGCTATCCCGCCTCTGCGAGGAACTATAAAGCGGGTTTGACGTTGGATTCAACGCTCAGCTGTGACGATGTCGGCATTAAAACCAACTTACGATTTCCTTCCCCTCCGTAAAAGTGCTCGAGATACTCCCCGTGAGGAAACGAAGGCTAGAGAAGCCACTGTGACACTCAGAATGGCGCCAAGGAAGTTTATGGTTTGGATTTATTATTTTCATTTCAAACGGTTCCTTTTCTTTAAGGGAACGACCTGGGACTACATGACGCAGTTCAGGCACGGATGATTCAGGCCAAATTGATGATTACGAAACTGTCTCAGAAAACTCTTGTTCCTTTAATCTAACTTCTTTTAATCTCACCCTGCCAAACTTCTTCTGACACAGAGAAGGCAGACTAATTGTTTTGCAACTGAGGAATAATGGGAAAAGAGCCATGGGAGGTCCCAAGCCAAGTTGGAAACCAAGCAAAGGAAGAAAAGCAGAATTTCAGGAGAAGGAACTAGGAAGGGACAAACTGTTTGGCGAAATCTAATTTTCCGCTACGCGGCGCAGGAATCACCCAGCCAAATGCAAATCCGTGTTTTCTGGGCAGACGGCCTAAGATGGCGTTTATATGGCACTTATTCATTATTCTAAAAGATGCCAAAGGCAAGAATTTTCACTTAAATACAAAGGGACAGAAGATAAATTACGGTTGGTTAGCGCAGTAACAAGAAACAAGTATTGAGAATGGACAGTTGAAAACTTAGAAACAAACCGTTCAAAACTAACTCTCTTGCTGTCCCTATGGGAACGGCTGAAAGGGAAGACAGCTATAATGAACCAACACTAGAACAATATCTCTCCTTATTCGAATCCGAAAGCTTGCATGAAGTGCCACACGTGTAGTCTTTCTAAGAGTAAGAACCTTCTTAAAGTAAACGATTATGAGACTTGTAACTCTAGAGCCACAAGATGCTGACAGCAAAACGCTGTCCCGTTTTTAATCGTTCCGCTTTAGTATCTGAAGAAGAATAAGAGGGGGGGGGGAAGGGCTTTCTACAGAATCAAAGCAGAACTGGGGCAGAACATTATCGTACTTCTCCATAATCAGCGCCATCTCTAGCCCGCCCATACTCACCAGTCATTCTCGTAACCTAATTCCCGTTCTGGTGCCAGGTGCAAGTTCCCATCGAGGGGTTGCCCACTCTCGAGTTTGAGTACAGCAAATACCCAGCCGGTTGCGGCACCGGCTGCAATGTATCTGAACATAAACATTAGCATGCCTGGAGCGAGTATCACCTAATTTATGGCGGGCAACGGCCCCTCTGGTTTTCGGCCGGTGCTGGGAAAGTTGGTGTACAGCAGGCACCGGTGAGTGGGTAACCCTGGCTTCCCATGTAGATGTCTGATAACAGATAAGACATGGCTGCGCATCCTCGTGTTACATGTTATTTTGCATGTAAAATCTATGTTATGACGATTTCCAATGTTATGTTTCGAGACAAAATTTCTGTTACGACCCTTTCAAAGATTTTGTTTCACAAATGAACATTTAAACGGATAACCTATACCCTCTCATAAAGTTAAACAGAAGGATACATATTTCAAATGTTACTTCACTTCTCTCAGTGACGAAAGCATCGCCCCTGACCTTGGTATGTTCTTGGTTCGATCAGAGGCGCCTGCCCTTGTTTCACTCACACTTGAAACCGAAAGGTTAAAAATTTACTATTATCTCAGAACCCACGTCCTTCGACCGCCTGGTAAAGCCTTACCTTTCTTACTGAGGCCTGCGGCTGCATCGCAAAGTATTTCCAAAGGCCAACCTCTTCAGCAGGACACAACATTTAAACTCGAAGACCCGAAAATTTTGATGTATGAGTAGTTCTACCTAATAAATCTAAGCAAAGCTCTTAATCAACGCCGAAGGTATGTCTCAATTGCTGTTAAAGCGCTTGAGATTCTAAAGTGGAGACACGGTTGATGTTCAACGCCTTACCCTAGGTGCACACAGAGCAAATCGCGGCGGTGAACGAGATTTTTCATTCGCAGCGATAGAAGATTTTTATCGCCTGGATGTTCACACTGAATTTTCGTCGACAACAGAATTTAACACGAAAGGTTGCTGTTGCATGCATAAAATCGTACTGTCGTCTGATTAAAGTTGAATTTTCCCAACATTGAAAATCACCCGACGAAGCAACAGAAAATCGCCCGACGACCATCACATTATTCCTTTTCTGATATTTCGACCGGACGGAAGGTAAGCCATAGTTGGGGATTTTCGGCGGATTGCGTATAACAATTATTGAGAGAAAACAAATAAACAAAACACAAACTAACAAAGACAAAACAACCGCGAGAAAAAGCCAGGCGATACAGTCCAAACAGATCCTACACATCGCCTATCAAGAGCTGAGACGAAAAGCACTGTATCTGCTGGGCATTTGGGGTTTGACATTCACGAGTTTCATGTCCATACAGTTTAGATTCTGTTCAATGCGGACTTTTCCAAGCTTTTTTATTTCACCAGAATATCACTGGTATTTGCTGCCATAAGTCACAGGTTGCGTCAGAGCGGCAACGCTTAAGAATAACAAAACCACGTTTGGCTCTTAAGAAAATCAAGACAAAATCAGAGAAAAAATACAGAGATCAATGCTGATTAACTAGCTTTTGGAAAGCAAGGGATAGTCGGATGTTGTTTCAGTTGACATGTTGTATTTTCAGTGAAAAGCTGATTGTGACAAGGTATGAGCATAGGCTGGTTGTCTATGAGAGTCAAGATATTCTATCATTTTTTTTCATTTTTATTTTGTTTTCTATAACGTTAAGTTTTTTTTTTTCACTGAAAGTAATGTTTTTTCTTTATTGTTTGGAGGTCAGCTTCTGCTTTTCAGTATTTGAGGAAAAGTGCTCGACAAACATCTGTGGAGGCTGATACGGCTTCGTATCCGCCTCTCTGGAGGATGATATGATATCGTATCAACGTCCACAAGAGTAATTGTCATAATATAACTTCCTGTGGGACATAGGAAGATATGCATTGCAAGTTATATGAGAGTACCCGTCTTTAAATGATCTGTGTATCATTTCTGCTTACAAGTCTGCCTCATTTTGAAAAGTGATAGATAGTAATTATGTTGCTTCTTTGATCCTTCGAAAATTAGTTTATAATCCCCTTAATCGAAACAACACTTTTCAACGGTTTAATCTTTTCCCTCTATCGGGACGTGCATCCTAACTAATCTCCTGAGCTGGAAATAAAAATATCTGGAGTCAAGTTTATCTCTTTCAGTTTTTATTTCGTATTCCACGCCTTTGTTTGACCCGAAAACAGCGGTTAGAAGTAGATGAACGACATTCACTCGGTCAGACAGGACAGGCATTCCCAGAAAACTCAAATGATTTCATTTTTCTACATTCAGCATGGTTCCGGATGAGGGTGCTGGCCAATCCGACTATTTTCCGGAGTTGTCTGATTGTCTAGTGGCGAACTAGGTCAAACAGGAAAACGACGACCTATATCACATTCGGTTTTCAAAATCTCAAGGTTTCGATGCGGGTTTTGTCTAACTGACTTGGCTCGACATAGCCAATGAGAAAATTCCATAGAACAATGTGATTGACTAGTACCCTTGAAAGCAGGGTGGCCACTAGGAGCACTGAGGTTCTACTTTAATGTAAACTGAGGTAGCAAGTTCTTCGAAAAAATACGTTTTGTTCTGTTACGACTGCTTATTAAATAGTTCGAGAAATACTGCTGTCCATAAATCTTACCAGACTTAGTAATATAATGGTCGTCCAATTATACTTGTGTACTTCAAGTAGTACTTCTAATCTTTTGAAGCTCGAAAATTTGTATCAGTGTGGCAACACTGCTGGAAAGTTGTATTCGCTTGAGCTTCGGTCTCAGAATCAGTGGTACCTTCACGTAGGCCAGTCTCAATACTCTATATGAAAGTCCAAAACACGCCAGTGATTCTCAGGAAGAAAGAGTAAACGTGTCCGTAACGACTCAAACTCAACGACTCAAATCCTGAGTCAGCGCAGCTGTGACACCGTTTCTTCCTTTCTTCCGCAGGTACCCGGAGATACTGCATCGGAAGGGAGAGATAGTCATCAAGAGTATTCGGAATGGGCAGGCCCTTGCGGAAACTGAGTGTTCGAATAACTTTCAGAACTGGCTGAGACCGGGTGTTAGGTAAAACTCATTGTGAATTCGCCCGTAGCCTGTCATAAAGCTTCCCATTGTGAGGACATCTGGCGTCGGTCTATAAGTTTCGTTCTAGTTCTTTGTCTTTCTGGTATTCAAAACGTAATGACGGGATATCTGTCGCTTTACCATCCGTCTTGGCTGTTAGCAAGATAACTTTCGAAGGAGTTGAGGTGTTGGGTTTAAATTTGAAGTGAAGATCCTCTGGGCCAAGCCCGGGTCAAATTTGGAGATGGGTGCCGTAGCACTATTTGTTGGGGAGGGGGTTTCAAATTAAGACGTGAAAGTGAATGTCCATTTAGGAGGGGGTGGGGCTAGCCCCAACAGACCAACACCAACAGCAAGAAATTATAAGATAAAAATATAAAAAAAAGTGACGCGGATTAAAAGAAATATTTTCTTTTATAATTGTGAAGATTTTTAACTAAACAAAATGGCAGAGTTGAGCCGTTTTGGGTATGGGTATGGCGAAATGTACAGTAGGAAGGAAATCGATGCCGTAAGGACGATGACAAATAGTGGGAGGGAGTGGAAGGAAGGGATTCTTACGAGGCTCCTTCTCCCCATATACTTAAACACCTCGACCGAGTTGGTCTCGAGTCGGAATATATAATTTGTCTGACCTGGGAGCAACCCGGGCGAGGTCTAGTCGGTCCTTGAGACGCATTGAAGAAACGCAAGTAGGAAGATTGGGCGAAGAGGCTCGTCAGTTTTGAGAGTTATTTCTTACCTGTCCTCTAAGCCAGTTCTCCCCATAAAACAATCTTGACTAAGTACCCCCCCCCCCCCCCCCGATTCAACAACTATCAACGTGCCCGGGATCCAGGCTGAACAACTCTTAACGTACTAGGAACCGGAAAGTTTCTTCCTCTCATGTGATCCCGACATTCTCATGTGATCCCGATGTTCTTATGGCAGGAAAAGGTGAAGTTCCCTGTTGGAGTCACATTTGGTAAGGTCGGTAAGGCTGGTAATACTTACTGGTACTGGGGAGGGCGCATCCATGCAGTAAGGCGTCTTCGGGCTAGCTGATTGTCCTTTTGAGAGGTTTTCCGGCGAAGAGACAGTAGATGGCGTCGGTGTCATGATAGGAACTGAGGGTGTGGGAGAGGGAGAGCATTGCCGTTCTGACTTGATAGACATATCCAAGGCACCTGAGTAGTCTCCCGATCTTCGCCTCGGGCGGGCCTGCAAAGAAGGAGTCCGATTTAACAAAATGCTTAAAGTTGGTTAAAGCCAGTATAGCTTTATGTCTTGATTTAAACACACTTTAATAAGTGTATTTAAATCTGCTAATGGATTTTCGATGTTTTCCATCCTCTAGTAGTGACGTTCAGAATACGCACTACTGGCCCGAACAGAGAAAGTTCACCCCGACCCAGAGATGGCCCGAACAGAGCAAGTTCACCCCGACCCAGAGAATTCGAATTTCAGCAAAAGCGCTCATTTTAATGGCCACTGAAGCGAAGCTCAGGAAATGTTCAATTCCAGACTGTAGGGTAGCTTCTCAAGAAAGCCCGCTGTTGCCTGTTACCCGAAAAAGAGTAATTTTTCGGCAATCATTTACTGTTGCAGTTGCTGTACAATCCAAGCATAGAGATACAAGCACAGTGGTACCAAAACTCAAAAGAAAAAAGTTCATTCGCTCAAAATCGTTGATAGGAATAGCGGAACAACGAAGTAACGCATTTCTTCTGGTCGTCAACCCTGCAGTCGAGATATGATTATATGAACACTTCTCTAACTATTTCACTACCCTGATTTTTTTACTTGCTTATAAAGCATTCAAATGGAAAGGAAAATAACAAACTTGATATCAGCTAATGGCCAAATGTCTCAAGATTATTCTGGCATAAACATTGAGTAGAAATTCAATTAAATATTATTTTACTTTAAATTTACAAATGTGCCTCTTCTTTTATTTGAGGCGTCTGTTGGTCGAGACGCCATCTTCTTGGCTGAAGATGCGTTCCTCCTGACAAATTGTGAAAGGAAAACCAGGTGGCAGCTGAGTCATTAACACTGTTAGTAACAGCAGGTTTTGTTTTTTTCTTCGGCGAGGGGTCTGTTAAGCGGCTTTCACATAAGTATACTTCTACTGTTTTTAAGTGAAAAAGTGATGGGTGACTAGACTATATATCGCATGTGAGTTCTATTTGGTTAAATTTTAAAGCAGAACTAACGGCATTCAGCGTTCCATTACTTTATTTCTCATTGCCAAAGAAGAAGTGGAACATCAGAAAGGAACCATGCCTAGTCGATAGGAATAATTATTGTGAACGCGACTGTACCTTTCCTGCAAACTCCTCCACCAGCCAAAAGCAACAAAAATGACCGCAAAATCATCAACCTCCGGACTGCTTATTCATCAAAAGAACTGGCGATGAATTCAGGGATCGTAAAATTTTAATCAGAATTTCGCACCAGAAATCCACAAAGTGATATAATATACTCAGGCGAAAGCCAGGCGTTCTGAACGAGCACTCTGATAAGAGAGAAACCAAGGTCAAACGAAGAGCAGAATCGCCCGTGTGGTCTCAAAAGTCAGTTTCAAAATGACAAAGGATAAGAAAAAGAACTGAATTTCCAAGAAACGTCCGTACAGAACCAGCGGATTAGTTCCTAAAATTGCGTTAGACGGAACAGATTTCACGACCTCATTAGGTAGCCTACCAAGTTCTCCACTCTCATTACAAATTTGCTTCTTTTGCGCTGTTTCTGGGAATGCAAGAATAAATCCAAGCTGATACGGTTGTAACATCCCAGTTCCCAGAGAGACTGGTTTCCGTACAGCCCATTGTTTCATCCCAGAACAGCATTACGCGACTGTCAAGTATTCACAACAAAAAGCCATCCAACCCACGAACCATTCTTCGTATAGTTCTAGATTAGGAGACCACATTCTGCAAACTGACGTCAATGCATCTACACATGAGGTAAAATATTCAACACAGAATAAATGAAGAATCAAGCTGCTACGTGCAGCCTAATCCCGAGATTTTAGGTCTCTTTCCATAGACGGCAGGCAAGCCTGTTTCATTCCATGAAGCTTTGGCCTTTTCTGCCATTCTAGCACGTTTCATATAATTTTACTTCCCAGTAAACTACTACTGTAAGAAATATTGTGGAACATTGAGCGTATTCCACCCTTCTAACAATAGTTACTGTTATTTACTATTTCCGTTCCATCATCACAAAAAGTTACTACGCTGGCTGTTCCAACCTTGTCGGAATAGTAACTAATAGTTACTATTTGCTAACCATGCTCGGGAGCGTAGTAACTACGCATCTCTGTAGCCTGATTGGTGGGATTCGCCCGTGGCCTGAGATCCTGCTGGAAAATAGAAAAATCGTTCCAGCCTAGACATCAAAAGGCCAGAATTAGTGACGTCATGCGTAGTAACTACGGTAAGTAGGGTGGAACATGCTCATTATCTGTGTCCGTTTTAAACATTAGCTCAAATCCTAATTTAGTGCTAACCAGTGATTTCACAATGCTGAACGGTTTTGTGCACTTTCTTTAGCTGACGGCACTTTGAAAAAAATAAATAAAAATAGGCAAGGTAAAATCTACTCTTTCGGGATCATCAAATAGCATTAAAGGGCACCTCACAGCTTCGGCTGTTTTTAGCCTCTTTCCATGTATTCCATGTCCCTTTCTCTTGCCTTGGACGATAAACTTCGCAAAGTTTGCATAACCGGTCTTTGGACCAATAAGGTTCTCAGAAAAAATTATCGTGAGCAAGACATGTCAAGTAAACCAAACTTGGCAAGCGCGACAATCCGTGTAACGCTGGTAGAGGAGACAGGATACGTTTATGAAGTGAAGAAACTCGGGAACGAGAATCGATTCAGTTAACGTTGAAGTACGATGAAATTCTTTTGTTATTTAATTGAATACACTGAATTATTTGGATTCTGCAAAGAGATTTTTTTATGTTCCACTATCTACTCTAGTTATGACGTTCAGAATATCTGCGGAAGTCCCCACAACGAAAATTCTACTATGATGCGGGAAGTTCAATCTCAACACAAACGCAGCTTCAACTCCATATATTTATCCCCAACCCATATGACCAAAAGCACGAAGGAATTTCATCACCGTATCTCCAGTTATTGTCAAGTTAAAAACATTGAAAAATGGGCAATTTGGGCCCAATTGCCCCTGAATCAAGTGGAGGTGGGATTTGGGACCCGCAAAAGTAAAAATAGACACAAATGCCAACAAACCTACCAAGTTTCAACTTGATACCTGTTGATTCCTGCCACGGGTAACGAACTTTACTCCTGGGCAATCTGGCCCAGTTGCCCATGAAGGCGGTGGGTGGGAGAAGTGCAACTTCAAAGGCAATTTACCAGCCCTAGGATCTACAAGTACAAGGAACTTCATCCCAGTCTCATTTCCATTTTCCATTTCCAAGTCCATTTCTTGTCAAGTTATGAACATTCTTCACTGGACAATCTGGGCCCAGTTGCCCCTGAACCGGATTGTGGTTGGGGGCAAAAGGCACAACTAGACTCCAATACACACTAGTGTACCAAGTCTGGACTTTGATACTTGCACTGGTTCACGAGTTATGAGCTCCACAAAATCGGTGAAAACCGAAAACCGAAAGCTGCTACAGAGCCCAAGCAGAACACCACTAAAAACAGTAAGATATACTTAGGGTGGATAGAAATAATCTACGAAGTAAGAATCAATAAAGCTTTTCGGGAAGAAAACTGGATCAGTTCTCAAAATCCTACATTCCCTAAATTTGATGCGAAAGAACAAGTTTGTAAGTGCCACGATGTATCCGTATGAAGCCCGGGATTCCCACAAATGATATCGGCAAATTTCTATGAGAGACATAGAAACAAATTTAATGTTCAAATAATAGACCGAGCCACCTTGAATCTTGGAATGATCACTCTGAGCGTGTTCCACCCTCGTACCAATAGTAACTATTAGTTACTATTTCCGTTCCAACCTCACCAAAAGTTACTACGCTGACCGTTCCAACCTTCTCGAAATAGTAACTAATAGTAACTATTTGCTTACCACGCTCGGGAGCGTAGTAACTACGGATCTCTGAATCGTGATTGGTCGGATTCGCCCGTGGTATGATATTCTGCGGGAAAATAGAAAAGTCGCTCCAGCCTTGACGGAAAAAGCCAGAATTCGTGACGTCATGCGTAGTAACTACGGTAAGTAGGATGGAACACGCTCTCTGTTTCTTACCCAGATGTTACTATGGAGTAAAGAAGAATCACAAGGAAAATAAATTTGAAGAGCCCCTACGAAAGTTAACAACGAGAGGGGCTCGAGAATAAGTAAAAAAATATCCGTAATGAGGTGTGGACGTTCTGAAAAGATGCTTTTAGAAAGTGGAGATCAAAACTTCCTTACAAACTTCTCAAATTCACTATTAAACAAAAATAAGGGTAGCCGAAACTGCAAACTGAAGACCGGCGTATTTACAAACTTCTGTTTGAATGGGACATGCAGAACGAGCGAGCGAAAGGCTTAGGGGTAGTCTTAAATACCACCTCGCACTGTTTACTGTTTAAGCTACAATGTAAAAACTATTTGAACACTCTGAAACTAGGCTCTGCTTTTAACAAATTATCCACAGCTCTGGTTGTTTTAAGCCTTTTCCCAGGTTTATCCACTTCTTGCAAAGACTTGGCTAAATTCAGATGATCGATTTCGCGCATTAGTAGCATGATACGCGAACACTCGTCGGGAAGATATTGCGCATTGACAATCGTGAATCGTGGATTTGACAATCGTGAAAGATTGATGAGGGCTTAGAATGTAACATAGAAATTTGGGTCTCGGGCTTAAGAATAGTGAATGCATCGACGGAAGTGGTTTGCATTGGCATTATCGAGTCTTTCACGACAGGGAAAGGCATCTTCAAATGAGGAAATGCTACTAAAAAGAAGAAAGGTGAACCAGAAAAATCACGGGGCAGTTCCCCTCACCTTACATGTTCCATTCTTCTTTTTCTCTACTTCTACAGTACATTAGCAGTCTTATAAAACACCACTTGTCCTTTCCCCTTTTTGGGATCCCAAAACGTAAGTGGCGGGATACCTCTGACAGTGGCGGGGATACCTATTGTCCGTATGTCTGTCTGTCTTTCCGTCTGTGCACACTATAACTCTCGAAGGGAACGAGATATTTTGATGAAATCTGGTGTGAGGATTATTTGGGTCAAGAGCAAGGTCGAGTTAGTAGATGGGCTCTATAGCCCTACATTTAGGGGTGGGGGTTTAAATTAAGGGGCAAATGAAATATTTTTAAGCAGATAATACGATAGTCAATTATTGGGCAAGAAGACATGCTGAACACGATGGGGAAAAACCATTTTGTCATCAGTTCGCCCGGAATCCGGCCCAAACCGGAAAGTTTGTTAAAAGTAAAAGTTTTATTCGAAGTTGATTAGATGTTGTATTTAGGGGTAAGAAGAAATGCTGAACACGATGGTTAAAACTATTTTGTCGCCGGGCAAGTAGTTCACCCGGAATTCGGCCAAAACCGGAAAGTTTGTTAAAAGTAAAAGTTTTATTTGAAGTTGATTAGATGTTCGATTTAGGGGTAAGAAAACATGCTGAACACTTACGTGAAAAGTATTTTCTACCCGGACAACTTGTTCACCCGGAATCAGGCCAAAACCGGAAAATTTTGTTAAATGTATTTGTTTTATTCGAAGTTGATTAGTTGACAGATTTAGGGTGAGATGAGACGCTGGATCTGTATATGAATATCTTTTTTTTTAACGGGACGTATAGTTCGTTCGGAATCCGGTTGAAGCCGGATTTTTTTTTTATCAAGTTAAAGTTTTACTTGAAGTTGATCAGATGTTTTTTATACCGACAAGGGGATACGCTGAATTCGTTTCTGAACTTTTTTCTTTTCTGGACAAGTATGGTAGTTCGTTCGGAATTCGGCCGAAACCAGAAATCTGGCAGAAGTAGGCAGGAAGTTTCAATCAGTATCGTAAAAATAGATATGGCTTATAGAGGTATATCAGAGCTTAGTTTTCTCTGACGATTAGCCTGGCGAAGACAAGACCCAATTGTCTGGCTCAAATATTAGATTTTGGGATCCCACCAAAACCTTTGGTCTTGTTCTGTATGTCTCCAACCTTTCCTAATTTTTCGTTTGTCCAGGAAACCAGGATTTGTTACTTAAATCCAGCAATTTCCAGAACAACAATCTGTCCTTCGCTTTCTCCAATTTCAAAAGATTAAGGGTTCGAAATGTTGGGCTCGAGTTACAAGAGCTTGACAATAAGGGTATTCAATCTCTCCTTCCTTTCCTCCTTTCCTAAAGAACATGGTTTCGAACAATTCAACTCGTCTTTTTGCTTTATAATAAACTAGTTTACCTGGCTCGTTATCCGACTCACTTCCAAGTTTAAAAACACGTTATGTTTGCTCTTACCGAGCTTTAGATAAAGTGGAAAGTTACGACCAAAGTAGCAAACACCCGCACCCTAGTTCTCTAATAAAGGAGGAGAGAAAAGGACTAGTTTTCAATTTCAAATCTATTTCAAGTTTCATAAAAAAAACTGTCATAGCAGGGCCCGAATGGGCCTGTGAAGGCAGTCAAAATAAATGCATACTCAAACAAACCAATAAACACTTTTGCAAAAAAGAAAAAAAATGAAAGATAAGAAGACGAAAAAATACAAAAGATTAAGAAAAAAATAAAAATAAAGCTTAATGCAATTGTTCTCCCTCACTGGAAAACTCGGTCGCAGCCTTCGGTTACCACGCTTACACCCATACAATCCCCTTTTAACTAGCCTCCCCGAAATTTCTCCTTCCACCATTACTTCTTTTACGCCATGTCTTGAGTCTTTCATGAACGTCGCTTGCCCTTTCATCTGTTTCCTGAAAGATGCCGCCAGCCACCCAACGGTAACCGAACCTATTTCCAGACCAGTTAAAAGGAACTGACAATGTGAACGCCCTTGAAAATGAACGAACAAAATCGAGTGTCATTTTCTGCCTTGAACTTTAACGACCGATAGAAGACAAATTGGCCAAATTTAGTTCGAAGAACCAGGATCTGATGCGGCAGTTAAATCCCGTCTCCCATCTGATAATCTTAGGCCTAAACGAGTTCAGCTTTTATGTTAGTTTTATGACTTCCCACAGCTTTTCTTTTAGAGCGGAAGATTACTGAACAAAAGAGAAGTTCGGAGGTTCGAGAGGCAGATAAAGCAAAGTCGATAGCACACTGCAAGAACGAACAAATAAACCGGAGAACAGTCAACCCTTATTCAGTCTGGAAAGAAGGCGTAAAGGCGTGTTGTGAAGGTTGTCGACCGTTTTTGACAATACACGAGCGTCCTTGCTGCAGCCCTTCTGCAGGCCATGTCGTCATAAAGAAGAAAGGCCAAGACCAAACCCTATATTTTTTAGTATGTCTCCGTAAGAGAACTGACTAGAAGTTTCGTTATACAGGTCCTTTGTTCTCTGCAACAAACTTTTCTGAATAACACCTCCAGTGTGGGGGCCGGACATTCCAGATAAAGGTTATCAGCAGGCAAGACTCCTAATATTTTGTTATCTTTGGCAAATCAACCCAAAGAAGGCCTCAACTGAGGCGGACGAATTATAATCAATTCAGGAATCCGGATTCCGGAATTAATCGCTGGAATTAATTTTACTTTTTGGTTAATCCCAAGACGTGTCTTGGGAAATGGGTACGCCAAACTCAAACATACTTCAACATATGACTAGAGAAACTATTTCTTAAAGTCTGCGAGTTCTCTTTGGACTGGTAGAAACTAGACATCAGGAATAAAAATTCACTCGTCGGTGGCTCGAATGAGGAGTCAAACACTACTCCGGTCATTACTGAATTAAAAAGAAATAATGACACGTTCTGGTTCCTGCAGTACCGTAACACCACCTGTTCCAACCGACAATATCTAGGTTTTTAGTGGAGTGTTCCTTGGAACAATCCACTATTGCGAGTGCTGTAGCAGCTTTCGGTTTTCAGTTTCCGGTTTTCACCGTATTTTGTGGAGCTGATAACTCGTGAACCAGTGCATGTACCAAGTTCAAACTTGGTACACTAGTGGGTATTGGGGGCTAGTTGTGCCTTATGGGGGTCCCGTCCCCCATCCAAACCCGAATCAGGGGCAAATGGGCCCAGTGAAGAATGTTCATAACTTGACCAGAACTGGACACAGGAGGATGGAATTCCCTGTACATGTTGATCCTAGGGCTGGGAAATTGCTTTTGAAGTTGCACCTTTCCCCCACCCCGTTCATGGGCAATTGCGCCCAGATTGTCCATTTTTTAAAGCACAATGGACACTTCTAATGCTTTACTTTCTATTAAATGCTTCACAAATAAACATTTCCGACTTCCTTTAGAAGGCGCTACGAAAATCTGCCGTTTTCTTGTTACCCCTTGTCTTTACCTCTCTGGCATTTCGGCGATCCAAATCTTAGGAGCTGGGATATCGTGCAGGAAATTCAAAAACTCCAAGCAATGCTTGATACAAAAGGAAGGATATATTTGAGATGTCAGCAAAGTCAAGCCGCAGATGCAGTTCACCTGATCGGTCTAGTGTTTCATCAGAAGTTCCATGGCTTAAAGTGCCTGTTAAAACTTTTTCTTTGTGGAATAGTGTTGTGAAGCTTGATTAGCTTGCTTTATAAAATGTACCAGAATATGCAACAAGCTTATAAAAAATAACATAGCTACAAAAGTCATTCAAAAACAAATAACCTATTCAAATCTGAATTATACAAGCTGATTTATGCATGAAATATAGATATATAGAAACATAACTTTTATCTTTGTCCAAGCTAGTAAATTGAGCATGTACTGGCCCAAAAAAATACGCTTTGAAATATCACAGAGAGGAAACTGTTGAAAAGGCTGCTGATCTAGAGGGTAAGCATTGTTCCTAGGTTGTTATAGAGTGTGATTGGGGTAATTTGATGTGCCCATTGAACTTTAACGATTTTAACTTGAGAATAACTGGAGATAAGGCGATGAAATTTCTTTGTGCTTTTGAATCATAGGGGTTGGGGATATATATGTGGAGTTGACCCACCCCCTCCCCTTTCATGGGCAAGCGGGTTCAAATTGCTCATGAAAAAAGTTTTAGACCCGTGATTGGAATCAAACTCCAATATTGGCAATTTGTTTGCAGACATTTGTTTGTCTACAGTGAATATTGTTATAGACTATTTTTGCTGAGACACGGTAGAAAATGTATGCATTGCGCTATGTTTATTATTAAAATGATATTTTAGATTATTGTATATATGTTTATACTTTAATGCGACTACGTTTGACGTAAAGGTCAAATTCGGCGCATGTGCTGTGAAAGATACCTTTTATGAATAAAACTCTACTCTACTCTATTCTACTCTGAACTCAGAAGTTTTTACAAATACGCACAAACATTCGAGCCACCTAAAGGCGTACTCGCCGTTCCCCGAGGACTCCTCGGGGAATCAAAGGGAACGGCGAGAATAGAGGGAGTCACTCCACGCGGACTCCGCGGACAGAAACAGCGAGAACACGGGGAATGCTTCCAGCGTGGATTTTGTTCGAAAAATAGATATGCAGTTGACGAAATTAGTCTGGAGCCGCTTTATTTTTGGTTTTGTTTATTCTGATTACTTTTAATTAATTTGACATTGCACCACCACCAGCAGAAATTGATTCCCCTCCGAATCTGAAAGGGAGTCCTTTTTGATAATGGTGATGATAATCAGAGCATTCCCTGTCTCTGGGGACTCGCGAGAATACGGGGATGAGTCCCAGGGACAAACAAAAACGCGGGGACTCCTCAAGTGGAGTCCGCGGGGAACGGCAAGAGTACGCCTTAATTCACTTCCTTGCTTTCAAATTCGAGCCCCGTTAATTTCCACCGTCACGAAAAGAGGTGGGTCTTCCCGGCTTGAGCTCTCGATGCAAAGCTGCTGTCTAGCTACACAGACTGCGCCATCACAAGTACAAGCAAGTAGTGAAACTTAGTTAGTAGTCATCCCTTCACGTTCGGAGGGAAACGAACCACTTTTCCCTTATTTCCCTTTTCGTGCATTTCGATAGAAAATCCGAGAACTCTAAACTTATCGCAGTGGAAAACCATCGAGATTCTTTTCCTTTCAGAGTGAGAAATTTAATTCTGAAGATGTTTTCAGAGGAATTGGTTGAAGCGAAATTAAAAAACGTAATACAATATTCTTGATCAAATAAAGTAAAACAGAAAAGAGATTCACTTGACACAAACGACTACGCTTGTCAGAAGCGAGTTTCCTATTGCAAAGTGCCGAACGCCTTTGAACTACACAAAAATGGAAAACATTGCCGTTTCGAGGAGAATTGTCCAATTCAGGAGAAACTAGACCAAAGGTTTCGATGGATCCCAAAAATTTAATATCTGATCCAGACAACTGTGTCTTGTAGATAGGTCTATCCGGAATTCGCCAGACTCCTTGAACATTTTAACTATTGAAATTTGAAACAGATTAAGGCCAATTGGTAGTCATTGGTAGAAAAACAAGTTCAGGTGTGGACTCAACATGTGTGTTTACCTGTTAACGTGAGATCTACTTCGACGAAAATGACCGAACTTCCTGCCTTACTACTAATAAATATCCGGTTCCGGCCGGATTCGCGGTTAACTACATGTCCGGCAAAAAACTAAAGCTCAAAAAGAATTCAACAAATTTTCAGATTTTGGCCGGATTCCGAGCGAACTATTTTTCCGGCGAGAAAAAAATATTCATAGACGGACTCAGTATTCCTCCTTACCACTACATCGGGTCTCTAATCAACTTCAGAATAACTTTTGTTTTTAATTTTCCGGTTTCCGCCGGATTCCAAGCATATATGTCTAGGTAGAAAATGATTGTCATACATGGATTCAGCGTGTCTTCTTACCCCTAAAACGAACACTTAATCAACTTCAAATAAAAATTAAACTTTTCTTAAATTTCCGGTTTTGGCTGGATTCCGGAAGAACTAATTTTCCGGCGAGATATAAGTTTCAGATATGGATTTAGCATGTCTCCTTACCCCTAGACGGATTAACTCATTGGCTTTTCCAAACAATTTTGTTTCGTCCCTTAATTTAAAACCATTCCCCCATCCCTAAATACGAAGCTACAGGGCTCAACTACGAACTTGACCCAATGGATCCTCACACCACGTTTGAAGGAAATATCTCTATCTCATCGGGAGTTATCGTGCTGACAGACGGGACAGACAGACAAATTTTATGAAGTCATAGGTATCCCTACATTTACGTTTCGGGATCCCAAAACAAACCACAAAAAGTAAGAAGGCGCTGAAAATGTTCAAAAGGGACTAAACTACAAGACTGCACGGCTTCGTTTTCCTCACGATGAATGAAAGACAGATTTTCTTGAGATTCCTGGATCACTTTCTTGCAAGCGAAGGCATTTCTAAGACACCATGACAACTATCAGAGTCTTCTCCTTTCAACTTCCCATTTCTAAGACACCATGACAACTATCAGAGTATTCTCCTTCAACTTCCCGTTTTCATCCAGCTAATTTAGAAAACAAAACATTATAAAAAAATAAAGTAAGTACCATTAGGGTCTTCGCTGTAAACGCAACTCGGTTATAGGTGTTTTTGTTCATGTGTTTGTTTAAGAGTTTTACCGATAAATCTATCAGCAAAGTCACTGTTCCTGCTATGTGACATTTTGTTAGCTGATTTTGATTCTTTGCGATAGTGTTCAACTTTCGATGGTGCTCGCTCCTTAGCCTTTCTGGAAATGCTGCAAATTATTCAAGATAACCGAGAGAGCTGCGGTCAGGACGACTTTGAACAAGACCAAAGGTGTCCAAAAACGTACTGTAATCTTCTGAACGCAAAGCATGGTTTCCAGGGGCTTGAATAGTCTATGTTGGAGTATTGGGACGGAAACGGTACCTACCGCGACTTGCGCTTTAAGAGACATAATTCAGTAGACAGGTTTTATTAAGACGTCACCGCGTACATGAGCCGTAGCCGTAGCCACTGGGATATTAGCAATAACAGAGTCTGTAATAGAAGATATGCGAGTATAAAAAGCAAGTTCAGCACTGCCAAGTGGGGAATATCCGCTAAGTCAGGCTATAACTTGGGACCCACCACTCCTCGCGGTCATCTTAGAAATATATATACTCTAAGACATCAAGACACGTTCTTCAAAGCCGGAAGAAACACCAAATGCCACTAGGGGATGCCGTGTATAAATGATTATTTTTCACCAAAAGAAAACCTGGATATCCAATGTCGTTTTCATGAAGCTTTCCACGCAGCTTATCAACAGAAAGGGGAGAGAAGAAAATGCAAGAAAAACAAACCGGAAAGAGATAAACGAATGAAAATAAACAAACTTCTTCCAAGACAGTGAACCATGAAAAGCAACTATTCCTTGGATCTCGGGAGCATTTGGAAGCGTCACTGAATCCTGTACTTGTTAATACCGCGAAAACAAAAAACACGACGACAAAAACCACGATGCCAAAATCCGCGGCGGAAATACGGCGAATACTCCTGATACTATTCCTGCCGATGAAGAATCGCCGTGTACCCAGCGAAGAGCCAGAAAAGTCACGACAACAAACGTTTATGATTGGTTTACACATGATTTTAATCTATTTTGAGGGTTCGTTTGGGTGACGTTTCTTGTTCTTCCCGAGGTTCACTGGCGTGTTTTGGACTTGGTCATCTAGAGTGTTGCAAAAACTGTCACGGTCAAAGCATCGACAGTTATTTCGCCACCATACATTTACGACGAGTACGGAAAACCATGATACTCATCCACGACAACTAAAGTACAGGATCTGAAAACACAATTTTCAGAACCATGCTCCAAATGATTTTGGGTAAATGGGTAACCATTTCCAACGCATAAGTTCATAAAAATGTAAAATAAATAAGAAAGAGAACAGAAAAGAAACACACTGCCTACCAAACAAAGAACAAGAATCAATATCATACAGTTTTTTTCATACTTCAGAACTTCCCCAGAAATTTCAACTTATTTCACAATTCCCTTCGGATGCAGCATCCAGAGAATCGAGAACACTAGATTTAAGAGAAACTGAAGTATTTCTCGTCCAAAGAACTCGAAGCACAAAGTTCACAAACTCGAAATATAAAACTATCAAAGCTTTCTTTTCCTTCAGTGTAAAACGCAGAGAGACAGCGAGAGCATAAGCAGTACCACGAAGAGCCGTGTAAAGACGGCCTCGATTCAACCGCTTAAAGTTAGCCTTCGTCCTGCATAGCATACCGTAAACTTTTTTAATTTTTCCAGATAGATTAGAAATCAAACCCGCATGCATAGACCTCACATCAGAAACAATCGGCAAACCTAAGTAAACAAGAACTTTAGAAGGGTATATTTCCTGGTCATTAAATGTAGCCACCGCGGTGAAGATCTACTCTCTCTTGACATTGAAGACAAGCGCTTCACTCATTAGAAGGGTTGAATACAGGGCCGATACAGGAGTCCTCAGAACTCGGAATAAATAAATTTTCTTCAAAACGGGAGATACTCGCATTCAAGATGTGATAAACACAAGAAACATCAATACCACGAAATCTACAACTCATTTCAACAGGCTTTGAGCCTTGATGATACTATTATTATAAAACGGTGGAGACAATATCGCGCTTTGACGAATACCTTTATACACATTTAGAATCTTACCCGATAGAGCTAGGCCACCAGGAGTATCGGAACTTATATCGGCTGCCATTTGAAAGAAAATAGTTCTGTCCGAAAAAGGAACAGTTCTGTCAAAACAAGTGTCAGCAGTCGGCGGAAAAAAAAAAAGAAAGCTAACGAAATTCAACAAGTCAACTTGTAAACGCCATCTGTCGACAACGATTCAGCAAAAGCGATTCCCGCCCATCACAACAAAGTTCAGAGACAGGGGCGACGTTTCAAGAATGTCAAGTCCAAACGTGGTAGGGAAGCAAATTACGCTCACTCAACTTCGACTGGAACGACGGGCAACGACTTGACTTATGTAAAGTATGCAATTAAGACTTACTTGAGACTCGGCTAATTAAATCCGCTTAGTTTACATAGAACCGCACTTCGGAATGTCGGGAGAGTGAGTGCTCGAAGCCAATCCAGTTGCAAAGAACAGTCACCTTTTTATTTAAACTCGACGATATGTCGGAATATGCGACCATCACACTCTTGACCGTCGACCGTAACACTTTTCGGCACGTGTATACTATGGTGCAGGAATATAAGGAATACATTGGGATGGGGTCCTCCCATTGCAGCTTTCGTGCGGAGACCGGCTTTGCAAATTAATCGCCAAGATTATCATCCAAGATAATGGATACGGAAAGAGGCTAAAACAGCCGAATGCGTGTGTAATTTTCTCTAAATGTGGCTTGGCTGTAAAATGGTCAACTATCTCAGAACATCCGATTGGCCGTTTACTTTTTCATCACCCTATTAGCCTACGTCTTATTTGTGATTGAATTTATTTTTTGTGTGTGTTTTTATGGCACTTGCAGCTTCGCTCAAGTGCCATATACCGATCACTTCTCGGTCGGTCAGGCCACTGTTCTCGAGTTAGGGTACTTCCAGAACTGCTAGGACGATGAAACTTGGCAGGCATATTAGGAACTCGACCAAACTAACTTGAAAATAGTCACAGTCCAGATCCGACCACCGTGGGGGGAGTGGAGGACCGAGGAATCTGGAATACTGACGTATGTTACAACTTAACGCGGAATCGGATCTTAATGAAACTTGATGTTTGGAAAAACATCGCGTCTCAGATGTCACATTTCAAGTCAAGAACGGATCCGGTGACTTTGGTAGGAGCTGGAGGGGGGGAACCGGAACTCGTGTGACATGTTCAGAATGGACGGATAGGGACGAAACTGGTGTGAAGAACAAGCACAAGCAATAGATACATACTTGCCAAGGCCGGACCGGATACGGGCAGTGTGGGGGGAGTTGGAGGGAGGGTTCCGAAATTCCAGTGACCCCGAGTTAAGATGCTTACACATGTGCTAGGACGATAAAACTTGGCAGGCATATCAGGGACTCGACCACTTTAACTTAAGAACAGTCGTTTCTCCGATTCGACAATAGTGGGGGGAGTGGAGGGAGAGGAATCCGGCTTCTTGAGGTATGTCCAACTTTTGAACGGGTGATCGGATTTTAATGAAACTTTATATTCGGTAAGAACTCATGTCTCAGATGTCCCATTTTAAACGAGCACATGGTACGATCAATATAGGGGGAGTAGGTGGGGGCACGCTTAAAAGTATAGCGATTAGGATGACACTTGGTGCGAAGAACAAGTATAGGCCTAAGAACTTGAGACACCAGTGACAGAACCGGACAGGCTTCAGGCACTCTGGGGAAGTTGGGGGGGGGGGCGAAATTCGTTGATAGCGATTTAAGGTACTTCAAGGTGTACTATGACGATGAAACTTGGCTTGAACATTAGATACTTTACTTGGCTTAGAAGGTGTCACTTCACAGACCCGACCATCACTTAAAGTACTCATCTTAACAGCAAAGTACAAAACATACTTTTTAGTAAAATATACATTTTCATGATCCTCATGAGCCCATGATATATTTTGCCTCAAGGGTTTTGCTCAGAAATGAATTTCCAGCCCCTTTAAAGTGCGCATCTTAACTCAAGACTAAACAAATAAAATGCTTTTGACCAAACCATGTATATCCATGATCCTAAAGGGCCCAGGATCATTTTTGCCTCAGGGGTTTTGATTACAGATGAATTTCTGTCACCCTTAATGCGCGTCCACAGCCAAGTGCAAAAATAAAATACTTTTTACCAAACGACACATTCGCGTAATTTCCAGGGGACCATGATCCTTGTTATCTCAAGCTGATCACAACAAACCCAAGAATTGACAAATTCCTACTTAAACCCTCTTACCCAGCCTTGCAAGTGCCATATACGCCCCAGGACGGTGCATAATAAGTTGATTCATTCATTTACTATGTAGTGCGAGGTGCCCTTGAAGACGTTGAGATTGCTGATCCATAATACAAAATCGTTACGTTTAAGACCTAATCAAGATAAACGACGAGTAGCAATCCGCGTGAAATCCAATCCTCAGGAACTAGGCAATATTCCAATCTTTCGAAATGCACTCTACGAAATTTCAAAAGTATCTTCAACAAAATCAATAAATCTGTTACACTTTATGTTTTGGGTTTACAGAAAACGGATTCCATTTAACTAAAAGTATTGAGGGTGTTAACAATTCTATTTTTATGGCACTTGAGCTTACTCAAGTGCCATATAGCGATTGTTATTTCTGTCCGTCAGTCGGTCTGTCGGTCTGTCGGTCTGTCGGTCCCGGTTTTGCTAGTTCGGGCACTTCCAGATAAGCTAGGACGATGAAACTTGGCAAGCATATCAGGAACTGGACCAGATTAAATTAGAAATTGTCGCTTCCTCGATCCGACCATCTGGAGGGGAGTGGAGGGAGGGGGAATCCGGAAAAAATAGGAAAAATGAGATATTTTTAGCTTACGAACGGGTGATCGGATCTTAATGAAACTTAATACATGGAAGGACTTCGTGTCTCAGACCCTCCATTTTAAATCCAGACCGGATCCGGTGACACTGGGGGGAGTTAGAGGGGGAAACCGGAAATCTTGGAAAACACTTAGAGTGGAGGGATCCGAATGAAAATTGGTGGAAAGTACAAGCAAAAGTCCTAGATACGTGACTGATATAACCGGAACGGATCCGCTCACTTTGGGGGAGTTGGGGGGGGGAGAAGTCCGAATTTGTAGTGATCCTGCGAGTTCCGTGCTTCCTGATGTGCTGGGACGATGGAAATTGACAGGCATGTCTGGGACCCGACCAGCTTAAATAGGAGATCACCAATTCCCCGATTCGACCATCTGGGGGGGGGGGGAGTGGAGGGAGGGTGAAGCCAAAATTTGAGGTATTTTTAGCTTGCGAACGGGTGATCGGATCTTGATGAAAATTGATATTTCGGATGACCTCGTGTCTCAGACACCTCACTTTAAATCCGGGCCGGATCCGATGACACTGGGGGGAGTTGGAGGAGGGAACCGGAAATTTTGAGAAACGCTTAAAGTGGAGGGATCGGGATGAAACTTGGTGGGAAAAACAACCACAGGTCCTAGAAACGTCATTGACATAACCGGACCGGATCAGGGCACTGTGGGGGAGTTGTGGTGGGGAACCGGAAATTTTGAGAAACGCTTAAAGTGGAGGGATCGGGATGAAACTTGGTAGGAAAAACAAGCACAGGTCCTAGACACGTCAATGACATAACCGGACCGGATCAGGGCACTGTGGGGGAGTTGGGATGGGGGGTCCGGATTTCTAGCGATCCCGCGAGTTTGGCATACTTCCTGGTGTCCTAGGGCGATGAAACTTGGCAGGTATGTCAAGGATCCGAACAGATTGACTTGAGAACAGCCGTTTCCCCGACCCGACCATCGTGGGGGGAGTGGGTGGATGGGGAGTCCGGAATCTAGTGGCGTGCATAACTTTTGAACGGGTGATCGGATCTTGATGAAAACTGATATTTAGGATGACCTTGTGTCTCAGACACCTCACTTTAAATCCGGGCCGGATCCGATGACACTGGGGGGAGTTGGAGGAGGTAACCGGAAATTTTGAGAAACGCTTAAAGTGGAGGGATCGGGATGAAACTTGGTGGGAAAAACAAGCACAAGTCCTAGACACGTCATTGACATAACCGGACCGGATCCGATGACACTGGGAGGAGTTGGAGGAAGGAACCGGAAATTTTGAGAAAAGCTTAAAGTGGAGGGATCGGGATGAAACTTGGTGGGAAAAACAAGCACAGGTCCTCGACACGTCATTGACATAACCGGACCGGATCAAGGCACTGTGGGGGAGTTGGGGTGGGGGTCCGGATTTCTAGCGATCCCGCGAGTTCGGCATACTTCCTGATGTCCTAGGGCGATGAAACTTGGCAGGTATGTCAGGGATCCGAACAGATTGACTTGAGAACAGCCGTTTCCCCGACCCGACCATCGTGGGGGGAGTGGGTGGATGGGGAGTCCGGAATCTAGTGGCGTGCATAACTTTTAAACGGGTGATCGGATTTGAATGAAACTTGTCTGGTGAGCTATCCCCTCGGACGTTCAGTGTCACGTCCGAGTCGGGTCCGATACCTGTGGGGATGGGGGGGGGGGGGTGGAAAACTCAAGAAACTCTAAAAGTAGAGGGATTGGGACAAGCATTAGGCCTAGATGAAATTGACGGAGCCAGATGGTTTCGGGGCTCTGTGGGGGGAGTTGGAGGGGGTTTCCTGGAATTCCGATAGTCGTGAGTTAGAATAGTTCCAGATGTAAAACGACAACGAAACTTTGCAGGCATATTAGCGACCCGAATTATCTTGACTTAAAAACCTGACACAACATACCCCCGTAAACTTCCGTTCCTAGATCCGAGCATTTTTGGGGGAGCAAGAGAAGAGAAATATTGACTTCTATAAATTGCGAACGAGTGGTCTGATTCGAGTGAAACTTCATGGGTGAAACGAATCGATGGCCTCGACATGTAAAACATGCGTTCGAACCATATGCGACCACGATTAGGGGAATTGGGGGTGGGGGGACTTTTGACATGCACAAAAACCAAACGGATGGACCGAATGAGATGCAATTCGACAGTGCCGAGTTTATGCGGCCTAGATTTGTTATTTGGCGTCTGGGCCGGATTCGGCCAAGGTAGGGGGGGGGGGGTACTGGAAACTTGCAGATAGGCTATGCTCCAATTTCAGTCAAACTTGATGAGGGAATTCAGAGATTGGGCCCGAACCGGCTCCGAAAACGTTGGTGGGAAGGGGGGGGGTACCGGAACTTTCCAAAAATGCTCAGATTCGAGTGAAACTTGGTAGATGGTATAAACGAAGATGCTTTAGGTGGTCGATTTTTTTTTATTCCGAACCAGATTCGGCCACGGTAGGTGGAAATAGAATGAGTACCGGAAATCGTGTAGCACGTCTAGGGATCAAACAAATGGATTTATTGGGATGAAAGTTTGAACAGTCATGTGCATTTGCAATCGAGACGATGCCGGAAGTGCTCAGAAGTGAGTGAAACTAAATATCCTATTTCTATTTCCGAACCGCCTTTTTGGATGGCGGGTGTATTTTGTGACGTTTTCATCTACTTTCTTGTACAGCCTACTCGTACAAGTGCCATATGAGCTCGTAGCTCTTGTTCTTTTTCATTTTATGATTTTATTTGTGGGAATGGATGAATGAATTTATTACACACTGTCCTGGGGCTTAAGTGCAGTACAAGAGTAAAAAATACAAGACCAAAGGTGTCGATGGGATCCGAAAAATCTAATATTTGAATCAGACAATCGATTCTTGTCTTCGCCAGATCCAGTCTTGGACAGGCTCATCATCAGAGAAAACCATGTTCAGATATACCTCTATAGGCCATATCTATTTTGACGATACTGACCGAGACTTCCTGCCGATTCCCGAGCGAACTACTATTCCAGCAAAAAAAACAAATACAGAAACAAAACCAGCGTACCTCCTTATCCCTACAAAGAACATCTAATCAACTTTGAATAAAAGTTTGACTTAAAAAAAATCCGGTTACAACCGGATTCCGGAATAATTATATGTCCGGGTATAAAACCATTGTCATATACCGATTCAGCCTCTCTTCTTACCCCTTAATCTGTCATCTAATCGAACTTTTGCTTTTAACAAATTTTCCGGTTTTGGCCGGATTCCGGGCGAACTAGTTGTCCGGCGAGAAAATGATTTTCACCATCGTGTTCGGCATGTTTTTTTACCCATAATTCAAACATTTAATCAACTTCAAATTAAACTTTTACTTTTACCAACTTTCCGGTTTTCGCCGGATTCCGGGCGAACTACATGTCCGGGTAGAAAACTGTTTTCACGTAAGTGTTCACCATGTCTTCTTACCCTAAATCGAACATCTAATCAACTCGAAATAAAACTTTTAATTTTGACAAACTTTCCGGTTTCGGCCGGATTCTGGGCGAACTACTTGTCCATCGAGAAAATGGTTTTCACCATCGTCTTCAGCATATCTTCCTACCCCTAAATCGAACATCTAATCAACTTCAAATAAAACTATTACTTTTAACAAACTTTCTGGTTTTGGCCGGATTCCGGGCGAACTACTCGTTCGATGACAAAGTGGTTGTCACCATCGTGCTCAGCATGTTTTCTTACCCCATAATCGACTATCACATTAGCTGTTTCAAAATATTTTGTTTGCCCCTTAATTTGAACCCCCTCCCCCACCTCTAAATGTAGGGCTACAAAACCCATCTACGAACTTGACTGGTCCGACGACCCAACGAATTCTCACACCAAGTTTCATCAAAATATCTGATTCCCTTCGAGAGTTATCGTGCTTACAGACTGACAGACGGACGGACGGACAGACGGACAACTTTTGCGATGTCATAGGTATCCCTCCACTTACGTTTTGGGATCCCAAAAAACATAAGAAAACAACAAAGAACAAGAGCTAGAAGCTTACATGGCACTTGCAAAGCTGGGTAAGAGGATGAAAATATGAATTTGTCAATACGTAGGTTTGTTGTTATCATGTTTAAGCAAATAAAACAATAAAGTGGGACTTCTATTTCAGTTAAGAATCGAGATTTCAGTTATTTCAAACGGAACTCCTAAGGTCTCAACAAAACGGAATTCGTATCCTTGACACTTGTACCGAGCTGGTATATATCCGAGCAATATGCAATCTAGCTTAGAGGTGCTAAGGTAAATCCGGTCTGTGTAACGAAAGCATTCTTAATTAGAAGTGCCAGCATTTAAGTGAACAAGATAATGTGTAGTTGTTAGATATCAAGGATTTGAACCGGGATTCGAATCGAGGACCTTAAGCTTTCTAGGTGAGAGCATCCGAAAGCACTTGCCTAGAAAGCGGAAGGTCCTGGTTTCAAACCCCGGCGAAGAAGCGTGTTTTGTCTTTCAGGTCACTAATTATAAATGTTTCAATCGCAACGGCGTCTCCCCTATCAAATTAATTCTTTGGTTTTGTTTTGGTTATCGCCATGAGGCCCGCGCTCGCCCTAGTTTGTCCCGAGGCTCCGACATAGTCCTAGATTCAATTCAATAATGTATTTCTCGTTTACTTGTCACCTTGTATAATGGTCCCCTCCAAGTAATACCCCTTACGATCATTATACGGTACTTGGTTCGAAGGCTGCAAGTGCCATACAAATAACAAACCTAGTGGTCACTCTCGATTTAGAGCTTGCAAAATAAGGCACACGTTTTTCCAGTCGAGCTACGGCATTTGTTCTGGTCACGTTTTTCCAGCCGAACCACAAGGAAATACGTTTACAGTTACCGATCCTTCATGCCGGAGTTTCAACAGACGGAAATAATACAAGGTCGAGTCGCAAGAACAGAAGTGAAGATAAATGACTTCCAAACATCGTCGGCAAAATACGAAACATAGATTAACTGAAAGAAGGAACTTTTCAAGAAAACAAACAATTCCAAAGGGACAAACCAAGGTCAGACTAGGGTGACATAATAGCTTAGACTTCGCCTACGATACAGCTTGGATAATGCCGACTGGCCTACCGTCTTTATCTCTTAACAGCCTAATCGAGGTTGATTTGCTAAGGATCTTTCCTCAATATGTGTATACCTTCGGCCGTTCGCAATTGAGAATCTCGTCCCGACTATGATTATAAAGCCTGGACTTGAATCTAGAAACCGCAAAAAATCGAAACAGCCAATCAGAGGCAAAGGCAACAGGCACGCCATCTTGTGACAATACTTAAATCTATTATTAAGCTGCTCGAAGACGCCACAAGAAAGCGTCGACGCAGTCCATCGGCGTTCAACTAGGCACGTGTAATGTGGCATCGAGGCCTAGGCACATTCTTGTGACGGCCAAAATTCAGATGTGCGTGTTTTTTAGAAATATTTGCAGACCTAAAAAAATCTCCAGACAATTCAATTATTTTCTTAGAATAAGTTTTTTTTTCTATCAACAGCAAGGGTTGTGCTGTTGGATTTTTTTTTTATGCAAAACTTCCCTTTTGTGACTTAGGAATCACACATGCAATATCTTAGCTTCCAAGCACACATACGGCGTATTTTCGCCGTTCACCGAGGACTCCTCTTGAGGAGTCCCCGTGTTTTTATTAGTCCCAGGGACCCCCCCCCCCCCACGGACGGGGAATGCTACAATTATCATCACCATCATCAAAAAGGACTCCGTTTCAGATTCGGAGGGGCGTTAAACTTTTGCTCGTATCGCTGCACTGTAAAATTTATTAAGAACAATCAGAATAAACAAAACCACAAATAAAGTGCATCCAGACTAATTCCGTCGACTTTGTATA